>OX421239.1:9044070-10244070 GCA_949125135.1 Alcis repandata | reverse complement strand
CTTCTTATAGCTAGTCAAGGAAAAAACGCGTTTACCTGTAGGCAGGCTTTGCGTGCTTTATTTTGTTTGCGTTCTCCTTCTGGTCTTCCTTGTTATTGTTCTCTTGTTGGAGTGAGAAGGGCTGCACATCCTCGTAGAGGAAGCGCGGGATGGGACCCAGGGGGCTGTGGCGCGGCGGGCCTGGGCTGTACGCAGGCAGCCACTCCACGCCTGGGGACTCACTCATTGTCCCATCAAAACCCTCACACGGCAGCCGTAGCTCACGCATGCATGCCACCGTGGAAAGCACTCAACAAATAAGCTCGCGCCACTGCTATGTGGGTGTGTTACTCGCTACATCATACTGGGACGATCCTCATTGTGGAGCATCGAGAATCCTTGAAATGACGACTAAGCAAAATCACTGTCACCCTGCACTTGCAGACTTATCGCGCCAATATAAAAATATAGTAGCGTTAAAATACAATGCGAATATAACGTAAAACTCATAAATAACTGAATAAAATGAAAGAAAAATTAGAATTTTATGTAAATTGAAACTATTATGACATTTGATGCACCTACAACAAGGAAAATGGCGGCTGATAGAGTGTTGCTAGTTATGAATCGTAAGACTACCTACATAAAGGAAAACATGTTTTTGACATTGTCTTTATTGCCGGACCCGACAAAATGTTGAAAAAGTCATCATTATCAATAAGTATATTGTATTTTAACACGCTTTTATTAGCTTCACCTGTATGTTTGTATGTTTGTATGTTTGTATGTTTGTATGTTTGTATGCTTGTTTGTATGTAACCGACTCCTTTGAGCGCGTTTTTGACCCACTTTAAACGGTCAGATTTCTTTCAAACTTTGTAGATATATCGAGGACCGATGACAATACACTAAACAAATCGTGTTTTTTAGTTTTTTTAACTATTAATTTGTTTAACACGCTTTTTCTATAAAGTTTCTTTAACTTTTAATATCGTTTAACTTACAAATGGTAATTTCGTCTTTCGTGTCAGAGAACGGAGTGGCGCAGTGGAAGCGTGCTGGGCTCTTAACCCAGAGGTCCCTGGATCGAAACCACGCGCTTGAAATCTTTTTGCTCAATATTTTTTTGTTACGCATCAATTTTATTTTATGAGGTCTGAGGATCGAAACCACGCGGCTACAAATCTTTTTGCTCAATATTTTTTGTTACGCATCAATTTTATTTTTAATTTGCTTGAGCAGACGGCCAAAATCGGATAACACCAACACATTTGTACATAATTATTAATAATGGTTAATAGTTAGCAAATCGAACTAAAAAGCGAAAAATAAATAATAGTTAAAAAAAAACTAAAAAAACACGCTTTTTATAAAAAACCGAACTAAAAAAATAGAAAATAAAATTTTATAAATTTAAATTAAGAATAGGGTTGAAAATTTCAATAAATATAAATTAATAATAGTGTAAGTAAATAAATATATGTATTTTATTTTTAAAAAAGCGTGGGGTGCTTTCTAAGATATTATCAAAATGCTAATCACTCTACTCATGTCTGTCAATACAAAATGTATCTACAAAATATATAATATCTATTGACCCATGCACCCCACGCTTTTTAAAAATAAAATACATATATTTATTTACTTACACTATTATTAATTTATATTTATTGAAATTTTCAACCCTATTCTTAATTTAAATTTATAAAATTTTATTTTCTATTTTTTTAGTTCGGTTTTTTATAATTTTTTATACAAATGAGTGACGAGAAAAGCCTTTTCAGTCTGAGGAAACAGAAAATTTATATTAATTTGATCCAAAGACAGTTTAGACTAATGTACGCTGTAATTGTTAATAACAGGGAGCTGTTTGCCGGCTCCGACAGTGGGAGGACAATTTTCGTTCAAAAATAGATGCTCAGAAACATTTATTAAGGGCAGCATTATCAAGGCTATCAGTACAATTTTATAAAAAAAATAGACACGACACTATTTTGAACGAACAAACTGTCAGACAATTCAGCCAAACTGACAAATTAACTGTCAGTTTGAATAAAATGTTTCAGCGGGTGGTTGTGTTTCTCGTTGTAAAAAAATAACGGTTTGTTGACTGAATTTGCAAACAATAAAATTATTTACAGTCGATTGTGTGTGAACATTTGTTTTGTTATTGTGTTTGAGTTACGACGATGGCGACTCAGCCCGAAGTCGGAGTGTCCGACTTTGTGCTTCTGGACAATTTTACGCCCGATAAATTTATCGAGAATTTGCATTTGAGGTGAGTTTCCTTGCACTTTTAGGTAACTATAACTCTGTAACTACATCTAAAACCACCATCAAAAATAACTCCAATACCCGTGTTTCATGTTCAATTTATTTTCTAAACGAGAGACCCCCAGCAAAGTCTCGTCATACAAAAGTTTAAAAAGTACCTACTTGTTCTTATTCGCAGTTGGTCCAAACAATGCCTACAGGAAATTTACACTTGAAATTGTATTTATCTTTAATTCATGAATATCTATATAAATTACGTGTCACGTTGTTTGTCCGCTATAGACTCCTAAACTACAACCGATTTCAATCAAATTTGCACACAGTGTGCAGTTCGATCTAACTCAAGAGATAGGATAGCTCACATCTCAATTTATAGTGTCTACCCGTGCGAAGCCGGGACCGGCCGCTAGTATAACTAATATTTTTTAAATAAAAAGACCTTGACTGCAAAATGTAACTTAGGACACTCTGGATGCAAACGCGAATCTCAAAAATAGTATTTCAAAATTGGTCAAACAATATATGAAGTAGGAGGCTACATAGAAACATAAACCATCATATGCTCGAAAAACAGTACCTTTCTTTGGGACAGTCAAGAAAAAATTTACATACAGCCAAATGTAGCAACTAAATTTTGAATAAAAGAATATGATGTGTCTCTAGATAGTAATCAAATTTGAATTATATCTTCATGCTTATACACTCAAAATTATAACATCTTGTGGTGTTTCATCAACGCAAGCATCAATAAAATATTGACCTTGCCGTAACACTTGTACACATAACAAGTAAAAATATTTAAATTGTTGTTTTAGTTAGGATGATTTAAATTTTACTCTGGGCTTCTTTTGTGACTAATGAATATGTAGTCCAATGACTGTTACACCTATGTAAGCAAGAGAGCTCTGTGACAAAGATAATGCTATCTTTATTTTCAAACTGCACTGCCCATTTTGCAGTTGCCAGATGCCACCGTTTCCCTAATTGAAAGATTTTCAGTATAAATAAAATGTAATATACTGCAGTTTATAATTAATTAAAAAAATTATAATTAAATATTCAAGTTTTTTGCAATTTATTTCTACTGGCAGTAAAACTACACAAAACACTTTAATATTGATTCATAGAGTTACTTTGCAAAAATGATAATGAGTAATATGTTAGGGATTTTTTCAATAGGTATATGATAAAGTAAACAATACAAGCTATTTTAGTTCAAAACAGAATAAATGCATAATTTACCCATCATACTAATATTTGAAATAGGAATGTTTGTAATTGTAATGTTTGTTTGTTTGTGTGTTTTTTTACTTATTTATACTGACAAGGCTTAACAGATTTGGATAAAATATAGTATTGAGATAATTTATAGCATGGAAATAACAATGGCTAGTTTAAAAAAAACTTACTTTTGAAATAATAGTTCCAGGAAGCAGGTAAATCTGCAGGACATAGCCAGTTAGTTATAAATCTGGCTAACCAATTCTTAATTTACTAAATTAGTAAATATTTAATTATAGTATTGATTTAATGCTCCCACTGAATAATAATTTCTGTTCCTGTATTTGGCAGATCATTATTACTACAAAACACTTAACAGTGATATCATAGCATGAATCATGTGGCGAGACCATGTACCTACTTCTAAATGTTTATGTATGAATTTGAATCATAAGAAACAGGTTTGAAGTGTGTTGACTGCAAGTTGACACAGAAACAGTAGGTAATGTAACCCAATTGCAACAAAATGCATAATAGGCCCAAGTTTGAAGACTTTTCAAGACAGATCTAAATTTTCTAAAACTATTGGCATCCTTGTCTAATGGCTTGCAATGATAAAGACAGATATATTTTTAGTTAGTTTAGATCTGTCTTAAAATGCCTTCAAACTTGGGCCCAATAAGTAGTTAAAATGTCAATGATTCAGCATTAGGCATGGAATTTGTTTATAAATCAGTTTTATGATACAATAATATTTTGTGGACTTTAGAAAAGAAAAGTGCAAACACAGTAAAACATTAGAAATAGGCACTAAATGCGGTCTTATCTAAGAACGATCTCTTCTAGATAATAAACGTCGACGACGACGATAATTTTATAGGTGATCTGGCTCTACTGAAGATGCTAATTCATTCCAGGGATCAAAATTGGCTTGTTTGATTTTCTCGCGATTCACAGCATGTAAGAATTACTTTTGTGTTTAAAAATTTAAAAAAGCCAATTCAAGCAATGTAGATAAGTGCTAGGTATATTTCGTTCGTAGAATATGCTTATGCCATGCCATTTTTTTGCTTCACTATACTTAAGCGCCACGATGTCAGCGAATTTAGGTGTCGGAATCGCCAAATATGAAAAGACAATTTCCAGAGAAAATAAACAAACTAGTAGGTACCTACTTAGTGAACTCATAGTTTGTTTCGTTTACTTATAAAACTCGAGCTGCTTGGATCTTATCAAGGAACATCATCTTGAGGTCCACGTAGACTTCGCGGTTCGCTTAAATGTGCAGAAATATGGTTCCATTCTTACTGCGGTCGCTTGGACTGAACACCAGAACACCAGAGTTCGTCCGTAGTCCGTACCATGAACTTTTTGCGCGATCTTCAACTGGATCACCTTGGCTTACGTCTAGCTCTGTCTGGTAAAGAAAAAGCGAGACGAAAGCTAATGGGATTCAATTCAGGCTCACTCTAATAGCTCATGGTACGGTGACGGACTCAGGCTGAGGACGTGTTTCTGTGCTGTATAGCACAGTTTCGTGAAGCTGCGCGGCCCTAATGAAGACCCGACTGCAAACAAACAAAAAAACTGCACTGTTTTCCGACAGATATAATCTGGGTGTGTTCAAGTCGTGAGTGAATCGGTTCCTTCTAGGCAAGCGTGCTCCATCGTAGACCGCATCATTGCTTACCATCAGGCAAGGATGCAGTCAAACGCAAACCTTTAGTTGATATAAAAAAGAAACTGAAATAACCGTCTCAAAACACTTGCCTTAGCTGTCTACCGCCGCCGCGCCGTTCTGATGTCACCACTCAAGGTGACGGCACTTGTTCTTTCATACATTTTCCTTAAGCTATTGTTCGAGAAGCCGCTTAATGTGCTATTGGACAAGCCATACGAAAAGACAGTCGTCTTATTGACAATATCTTTGTGGGTACTTTATTTGATTGGCGAGTAAATTAAATGCAGTTGCTGTAGAATGATCAAATAACTATGTCATCTACATAGTTATTTGTTTGAGAGTTTGAGAAAGGATAGATTGCTGGTTGTGGGATTAGTCCAAGATATATAGAGCAGTACTGTATATAACTTCTATACCAAAAGTACTTCTCTATGGTGCATGACGTGAAATCTCTGGCTCAACGCTAAACCTTGTAGCCACTCTGAACGAAGTAGCTGAAAACCTTGCAAGCGAGTCAGTCGTTATATTATAGAAATGCTTAGACGTCAGCAGTTAGAAAAGACATAAGGAGGAGAGATTATCATAGTTCAAAAAGTACAAAAGACTAGACCCAAAAATCCGGCGTTACAATTATAGTCCTGAGTTTAGCTAGCGAACGCCCTTTATACTCGTACCTCCTTAAATCTATCGCAGTTATACGATAGCCTCGACTGTAACCGTCTTATTTTTGAACCATGTAGCTTTTCGCAAAGAAGAACAATTACCTGACACTTACAAGGTATCGATTATGTTTTTTTCGCGGCTACCTTAAAGCAAAATTAAGACGTAAACACCGAAATCAATCACTGCAAATCATTACCAATGGCTATGTACTCTACTCGTAATCGTAAACCCGAGTGAAGTACTCCCGAGTTTCTAGCCGCAAATTAAAGCGGTACCACAAAGCCGGTACATCAGCAACAAAGAAGCCGAGGTTCTGATGTCTGAACGGGTCGTGCAATTTGCCTAAATTTTCCTATGTTCAAATGAAGACTGAGTCTGCTGAGTTTTGCGGTGATCTAAATGTTCATTTGTTTGAATAAGTAAGCAAACGTTGCGGTGCCTAGAGTCTACGTACTGTTGTGGTTTTCCGTCAAGCCTAGATTATGTTGTAAGCCTATGACTACGCAAAGACTCGACCACAAAGCCTGCTTTCTTGCTAACGCGAGAATTCCAGAGACTATAGAATAGAAATATGAAGTCAGAAATCCATATTTTATCGAAGTTATTGATCTCCAATTTGGCCTCGTAAAAATCCGTAAAGGGCGTAAGTTGCGAGATTCAGAAATCGACGATCAGTGATGTAACATCTTGACTCTTGTAGAATACGCGTCTTGCATGTCCAAAGCATCCGATGAAGAAACTGCGTAATGGCTGACCCTACATTTTATTGGGATTGTGTTGGAAACCAGTTTTGGTGTCGGACAATTTTTTCCGTTGAATACGCTGCTTGCATGCTGATAGTTTCCGGTCCACCAGGTATGCACAAAACAGGCGATTGTGGGCTGATTTTCCTTATATACAAATATTGATTAGGTCGGTACCTACTTATACCTACTAACTTATTTATTGTCCACCGAATATGTGCAAAAGAGGAACCATTTATGGCACGCCGTCGAAACCACACGATGAAATACATATGAGTAAGTACCTACATCCAATACCTACGTAGGAGTATTCCAGAAATGTTGCGTTCTACGACGAAGCACGCTTAGTTTGTAGGTACATACCTACTGATAATTCACTCCTAAAGTTCTATTATTTCCTTCGATAAATATAATAAAAGGTGTCTTCACATACCACTGGCTTTTCGGTGAAGGAAAACATCGTGAGGAAACCTGCATATGTCCGGAGAAGAAATTCAAAGGCGTATGTGAATCCACCAACCCGCACTTGGCCAGCGTGGTGGAATACGGCCTAATCACCCTTCGAGGGTAGACCTGTATCCCAGCAGTGGGAGGATTAAAGGTTGCGTATGAAGGTGTCTTCAAGTCGAGAGTGAATCGTTTTTTCTAGGCAAGCGTGCGATGGATCGTAGACCGCATCATTGCTTACCATCAGGCAAGATGTCAAACGCAAGCCCATCATCGAATAAAAACTACTTACAGGTACAGCTATCTTGAATTCCTCCAGTACAATGCTCCTCTGATCCTGGGCACTGGAATGCAGTACAAATAGGTCGCACTAAGTTATAAATAACCTTGCGGATTGCAATGCATGACCATTTTGCACCACATCTCAATTATGACAAGATTATTAATGCGAAAGTTTGTCCGTGTATGGAACTGATTGTTGCCACTTGGCTACACCAGACGGTCGAACGGTTTTGCTTGAAGCTTTGGTGAATAGATAAATTTCTCGTTAGTGCAGTATCATTCTTAAGTCGAATCGAATTGAAACTGTCCGAAGATCGAACAGACAGCTGAAGTATGAGACGTTGTAAGTTATTAAAACAACATAGGCTCTTAATTTTTTAATAAATTAAAATTACTACTGTCTTCTCTCAAAGACCAAAAGAATTAACATTCATCCGGGCACTTTATCCCGAATAACTTCAGGAAAACCATAGAATTTTGCGTAAACCCGCGAAACCGAGGCAGTGGTGATACGGTGACGTCAATCCTCGTCGATATGCGGGTTAGGTAACCGATATGCGATGCTGACAGGCTGTAAGCATGGTAAATGGTAACCGCTGGCCATCAATCAAACCGTTAGCGAGACTTCCGCAATTTGTAGAATTTGATGTCTTACTTTGGAAGTAGATTGAGCTTTTATGACCTTATTCTTATAGACGAGCTTTACAAAGAGGTTTTGTGCGGCTTGTCTGTAGGTTTTTTTTTAACACAAATAAGTCTACGATTAACCGTTTTTTTAATAGCTCGTTTGCCATTGTAATGAATAAATTGTAATTTTCCAATTTTTATCTTACTTATTCATCATCACTTCAATCATCATTTACCTACGCGTAATATACCAACAGATTAATTTAGTTGGAACAATATTTTACCTTATACATTATTAGGAAAGTCGTAACGTAAGGAACATAAAATTACATACTAAAAGTATTTATTTTCGTATAGGTATACTTAGGCAAGTTTAATAATGACGCCATCCTGTTTCACCATAGATATGGAAACTGCCTAAGTCTCTTTGATAATTGGATTAACTTTACTACAGAATCTTGTACAAATATTTTTACCATTAGAGAAAGGCTAGGTGGCCATGTTTGAGACACATAATCTGGCTACTTGCTATATATAATTATAGATTACTAGCTGTTCCCTGCCACGCTTCGCTGTGGATAAAAAAATATATAGCCTATGTTACTTTGGGATAATGTAGCATTCGAATGGTGAAAGAATTTTTGAAATCGGTCCAGTAGTTTTTGAGTTTATTCCACACAAACATACAAAAATACAAATCTTTCCTCTTTATAATATTAGTATAGATGTCTTAAAAAAGGTTAATAAAAATAATTAAATCATAGACCTATACCTACAAGGTTATTCATGAAGGGTATGCTAAGCGGAAAAGGGCTCGTAATACTCATCACTATGGACAACTTTTACTATGGGACCAACCCGAAATTCGCGAAAAAAAATCAACTGTTCCATAGAAAACTGTCAATGACACTCGACAAAATGTATGGAACAGCTGATTTTTTTCGCGTATTCTGGGTTGGTCCCATAGTAAAAGTTGTTCATAATAAATTTAAAATAAATTAATTTTGAGCATTCGCCTTTACACTAGCTAAACAAAAATACGTTTGACAGTTGATTCGATGCATGGAACTTAGGCATTAAGCAATGCCTTATGCCTAAGTCAGTTTCTTTATTTACGTTAAATGAAGTTGTTATGAAATAGTGAGAAAATTAGACCAGTTTCACATGACCTATCCTAGAGGCATTGTCCTTATTGCACAGCTGTCTAATTGCTCGACCGGCTAGCATCTCGGGATACATTGTTGTTTTACTGTTACTAGTTTAATTGGGACTGGGACGTCAGCGTACCCTCAATTATTAACTTTCGTCAGGAGGCCTAAGGTTGCTTTCTGTCTGCCATGATTCTTGAAATGACGCAGGGTGCATGAAAACACGAACAAGAAATAGTCTAACCAATCGATAATTGGCCTACATTTTGCTTATTAGAAGGCAACAGTTGATAGACCAATCTCGCTGAATTACATTATTCAAGAATCGGAAATGAATAGGTAACTAGGTTACTCAATTTATTGCTCTCTGTAAAAAGATCGCTTTTAATTTAAGGAACAATTATTTTATTATTCTTAATAATTATATTTAATTAAAAATAATGAGCAGTAAAGGAGCTCTATTTTGCTAGAGTATCCATATCGTTAATGCTTGTTAAAAGGGCGAATGACACAAAAATGGATGAAAAGACCAGTTTTTGAGTTTTTATTAAGATTATTTTCTTTCTTTATATTTAGTTATATAAAAAAAGGATTCGAGTGTACAATATTATAGCGTGAAAAAGAACCATTACATGTTTTAATAGAATAGTATTTAAGCCTACAAAACTATGGCGTGAAACTATTTCATAAAAAAGTTTTCAACTTTTCATGTAAAAACTTCTGTTTTTATGTGATTCGCGCTTTCTACAAAACACCGGCGATACTATGTATACGAATTTATTACAGATACCTGTATAAGTATTATACATATCAGTTTACTACAGTTTTCTACGTCTCGCCGTCGTTATTGCCATATTTTCATATCCATAAAACGAGCGGTAGATAAGCTAAACGGCCCACGTTTATCGTGCCGTCAATAGCGATGGCTGCCGGTGCTTATCGACTTAATTATTAAATGTATGTAGGTCCTGCACGTGATCAGATTAAAATAAAAAATATACATACTGTCGAACATTGGACCTCCTTTTTAACCGACTTTAAAAAGGAGTCGGTTCTCAATTCGACTGTTTGTTTTTTTTATACCACTGGCTTTTCAGCGAAGAAAACACATCGTGAGGAAACCGGCGTTTGCCCGGAGAAGAAATTCAATGGAGTATGTGTATCCACCAACCCACTTTGCTAGCGTGGTGGAATACGGCCTAATCACCCTTCGATAGTAGACCTTGTATTCCAGTAGTAGTGGGATGATTTAACGTTGAGTTTAATGACAGTCCTACAGGTCTGATCATAGGAATCGAACTCGCAGGATACATTGACTGAGACAGACTCAAAGGCGAGGCACTTGTAGCGTAGTATTCAAACACGAACTTAGATAATAATGATGTCATCTTATATTAGTCAAACTCTGATCAAATATCCAGTCAATACCTCAGTCTAGCGTAATAGGACGATTTTTTCTTGGCAACTAAATTTAAAAAGTATTATTCCTGTTTGCATGCCAAGACCTTTCAATTGTTACATAGGGCAATTATTTATGCAATGCGATAGCAAAGCAGAAATTGAAATTTCTTAACGTGATCGATTACTTCCTCAGCGGTAAAGTCGTCTAAACATAGTTAAGTGTAAATTCTTTATTCTTAGGGAAAAAAAACTTGGGGGAGATAGATAGAGCATGTCATCAATAATTTCTTACCTAAAGCTAAAATGTCGTACGATTTTGTTGCCACTATTCGTATTCTTTTATTATTTCACAAAGGCTTCCGTGCCTCCGTGCCTGACCCAATTACCCAGCCCACTATACCACCTACTTTTATGAGCTGGAAGACCTTTTTCGCGTGGAACTACTCGCGTTTTTCATGCTCTGTTTCCTTTGAAAGGTCACGTCTCTAGAGTTGAGGATTTACATGTGGTAACGGTACCGTTGCTAAGCCTCGTTCGGCAGACCTTGGGTATTGGAGAGAGCATTGTTGCTAAATGTCTTAGAAATTGGTCTGGTGGGTCTTTAAATGCTTAAACAGTCTCTAGTTATAACAATGTGACTTTCTTCCACTTTGATCTCACTGTATCTGAACGGGACAGGAATTGCCCGGGGCGGAACATGAATGATTGGCCTAGCTTACAGAAGATAAAAGACCTTGGTTCTTTCGCGACCGGAGGTGTAAAAGACAGTACAGCCTCTTTACTATCGTTTTATTTCCCATGGATTTCGCCGAAACTTTACAATATTTAGCTCGATAATAATAAATGCTCCAGTTTTAAATAAATCCGTTAACAAATGAGTTGCCATGTAAGGTCCTCCTCCATGTTTCCATTAATATCTCTCGAATCTAAAGCAGTAGGTAGATAAGATGAAGTCTTATCACTAAAATAAAAGCAATAAGTATGTGTACACGACTTAGTATCGATGGCTATCTCGTCGATAAGGTTCACCACCTGAAGCTATCACTTAGGCGTGTTACTGCTGATATCTTCAAGGTTTTCTCAGAAGTGCAGAGGAAAACGCTTATATGCACGGTAGAGTTTTCTTTTGATTCATAATAATTGATATAGTCTTTCTATTGTATTTTAGATTTTCTTTTTGGAGACTGCATACTAATATTATATTCAGATTTCTAAAAGCTTCACAAGGATTTGCCGCTCTCGTTGCAGGTTTATAGAGGTTTTTAGACACATTAAAAAAAACCGGGACGTTTGAAAATCAGACAAAATATAAAGAATAGTTTTTCGGATTTTCTAAACGCTTTTTCAAGAAACTAAGAGATTCCCAAGACATTTAACATCTAAAGAATTCCCAGTGCAAGCTCAAGGTCTGATAACATTCTCGTCAGGCTCGTCACCGTCACCATTTAACGAACAGTAAGTGGTTACTACATTAGCAGCCATTAGCGGGGTCGCCGACCGACGCGGCGTCTCAGGTCACACTGTTGCAAACTGCTAACATGCACGACCCTGCAAACAGCAGACACTACGAAATGTTTGGAAGATCTGGGTAACCTAGAATTTGTCTTCCCCCTCCAAAGATTTTGTTTTGCCCTCCTCACTGTCTTTCTTCGGCCCATATTGCTTACTCTTACGTACTCGTATAAGTTTTAATGTGCAGACCCTGAAAGGTTGATTACACGTAACGAGTACAGTGGCGAGACAACGCCATCGGCCGAGTACTCGGTTTGTATAAACAGTTTGACGAGGCGAGACAGTCACTAGAATCATGATTTGTTTTGCTCGGCCAAGTGTGCCCATTTACTGTCTCGCCACTGTACTCGTTAGGTGTAATCAACCCATTATAATTACACTACTCGCACTTTATGGTGCTAACTACGATGCATATTATGAAGACTACAAAGAGTACACACTATTACTACGGTAAGTACCGTTGTGAGTGCTGTCGTCAACAGCCATGGGAATTGTCGATTAGCTAGTACCTTTATTTCAATGATGTCTAATGAATGTGGATAGAAAGTTTTTATTGAATAGAGTTCTGTTATTTAAAAGAGCTTTAGAATTAGCTTGAGAACTACTTACTATCCTGGGAACTTTCTAGGAATCTGTTATAGGTTAGTGGTTATGTACTTAATGTAATTTTTCATTGTTATCATCCACAGCATTCTTTATTTCACTGCAAGGTTTAATACCTCACTTACTGTGCCATTTTCATCAGTCTTTCGCCTATCGGGATGATTGTAGTTTTTAATGATTAATGATTTTCTAAGAGTTTCTTCAGTGTCTCACTCATGACGATATTTAAGTTTCAAGGTCTCGCCAAAGGATCATAAAACTCAAAATTTCAGCTCACTCCTTGATAAATCTACCGCCTAGTTTGGAATTCGGTTCATGTTTAACTGTCTGTCCCATTGTGAAATGCCTGACTGATTACAAACAAACACCTAGCCTAGCCTCTTGTACAATTTTCATAACAACTGCCGAGAACGGAACAGAATCAATAGTGTCCAGCGTTATATTCTAGCTTCTTTAAAGAAGAGCTTATTCTTAGGCTTGATATAGGCACTTCAGTTGGACAGAACGCACTATGATCGATATACTAGAGAAATACATTATAGGGTGTCTGAAAAGGGAACTGAGAGGGTGCCAAGAAAGTGCTAGCCAGAGGCAACAGGCAGAGTGGACGAATTAGGCGGGTGATCGCATGATTTAGAAAGAGAAGGTGACTAGAGATGAGTCTTGCTTACTAGTTGGTTAATATAGGTTAAGTATTATTATGTCCCTCCTAATGCATACGAGTTCGTACCGTTTCTCAAAGACAAATGTTTGCCTTCTTATTCACCTACGTACGCGCTGCGTCATGTTCTTACAAATTGAATTACACATGTTTAATACGCTACATTACAGTCATTTCTAAGTGAAGTCATACCGTTTCCTGTCAAAGACACAGCCTACTTCCCATTCCATCAGGAACTATTCTCCGTAAAACTAGTAAATAACTATGATACATCCGATTTTAGTGCAAATCCCATAATTCTTCCAATTTCCTTCTTAGCTAAGTAAATAAGCGTAGAATTAATTATTCGCTGCTAGCGCGTCCTGCTATTTTTCAATTTTCCTGCTATTCCTGGAATAAAAAGTATCTCAAGATCTCGCGAATTCTATTATTTCTGGACTTAATCGAATTCTGTTCAGTGTTTCAGTCATCAATGGTAACAAACAGACAGGCACTGAGAAAGATATTATATTTTATACATATATGTTTTATACATATATATATATATGTGTGATAGGCGTTCTCAAAGGTATAGTCAATAATAGTCAATACTCAACTGTGAAAATTCGTAAGTTGGTTTACCAAACTTTCTAACTAACAAGACTGCATGCAGTACGTCTCACTCAAGTAAACGCTGCGCCGAATCGAGGTCAAATCATGCACGACCGTCGACCACAACATGACTTTGCATACTCATTGAATAGGGCATGGTTTTATTGCCATGTCATATGTTCATTTCATCTAGCATAATGCAGCAGAAAAAGTAACCTAATTTTAAATTTAAAACCAGCATTTTGCGTTTATGATTTGCTTTTCTTTTCTAATTTTGTCATAAAGAAATACTTCCATCTTAGATTTAATAAAACAAAATTTAAAGATTTTTCGTTTTATGTACATATATGCATTCCAAATCCTTATTATGGGGCTTGTGGAATTCCTTCGCGAGGCTCAAAAACTTTCAAACCATGGTCAGAAACCGGAATAAAGTTAGATTCTGAAGGTTAGCAGGTGTATCGCCCAGAT
The DNA here is from genome assembly GCA_949125135.1 of Alcis repandata. Taxonomy (NCBI): domain Eukaryota; kingdom Metazoa; phylum Arthropoda; class Insecta; order Lepidoptera; family Geometridae; genus Alcis; species Alcis repandata. The sequence goes on along the minus strand of OX421239.1, from coordinate 10,229,766 downwards.
AAAAAGAGAAAGAGAGAAGGAAAGTATGCGACAATGTGACCATCACTGAAATACTCATTCACCGCTCCAGGAATAATCCAGGATTTCTTCAACACTCGAGCGGCCGTACCCGTATAATGGATGGGTGGCGGTTATTTATAAATGTCATTGCGCCATCGGTATGGGATCCACATTCACACCTCATTCGCTTCATCGCGGCGTTTTTACTGCGCTCCACTATCCAGAACAAACTATCACTTGTTCTGCGGCGTTTACAAACATTTACAGATAGTTCTAAATACTCCGACCAAAACACAAATGCCCATGCCGTGAGCGTAACAGAAAACAACAGAAATAGAATAGAGGTGCTTGACACGACCATGATGGAAGTCACTTGTGTCATATCAGAATTCTGAGAAATCGTATCGAAATAGCTTTATTTTGATGAAGAAGCGTGGTTAAAAGATTCCGTTGAAAATCGGAGGTAATGACGATTGCGCATTTTGTCTGAAAGGAATTGAAAATCAAGTACTTATTATTAAGATGATCATGCAATGGTTCATTAGACATGAACTCAATCGAGACGTACGAGATAAATTGGATTCAATTGGAAAGCCCATCTAATTGTCTAACAGGTACAAGGTCCTTACAAACATCTAGAATCTAACAGAAATAGTGGTAGAACAGATTTGAAGGGAAACTGCACATAGACAAAAGCCCCTTCAACGCGTGGCCTACAAACAGCCAACTTCCCGGCTGCAGCCACTCATGTTATTTTCCGCGAGGACATAACGCAGCGGAAGTACAGTACCTACTTGCTATTCTGTGTCGGAAGTGAAGCCCCTCCTTGCCACACGTTGATACTTCTGTCCATTTCCGAGCGAAGGAAAGTGACCTGTAAATGTGTAGAGTTATAAGGCTTGCTGTATATTGCAGTGCCGCAGACTACTACTTTGCAAATAGTTGGCTGTGAGTCAGTTTGTTCGGAGGTCGATTGGCGCCTTTGGATATACTTACGTTAGAATTCTCTACCTCTATGTAATCGAGATTCATTATCAATTTATCACCATTATCAACTCATTGCAAGACGTAAGCGTCTTCCCAAATTCGCCAATCATTCCAATTTCGCTGATTTTTTTTAATGTTTCCAAAGTTTTTTTAAAGCATTGTCTTTGAAAACTTCGGTAGTAAGTTTTAGAAACTTTCACTGTATGTGCAAGACGTTTTTTTTTTTGTTGTTTTTAATCATTTTCTTCTTCGCCATCATTGTTTTAAATCAGTTTTGATCTTTTGGCTCTGTCGTTGCCATGTTTTACCAATAGTTTCGTCTCTGTCTCTGAATGGCTTACCCTCACACGTGTGATGTCAGTGCTGGTGACCCGACCTGTAATGCGGGCCACGTGCCACCGTTTTGTTGTGTCAACAAAGCGTGCAGTCGCGCTGAATGTTCCGTTTTAGCGGGGAGCTCGTTTATTTGGCGCGTGGCGTCTTGTGAATGGGAGAGCAGACGCCTAGGATATAAGAACGTTATTAAAAAGCAAAGAAAGTGAAGAGAAGTTCTATTTCAGTGGATATAACTACTTGTTTTTGCCCACTTCTAGATTATTAGCCACCGCCCTCAACACCAAGTTTGTGCATTCCTTTCAAAACTAACAATTTGCGTCATTTTCCATCTCTTAAACAGTCAATTGGATTTCTGATTCTTTAAATTAGTCTTAAAGGAATGTTTCCTAAAAAACTTGAAACACAAGTAATGCCTCAAGCTACCTATATTTGATTATTCACAATAAATCTAAATGCACATACTTAAATAAATCCAAGGTTAGATGAGCAAGCTGCAATGTTTTCGCCGCCGTCCAAAAATAAGACATCTTCGAACTGAATAAAAACAAACCATTCAATAAACTTCATTTTCCAGTTTAATCACCGAGAACCAGATATAAATACTTTTCAAATCCAGCATCGCCTTGAGAGCATTTACAAACGATTATCATTAAGGAGTCATGGTCTGACGTCATCTTGTGGTCATGACTCACTCGACGCCGTATTTACGTATGGAATATTATCATCTCGTATTGAGCTAATTTTACATATTACGTCCGCGAGCTTAGAGTGATTTGTTAAATTAATCAAGCGCCTACTTGCTCCATAGAACAGATGGTTTGTTTGCAACAGATGGTCGTGAGTTTGTTAATTTTTTTTTTATTCAGTTATAGGCTTGCGTTTGACCGCCATCTCGCCTGATGGTAAGCAATGATACGGTCTACGATGGAGCACGCTTGCCTAGAAGGAACCGATTCACTCGCGACTTGAAGACACCCAAATTATATCTATCGGGAAAAACTCACTCGGGCAGAGTATTCCACACTCTGGCAGTGCGCACAATAAAAGTGGAATCAAAGCGTTTCGTACGAGTTTTTGGTATATCTACCATAAAACGATGTCGCTTTAATGTTAATTGGCTTATAGTGTTAGCTTGCCCCAGTTTCGATGGTATTGGAAAATCAACGTTAGTCCATATTGTAACACACATATTTCTTACAAACACATAATACTTCTAAGTATATCGAGTATTGAATTGTTTTTATTATTCCCATGATTTTGTATGCCTTCTTTAAGTGAGGTTTGTGTTCTCTGTAATTGGACTTTTGCCATGGTCAGTATCTCGGTCAGGTTTAGAATAAATGTATTCATTTCTAAATACATCTCTTGCTTTTTATTTGGACTTTATGATGTAATTTTTATCCCTCTAAATATGAGCCCACAAAGTATTGGCATTTTGTGCACCTCGGTTTCACCCATGCGGTTATGGAACACGGTGTTGATTATGATGGTGAAAAGTAGCTAATGTCTTTTCTGTATATTCCTGACAACGGATCTGCAAAATTTCATAATGATCGGTTGAAAGTGTAACAAAAGGGTCTAGAAGGGGTAGGGGAAGGGGGGGTAGGGGTAGGGGTGGGGGGTAGGGTCTTGAATTCTGCGAGTTCAAAATTCTGGGTGGTGCCAACGAGTCACACTGACTCGTTTTGGTGTGACTGGTTGGGAACCCCTCGTGCAGACCTGTTATGGGCAAACGTGACGTTTAACATCAGGCGAGCGATTTGCTCGTCTCGTCACTCGAGTAAATTAAAAAAAAAAACAACATTTTCGAATTTATAATATTATGTTAAAAATATGTTGCAGGATTTCATAATTTCAAGACTTACCAAAGTGATGCATGCAATGTAAGACTGAAGCAACAGAAGTTTGCAAGCGAAATCGTAAATTGTAGCTAGACAAGCACTGAAGTGTAAAGCGATTGCTCGCTAAGAGTCTTTCGATCGATATGTTTTACTCTAATAAGCAATATTCTTTTAGTTACGACAATAGCTTTATCTAGCATCACGCTGTGAAGTTGCTTGAAGTTTGGATGCTATTTCGATTCAAAAATGGCTAGTTTTTTTGGAACTTTATATATATGTAGTTCCAAAATAACTAGCCATTTTTTTTATTATGGTCGTCCAGGACTCTGGGCTAGGTTCTGGAATAAAAGAGAAAACGCGTGTTCACTACTCTCGCACATGGCTTACGAAATGAGCAATATCTTTATTTGACCAGCTGTTAACATTCAATAGACAACTTTTTAATGATGTTCTTCCCAAAGCTCTATTATTTTATTTTCAAGTGCTCTATAAATTATTTTAAAAGCCTCGATCCTAATTGGTCTCTGCGTGGGCTGATGGCGTGTCCAGTTCATATAAGCCATGAACTTGTTTTTATTTAAGGGGAGGTAAACATTCGTCAACAGATCTTTCGCACATTTTAATTTTTTGAACAAATAAAATTAAAAAATACTTTTTTTTAATAATTTACTACCATTGAATATGTTTTATAGAAATCCTCGTTTGTTATCTTCTAATTAGGCGGATTTTTTTTTCAATTGCTCTTTTTAAATAAAGATATTAATAATATTAAAACGAGAATTTATTTAAAACGTTGACAATGTTACTCAATTATTTTACGACTTTAATTCGCGAAAGAGATAGTTGGCAACCGTTTAACTTTGCCTTAACCCACCCAGGGGACCTGGCTTAAACTAATATAGGTTATTGTTATTAGGAACATAGTTTAATTAGGTAAATTGCTACTTAACTCACTTTATGTCCTTACCTTAAATTTGATTAACCTTCGAACTTTGGACTACCACTCAATACAATGCCTTCTTACCAGTGGAGGAAAATCACGATGAAGCTTGACAAGAGAAACTTAGCTCATGGCCGCGAGCAAACATCTCACCTCTTTATACCTCGACCAAGGTCTCTGCACCTTCCGAATTCCTCTACCAAGGTCTCAGCGCCTCCTAAGAACTTCCACCAAGGTCTTGTTTGTCAGTAGTGCGCTCATAGCTGCAAATCTTGCATTGGTCTACGTAAGCGCAAGTGCTCCAAACTCCTGAAGCTTAAGTTGTATCTGTAACAAAGATGTATATCGGTCTATGAATCTATGATGACCTATATTTGCATTGATTGACCTCTGTAGTAAATTCTTGGCTCATTAAAACTGCAAATTCACTTATGAATGAGATAAGGACAAAGTAATAATTATTTATCATTGATTGTCCTCAGTTTCCGACTACATTTTGTACCGGGTTTTCTCGCCAACAATTCCGAATTTAGATAATATCTCAAAGGGGTCTATCGCCGCATACCGGTAGGTACTTACAAGCAGTCGTATACCAATAGGTATATACATTTATAAATATTATGTTCTTCCTTCCTGCTTTTCCTATCAATGGATTTGAAGCCTTGGGCCTGAAAGGCGTCGGTATGCGACCGCCCTGTGATGGCACGCTTTCTCGTATGGCATAATCAGGTGTTCTGTATGCGCCGCGTAGGCCTCCCGGCTAGTTACCCAACTGAGCTGAGGTCACCGGGCCTCAAAGACTGCGAGACGCCTTGCTCGCAACCTCCTTGCCCTCTTTTTATTAGGTGCGTTTTATTGCACATTGTTTTCTTTCTTGTTAGTTTTTGTAGATTCATTTACCCTTTGAATTTACATTGTTTGTTTTACATTACAAATAAAGGTGAAACCTTTATTTGTAAGTTTAAAGTAAAGTAAGTGTAAATTCAATTCAATTCAAATATATTTTATTTCGGAATTTACAAAATCCATATTTCTTAACATTAAAAATAAAAAAAGAATACAAATAAAACATACGAATACAAAATTAAATAAAAATAAATCAAATCAAATAAAATAAACTACCTAGATTAAAATTTAACATAAAAACAGTCAGAATTTAACAATTAGGGACAACAACAACGCAAATAGGCAGTGACGCCAAGGCAACTCGTGCATAAAGTGCGCTTTTTTTCGTTTTGGATTTCAATACTTTTGTTGAGCATGTAAATACTTTATAGCTTTATAAATATTACAAACTATGTAAATAACGTAAGTTGGTTCTTTGACACCTTCGACTTAGGCTTCAACTCGAAACTAAAATTATTTCGTAAGCAGAAGTGTATCATAATACTCTCACGTAAATCGTAGGATTTTCACCTGAAGTTTTTAAGATTTCTCGGGATGGAATCAGTAAAGCATGTAGTAGTATCTCCGGATAGCCAGGAATAGCCATCAATTTGGGAACCGAGGAAGTAGCGCGTTACTTCTGACTTTTATTTGCTTGTCTAATAAAAAACTCCCACTGAAGAATAAAGTTGAAGATCAGTTATCGAGCTAATTTTATTAACATCTTGTTTACGACTTCCTTGATGGATTTTACAACTAAATGTTAATAAATATGCTAATTTGGCAGATACATTAATAAACCTGGCTATTGCAATTTTTGATTGCATATGCAATTATGCATATTGTCGGCTTTTTGTAGAAAAACGAATAGTAGCATAAAAAATCAAGAGACCAGTTATTTCGTTTTTATTACGAATATTTTCTGTTGTAATTATTAACTATTTAGTACTAAAATATTGTAACATACAATTTGGCGTGAAACTATTTCATAGAAAATCTTTCAACTTTTTGTAAAATGCTTCTCTCAACTTCTTTTACTGATTGTCGTATTTGCCCTTGCCACAAAACATCGTATAAACTTAGAGTTAAGTAAACAATAAGATAATGATTAGCAAGCTCATAAAAATATAGCCAATTTGAAACATTAGCTCTGCCGAATACTCATACTATATGACATCACATCATCAGCCTTCTTTTGTTTGTCCACTGGACATAAGCCTTTTCTAGAGAAAGATTCCACGATCTTCTGCCTTACGCGTCCACCATACCGCTATTACTCAATTCTTAAATTCCTCAGATAAGCCAACTGTATGGTTCCGTAACAGGATCTCTTACTAATATTTGAAGAGATAACCAACAAGAGTTATCGTATTATTGAACTGGCCTTATCAGCTGATTAGATAGAAGATAATAATGTAGCCTCGATAAGGATATTCTATGATATGAGATACGAAGAGTTTTGTGTAGTGAATCATACAGGTGCATTTTGTGTACATAGTTGTAACTTTGTGCATTGCTGTGCTTTTTGTCATAGATGGTCAGTTAAATTCGAATTTCTTGGAAGATAACATGATAAGAAAAATGATGAGTCTTGATCCTAGATGAATGGCATTCACGTGCAGTGGTGCATTGTTTTGCAAATCCATTTTAAACGCATGAAACTACTATTATATCAGTAGCCTTAATATTGTCTAATTGACTGGTGAACGGAATCGGCTTCATTTTGACGTCAAAATGTTTTTTTTGTGATTTTGTCAAAACAGAGCTTTCAAACTTGCAAGATTTTGTCTCTAATATTTCGTTATCCTACTAATTCTACATAAAGCATCGTAAAGCACTTTCTTAGTAATTTTTATTCAGCAACAAGCTGCGCTTAACCTACTATAAAGGACATGTTAAAGCTACTTTCGTACTAAATTTCATCTGAATCCGTTCAGCCGTTATTCGTGATTGAGTAACAAACTTCACATTTATAATATTACTCGTAGTAGGAAGGATGGTAGGATTACTTAAATAAAAGAAAAAAATATAAACGAAGAAAATGACGCCACAACAAATGAGTCACTTCATAGATCTGACTCATCTTTTCCTAGAGTTAGGGCCGCTCTATTGTATGTAAAATCACTGGACAATTACATCAAATTAGGATTTAATTTGCTGGTAACAGGTACCTTAGTCACTGTTGATTGCTCTATTACGATTACAGTCGTTGTAATGTCAATACGATTAATTTGCCAGCTATAAGTAAGTTATCTTATCACGTTTGGCAAATTAGCTTTTGTAAGCCAAGATGTTAACACATAAAACAAGAACCATTGTACAAATGTATCTGTAATATAAAATAAATAAATAAATAAAATAAAAAGCCTTTATTGCTGTTACTAAAAATTTAACAATTCATTTTTAACATGCCTGAAATTCACTAATTTTAAACATCGGTAAACGTTTATTCCGTCACAGCTTGTCTCCCGACAAAAGCCTCCTCTAAATATCTCCATTTCTCCCTGTCCTTAGCTAAACGGGTCCCTAGTGGACCTGCTATTTTAACTATTTCGTCTTCCCATCTCTTAGTTTGTCTGCCTCTTTTCCTTCTGTAATGTGTATCTGTAATATACATGCACATTAAATACCTGTTTAGGGTAATCTCAGGTAGAATTTTAAGCATTTTACAAACGTGTATGTAGGATTACGACTTACCACCTCTATTTCCCCGAAGCACTCGTATAGCGGATAAACAGATGGCGGGATACCGTGCGTAAAACTGTTACCCTAATTGCATCTAACTCTAGTGTCCTTATTTGTTGCAACAATGCAGGGTTCAAACGCCATCACAGCCCTCGCCAAGTTTTCCATGAAATCTTCTTAACGATATTTGAAGTGTTGTATAATGTATGGGGTAGAAGGTAGAGAACCAGGAAGACTAAGGAGAACATTCTTAAACCAGATAAAAGAGAAGTTAGATTTCATGTCGCACAAGGAGATAAAAGCTCTAGCAAAAGACCGCCAAGCCTAGAAGTTAAGTTACGTCACCGACAAGAGCGATCCTCATACAATGTTATAAGGCAAGGGTATGCTAAGCTGAAAACGCTCATAGTACTCATCAATATGAACTACTTTTGCTATGGGTCCAACCCTGAAATCGCAAAAAAATAGTGTCCTGTTGCCCATAGAAAAATGTCAATGACACTCGACAAAATGTCAACAGCTGTTTTTTTCCGCGATTTTATGGTTGGTCTCCTTGTAAAATTGTTCATAATGAAAAGTAAAAACCTTTCATTTTTAAGGAAATGAAAGGCCGCGTAGAAAGCAACGTGTAGAGATTTTAGATTCACCTTTAAAGTACTCATTACTTTTCTCATTTTGCACCTTGAATTTGACAATGAAATCAAGATCAGAACGACGCCGGCACGCCGTCCAACTTGTCGGCAAACTCGGCAGGCTGACCTCGGCGGCTGATCTTGAACCGGCCCGGCCCGCGGTGACGTCATCGGCGTACGCGCACCTTTGGAACATACAGCCATACATAGGTAGAGGTAGGCTTGTATCACTTGTGCTTATAGCAGGCCTCCTCAGTGTGGAACCTCCACTAATATTATAAATGTCAAAGAAGTGATGTTTGTTGCTTAAGTAATCACGTAAAAACGTATTGCACGAGTTCAAAATTCTGGGTGATACAGGCCTTTTTTGGGCAAACGAGACGTTTAACATCAGGCTAGCGATTTGCTCGTTTTGTCACTCACTAGCATAAAAAACCGGGCTGAAGGGATTGGGATGAAATTCAGTATGTAGCTTATACACTGGATTAATATAAAGGCTTTTATTCCGGAAAATTCAGCTAAAACCGCGAAACTCAGCTAGTACTAGATCAAAAACGTGAACCTGGTGTCGAACTGATATACAATATTTTGATTGTAATTTGGAGTTATCTTATCATAAGCATACGATTATGCGCTTCTAGGTATTTATCATACTAAATTACTAATATTATATCAATTGCAAAAGTAACAGATCTAGGTATATCAGCAACAAAAGTTTCAATATTTTCACTTTAATTTTTAATATTCTTCAGACTTGTCGTGGCAAAATATATTTTTCAAACTCGGTCCACAATTGATGGAAAAATCGGTGAACATTTATTAAAAAACGTACAGTCAAACATAACATAGAACATCCTCCCTTTTTGAAGTCGGTTTGTAAAATCCTTTGAACGTGGTGTCGTTGGTTTGTGTAATATCATAAGTACTACCTGCAATATGAATATAGAGCATGCTGTGGTTATTTATGAGCAATGCATGCCATCGCGGCTGCGTCATGCCAGGCGCAACATAAAAAGCAGCTAACAAACACAACGCCCAATACAATGTATAAGGAAAGGGTATGCCAAGCCGAAAAAGTGTAAATGACACCACAAAATGTATGGAACAGCTGCTTTTTTCGCAAATTCAAATTCAACTCATGTCTAACCAGTCAACTTATATGGCTTGCGAAAATGTAGCATTCAGAGTTGACCTGCTATTTGCATTGCAAAGCTATCTTTATAACCCTGTATAAATTGAATCCTGTCTATTATACACACTAAGCTAGAAAAGGGTTAACTGATTTCTAGCCAACGTGAGGCAGCATGCTCCTTGAGGGAGTTAATTTACTTACCTAATCAGGACTGAGCAAGCTGTTGAAGTATCAGTAACTTTAGTGATCTTTTATTTTATAAGAAGATCTTGCACTCCTTCGACTTATTCCGGTCCTGTGCCAATCTTATCCAAATTTGTCCCGCGGTTTCTATAAAATCTTCGATGTAACAAGCTGGTGGGCAATCGAAACTAAATCTTCAGTAAGACTTCTTAGTAAAAAGCTTTATTTACAAAAACTGGACTTTAATGACTGCGATAATATCTTGCACTCCATCTGACATAATCATCCGCAGATAGACGTGAGAAACTGTGTCTAAATGCCAGCAAAAAATCTCAATAAAGACTCATGTATTTTTAGCCATTATACAATCGCCGTGACTTCTGATTCTGAGTGTCATTGTAATCAACTTCTTAGAACGAGACTTAGGTTTTATGACTAGATAAACTAAAGGTCGTATAGGCACACGGCCCTTACGAACTGCATCATCATCAGCCACAGCCTCCTCTCTCCTACTTCTGGATATAGGCTTCTCTCCTGCTATGCCATCTGCCTCGGTCACCTGCCAATCGGGTCCAGTTTCGACCAGCGACTCGGACCATGTCGTCGACTCATCTCGATATACAAACTTGGCTACGGATATTTCAGAGTTTGTTAGGCCGCCTGAAAGGCCTCTGAAATGATTTGACAGTCGTGTAGTAGAACAAACGGGTTAGGTTCCGAACGAGCATTCAAAATGCGCAAATCCCAAATAGTGCATTTCCCAAACGAGCACTTCCAATAATAGACACTTCTCAGAATGACCAGATTTTGGAGAGTCCTCGTTCTGAACTTAACCCGAACAAACGGTTAAACAGCCTGCTCAACTCCAAGCTCTTTTGAAACCTAGTCTAAGCCATCGTTGAGATTAAGATGTTGTAAGGAAACAAAACCCCATTTCTGTGAAATATCAGTCAGTTTTGCGTAGCGGCTTGTCGGCAATCGATTCTGACATAACAATCAGAAGTCAGACGCAAAAACAGACTTTATGATGGATGTCAGTCAGCTATTTTGATTTGGTCACGGATGGCCGTGCTCGAGCTTCGGTCGCCGACCCCGGCGAAGTTATGATTTAACACGCCAACTTTATGGGCCGAGCTTCATTTGTTTGAAGAATTCTTGCGATATTTTCGGAGCGGTCATTAATTTTGTCGACGGCGGTGTTCCGTGTAGGGCTGAAAGCTGGAACAGTTGGGCGAATAATTTACAAGGTTAATTGAGCTTGGGGTGTACTAAAGCGAAAATGCGAATACGCACTTATAATTCTGCACAACTTTTATAATACTTTGGAACCAAGCATGAAATAGTCAAAAAACGTTAACGTTAACAATTACATTTTTCTACGAAACAGCTCTGATATTTTTATCGATTTTAGGTTTTAGGGTTCGTCACGTGGTAAAAATGATTTATAATTATGAACATTAAATGCGTATTTTTCAGCGTATTACGTCCTGATATTATAACTTGTATTATTAATTTATTGACTTGAAATCTATTCACAAAGAAGCTGGTATCCGTTTCATAGACAACCTATTGTTTAATTTCTACCCATTGATTGACTTCATCTCCATTTAGGTCCGACGCATAAAAACCCTTCTTACTCGTGAGATGCGTCCGTCTAAAACAATGTATGTAGTTGAACAAGCGTTAGCAGTCAAGCAAAAAGGGACCCGATGATAAAATATAGACAGCATCAAGATAAACGATTCAAAGTTTGTGTTTAGATATATAAAAAAAAAAAATTATTAAAATACTCTATTTGCACTGAAATGGAAATAAAAGACCACGGATTCAAAATCATCAAAAGACAAAAAACAAAAACGTGTCAATTCCCGTCAGATTCCTTTTCGGTTGACTGCTCACAAGTGCAGAATGCAACTAACTTATAAATGGAGTTATTAGTAGTGGAGCCACTGTTCTATTTCCTGCACAAGACTTGTGAGCCACCTGTTGATATTTTAGTGCCATCATTTGCCCGCCTACAAATAAGTTAGTCAAAGTAATGGATTTATTCGTTCTCGTCAACCAACCGTGGCGGGCTCTAATGGCCTGGAATGAGACGTAACTAATTTAATAACAACAGATTGACTATTTGCCATGGTTGGTTAGGCGGCAGGCGTTAAGTCGCGTTCTCAGATAAACTTAGAGCGAAAGACAGCAGTTGAATCGGGTGAAGCCAAGAACTCTACTTTCGCGCGTACGTACACAAGCTATACAGAGCCGCGGGTAAACTCAAGCCATTTTTGACCCACGACGCAAAAACGGCGGGGTTTTATAAGACGTGCATGTTATGTGTGTATCTGTGGCTCCCGAACGAATGAACCAATTTTGATTTTGTTTTATTTTTGTTTGAAAGATGAATTAGTCGGGAGTGTTCTTAGCTATGTTTGATGAAAATCGGTTCAGCCGTTTCAAAGTTGGGGGTTTTTTAAATTTAAATTTTCAGTATAATGATAAGTAGAGTAAGTAGTTCTTGGCTTCACCTAAATTCAACGTAGTGCTCCATGTTTCTTTCTAGGTTTATCTGTGCTCGCGTTGAAACTATGACAATGCGTTTTTGATTAACCGTTTTGTCAAATATCTTGACCCCGATTTTAGTGACTTCTTTCTTTCAACATGTGGTGTTTTAATACTTAATACTTCTACTACTGTTACTACTTCTTCTTCTTCTTGCTGCTTTCTGCTGGTTCTTTGCTGCTTCCTTTTATTTTTATTTTGTTCATTTTTCCGACGCCACATTAACATTCACATAAGTACACCACTGACATTCTTTGAAGTCAGTGAAGTACACACAAACTTTATAATTACGGTGTTTAATTTTTCTAGAATTTACTATAACAATATTGTAGCTACTTTTGATGCAATGGACCCCAGGAACCAAAATACTTAAACCTAGATCATTAGATGGGAAAGTCTCGACTATACTCTACTTCACTCTCCGACTGGTTCTAACCCACTTCTCTTTTGCCTCCAGGTTTCAACACCACAAGATCTACACCTACATAGGCGAGGTGCTGGTCTCCGTGAACCCGTACAGAAACCTCGACATCTATGGCCCGAACCACATGGCCCAGTACCGGGGCAGGGAGATGTTCGAGGTCCCTCCCCATGTGTATTCGGTTGCTGATGCTTGCCAGAGAGTACTCAGACAACAGGTAATTAAAAATTATAATATTGATATCTAAATAGTCACAGATATTTACATAGTTGATGGTATCTTTTACGTTATTGTACCTTTAAACTTTTTCTCTTCTTTCTTCTTCGTCTTTTTATCAACCTATAATTTGAACCCATGGTTATTGGATTTATAATCTCGTGACTGACAAGTGACAAGATCAACATTTTAAAAATTTATTATAATTCCCATCAGTATGCTTCCAGCTTTTTCTATTCGCAAAAGTAAAAGAACCGATGTGTGATGTAAAAAGGTGATTCGTGAAGCCGTTGTCGGTTAAACCAAGTATAATTATAACAAACACTTGAGTACCAATAACTTGCATACGCCAGCGTTCTCAGCTCAACAGGGCGTGATTAAGTGGCCGAAGCTTGAAGCTTAGCTCCATCGTGAAACTTTTGATATCCCAGTATTAGCACTTGTAGCAGCAGGTGGTAGTTGGAACAATGGTTATTACGTGTTATGATAGTAATCAGTTAAGATCACCGGGCCACGACGGCTCGGCGACAGATTCGCCGCAGAAGACATGTGTTTAGGAGCTCTAGGCTAAAATGAATAACATAAAAGAGAACTTTCAAAATGAAATAAATAAATAAATAAACGTAAATAAACGTTTCACACTCATAGCTCCCCACTAGGAATAAATCCTGTGTCAGGGATGCCATGGAACACACATAAAGACAAGGACAACTAACACCCAGACCCAGAACAGAAATTTAAATTCATCATTCAAACATCTGCCCGGCCGGGAATTGAACCCGGGACCTCTGGCTTATAAAGCGGCACCACTACCGCTGAGCCAAACAGGCCGACGATAGATAGAGAAAATAAAATAGATGATGATAATTAAAATATACAAGTGGCAGACACAGGGTCTTACTCATAAACCCTGCTTAAAAAACTGCGACAACTCCTCACAGACGTAAATGTCACGTACGAAAACAAGACCGAGTATTTTAAGCGAAGGTTTATAATGCAAAATCCTCAGTTACTATGTGAATATACATGTGTGAGTGGGTATGTGTAGATCTATTATTTGCTATTGATGCAAAATTCCTTTTGTTATATTTGACTAGCTGACCCTTGCCCACTTCGTTGGGCATAATGTTAATTAAACCCGAAGCCATCGCGCGCCGTCCGGACCGTTTTTTCTCCGATTCACTTTGCAAAACGGACTACCACGTAAAAGCCTTTTTATTTTTCGGTTTTTTAAATAACCTATGACACTCAGCAATAATGTGGCTTTCTATTGGTGAAAGAATTTTTAAAATCGGTTCAGTAGATCCCGAGATTACCCCTTACAATTTAACAAATATACAAACACACAAACTTTACTTCTTTATAATATTAGTATAGATTAAATAATCAAATTAAGCAATACACATAGGCTATAAACGTAATGGACTTATGGCAGACTTATGCATCTTAAAATAGCATACGTCATAAAATTCAAATATCCAATTCGATGCTGAAAACGGTAAAGTCCCGGTAGGAATTTAATTAACAAAGCCATAGCAGAATAATTATCACTAGCAAGTTATTAAATCTGATAAGATATCAAATATAATTAGTAGTTCGCCGAACAGACTTCGCGAGCGCAAACTGTTTTGCAACAATCAAAATTTGCCAGTTATTACGAAGACGCTTCGCTCGCTAAGTCAATTACAATTCAGATAGTTATTACTAGCATTAAATCGACAAGCCATGTTACAGAGACTTTGAGGCATGGCGATCTAAAACATCGACTCTGGGGGTGGTTATTCCGTCGATATACAAATTTCTTCTGAGGGCTTTGAACTTCGGTCATTTTCATACAAAGGCAGTAGTGTTTTTTCAAACGTTCCAAAGCTTAAGTGTTTCAATACAGCATTCGCCTGAAGGTTTGATGGGAGCGGTTAAGAAGTCTTCCCGTCTGGCACCACTAAACTTCTGAACCGCATTCGACTATAAAGGACCATAAAATCTTACAAAAGCCAAGCTCGAGAAATAAACACTTCAAAGCGCTCCGCGAAGATATTTGCGGACATAAAACTTTCAAAATGACCCGTGACGAAATATTGAACAGCTTTGCGGACATAAAACTGAGCAGAATCAGTGGGAACGAGACACAGACATTACATTGATCATTGTTTTCTTCCAGATGATTGTTTCTCCTTTTGCGTGAGTCGTAAAACCCGTAAAAGCTCGGCAGCTTTTGCCGTGTCGGCACTTTGAGGGATGCAAAACTCTTAAAGCCATGTTTTATGACTGGTAGCGTTTGCTCTTGCGGTCTTATTTTCTGACTTGTTGCAATTTCGGGCCTTTTAAACGTCAATAAGTTCATGAAATTATAAAATTGGTTTATTCAAAATTAAGGAGCGTTGCTTTTGTCGGTGGCGTCATTTCTATTCTTGGCGGTTTTCTGCTAGTGCTTTCACCTCCCTGTAGACCTTTTAGACAAGTCGTGATAAATTGATTCGATTAGTAACAGTAAAAGTTTCAAAATAATTATGACCATTCATATACGAGTACTAGAAAGGTTTGTTACCTCAGCCACGACAGTAAATAGTTTACAAACTTCACACCATTGTACTCGTATTGTGTGATAGCGACTCTGTGCTTCCGCATCAGACATAAGATCTATGATAACATATAATGACACATTCTTCTTTCTGACATAAGTGCAAGGTGCAATTTTGAACCACTTGCATTTAACTAACTACTCTTGTCGTAAAAACGAAATAATTCAGAGCAATGTTATGTATGTATGTACATGTCAAGAAAATAGTATACATTTAGGTACCTAGTTTTTCCCCGGTATCGCCATTCACAGACGTTTCTTTAGAGAAGTGGACGGGTATTTTTACAGCTCTAGGTTTTACAGCCCAACTTGAAGAACTAGAGTTAGAGTTATAATTCTTATATGATGTCTGTGTAACATGTACATTTACAATTTTATGATAAACTAGTTAGTTGCTTAGATCCTAAGTCTAAGCACTGCTTAAAATGCAGCCATGAAATGTCACGTACGAAAATAAGACGGAGAATTTAAAACAAGGTTATATTTTCCTTAAAAGCAAGGTTTTAAGAACCTCAGTGTGTTATAATGTATTGATGTGAGTAAAAATGTCCTTTTTGTTTTCCAGGGGCGGGACACATGCGTGCTCATATCCGGCGAGTCCGGCGCGGGCAAGACGGAGGCCTCCAAATTCATCATGAAATACATTGCAGCAAACACGACGCAAGTGCACAGGGAATATATTGACAGGTAAATCTACGCCAGAGATTAATATAGTGTGTAGTAGTGCGCAAACAATGACTATTAATACTAGCACGACTCAAAGTTCTCAATAAAAAATGCCGCTTTCTCCAGTCAACCTCTAATCATTCCACTGCTGGGTTTCCAAGTCTACCCTTGAATTATTAGCCCGCTTACATTCCTTGATAATTAATCTATTGCTTATTGTATCCAATAGATTTGGTTTTTCTTACATAAAATATGAATTCTTTTCCAGAGTAAAAAACGTCCTCATCCAGTCAAACTCCATATTAGAAACATTCGGCAACGCGAAAACCACCCGTAACGACAACTCTTCCCGCTTTGGGAAATACATGGACATCAACTTCGACTATAAGGGCGACCCGGTTGGCGGCCACATCAGTAACTACCTGCTGGAGAAGAGCAGAGTCATCAGCTTACAGGCGGGGGAAAGGAACTTCCATGCATTCTATCAGGTATGATTAGAAATTCAGAAGTGGGATAATCAGAATATAAGTATCTCATCTAAGTACATCATCAGTGTTACATCTCAGGGTGACGAGCGCAGTGCTGTGCCACGCAGGGGCTTGAATTCTGGGTGACGCAGACCTGCTAAGGGCAAACGTGACGTTTAACATCAGGCGAGCGATTTGCTCGTCTCGTCACTCAATTACATAAAAAAAACATCAAGCGACTGATTTGCTCGTCTCGTAACTCGCATAAAACAAAGCTATTCCGAATGTCCTTAACACGGCAAGGGCGATGCAGTCACGAATGACCAGTGACCAGCATCCGAATCTGTTGACGCGAAATCAACAAAAAACTAAAAACCAATAGCAATTACTAAGCATATTAAAAGCTGAGATGACGAGTGCAGCACACTGACGTATTCAAGGTGGTGACGGCATTGATTGCTAATGCTTAGAGACATGACACAATACCTGTTTCATTTGCTCGTCTCGTGACTTTCTGATGGAAAAAACTGGGATTCTGCCAAAGTAGCACTACACCTTTATCATGTGAAATTATAGAACATGGGTCATAGTAATAAGCCTACCCTAGCCTAGTCCACTGCTGGACGTATGCCCCTCTAAAGGCACACCCCATCTTCGATTTTCCGCTACCAGCTACTGCCAGCTGCCTTACGTATATTACGTTACTCTATCAGGTGCCAGAATGTCCAACACTACATTTGCCCATTCGTTTGTTGCTAAAACCTCACTTCTCATATTTTGGTAGCCGTTCGATACGTTCGTTCTGGCTAAAAACAATACCAACTCTTATTGGACATAGGAAGCCGTGTTTGTAAACAGCGCACGTGGCCACGGGGCTGTCGAATAACAGGTTCTGCCGATGACATCAACATTACCCAATGTTTTGGTAAATAAGCCTCTCGTTTCCGAGTTTGTTTATCTAGAACTAGAACGAAAGGCTTTCGATTTTTATTATGATGGACATGTTTATGTTTATGAGAGAGCTATTCCAGCATAATATTAACTGGATTTAGAGCTGTTGGCTAATACTTATAGAAATATAAGTTATCCTCTTGATACGGCATATGACCTTAAAGCTATATTTCTTATTTTCTTTATGGTCTTGTTCCACTTCCGAGAATATCGATATGTACATTTTTGTACATGCACTTTATGTATAGGCTAGGGTATAATCTAAGAATCTAAGAGATAGAGTATTGATTACAAAAAAGAAAGTGTGACCAGAATTTGATATCATAATGAGTAGAGGAATTGATCTTTCAATTAAACTTATTTCATTATAAAGTACTCCACAACTTTAGTATCAGAAAATTAACAAATGCACCATTCCACCATTATTTTCATTCAACCAAATTGTCATTCCAGCTCCTCAGTTCGAACAACACAGCGTGCAAAAAGTTCGGCATATCGTCCAGTACAAACTACAATATATTAGGCAACGAGCGAGTCACGGCGCAAGACTCGAAGCTATACAACATGACTGGGTCGGCGTTCAACGCGCTTGGCTTCCCGCCTTCGGTCGTCGAAGAGATTTGGGGCGTAGTGGCTGGAGTTATATTACTGGTGAGTAATTTCTTGGACCCCATTTGAAACGTGCTGCTAAAATGTCTAGCGTGCACTGTACATTTCTTCGTTTTAAATAAACTCAAATGAACTTAAAAGTATCTCATCAGAGTGCACTTTTGACGTACTTCAATTAGATATGCCCAAAAGCATCCGTGCATCGATTAGAACCACAATTGCTACACCAAGTTAGAAGCATCCTAAAATCACTCATGCACCCCCCTTATTCAGTGTCGTTCCCTAGAATAAGCTACTCTGTGCTAAAATGATTTGAACGAACAAATCGGGCATAACTGTAAAAGATCGATCGTAGAACTACAACCACCACACACGACAATCAACTACCACCTAAAACTATCACCTTTCAGGGACAAATAACGTTCACGGAGACACCCGAAGGCCAGCTCACCATCGGTGGACCCCTACGCCAATGCGTCAACGCACTGGGCGTCTCCGAGCACGCGCTACAAGCCGCGATGGCGGGGCGCGTGCTGTCGGCGGGCGGCGAGCTCGTCAGCAAGGAGCACTCGCTGATGGACGCCAACTATACCAAGCTGGCGCTGGCGAAGGCGGCGTATGATAGGCTGTTCACGTGGATTGTGCAACAGGTGGGTGTACACACTTTTAATAGCGCCATCTATGAGGAAGTGCTTGTAACTAAATAATTGTAATGACGGGCTGAGGCTTTTCGGGGTATAAGTATTTTTTTTTCATAACGAATAAATCCTCGCTTGACCACCAAGTCACTTCTTAGTAAGCGACGCTCTGTGGCGATTTAGATCAGAGTGTTTGCATAAAGCCACTAAGTACTCCTTGCTAGAGTTAGCTAAGTCCATGATAAGCTCATGTGGATTGTGGAACAGGCGAGTTGATATTAGCGCCATCTACTTGGCGTAACTGGTAACTTTTTCTAAATAAGACAGAATGAAACACAAACTTGTTTCCCTGCAAACCATGCTTTTGAACTAATTTAATTAATTTATTTTAATTTGATTGGTTTGATTTGGATTTGATTTACTAACGACATCTATTAACAAGTACCTCGCAACTTGCAGATAAACAAGAAGATCGAGGTCCCCGAAGGCACATACAAGAGCTCACTGATCGGCGTGCTCGACATCTACGGGTTCGAGATATTCGACACCAACAGCTTCGAGCAGTTCTGCATCAACTACTGCAATGAGAAGCTGCAGCAGCTGTTTATTGGTGAGCCATTTGGGGTTCTTCAAAAGAGCTATAGACACTTAAAACGTCGCCAATGTTCCGTGATGACTTCGGTGTTACAGGTATAAGCGATAGTGATTGCTTACCATCAGGCGGCACGTATGCACTATTTCTACATTTTGTTTGCCACCTATGCCATAAAAACCCCTATTATCGAATTCTAACTTCTCTAATGGACGATTTAGAGCCCTGAAATCCGACTGGCTTTCTTCAAGCCCGAGGTGACATTTTTGGACAGAATCCTTATTTGCTCATTTTGACGACAACCTGAAATTCGATCCTCAAACTTCGTAAATACATGTTTGTGAAACGTTCGATTCTAAAACGGTATCTGGTATCGATTCCAGAGCTGGTGCTAAAACAAGAGCAGGAGGAGTACGCCCGCGAGGGCATCCAGTGGACCCCCATCCAGTACTTCAACAACCGCGTCATCTGCGAACTGGTGGACGCGCCGCACCAGGGGATCATCTCCATCATGGACGAGGCTTGCCTCAATCCCACCAAGGTATACCCTTAGTGCCTTTTCACACGTACCGGTTGCCGGGTAGCCGGCGCCGGTTACCCGGCGGTGAAGTGTATGGGCATGGTACATAGCTTTCACATGTACCGGCGTTATTTATCCGGCAGGCGGGTACATTTGACACCGGGTATCCGGCGCCGGTACGTGTGAAAAGGGTCTAAGACCCTTACTGCTTTGCTGGAATACTCGCGTATTTTTAGTCGCAGAATAACACCCGAAAAGAAAGACCTGTCCTCCTAGCCAAGTTGCAATTCTATAATCGAAACGCTAAAGTAAACTACGAAAATGTATGGGAATAACATCTATTTATGGATTCTATATTCTATGACAGAAATTTCATTCCCATACATTGTCATAGTTTTCTATAGCGTTTCGATTATAGAATTGCAACTTGGCTGGGGGGCTGGATAGGATTGGAAAAAAATGGAAGAAGGCTAAATATAGCCTATAGTTATATTGTGATTGCGTCCAATTGCTGGGTAACGACCTCCCCATTTTCTTCTATAAGACATTTAGGTACAGATTTATTTTCTCGGTCTTACTATTAGTTTGAAAAATAAAATTGCCGTGTATTTGTTCCACAGATATCCGACAAGCAGCTGCTGGAAGCGATGGACAAGCGTCTCGGCTCGCACAAGCACTACACCTCGCGGCAACTCTCGCCCACTGATAAGAAGCTCAAACACGGCGTCGACTTTAGAATCACGTAAGTCAACTAACTTTTAGCTTTAGAAAGACTAAATAATTGCAGTTTATTTAATTTTATTAGAAACAATAAAAGTATAAATAAGTATTAGATAAAACAAAACAAAGTTGATTGATGCGAACGGTATAGCATGTGATCACTCACAATCTCGATATCTAAATAAAACATCGCGTGCTTTCAACAATACTGCGCTTTTTACCAAAATGGTTAAAAATTTTGGTAAAAAGCGCAGCATTGTTGACTTCAAAAAAGGAGGAGGTTATCATTCGACTGTATGTTTTTTATATATATATATATATTTTTTTTTTTATATTTGTTACCTCATAACTTTTGACTGGGTGAATCGATTTTGATGATTCAATTTTTATTAGAAAGCTGACGCTTCCCATTTGGTCCCATTTCAATTTAGTCCAGTTCTGATAATGGTATCCATGAGAAAACCATATAAGTCTTAAGCATTAAGTACGTGCGCGACAAATAGATGAATAACTCAATAGTCGGTCTTTTGAAGTCGGTTTTTGATTTGTAAAAATAATGTTCTTGTTTGAAATACTGTCTTTTCTCCGAAACTAAAGAAAAGGAAATGTGCTAAAAAGGTGGTCCACACACGTCCAGAGACCCTCATACGTTACATGAAACGTTTGAAGTAAGGAAAATAAATAAAAATATGCCTTTTCTACTAAAATCACTTTATCCCTTCTTCCCCCAGGCACTACGCGGGTGACGTCACATACGCAATAACAGGCTTCATGGACAAGAACAAGGACTCTCTGTGGCAGGACCTGAAGAGGTTGCTGCACTCGTCCACCAACAAGTCGCTCGCCGACATGTGGCCGGAAGGCGGGACGCACATACAGAAGGTCAGTAAGAAAGAGAGAAGTAAACGGACTGAACAAATTTGGCGATAAACGCTGTAGTGCTATATTCAGTACCAAACGTGGGCGACAATTATTTAGTACCATTATCTACTCGTACCATAAAATAAATTGGACAGTACTAAAATGGTTGCAATCCTTTTCAATTAACCGAAATGAAAAAATATGCAGAAAATTATTGACACAAAAAATGTTCAGCGCGTCATGAGAAAAGACATTCGAAAAGTCCCTCAAGAAAGATGAGGGACGACCTGAAAAAAAGTATCAAATGCAACGCAATGTAATAGGATACTTTATGACCAAATATAGTATAATTGCTATTCAAATTGTAGGTTATTTACTCGTACATTTGTTCCGCAGACCTCGAAACGCCCCCCGTCGGCCGCGTCGCTGTTCCGCAACTCCATGTCGGCGCTGGTGCTGGGCCTGCAGAGCAAGGAGCCCTTCTACGTGCGCTGCGTCAAGCCCAACCCGCTGCAGACGCCCACCACCTGGGACGACCAGCTGGTCAGTAGCTTGATGCATGGCTGCCAGTAACTTGGTGTATAGATGCCAGGAACTTATTTTACTACGGAAGCTAACGTGGTTTTGACACATTTTAAATTAAGCACGGGAATACCCACGCAAAATTAAGTCATAGTAAACGACTTAATTTTTACGTGAGTATTCGAGTGTTTAATTAAAACAAAATGTGGCAATAACTTGTTGCATAACTGGCAGTAACTTTGTGCACAGATGGCAGTAACTTGTTGCATAGCTGGCAGTAAATAGAGTTCCATAGTTGGAATAAAACTTGTAGCATAGCTGACAGTAACTTACTTATAGAGTTGCACAGTTGGAAGTAACTTGCTGTTCTAAACACTGACATCAGGGGTAGCCACTCGGCCTATATAAACTTTTAGTAGTTGCATATCTGTCAGTGACTTGTTGCATAGTTGGCAGTCACAAGTAGCATGTCTGGCAGTATGCAATAATTGTGATTAAAAACTGAGCTGAATGTAAATGTGTTTTTACTCCCATAGATAAAGCGTGACGATAAATCTCAAAAAAGTACGTAATCGATAATCGTGTGTAATAACAATGGCGGTTATCCCCCAGGTCCGGCACCAAGTGGCCTACCTGGGGCTGGTGGAGAACGTCCGCGTGCGGCGCGCCGGGTTCGCGTCCCGGCAGCGCTACGACCGCTTCCTGAAGCGCTACAAGATGCTGTCGCAGTACACGTGGCCCAACTTCCGCGGGACCAGCGACAAGGACGCCGTGGCGGTGCTGCTGCGGGACCTCAGCGTCACCGATGTGCAGTTCGGGCACACTAAGCTGTTTATCAGGCGAGTTTTCTCTTACAATACTTTTTTTATATCGGACTAGCCATGCGTTTGACCGCAATCTCACCGGATTGAAAGCGACGATGTGGTCGAAGATATAGCACGCTTGCCTAGGAAAAACCTACACTCTATTTTTGCACAACTCTACTATAATTATTTATTGACACCACAAACCATCAATCACAAATAGGATCGCCAACCCCGGAAGATCCAATCCACCGACCAGAGCAACGCTCTTAAATTTTGCATGATTGAAAGGTTTTTTAGTAGGTAGGTACTTTTTTTGTGGTGTCAATAAATAATAAATGAACGTACGTACTGACTTAAATACGCAGTGAGTGTCCGATACAAAAATGCACGCCATTTACGTTCGATAAGAGCGCCCCTGATTCGCCCCTGACGGGCGAAAATGGCGTAACTCTTTTTATCGATTTTTTTTATCGAAACTTGTATTCTATAACAGAATGAATGCTAGCCCTACTGTTGGCCTAGCACCTGGTACTAGCACTAGTCTAACAAAGCCCTACTCCCCCCCAGGTCCGCCAAGACCCTGCACAGCCTGGAGGCGTCCCGCGCGGAGCTGATCCCCTCGATCGTGATCCTGCTGCAGAAGCTGTGGCGCGGCACGCTGGCGCGTATGCGGTACAAGCGGATGAAGGCGGCCCTCACCATCTATAACGCTTGGAAGTAAGATATGTCTTTATTACTAATTTGATTTTTATTTTATTTTTGTTTTTTTTATCAAACAGCCTTCCAAAAAAAAATAGTAAGATGAGAAATACGAAAAGGGATCATCAATTAATCACGTGATGTTTATTAGCAACTTTTTGCACTGGCACTAGCACTGGTGATACGCAGTGACAATATAAATGTCAACCGCCCCGCCAAAATCACGAGTTTTTTCTTCTTATGTGCAAATTATCTTATGTACGCAAAAATTAATACACTTGATATCTAACTACACTGAAAGGAAGAAGAATAGAATAGAAGAACTTTAAAACTAGCTTAAGTAAAGCTTAAATGAAAAGAGGATGATCACAATGCACATTTAATAACGTTACTAAACCGATCCCGACTTATCATTTTGGTAATATTTATGTTTCTTAATTTTCATAAATGTCAACCGCCAAGCTATATCAGTGGTCCTTAGGCCGCTTAAAAACTCTGATATCATAGCTAGCACTCGCCCTATGCGAACTTTTATGAGGGTTCCACCACTTATAGAAACTTTCCACTACAGAAACTTTGCTATTGTCAATATTATTTAGAAAACTGCAGAATAAACAGTAAGGATCTGTATCAGCCGTTTCTTCGGGGCTGTGGTATGAATAATGATTGTGCCACTTGAAATAGGTATAATATTTGTTTTTGTCTTCCATGCTTTCAACCATTTGATGCACTAGCTTTACGACGCTCTTACGGTTGTTTTTAACGCTCAGATAAATTCCATGTGGCATGAATCTGAAAATATACACAAAAATTAGATTGTCATGTGGTGTACAGTATTTGTCAAATATCTTGGCAAATAACTTTATTACGCAATAGCCAATGTTGAGCTTGGTTTCGCAGAGCGCTGGGGCCCTTGGGGATCTTCGCGGTTAGTGCATGTGACAACTTAAATTGCATCTGCTATAAAGTTTGACACAACTTTAATAGAACTATTTTCTTGAGGTTATTTTACGGTGTCAATATTACCTTTCATAATTGGCACGGCCGTAAACAATGGGCACAACATAATTCTGTAGACTATATTTCAGCTTTTCAGTAACGTAATCATCGCTAAATGAGTTTTCAAACGCAAAGTAGAAATAGTAGTCTTTTTGTAACATTTGCAAGCATTTGTTCATAGAATTCCGTGGACATTTTTTATTTCCACATTTGCCGTAAACGTCTACGGTCAAATTGTGTTTGTATAGTTCTTCGATCACCATTTTTGCTACTGTTTCTCTTCTGCTACGAGATTTACAGTTTGATACGAACCAGGCCGCTGCAATTTTTTTATTCGCCAGCTTTGCTTTTATAGTAGCGTTAATTGGTAACATATCGCCAATGTTTATCCAAGGAATGGTCTGGTTTGGACCGATGACTTTACTTTGATGATCCTTAATTACCATGTAGGTAAACTTAATGTTAGAATTCAGTTTATAAGTCCACGTGAAGTTAAAGACGCCATCGTATCTGTGGTCTGGTACTTTATAAACGTGCGACGACTCCATACTGACAAAAATGTAGCTTTGATTTGCAGAACGTTCTTGTGGCAAATAATATTTTGGGTCTTTTCTTATTATTTCGGGACCGTGAAATAATATTGCATCAAATTTAGAAATATTCATAAATTGCTTGTTCGATGTTATGTAACAATTTTTGTGTGTGCAATTTCTTTTCTGAAATGTGTCGCTACCTTTGCCAAAGGCAAATAATGGATTTCTTCTCGGAGAAGTCCAAATCAGCACGTGCTTCGTATAAGAACTTTTTTCGAATACATCTGGAGAATTTGTCACAAACTGAACTATGCTGTAACTGTAAACAAAGTGGGTTTTATGGCCGTGAATAACGTAAGATAAATAAATAAATGCCCCAAACGCGCATATCAGCGAAACTTTTCTAAGCCACTTCTTTTTCATTTAAACTTTTTGTAATATTCGTGTAAGGCTGCCAGCAGCTGGTTAGCTGCAGTTTCAACTGTTCCAAAATGTCATTGATCACTTCACAAAGATGTGTCGTATGTACAGCTCAGTTTGTATATTTGTAAGTTTCCTGACCTTCAAAAAAATTGCATGCACTATGTGCAGACTTTAAGCTATTATTTGGCGCAAACAATAGCTTTTTCCTTTTTCTTTATGAATAATAAAGTTAAATATTCCATCCTTTCTTGAGGGTTTCACAACGTCCCGACAACAACAGCCTAGCGTCGTAAATTATAAGCACACACACTATTTCAAAATTTTAAATATGTCAATATAAAATAGGAAGAAACTTATAGGTTCAACCTACCCGACCACCCTAGTACCCGACATAGCCTACAATTGTAACAAAATGGAAATTCTACCACCTAAGTACACACATTGGCAATGTTCAAGCAAATTATGAATAGCGAGACTAAATAGGCGGTTTGCTCGTACCCAACTTTGTGTACTCATAGTTTCACCATGTGTGTATGTCATGGACTTTGTAATAAGAGATCATAAAGTCTACAGCGCTGAAATTTTGGACACGTTTTTTGAAATATCCGGTACCAATCATACCATCTTTGAATTTTGGACACGTTTTTTGAAATATCGCCGGTACCAATCATACCATCTTTGCCACTGGAGCAGTTGTGCCAGCGGCCCAGAACCTCGTTCCGTTATTTTAAGCTGGGTTGGCTCGGGTGATCGCTGGCAAGGGGGAAACGCACAACGCACCCTTTACGGTACGCCAGTGCACAACCTATCGACCCCCCATCCCGAATGAGAATAAGAACTAGTTATTGTTTCGCAGGCGGTACCGCGTGCGGCGCTACTTCGGCGTGCTGCAGAGCGACCTGCAGCGGAACCGCGGAGTCATCAAGCGGTGGCCCACGCCGGCGCCGCGCGGCGTGCACATGAACATTATACAGGTGAGACTTCTTAAACTCAGGGAGAGGGGAAGGGGATGGTTTTAGGCCAATCAGACTGTCTTCGCGATTAGAGGGGAGGGGATTGTACCAGAATATAACAATGATGTAGCGATAGCAATGTTCTTCTCAGTATCATCTTGGTAATTTCTAACCATAGTAGGTTGTAGTAGGTTGGGAAATTGCCCAGTCTAGAAGAGGCCTATTTTATAATAATATTGTATTGCTATTTGTTAGTTACGCAGGCGAAGATGCAAGCAGTAGCTAGTGAGTAATAATTGCATTTATTTACGAGTTATTAAATGGAATTATTATGGTTATGAAGGTGAATTATGGAGTAATATAAGTGCGGGTGATAAGACTGCGCTGACGTACCGGTTGAACTGCTTTATGCATTTTTCTTCTGCCGGTCTGTCTAAACTGGTCCTTACAATAATACGTCTTAGTAAGCTGGTATCACTACCGTAATTCTTGTCTAATTTTCTTTGTGTGTCTCTGCGTTCTAATCCAGGATTTGAGTCGTTTAAACTGTAGAAATAGTCGCGAGTGTTGTTACTAGGTTATTTGCGCCATATTCAAGCTGTATGTTCCGTCAGGCCGCGTACCGGCGCTGGCGCGCATACCTGGTGCTGAAGCCGATCCCCCGCGCGCAGTGGCCGCAGCTCAAGATGAAGATCTGCTGCGCGTCCGCGCTGCGGGGCCGCCGCGCCGCCTGGGGCGCCGCCCGCCAGTGGCTCGGGGACTACCTCGCCGACAACAGATACAACGACAAGGCTGGTACGTGGAACTTGACAGGCTAGCGTAGGAGCGGATCAGCCCCCCTAGCCGAGATGCAACGAAGCAAAGATTGCAACAACTTGGCTAACTCGTCCTGACCGGATGCGCACATCTAACGAAACTAAAACACTGTCATTCATTCAGCATATAAAAGTTTAGCTCTTGTCGCTGGAGTAATTTCCAAGCTTGACGATTTCAGCTAGAGTTTTTACCTCCTTGTGATGCAGATGAAATCGTGGGACTAAGCTAGCTAATTTATAACAGGTCAAAAAAATTGTCACCAAGACTATCTTCAATCGAGGACTCGACCTTCACTTACTAACTTTAAGTCAAATATTCGAGTAGTGTATCGATACATTTCCCCGCAGCGATATACCAGTCGGCGCTGACGACGCTCCAGAAGACGCACCAGGTGGGGCGCGCGCTGTTCTCGTGCCGCGTGCACAAGTTCAACCGGTACAACAAGCTGGCCGAGCGCTGCCTGCTCGTCACGGAGGCGGCCGTCTTCAAACTGGACGCGAACACATTCAAGCCGCTGAAGAAGCCGACGCCGATAACGGACGTGAGTACGATTTACTGGCTTTCTTGTGGACTCGCGTCTCTGAACGTGGGATAGAGTCGTGATATAAATTCGTGATGCGAATTTATGAAGCTGGGGCGCTTCGCTTTAATGCAACTATTTTGCACTCTTTATCATTTTTTTAATTTGACTTATTTTTTAATCAGGAGTATTTTTCCTTTGGGTCAGATTTTGTAAATAGTGAATCTACATATTTTTTTTATCTGCATGTGTTTCATAGTTTCTTTCTGTGTCAATGAGTCGTCTTTTTCTTTATTTTTACCCAAAAACTTTAATTTTGCCTGTCCAAACAATCGTATATCACATAATTTAATAACCTCAACCAGATCGGCGCCATTCGTATAATGAGCAGCGACGCCCAACTGGTGGTGATCAGCATACCGTCCGCCAAGAACGACCTGGTGGTGGGGTTGGTGGGCGCGCAGCCCACGCCGCCCACCGCTGGGCCAGACTTCGTGGGCGAGCTGCTGGGCGTACTCTACAACAGGTACAACATGTGAGTATCACCTTCTAATAAACTAGTAGTTCGTGGCGAGCTGAACCTTGCGTCCATATATCTCCACAATCCATCCATCGATTTAGCTTATATTCGAACTTAAAAATTGTATTCAAATGAACTATTTGCCTGCAAAATTTCATGAACACCGTATAAACGATACTCAAGTTATCGTCGGACAATACAGATACATACAAGCGCCATTTTGTTCCCCTACACTGTGTGACCTCACTTCGCTCGGTCCATAATTCTAATTCTGAGTGGGCCCGATACAATGCACCGACGTCCCGCTTAGTGTGTATTATTGTGCATTGCCCCCCAAACCAGCCGAGCTCGAGAACATCATTGCTTCCCATCAGACAAGATGGCGGTCAAACGCATACTCAATCACGCAAAAACCGCTGAATAGATAGGATACTTCTTATTCCAAACAAATCAAGGGTTTCTACAGGATTGTGGGTGAAACCGCGGGCCGCAGCAGGTATGGTAATATTTCCTAAATAAGTCAGCAATTACTATTATTGTAATGTCATCATCTAATCAGACTTCTAATCATGTAATCTTCAATACTCATCGTCCGTTACTGTCTTATCACTGAATTATATCTGTCATTCTGTTGCTAAGTACCTACTTATTGTGGTTCTTGTTATTGCAAAATCATATTAAGTGAAATATTTAGTATTGCTGTGCATTTATGATTTATCATCATCAGGCGTTACGTACGTTACGATGACATATTATGATTATCTTATATGAAATTTACTTATAGGCTAAGCTCCTGCTGCTAGAAATCTTAACTCATTAAATACTAAAAAAGAACGAATATCTAGCGATATCAACTTTACTATTAGC
Source organism: Alcis repandata (assembly GCA_949125135.1). Lineage (NCBI taxonomy): Eukaryota > Metazoa > Arthropoda > Insecta > Lepidoptera > Geometridae > Alcis > Alcis repandata. The sequence goes on along the minus strand of OX421239.1, from coordinate 10,200,692 downwards.
CTAATAGACCAGGGTAGAAGCCTTTAAATAATTAAAAATTAAAAAAAAAGTAATAGTAGGATGAAACTCATTGGAAAAGGAGGAGAATATTATAAAAAAGACTAGCTGACCCGGCAAACGTTGTTTTGCCATATAAATTAATAGGGGTTGGTGATAGAAGGGTGAAAATTTAGGGTTGTATGTATTTTTTAATGCCACATTATAAAAAATAAAAAAATAAAAATTTTGTCTAAAAAATAAAATAAAAAATTTAGGGGTGGACTACCCCTAACATTTAGGGGGATGAAAAATAGATGTTGGCCGATTCTCATAGATACCGGATAAGCACAAAAAATTTCATCAAAATCGGTCAAGCCGTTTCGGAGGAGTATGGCAACGAAAACTGTGACACGAGAATTTTATATATTAGATAAGAAAATAATTTACGGGCGATCTGGGGTCGGGAAAAGGGAAGGGGGTGAGTTTTAAGGATAAAAACGGTTTATCTCGATTTTCGGCAAAACTACAAGTCCTATGGAAAAAAGTTAAATGGCAAAGTTGTAGGTAATAAAAAGATCTACAACTTTTGTATGCACACTTATTTCACATAACCTCATAACTTATGTGAAAAATTCAAAAAACCAAGTTTGGTTTTTTATTTTTGCAACCACAAATAGTGGGTTTTTTTTCACATTTTTTTTAACTGACCTTTTTAGGTCCCTCATAATAATTTATTAATGCACTATAATTTATTTTATTTGAAATATATTATTTTTTCACCTTATTTTGACTTATAATATCGAAAAAGTATAAAATTAAAATTAAAAATAAAAATATTAAAATTAAAAAAATTGACTTATAAAATCGAAATATCAGCTTTTTTCAAAAAATTGGTATGCTTTATGTTTGTTGAAATCTCTACTTTCCGATAGTGTGAAAAAATATATTTTTATGCTCCAAGCTCTAAGAAAGCTTCCCAATTAGTCGACAGAGTGCAACGTGGGCATTATCCGACTTCAGTATGGTTTGGTGGGCTGTTAGCTATGAAGGAGTGACTGAGCCATATTGTTGTGAAAAAGGTATCAAAACATCGGCACAAGTGTATCAAGATACTATTCTTGAGAAGGTAGTTAAGCCTCTTAACAACACCATGTTCAATAACCAAGTATGGTCCTTCCAGCAAGACTCGGCGCCGGGTCATAAAGCTCGGTACACGCAGTCTTGGTTGGAAGCGAACGTTTCGGACTTCATCAGAGCTGAAGACTGGCCGTCGTCTAGTCCCGATCTTAATCCGCTGGATTATAATAATTATGGTCAGTTTTAGAGAGTACGGCTTGCTCTAAACGCCATGATAATTTGGAGTCCCTAAAACAATCCATACGATTGGCAGTGAAGAATTTTCCCATGGAAAGAGTACTTCTATTGATAACTGGCCTCAACGTTTAAAGGACTGTATTGCAGTCAATGGAGACCACTTCAAATAAGCTTTTTATATTTTTGATTGTTTTATATTTATGTATTAAACTAACACACTGTAAAAGTAAGAAATGTTATTTGGAATAGAATTTTTTTTTCTTTAATATTCATGGCAGGACTAGGTAGAGTAAGAAGAACTATGGCAAAGAATAGGTAAGTATACTAGGCTAGTCTGTTGTCAGTCGATGCTGAGTCGCATAGAGATTTACGTAAGTCATTGTTTTGAAATGGTTTACTAGCGGCCCGTCCCGGCTTCGCACAGGTAGACATTAATTTTTTAAACATTTTGGGATAAACGTAGAGTAAATGTGTCTTGATGATATTTGAGCACGCAATTCAATGCCAAATGTTACATTAAAAAGTTTACATTGTCCAAAGCGCTAAGTACCTATTCTTAAATCATCTAATTTTTGTTTTTTTTTTTAAATTTTTTTTCATAAGAAAGAAAAACCTTCTCCTGACAATAACAAACACAACAAAAAAAAAAGGTGAAATTGGTCCAGCCGTTCACGCGTGATGGCGTGACCAAGGGAAATAGGGATTCATTTTTAATCTTAATATATATAAATCTCGTGTCACAATGTTTGTCCTCAATGGACTCCTAAACCACTTAACCGATTATAGTAAAATTCGCACACCATGTGCAGTTCGATCCAACTTGAGAGATAGGATAGTTTAAATCTCAAATTATAGTCGCAATTTTAATTTATTGCAAATTACCTATATATATACTGATAATTTTTACTATAAATTGACAAGTTAGCATCAACATACTACGGTTGCTATAGTTACGCAATGGCTTTTGACAGGACAACGTCTGTCGAGTCAGCTAGTATACTTATATAAATTACGTATCACGTTGTTTGTCCGCTATAGACTCCTAAACTACTTAATCGATTTCAATCAAATTTGCACACCGGGTGCAGTTCGATCTAACTTAGGAGATAGGATAGCTCACATCTCAATTTATAGGAAAAAACATGAAAAATTAGAAAATTTAAAAATACTTAACCCATAATTTAACTTTAGCGCTGTGGACAATGTAACTTTTGACATTTGACATAGAATTGACGCAATGGCTTTTGACAGGACAACGTCTGTCGAGTCAGCTAGTATTTTATAGATTACGGAAATTCATGCAAATCGTTGTGAGTTGTTTTTTAATTGTGAGTGATATTATCATGTCGATAAGATTAACTTATTTTTCAAAACGTTCCTATAAAAGACCAGACACAATATTGTAATGTGTTAGTCAACTGTTTAATTACAAGCCTGCGAGACTTCTTCCGAGTTCGAAATCAACGCAAGATGAGTTTCAAAGGAAAAGTAGTGTTAGTGACCGGCGCCAGCTCGGGTATCGGCGCGGCGACCGCCATAGCCTTCGCGGCAGAAGGCGCCCAGGTTTCGATGGTTGGGAGAAATCAGACCAAACTGAAAAACGTCGCCGCGAAATGCGAACAAAAGGGCAGCAAGCCATTGGTCATCGTCGCCGACGTGTCCAAGAGTGAAGACAACAAACGAATCATGTCCGACACTTTGGCCCACTTCAAGCGCCTAGACGTCCTCGTGAACAACGCCGGCATGGCCATCATGGCGGGCATCCTCGCGCCCGACGTGATGGAGGCGCACCAGAAAATAATGGATACCAATTTAAACTCCGCCGTACACCTCACGCACTTAGCGGCGCCGCACCTCATCAACACCAAGGGCAACATAGTCAATGTGTCCAGCATCTGTAGCTTAAATATAGTCATGAACAATAACATCTCGTATTCTACGTCAAAAGCTGCCTTGGACCACTTCACTAGAGCGGTGGCCTTAGAATTAGCTCCTAAAGGCGTCAGAGCGAACGTGGTCAATCCAGGAGCTGTCCGCACCGACATCATCGAGACTGTAGGAATATCGGCGGATCAAAAGGACGCTGTATGGGAAAGTATGGGTCAATCTGTCCCTTTAAAAAGGGTAGGAGAACCGGAGGAGATCGCGGATCTGATTCTGTTTCTGGCGAGCGATCGAGCGAGGAGTATCACGGGGTCCTCGTTTGTTTCCGACAATGGAGCGCTGCTGACGGGCCAAGTGCAGTCGCCGGTGGAATAAATCTACTATTTAGGCGATTACAATTATGGCGCTCAAACGCAAGCATATTATTATCTTATATATAAAATTCTCGTGTCACAATGTTAGTTAACATACTCCGAAACGGCTTGACCGATTTTTATGAAATTTGATATGCATAATTGCATATTCAGTAGGTCTGAGAATCGGCTACTATCAATTTTTCATACCCCTAAGTAATAAGGGTTGTCCACCCCTAACATTTTTTTTTATTTGGACAAATTTTTTATTTTTTTATAATGTGGCTTATGTGGCATTAAAAAATTCATACAACCCTAAATTTTCACCCTTCTATCACCAACCCTTATTTTTTAATAGGTACCTACTAGAAATAATTTATATGGCAAAACAACGTTTGCCGAGTCAGCTAGTTAATATAAAATATAAAATATTAAGTGTGTAACTAAGAACTTGCACTGCACCAGTCAAACTCAAACCTATAACTGAAAACTGCATCAAAATCGGACTAGTAGTTTTATAGAAAAATGGCAACATGGATTTGCACCAACATCCTCTCACCCCAAACGCATATACTTACCGTCTCCGTCCGTTCCGTCGTGGGTAAAAAAGGGATGACTGGATTAGGGCAAAGTATGTTTAAAAAAGTTTTTAGATATTTTTTTAAACACTTTATTGTTGGTTTGTGTGTTAAAAATCTAAGAATGCTATATTACCTTAAAAACATAAGTATTCTTTAATTATAATAGTTTATGCATATTTTTTATTTATGTAAATGTTGGTATGGTATATGTATGACCAGTATGACTAATAAAATTGGTTGCAAATAAAATTAAACAGTAAAACACGGTTTATCTCGTTTTCCGGCTAAACTACAAGTTCTACGATTAGTATATAATTGGGGTTTCTGGATCAAAAGTACGTCAAATAGCTCTAGTTATAAAAAATTATATCTATTCAAGCCATCTATTCAAATAGATGAATGAAGTAGATATTGACGCAGGTACGAAGACCTGCGCTTGCGCTAGGTCGGTCTTCGTATCAAAAACTGTCGTTTTTTAATTATTGCTCTGTTCAATATCTACTTCATTCATCTATTTGAGTAGATGGCTTGAATAGATATAGTTTTTTCTAACTAGAGCTATTTGAAGTACTTTTGATCCAGATACCCCAATTATATACTACTTCTATGGATAAAGTTATATGGCAGTGGTGTATGTAGGTAATAAAAAGACCTATACTCGGGCCATTTTAAGAAGCCACAATTGACGACTGTCAGTTTTATCTTCATAGTGAGGGGACCTGCTTAAAAACATCGATTAAAATGAATGAATCAATACTTGAAACATATGTGAATTTTAAAAATCATCAGGCGAATCCCTGTCTCATTATATTTTTCTTTCGTAAATTAATTAAGGAACAAAATAAGACAAGTACATAATTTAACAAAAAAAACATCATTTATTCAGTTGAACTATCAGAACTGTTATTAGTATTGTCATCTTCATCACTGCTGTCAGTCAGAGATATTATAATTCACGCTACGATATTATTTTGAAGAGAGTAACATTCTTACGTCAAGTAAATAAAATGACAGATTGGGACAATGTCGTGTTTATTGACGAAACATGGTTGAATGCGAACCATACGGTTTCGCGGTTTAGTCAGCTTAGAAAACCCATCGAAAATTATAATGGACAATGCACCGTATCATTCTGTACAAGTCGATAAACCACACCAACTCAAGCAAATAAAAAGCAAGAAATTGTCTCGTGGCTGGTAAGAAATGGTGTGGATGCAAGTCCAACTTTATTAAAAGTTGAGTTGTCAAATCTGGTAAAAGCAACTAAGAAGTCCAAGCTTCGCTATGTAATCGATGAACAAGCCCTAGAGCATGGACACGAAGTTATTCGACTGCCTCCCTACCATTGCCAGTATAACGCCACTACAGAAGACTGGAGAAAAGTCGTAGAGAAAACAAAGAAAATAATTTTACAAGATTTTGAACGAGATGTGAGAATAGACAATATTATAGAAAATGAACTAATAATATCACGCTAAAGGACCGGAAAAAGGCAGACGACATATAAGATCCACAACGAATGTCGAGGACATTTTAAAGAAAGTCAGACAATTAAAGTGGCGATGGACAGGACACATGACAAGAGACAGCAGAATTAAATGGACAAAAATTATAACAGAGTGGCCACCACGGGATGGCAAAAAAAGAGGAAGACAGCTTAAGAAACAGCTTAAGCTTAAGTTAAGAAGACAGAAGTTAAGAAGACAGCTTAAGTGACATAAAAAATATTGGTGGAGTAATCTGACCAAGAAAGGCTAGCGACAGAAAGAAGTGGAAAGGGCTCGTCACAGGACACGCTGATCACGACACAGAAAAATAGTAATAATAATTGTCAATACTATGTTTAAATTATCAGCAATAAAAGGCTTAAATTATAAATAAACGTAGTCAGTAAGATCAGTCCAATAAAAAAGCCGGGTCAGTAAATTGTACCTTACCAAATCAATGATTTTTCTATTTAGTTATTTTTTGTATTTTTATAGTTTGTTAAAAGAATAATAAATATTTATGTTTTATTATAATCACAACGTGGTTATTAATTTATGGTGATATTTCTTCACAAGTACCTAATCATTGCATTCGATTCAACTTATCAGCTTTCGATTTTTAGAGTAACATCCTTAGTGTTTAAAAAGAAAAAAGGTTAAGTGACGCAACATTGTAACAACGTTCAGTTCTTTACGAGATCGTAAATTATCTCGTAGATCAGTAATTATTTATTATGTTTAAAATGGTTTATTAAAAAAACAAATCATAAAATAACTCGTATCGGTCATTATTACAATAAATATGTAATCGTAATTGAAAAAAGTTCAGCAATTGTGCAGTTCTAACAAAACGAAAAAATATATTATTTATGCCCGCCGTTACTAGGTTACGTTGTTGAATTTCGATGAATTGTCAAACGGGGCCTGTAAAATTGTCCCAACTATACAACTTTTGTGTGCACACTTTTTTCACATAATCTCAAAATGTATGTGAAAATTACAAAAAAACAAGTTTTTGGTTTTTTAAGATAGGATAGGATAATTTATTAACCAAAAAATAAAGTACAAACAATGGAAACTTAAAAACTTAAAATAATAACAATAAACTGATATATCAGGTTAAACAATAAATTTCCATAGCTTTGGCTGCGGCCCCCACACTAGGCACAAGGCCCGTATTTTATTTTCATCTTTCATAAAATGTTGTTTTTTTTTCACGAAATTTGGTAAAAACTTATCTTTTTATGCGCTAAATGCACCTAAATGTATTTGATTTGAAATATTTATTTTTTCACCTTATTTTGACTTAATATCGAAATAGTAGGGTGCTTTTTCAATCGAAAATTCACCCGTCAAAATATCAGCTTTTTTCAAAAAGTTGGTATGCTTTCTGTTCGTTGAAAGTAGAGATTACTTTCCGATTATGTAAAAAATATAATACATATATCACCATTCGTAAGTCTTCTCGGAAAATCCAAAAAAGAAAAGAACTTTTTACAGAAAATGGCCTCAGGAAAAATGTTAAAACCAAACTTTACAAATTATGTGCGAATGGACCAACGCATTCTGACAGTATAGTGCATGTCGTCGACGGTGGATTTTTACTGCACTAAGTAATAGTAGCAAATCTAGCAAATTCTATCGAGGTCTTAATTATGTCAGCATCAGCATCTTCTTCTACGTGTTCACAGGAAAATCCTTCTGGCTGTAATCTTTTCATTAACGTTTTTTATTATTTTGTCCTTTTTTTTATTAGATAAAAAAATTCTTGCAAAAAAGGTATTTTTGTCTGGTTTTGATAATCGAACTCTGGGAATAATGTCTGAGGTTTTTCTACGTCAATTAGTTATTCATGATCTCTTCCACCGTTTCATTTTTCTGCTAAATTACTTTGTGCAGTAAAAATCCACCGTCGACGACATGCATTATGCTCAGAATGCGTTGGTCCATTGGCACTCACAAATAATTCGTAAAGTTTAGATTTAACATTTTTCAGGGGGAAATTTGGTGTAAAAAGTTTTCGTTTTTTTGCATTGTCTATAAAGATTTATTATGGTAATATATATATTTTTTTATACCATCGAAAATAAGAGATATTGTCAACGAACAGAACACACACCAATTTTTTTTTTTAAAGCTGATGTTTTGACGGGTGAATTTTCTATTGAAAAAGCACCCTACTTTTTCGATATTAATTTAAATAAGTCCATTATGAAAAATGATATTTCAAATCCAATAAATTACAGTGCATTTAGGACATAAAAAGGTAAGGTTTCACCAGATTTCGTGAAAAAAATTTTTTTTATAAAAGATGAAAATAAAAAACTTAAAACTTGTTTTTTTGAAATTTTCACTTAAAAGGTTAAGTGAAAAATGTGTGCATACAAAAGTTGCAGGTCTTTTTATAACCTACAACTTTGCCATATAACTTTTTTCCATAGAACTTGTGGTTTTGCCGGAAATCGAGATAAACCGTTTTTTACTTCTCCCCTTAGATCCTGCACAGTGCAGACGTGTTTTACTTGTTGGTCCCTAATTCGGTTTTATTTTAAAATAATTCAAATTTTTGAGATAATAAATTAATGATTATTTATTATACTCTTGGACACGTCGGCGACGATGACCAATGGCTTGCTGCCTTTTTGTTCGCATTTCGCGGCGACGTTCTTCAGTTTGGTCTGATTTCTCCCAACCATCGAAACCTGGGCGCCTTCTGCCGCGAAGGCTATGGCGGTCGCCGCGCCGATACCCGAGCTGGCGCCGGTCACTAACACTACTTTTCCTTTGAAACTCATCTTGCGTTGATTTCGAACTCTGGAGAATTCTCGCAGGCTTGTAACTAAAAAGTTGACTTCAATATTGTGTTTGGTCTTTTAAAGGAAAGTTGTTAAAAATAAGTACATCTTATCGACATGATAATATTACTCACAACTCAAAAACAACTCACAATGATTTGCATGAATTTCCGTAATAATAAAAAATAGTGGTGCTAATTACAATGACTTACGTAAATCTCTATGCGACTCAGCATCGACTGACAACAGACTAGCCTAGTATACTTACCTATTCTTTGCCATAGTTCTGCTTACTCTACCTAGTCCTGCCATAAATATTGTAACAAAGAAAAAAAAATCTATTCTAAATAACATATATTACTTTTACAATGTGTTAGTTTAATACATAAATATAAAACAATTTCAAATATAAAAAGCTTATTTCAAGTGGTCTCCATTGACTGCAATACAGTCCTTTAAACGTTGAGGCCAGTTATCAATAGAAGTACGCACTCTTTCCATGGGAAAATTCTTCACTGCCAATCGTATGGATTGTTTTAGGGACATCAAATTATCATAGCGTTCAGAGCAAGCCGTAATCTCTAAAACTGAACATAAATCATAATCCAGCGGATTAAGATCGGGACTAGACGACGACGGCCAGTCTTCAGCTCTGATGAAGTCCGAAACGTTCGCTTCCAACCAAGACTGCGTGTACCGAGCTTTATGACCCGGCGCCGAGTCTTGCTGGAAGGACCATACTTGGTTATTGAACACGGTGTTGTTAAGAGGCTTAACTACCTTCTCAAGAATAGTATCTTGATACACTTGTGCCGATGTTTTGATACCTTTTTCACAACAATATGGCTCAGTCACTCCTTCATAGCTAACAGCCCACCAAACCATACTGAAGTCGGATAATGCCCACGTTGCACTCTGTCGACTAATTGGGAAGCTTCCTTAGAGCTTTGAGCATAAATACAGTCATTATGTTTGTTTAGGTGTTGCTCAATTGTAAAAATTTTCTCATCCGTAAACAAAATTTTTCTGTGACCAATCTTTGCGTACCGTTTCAGAAGTTGTTTCGATTTTACCACCCTATTCTTTTTAAAATTATCATTTAAGAAATGACCAGGGCATCTCTTTCAGGCTGCAAGTCCTAAGTAATTTTTAAAATACGCGACATGGTTCTTGGTGCTATCTTCACCTCCCGAGATAAATCTACTACATATCTACTTTGTGTCATGCAATCACTGCGATTCGGTTCTCTTTATCACCCCACTCCATTTTAATATCGCAAAATATTGTACAATGTATTGGCGCCAAAATGAGAAAACACAATGAACAATCATATAAAAATAACAGATTCCAAATTCAAACGTAGTATTTTGTTTATTTTTAACACGCTTTTATTAGCTTCACCTGTATGTTTGTATGTAACCGACTCCTTTGAGCGCGTTTTTGACCCACTTTAAACGGTCAGATTTCTTTCAAACTTTGTAGATATATCGAGGACCGATGACAATACACTAAACAAATCGTGTTTTTTAGTTTTTTTAACTATTAATTTTTTTAACACGCTTTTTCTATAAAGTTTCTTTAACTTTTAAGACCGTTTAATTTACAAATAGGAATTTTCGTCACTCGTGTCAGAGAGCAGAGTGGCGCAGTGGAAGCGTGCTGAGCTCAAAACTCTGAGGTCCTTGGATCGAAACCACGCGCTAGAAATCTTTTTGCTCAATATTTTTGTGGATGCGTGCTGGGCCTATAACCCAGAGGTCTGAGGATCGAAACCACGCGGCTACAAATCTTTTTGCATAATATTTTTTGTTACGCATCAATTTTATTTTTAATTTGCTCGAGCAGACGGCCAAAATCGGATAACACCAACACATTTGTACATATTAAGGATGGTTAATAGTTAGCAAATCGAACTAAAAAGCGAAAAATAAATAATAGTTTAAAAAAAACTAAAAAAACACGCTTTTTATAGAAAACCGAACTAAAAAAATAGAAAATAAAATTTTATAAATTTAAATTAAGAATAGGGTTGAAAATTTCAATAATTATAAATTAATAATAGTGTAAATAAATAAATATATGTATTTTATTTTTAAAAAAGCATGGGGTGCTTTCTAAGATATTATCAAAATGCTAATCACTCTACTCATGTCTGTCAATACAAAATGTATCTACATATATCTATTGACCCATGCACCCCACGCTTTTTAAAAATAAAATACATATATTTATTTATTTACACTATTATTAATTTATATTTATTGAAATTTTCAACCCTATTCTTAATTTAAATTTATAAAATTTTATTTTCTAATTTTTTAGTTCGGTTTTCTATAAAAAGCGTGTTTTTTTAGTTTTTTTAAAACTATTATTTATTAATTGTAACAGTATTTATGGCCAGACTAGGTATTTCTGTGCAACAGAGATACCCGCGTGACAATATCTTTCTTATACCGGCTGACTGGTTAGACACTTGACATATTCTAGGTTATCATAGTACTCACTCATCATTATGAACAACTTTTACTATGGGACCAACTCGAAATTCGCGAAAAAAAAAATCAGCTGTTCCATACATTTTGTCAAGTGTCATTGACATTTTTCTATGGAACAGCTGATTTTTTTTTCGCGAATTTCGAGTTGGTCCCATAGTAAAAGTTGTTCATAATAATGAGTACTATGATAACCTAGAATATGTCAAGTGTCTAACCAGTCAGCCGGTATATAAAAATGAATCGCTGTTCGTTAGTCTCGCTAAAACTCTGGAACGGCTGGACCGATTTCGCTAATTTTGATCTTGATATATTTGTAAAAGTTCAGGGAAGGTTTAAACGGTGAGAAACATGAATAATAAGTAAAGAAAAATATCTAGTTAGTCATCAGGTTATAATTAATATACCACACATCCAATTACAAAATTTAAAATACAAATGCCTATGTCATTAAGATAATAGCATTCTTAGATTTCTAACACACAAACCCAATAATAAAGAAACAATAAAGAGTCTAAAAGAAAACGGCACATTTTAAAACACACTTTGCCCACTCCAATCCACTCATCTCTTTTCACACACATAAGACATTGCTAATCGCCAGAATAGTAGATTTATTCCACCGGCGACTTCACTTGGCCCGACAGCAGCGCTCCATTGTCGGAAACATACGAGGACCCCGTGATACTCCTCGCTCGATCGCTCGCCAGAAACAGAATCAGATCCGCGATCTCCTCCGGTTCTCCTACCCTTTTTAAAGGGGCAGATTGACCCATACTTTCCCATGCAGCGTCCTTTTGATCGGCTGTTACTCCTATAGACTCGATGATGTCGGTGCGGACGGCTCCTGGATTGACCACGTTCGCTCTGACGCCTTTAGGAGCTAATTCTAGGGCTACCGCTCTAGTGAAGTGGTCCATGGCAGCTTTTGATGTTAAATACGAGAAGCTTTCGATCGCAGGTACCATTAAGCTAGCGATGCTGGACACGTTGACTATGTTGCCCTTGGTGTTGATGAGGTGCGGCGCCGCTAGGTGCGTGAGGTGTACGGCGGAGTTCAAATTGGTATCCATTGTCTTCTGGTGCGCCTCCATCGCGTTGGGCGCGAGGATGCCCGCCATGATGGCTATGCCGGCGTTGTTCACGAGGACGTCTAGGCGCTTGAAGTGAGCCAAAGTGTCGGACATGATTCGTTTGTTGTCTTCACTCTTGGACACGTCGGCGACGATGACCAATGGCTTGCTGCCCTTTTGTTCGCATTTCGCGGCGACGTTCTTCAGTTTGGTCTGATTTCTCCCAACCATCGAAACCTGGGCGCCTTCTGCCGCGAAGGCTATGGCGGTCGCCGCGCCGATACCCGAGCTGGCGCCGGTCACTAACACTACTTTTCCTTTGAAACTCATCTTGCGTTGATTTCGAACTCGGAAGAATTCTCGCAGGCTTGTAACTAAAAAGTTGACTAACACATTACAATATTATGTTTGGTCTTTTATAGGAACCTCTTAAGAATAAGTACCTTATCTGAATAAGTACCGTATCTTATCGACATGATAATATCACTTAAAGACAACTCACAATGATTGGCATTAATTTCCGTAATAATAATCTATCTATAGGTATATACAAAGGAACAGATCCTGACTCACTGACAGACACGCACATCCTAAACCGCTGGTCGTAGAGATTTGAAATTTAGAGGGTGTGTTTGCCTTAATGAGCAAACGTGTACTAACTAAGAAAGGATTTTTTGAAATAGTTGTTTGTATGGAGAAGCATTGTTTTTTGATGTTACGGTTTTGAAACTTTACAAATATACTAAGCTTAAGAAAATAATTAACACTAATTTTACCATTTTTGTGAAATCTACCCCCATGGGGTAAAATGGCGTGGTACAGATAGTGCAGAGAAAGATTTGTTTTGATGTTGGCCGCCATTTTTCAAAATGGGCCGAGGGGCCTGATTTACTGCATTTGGAGATTTTCGAGGTCCCTGGTCCCTGATTATATGATGCTTTTTACATGCTCTCGGAAAAAGAGGGACACGTTATTATCCCGAAAAATAAACGGTTCCTGAGGAATAGTCCACGCAAGCGAAGCCGTGGGCAGAAGCTAGTAAAAAATAATTTCGCTAATCAGAATGAGTTGCGTAATCTATCAGCATCGGCTGACAACAGACTAGCCTAGTAAACTATTACCTATTCTTTGCCATAGTTCTGCTTACTCTATTTTTTTTTTAAAATGATAATGACCAAACTTGTGAGAAATTAAATTTCCAACAACTTCGGACAGGACCATTTTTGCTCTAAAGTTGAAAATTAACGAGTTATTTCAGAAAACAAAAATTGAACTTTAAAACAAGATGGCGGCTAATCCTCTACCGGGATTAGTTAGAAAATCGAGATTTATACACCCCCCCCGACGTTTAAAAAAAAATCGCTCCCCGGAATTTTTTCTATTTAAATGTCTGCCCCGACTGAATTATATGTCTGTGCAAGAGACAGACCCGCGTGACAATATTATGCTTTTTTGGTTACTAGTAAATGTAATAAGCGCTGTCAGTCGGCTGATCTATACATGTTGTCGAGTGTCATTAAATTTTTTTCTGTGAATCAGCTGTTTTGTTTTCGCGAATTCTGGGTTAGTCGCATAGTAAAAGTGGTTCATAATGAGTACTACTATGACCCTTTACGGCCTAGCATACCCTTCCCTTATACTCGTAACTCTGTATACACATACACACAGTTAGTACACGATGCCGAGTATTTAGATATCTATAGCTTGCCAAAAGTTTTTGCTCGGTTTCCACAAAGGCGCTTTCCTTATAACGCTATATGTATACCTGTTTACAATGTATGTTTTGTTCCATCAGGTTGACGGGCGGCGATTTACCCGTGGAGGTGGAGAGCGGCGCCACGACGCGCTGCACGCTGGGCGGCAAAACTCGCGCGCTGCAGTTGCCGCCCGCGCCTGCCGCCCCGCCCGCCCAGCCACTGCCGCCCTTCACGCACGCGCACAACGTCATCACCTACCACCCCGCCTCCGCACGCGCGTGAAACTACCCGGTACCTACTATAAAACGAAGCGCGGTAAAGATCGGCTAGTCTAAAAGACGCATGAAAAAATTAAAAAAACAGCCAATGTTAAGACGACTGACCAGGTTCTGATAAAATGAATGTCTAAAAAGTACATTCATACTTTGTAAAAAGAACATACATACTTTGCTTGTGAGCGTAAACACATTGGAGAGGCGCTCAGTTTTAGACTAGACTATCTCTACCGCCATCAATATTTATTGTTTGAGGTCACTTCGAACTGAAGTAACAACTGTTAGGCAATATCTTTATTAGTTAACTATTTATTTAAATATGAATTGTTCACAACAAATGTTGTCTTAATAACGAACAAAATTCAGATGATAATTTGTTATCGACCATATTTACAATATCCGTATAGTTGTTTAAACTTGTTAAAATCTGAACAAAGTTTGGGTTATTTGATATTTAATTGAGATGTAGAAAGTAGCGTGCTTTTGGATTACGTGCCTTAGAAGTACTGTTAGAAAGAAAGATTGCTAATAAATCAAAGGTGGATTTTACCAGTACTATCAGAAATTTGTCAATTTATAGTGCCTTGTGTGTCTCAACTTATTACATGAGTACAGACGTAAATGAAAGAAGAGAGTGAGAGCGAAGCTTCGTTTTGTTTCAATTGAAATGAAAGAGACGAAACGCATTCGCTAGGTCAGTACTCCATAATGCTGGGTATAGATCAAAGAAACAAAGGCCAACGTTGCGAACATTAAATTTAAACGAAACTAGACATTTTCACTGCTTTCATTCGCTTCGTCTGTACCCAGCTTTATAATTCTATCGGCCAGAGCTAAAACGCTATAGTAAAGATATCTTAGCATACGGATATAGGTTCTACAAAGTCTGGTCTAACATTTAAATGGAGTAAATTCTAATATGCTATTTGCTAGACAAGTCATTTTGATTTTGGGAAAGGAGTGAGTTCTAGCCATAGATTACCATCTTATACGTAGATACCACACTAAGTAAGATCAAAATACACCTGGGCTTATCGTTTTTTATACATTGGTTTATTGCTACCCGCGGCTAGGTTTAACCTTGACCTAGTCTATGAGACAGAATGGGAAAAAAATATTATGTTAATGTGTGGTATATAAAAGAGGTAATCTATGTTTCTAGCAATGGGACCTAACATAATAATTTTGTTATATTTTATAGCGTAAAATATTTTATAGAAAACGCACAATAACGTACCTTTTAAAACGATTATGTGAATTTATATTGACTGAAAGTCGCATTTCGAGAAAGTCAAGCTAGGTAATATAATAATTATTGTTTTTAAATACGTAAGTCAATTTTAAGGTGATAATAATAATGTACTTTACTAGGATTAATTTATTTAAGTTATAAAGTGATTCATTATTTTTGTTATGATTTTCTTTTTATTATAGTCAAATATTTTTATGAATGTGTCATATCTTCGGAATAGTATAAAAATGGTTTAAATTTAGTTCAGTCGCGCTAAATAAAAAATAAATAGACTACAAAATTTAATAATTGTAACTTTGTGATCTAAACTGCTTACGTAACATTTATTAAAATTTGTTACTGGCTTTACTTAATATTGAAAGTTGTTACGATAAATAAATAAAAATGTACTTATTCTTTGAGCTAAGTTCAAATTTTAACTTTTCCCAGAAATTCCGTCTAACTTACAGAGCCCTTATGTAATTATAATTATTATCAATGTGTACATAACGATATTGTACAAAACAGTGATTCATATTTAACATAGTATTTATTTTTAGGTCAGTATTAGTTCGTTATATAACATAACAACGAAACGTTTAATTGCGTCGTCAAAAACGTTATAATCTATGCGAAATAACGGTCGTTATAATGACGTTATGCTAAATAACGGTCGCTATAATTATGCTATGCGAAATAACGGTCGTTATATTGACGTTATGTTAAATAACGGTCGTTATAATTATGCTATGCGAAATAACGGTCGTTATAATTATGCTATGTGAAATAATGGTCGTTATTGTCACGCTATGCTAAATAATGGTCGTTATTATCAAGCTATATGTAATAACAGTACCCGTTATAATGTGTTTGTTTAAATATTTCTGTTAATTTTGTGATTTGGAAATTCGGACGTGCCTTGACGCGGTGCCATGGTGTTTTTGTAATGTATAAAAATATAGTAATTTTACAAATATTACAAATGCATTTCATTTTATCCTTATCATAAAAAAATCTAGGTATAAATAGTACCAAAACACACACATACACACAAACATTAGTAGGTGAGCGCTATAACATTATTACTCGTAGTTTTAGTTACTTTTTCTACAAACAACAAAATAAAACAATTTCGAAAATTATTTGCTACCCCAACTCAATGACGAGACAAGCCTAAAAATAAAAAACAACCTAAAAAATTGGCTGTTCCATACGAGTATAAATATTTTGTCGTGAGCGATTGACATTTTTCTATGGAACAGCATAATTTATTCTTATGATTTCAGGGTTGGTCCTAACTATAGTTCAAGCTGATCATAATAATATCATAGAATATGTCAAGTGTCTAACCAGGGACCCTATTCTTGGTTGCTCTAGATTATCTCGGTCCCTCTCACTGTCATGACATTTCTAATGAGAGCGACTGTCACTCGCCAGAATAGGGTCCCAGTTACCCTGGAAATGTCGATGGTAGTAGACCTACAAGGAAAAGGTCACACTTAACTTGGAATAAGAATGATGTCCTTTTCTCCTTTTTTTTTCTTATATTTTTTTTTTATGTCCGTTTGTCCTAGTGTTGTTGAGAGATCTCCTAATTGACACGAAGGGCTTGTTAGGATCACCACTTGTGGAGGCACTTCTTATGATAAGTTTATTTTGATACCGAATAGAAGTTTTAGAGGGAACATTGGTCTTATGTTGTTAATTATCTAAAGTGTTTTTTTTATTTAATAATTAAGTAAGTTCGTATAGGCTGAGCGGCTAGCCCTAATGTCAGAGTTGTAATTTTTTTATACTATTGAGCAACGAGACGAGCAAATCACTCGCCTGATGTAACGTCACGTTTGCCCATAACAGGTCTGCGTCACGCAGAATTTTGAACTCTTCAAGATGCGCGATTTATGATATTAATCTCCTATTTTCCAAGACTTTTTCGTTTCACTGGAGATGTTGCCCTTCCAACCGTAACACAATAATGTTTGTTTGTTTGTTTTACTCCTTGGCGGTGTAATACCTACCCCGTTACATAATTTAGAACACACGAAAAAGTTATAAAAAATCACATTAACATCGGAAGATGTATCTTTTAATAAAATACGGTTTTGTCTTGTCACACATAATAGTTGTCTTGTACAATCTTACCGCTTAACACTAAACATCCACTATGGACTACAGCAATAAATTTTCGTCTTTGAAAACGTATAGTGTTTCGTAGAAAATCACTGGAAATGAAAATTAATGTATTAGTTTTACATTTTTTAAATTCGGCGACTAGTAATTAAATTAATTATTAAGGGTGACAAAATAAACCGATCCCCTATTTACTTATCTACAGATGGAAGTCCAGAAAACCTTTATGCTTCGATCGATCAACTTGAAAAGAGAATATTGTCGGGCCGCTCACAAACTCATCAATAACACGAAATCATTTATTATGTCTAAGTATATCCTTGAGATTCTTTCATCTCGAATAGAGTATTTATAAAGTAAGACGGATTACATGGGTAGCTTAATATTTCTATGGCTTCGTTTCCCGGGAGGAATATTCCATCCGCTCGTAAGTTTAATAGACGACCTAATTAAACGATATTCTATAAATAAGCACTTTTTCCTAGAATTCCTACCTTATTATTTTTTGTAGATAGGTACTCTAGATTCAAGGAAAAAGATGTATCTGTAGTTAGCGCAGATGAATTATTTTCTCATTGTCGAGAGTTCGTTCCACAAAAGCCATTCTTGCCATGTCGCAAAGGCTCTCGGATTAGGGCATTAACTGTCCTTATGGTATTGAACTGACGTGTGTTGTTGCAACGATTATTCTAATTCTGACCACTGAATGGAGTTGCAACTTGGCATCGCCTCCTGGAAGGGCCTCTACGGATGGCCGGTACAAGCTGAGCGCTTTTGACACAGACCGGTAGGAACATTCAACACAACAACATTTCCGGTAGGAATAATAAAATTTTATATTTATTGGTAGAAAACTCAAAAACCAATTTCATATCTAGAGCGGTGCCAGCGGTGATCAAAAATAGGGCGCGGACCCGCAGAAGTGTAGGAACCCAGAAACCAAACCATGGCCAAATATTTGGTCATAAAAGCTTACAAGAGTACGGCTACATCGCAAAGTATAGTGCAACAAGTGGCTACCTCACCAGGGAAGCCTTAACCAAAGTACCTACTATTGTGCGCACCAGCGAATTAGGATCCTATATTTTTCGTCCAAGGTGACTTTGGATGAAATATATAGGCACTTTCCCTAGCACCTTCAAGCAAACATACTAACATTCGCATTTATAAAATACTTAGCACCAATAAATACTTATTTATCCGAGCTATTTTTACTACAGATTTCGATAAGTTTCGAATCTCTCATGTTATAATTTGGTAGGTAGCTACGCCAACGTAATTCCCAGCTCAAGTTCAAAGTCGAATTAAATTAAGTGGTATAATAATGGAAAGCGATTACCAATTAAGTAAATTCTAAAGCGATTGGAAACCATATATTTCGATTCGTTTGATTAGTTTGCTGCGAATTGCCTTCGTAAATTTTGTGAGGAATTAATTATTAGTTGGTTTAATTTTTACGACAGGCGGGGAGGTCGGTACTGTAGGTAGTCCATGTCTCAACCTAATAACTAATTCTAGGTATAACACTTTGTAAAACTTCGTGGTTCACTATAATAGTTACGAGTAGACAGTACTTATATGCGACTTACGGTTTCACTCGACAATGAACTCTGTATGATGTATGTAGGTAAGTAACTAGGCACTCACTAAAACGGAAATTTGCGATATTCAACACATGCAAAAAAATAGCCGCGGATTTATTACAAACATATTACCTTGTCTACGCGAGCAAAATCGTGGGCAGAGGCTATTCATGTATAAAATAATTAAATTTTTAGACATAAAATCTATTTTTGCCAGTCTTCTCACTTCATTACTCATTTATAAAATACTTTCATTTTATTCTCAAGAAATACAAACAAACACCGCAATACGGATTATACGATTTATACGTGTGAATATGTACCTACCGTAAATCGCGCGTACGTAAGTTACATTAGGTATCTACTAGCTTAGGGAACTGTAATTCCAGGAAATGTTACTAAATATACCGCAACTACTTTCTATCTAGATGAATAGAATGGAATAGTCTATTGGTAATTTTTTATAGTTTTTACTTATTTAACTACTTTCATTACATTCTGAATAGGCTCCTCTGAATTGTTGAGTGTAATAAAAACACGTTTCATCTAACTAATGTCATAGTTATTCTTAGAAACATTTACACGCTAGGTAGATTTATTTTGTTAATACACTGGACTACTCGCGTACGACTGAGTCGGATACTTCAACTATGGTACAGTTACGACAAGCAAGACGCGACCGCGAGCACGTCACGCATGTTATCACTCCTTGATAGTTATCTATGAGATCTATCAAAAGTGGTCTAGACTGTAGTCGGAGTGACCGACTCAATCTTACCTGAGCAGCCCTTACTTATAACAAAATGTGTAAAAACCACGTTAGTTTTCATATTAAATTACAGAATATATATATATATGTCCCTACCTACAATGTACTTACTTCTCCTGCATGTAGGTAATAAAACATGAGCTAAGTACGTTCTGAAAGATTATTGAAAGAACACTTACTTAACATTTTATTGGGTCTTAAATTGTAGCCCTGGAAAGTAAAATGATTGGCTGGTAACGTAATAAACCAATCGTACAGGATCGGATGTCCCAAAAGGATCAAAAAAAGTTTTTATAATAATTCTGTATTGGCACCATAAAAAGAAATCATAAAAATAGTAAACTACATAATAATATGAAAAAGGCAGAAATGACGGTTTTATCGCCAAGAGCGATCTCTTCCAAACAACCTAACCATAACGTCATTATTAATGTCGTTTGTGGTTATTGCAATTTTGTGACACGATTTCAGAAGCACGTAAGGCTAAGCTTTAAATAAATAATAGTGTAGCAATGTCGTAGCAGTATTCGTAGACTCGTAGGCGTCTACGGCAATCAACACTAAAACGTAGGTACATTTTCACGTGACATTCTTAGAGTTACGTAGAAAAGTAGAAAACTATAGTTTTGCCATATTCTACATTATCTCTGTCTGGGTCATTTTATTTTAGAGACTAAGTACAAGGTGCTGAACCCACATTAACAATAAAATTTTCTAAAAAAATATTTTCATGGTTGTTCACTAAATTATATATATATTTTAAAATCCAAAACGAAAATCACGCCCACTTAATCAAATATTGTGTCGAAGACCTTCCATTGTGATAATTAACAATAAAATAAAACCTCATGAAAGACTAAAATAATTCTATGAAGTACACGCTTTTATACTACTGAAAATTCTTTAAATAAAATTAAGACTATCTGTATTTTTGATGTACAAATAATATTGAATTATATACATATTTGTCCTCGTAGAAATTTCTACGGCTGCTACGAAGCAGCACAGATAAAGAAAAAAGTGAAAGTTGGCAGTCCAGTCAACACACCGTACGAGTGGTAGAAAGTGACTAAAAATCTAATGTCTACTTAGATTTACTTATATTACAATACAGGGTTATGAGGAAAGGGTATGCTAAGCCGAAAAAGGCTCATGGTACTTCATCATCATCATCTTCATCATTATGGACAACTTTTACTATGGGAACAACCAGAAATTCGCAAAATAATCAGCTGCTCCATACATTTTGTCGAGTGTCATTAAAGTTATCTTTTCGGGAATCTTTTTCTATTCTAAAATATTAGTGTATAGGTATAAATAACAACTCCTTTAATAAATCATTTCAAAAAATTAAATAAGCTTACTGATCCACTAAAAATCCGCAGGAACGGCATATATAGGCTTTTTAATTAGTGTTATCTCTGGGCGGAATAATGAAGCTAGGGCGGAAAGCCCACCGCAACATACGTACTCGTAAACGTGTTTGTTTCGTACACAGATTTTAAATGACAGCGGTATAAATAGATTTAACTGACGTGCAAACTTTCTGTTATGATTCATCGTTAATTACAAAAGAAAATGTTACTGGCTGCGCCTCGCGGTACCAGTTTTAAATAATTACGATACCTAAGCCGTATTGATAACTTTTATGTGTTAGATTTTTTTTTTAACGTGAACAAGTCCGCGTTTGACCACCAACTCGCCTGATCGTAAGCGACGATGTGGTCGAAGATGAAGCACGCAGGCTTAGAAGATACCTATTCACTCTGACCTTGAAAAGCCCAAGATTGTATCTCTCAGGGAACAAGGAAGCCGGCAGTCTGTTCCATTGTACTAATCAAAAACGTAGATTCGAAACGTTTTGTACAAATCCAAAGGAAATCAGATTTCTCAAAGATATTCTCAGATATATGTATATTCACATTCATTCAAAATGTAAGAACGCTGCTCTTGTCGGTGGAGTAATTTCCATTTCCAGACTTGGTGATCCTCTGCAAGTGCTTTTACCTCCCTGTACGACATAACATCTGCCTTCTCTTTAATCTGATCTATCTAAGAATGTACCTATGTTTTGCCTCAGTATAATTATTAAACAGCAAGATTGTTTTAGAATTACATATATCGCTGTAACTTTACGGACAGTATTTTCAAATTAAATATATTTTTATACATAGAATTTTATGAGTAAAGTTCGTGATTTATCCAAATGTCAAAAGTTCACAAGAAGTGTCAACTAATTTGCTTCAAAGTAATTTAAACTACTCAAGTAATAAAATTAACTTACAATAACCTGTGGACCCACTCGCAAATACATGGCAAATTGGCAGTACGTGATAATTTATTTTTTATTAATTAAACTTAAGTTTATTATTGAAAGAAGATCTGTTTCTATCTACTCTCCTATTGATTAGCGAATATGCGGCTGAGGACGAAACAAGTTGACCTTAAATAAATCTCGTCACTGTAGCTTTCACAATGTAAACGATAATAAGTTAATTTTACTCTCCATTATACCTATATGTTAAGTACCCAATTCAAAGGGTATACTCCCAACGGCCACCACTAAAACTGGCCCCAGTGGTCAATCAATTTCATACGACGTAATCACTTAATCATCAAAATCAAGAGCTAAATTTAAACAAGATAGTCTTGATGTAAAACCTGACTATCTTTATCAGGTTAGAATATTTTTTGTGTACAAAATAATCAAAAAGTAGGGCATAATTTATTGCGACGGTGATTGCTTACCATCTATTGGCTTGCTTGCCACCTATAAAAAAAAAGTATTGATATAAATTATAAACAAACAAACTATCTCATAATATAATTGACCTTAGAGCCGTATTAAGGTGTCTACACACCAAAGCCGCCGGGCCGGCGGCACGAACCCGGCGGGCCAGGCCGGCGGCCTGATTTGGCTTTGGTCGTTTCAAAATCAGGCCGCCGGCCTTGCCCGCCGGGTTCGTGCCGCCGGGCCGGCGGCTTTGGTGTGTAGACACCTTTACGTCGCGTAGGGCGCAATATAAAGCCTGGGAGGGCGGCAGCCGCGGCAGTCCGTGACAACGCAGCACCCTGTATCTACCGAGAGTGCAGCACCACGGCACCGCTCCAATCACAGGTAACGCTGAAAGACTCCATTTCAGAACTAAACAAGAATAATTCCTTATTTTTCTTATTTTTGATAAATGGTTATTCTTATTACTTCTTTTATCGTACGTGTGAACACCAGAAATGGTAATTTAAAACTGCAATGAGACTAACTTTCAAGCGTATGTAAGCTTCCAGTTTGTTACACGAGCTGCCTGTAATGATGTAATGGTGTAAAGTTGTTAAAATTTAATTGAGTTCGTCCTGGTGTAAAAGATCCGTTTCTGATAATAATTTTCTTGGTAACTTTTCTTTTATATCTTGTCTTTTATTTACTTACATGTAAATTCATTATTTTACTACTATACTTACGGATAAATCGACTTCAGGAATAATTTCAGCTTTGATTGATAGCTGACCTAATTTTAAGTGAGGATATTGAACGCCCTAGATCTGGATTGTTTCAATCTCTGACTGTTATTAGTTGAAAATGATATAAAAACAACATCCTACTACTATTATAAAGGCGAAAGTTTGTAAGTATGGATGTATGTATGGATGTTTGTTACTCTTTCACGCAAAAACGGCTGAACGGATTTACATGAAATTTGGAATGAAGGTTGTTCATGGTCTGGATTAACACATAGGCTACTTTTTATCCCGGAAAACGCGGGTGAAGCCGCGGGGCGCAGCTAGTACAATATATTATCCTAAGTTATAAGAAAAATTATATTTTATGTTGTCATAAATAAATTTCAGAACTGACCACTTGGCACTTATTAAGATCTCCATTCTTTTTGCGGCGAAGCCATTTTGTATTGAACTTGGCTCTCCTTTTTTACATTTATGTTTTTGATGGGATATCATTACTTTTTGTAAAGAAAACTAGGCAGGTATAGAGATTTAATATTTTTCTTGCGTTTCCGCTGCGTGGTTTTCTTTTTTTATGTTATTGTCTACACTCTCTTGAATGATTCTGATCTTTAATTAGACATTTTCTCAAGAAAAACAATTTGTTACCAATGAGTTCTCACTCTCAAACTCATTCAGTCGCACGCACTGCTCCCCCACCCCACTGCTCCGGCGTCGCACCGCGCGCCTTGTACCGAAATGCATTTAAAATAATTATTTATAAGTAGTGATCTTATACACTATTGATTACTCGTTATATATTCACGTGAAGACCTTAAAATCCACATAAAGACCGGCTGTTATAAGTTTTGATTGCTGATTGCTGAAGTATAAGTTAGGTAAGTGTTCCAAAACCAGTTTCTGATTTTTCCCTTTGTTTTCACCTAATTACCTATCTGTATGCCAAATTTGAACTTTCTAGGTCATCTGGAACATGGATATAGTTTTAGTCTATCTATAGGTCAGTGATAAAAGTTACGATTTTTGGACGTTAATATCTAAATAACCGTTAGAGATGTGTTTATGAAATTTGGAACACATAAATGTATCTCGCAAGTCTTAATACATGAGCCAAATGGTTCGTGTAATATTACACACGGTGCTGCTCGCCAGTTCTGTCACTTGAACTTGGCTTGACACGCTACCGCGTGTCTTAATAACATCTACTTACGTAAATAACAGGAAACACCCAGGGCGGAATGCTAAGGCGGGCGGTAAACAAGACACCTGTAGAGTCGCGAATCTTTTTGTGTATTTGTTAGTGGGTAGTTAGATTTATAATCTAATTTCCATCAAATATTATAAACGAACTGGAATAAAAAGTGTTATATGTTAATCCATATGTTAATCCAGATTATAATACCTTCATACCAAATTTCATCTAAATCCGCTCAGCCGTTTTAGTGTGAAAGAGTAACAAACATACTCACAAACGTTCACTTTCAAAAATTATTATTAATTGTTATACTCAGGGATAATGTAGCATTTTAATGGTGAAAGAATTTTAGAAATCAGTTCAGTAGATTTTGAGTTTAATTGCTACAAACATAATTATAAAAATCCAGAAATACAAATCTTTCCTGAATGTATGTAGCTTACTACATAGATGAACACATTGAACACATGACATTTTTGGTTTCCTGAAAAATCTATAGTCTTCCTTACTTCCTTCAGAAAAAGGACTTTAACTTTGAGACATTAGAAATTAGGTGTTTCTCAAAGCTAATTCTGTGGCGCCGCACGCAAGGAAATTTGTGCGAAATTTAAGCTTCGTAGTTTCTGTTTCTTCCTCCAAATTTGGACCGGTTTTAGTATTTCTTTCGACAAAAACATAAGAAAGACATGTTCTATACCTTAAGTACTTTAAAAAAATATTAGGCCCAAGTTTGAAGGCATTTTAAGACAGATCTAAACTAACTAAAAATATGTCTGTCTTTATCATTGCAAGCCATTAGACAAGGATGCCAATAGTTTTAGAAAATTTAGATCTGTCTTAAAAAGCCTTCAAACTTGGGCCTATTATCACTTTAAAAAAGGTTACGTTTGTTCAGTGCGTTGAAAACAAGATATTTAAATACTTTTAGCTCCTAAGAAAAGCATAGATAGGTATGTCAAAAAAAAAACAAATCTTGGTACATGCAATTTGCAAGTATCTACTTCACCTTCAAGAATAATTGCTCTAGCACCACAATCCTGAAAGGGAAAAGGAGATTACCTACGTTTGAATGAAGATAATGACGAATCCTTTGCTCTTAAAAGCAAATATAAAATCACTTTTTGACGGCTTAAAGAGACTACTAATATGGATTTGAGTAAAATTAGATAGATAAACTCTTTATTGTTCACGCCATAAATTACAAACAGAAGGATTATACACCTAAAAACTAGTGCGACAACTGGCGGCCTTATCGCTAAGAGCGATCTCTTCCAGGCAGCCTTAGGATGGAGAGGATAGATAAAAAATATATAAAAACGGGGTGTGCTATATAGAAGAAACAGAAAAAAAAAACAAAACAAAAAAAAACAGCCAAAAATACCTTTGGTTTAGGAGTTTTCACACCCAACCCACCCCCACCCCATTTCATCCCCTTTAGGACTTAAGGGGATAAAATAGGTCGATAGGTTTGTATGAAAACATATTTGCCATAGGTCCAAAATACATATTATATTGTTACCTGTAGATTACACGTGCGAAGCCGTGGGCGGAAGATAATTCGTTATAAATTCCACATCGAAATTGCCTTAAATTAAAAATGATTCAGGTATTTCTTCCTACTGGCAAAAATACCTAGCCAACATTCTAAGCTGTAAGTTATTCAAAATATGTAAAATTAAATAATAAAGAATTTGAAAAAAGCCAATTCTAAACTTCAATTAACTTGGCTGCGAGTCGGCGAGAAGCCGAGTTTCTCGAGGCTATGTTTTATTAGTTTAGAAAACGATTACATATTGAAAGCTACGTTTATTACCCGTTTTATAAATAGCAAATCACGGGTTAGAGGTCGAGTTTACATGAGAATGTTGGGAGCTTGCTTAGCTGATTTATACGAAGCGTATGTAAAACAGGTGGGAGCTTACCCTGGGTAGAGCATTTAGAATCAGAATTGGAATTAGATTTTCTTTATTGCTAAAATTGTAAACAAACCGTGGAGCATTGATAGGTTCAGGGCGTGCAATATTACGTAGGCATTTTTCAAACCTAAGCCGTTATGACTTTTTTTTCTGTATGTCTTTTATCTTTCTTTTTTATTCATATCTTGTCTGTGTGTTTTATTTCACAAATAAAAACTGTTTTACATAATATTATATTGTTTTTATTTATTTGTTTTGTGTTTACATCTGCATATTTATCACTTACTAGCTGACCCGGCAGACTTCGTACTGCCATACACAGTACTTCTACAGTACTTCTCTATGGTACTGCCTAATTAAATTGCAATAACTTTATAAACTTACAACCTACATTGCTTAAACAACAGTGAGTGCTTGCAATTCAATATGAACTTTATAAAATAGCAATAAAACTCGTTTTAGTTAGAAAACGTTTGTATGGGAAAAGAAAAGGGCTGTTTTTAGGGTTTTTCAATATTTCTGAGAGATTTTCTTAATATTTTTTGTAAGAACCTTCTCCTAATAATAACAAATACAACAAAAAAAGAATTAGTGAAATCGGTCCAGCCATTCACGCGTGATGCCGTGACCAAGGAAAACGGGTTTCATTTTTATATATATAGAAGTGTGGGTAAGTGTTAAAACAAAAATCTTTTGAAAATAAACACAAAAAGGAAAATGCTAAACTTTTTATAATTGAGTAACTAGCTGTTTAGGTATGCTAAGCTGACCTTATCCTTAGTTTTCAAATGAAAATGTTTTACTATGGAAACTAACGTGGTTTTCACACATTTTTGTTATAATTAAACACGGGAATACTCACGTAAAAATTAAGGCGTCTACTACGACTAGTTTCGGTCACATTCGGTGACCTTCATCAGGCGAGTTTACAAACGTGACGCGCTCGCGGTTGCGTCTCGTTTGGCCCTGCGGACCGCGGCGCGCCGCGCGCGTAATGAGAGCGGTTGCTCTGCGGGCACGGGGGTGGGGGCGGATAGAGTCCCGCGCTGCGCCGGCGCACACTGGACTTCCTCGTCGCTGGAGTCCTCCTGTGCCAGGTTGGGAATATTCCAGCAAGCGGAGCTGACCGCGTCGTCACCAGACTTGTCCACTCCCCCACGATGACCATGAAGACATGGTCTCCACGTCGGTGGCATTCTCCATCCCCCATCTCTATTGAAATTAGGCCGCCTGTCTATTTCAATGGCCTCCCTGACTTTCCGGGGCACAAAAAACTTCTCACGTGCTAGCACTTTCGCCTTGTCAAACCGGATATAGTGCCGCACGTCAGAGCCTAGGGAATGTTCTACCACCGCGGAACCGATGCTAGTTTTACGTGAGTATTCCCGTGTTTAATTATAACAAAAATGAAAATGTTTCTTCGTAAACCCTTGTCCAGGTTGTCCGCCGCTTCGGGCTGAAGCGTGGTCGGCAGCTGTTGGAAAACTCAAACAACTTCTTTGATCTTTACATCTTACGATCTCAAAATATAACGGTTTTTCAAATCCTTTGCTAGAAATATACGATACTTAAGCTTTAGGCAAGAACTTATTATGCCTAGATATTTCGAATTTAATAAGCTAATCCTAACTTAAATTTTAATGCGAAAGTAAGTTTGTTTGTTACGCTTTCATGTTAACTTTTCATCAGGCGAGTTGTAGGTCAAATGCAGACTTATTCGTGTTAAAAAAAAAGATTATCATAACATTTTATAATTGTCATCACGATTTTATCATCTCGCGGGTGAAACGGCGGGGCGCAGCTATTACAGCAAAAGCAAATTGGGTATTATGTAATTAATTGATTAATTAAAATTGGGTATTATGTAATTAATTAATTAATTAACCAGGACTTTTCGTCCTATGAAGCCAACTAGGGAATAAATACCCGCTGAAGAGGAAATCACTTTCATTCATTGATCTCTCATTCAATGAAAAGCGACAGACGCGAAAACATTGGAAAAGTTTCAGAAAGTAATGAGAAAGCATGTATTTTTAAAAATCCATTAAAAGTACCTGTCTGTCGACTTGTCAATATTTTATTCTGTGTCAATCGAGCACTCGTCAGGGGCCAGAAAGACATAGGCTGTTGTCTTTATCATTATTTTATTAACTCGCCGTTTTTCTTCACTGCACGGGTGTAACCCCAGGTCACAGCTAGAAAAAAATCTACATAGAATTAATTACACAGTCGTTGAAGTAATGACCTAATCTAAAACCATGTCCCGTAGATACGTCTACCCTTTGAGGAACTATATGTCCATCTACCATGTAAGTAAAAGTAGCCATAGGCAGTGCTGTAACTAGCCTTATGCACCCGGTGCGAGCTTTTAAAACTGCGCCCCTGACCTAACTAGCTACCATGCATGAGATAAAACTAGATACCGGGTAAAACGGGGTGAATAAAATCTCAGGGGTGAATAGATACAAAACTAAAAATGATTTTCTACAGACAATAGCCAAAAATTTCAAAAAAGAACAAAGAAAGGTGAAAGAGGGTGAAGGTTTCGAAACTTTCGGTACTTTTTTCTTTCGAAATATTTGGCTTTAGTCTGTAGAAAACATTTTTAGTTTTGTATCTATTCATCCCTGCGATTTTATTCACCCCGTTTTACGTAGTTTGGTCATTTCTGCGCCCCTCCAGGGTCTGCGCCCTGTGCCTGGGCACTGCTGGCACCGCCCTAGTTACGGCACTGGCCATAGGTACCTACTTACATGGTAAATGTATCATCATAACATTCATAACGTCCGAACACGGATGTTTTCACGTCATTTACCGTCATATCGTTATCTCAGCGAAGATCTGAGAGTTCTTGGTGTACGTTGAAGCATATACCTAGCATACCTACGTGATCCGTGACGACGGTAAGACAGTATCGTTTGTTTTGCAGAACCTGTGGTAGAACTAACGTCATGATTATGTAGTTGAGACGCCTACGGAAATGTTACAGCAATGGACGATCCCATTGCTGTAACATTTCCGTAGGCGTCGTAAAATATTCTATAACTGTGTTGATAGAAGTGGTTAGTTATTTTTGAGTACCTACGCCTGCTTTGTTATAAATTAGCTGCGCCCCGAGGTTCACCCACCATCCCGGTGCCTACTGGTAATATTTTTTCCACGATAAAAAATATGTCCCGCAGTTCGGAGTGCCTTTATAGGCTAGGGTCGATAATTTTTAAAACCAAAAAAATAATAGTAGGATGAAACCCATTAGAAAAGGAGGAGAATATAATAAAAATTAAAGGAAAAATAATTTACGGGCGATCTGAGGTCGGGAAGGGGATGGGGGTGAGTTTTTAAGGGTAAATAACGTTTTTTATCGATTTCCGGCGAAACTAAAAGTCCTATGGAAAAACATCAAATGGCAAAGTTGTAGGTAATAAGAAGATCTAAAACTTTTGTATTGACACTATTTTCACATACCTAACCTCAAAATTTATGTGAAAAATTCAAATAACCAAGTTTTTGGTTTTTTATTTTTATCTTTTACAAAAATTATTTTTTTTTCACGAAATTTGGTGAAAACTTACCCTTTTATGTCCCAAATACGCTGTAATTTATTTGATTAAAAATATTCATTTTTTCACCTTATTTTGAATTAATATCGAAAAAGCACCCTAATTTTCAATCGAAAATTCACCCATCAAAATATCAGCTTTTTTCAAAAAGTTGGTATGTTTTCTGTTCGTTGAAATCTCTACTTTCCGATGGTGAAAAAATATATATTTGTTACCATAGTAAATCTTCTCAAAAAATGCAAAAATCGAAAACTCGAATTCGAATTTTATTTTCAATTATTTTTAACGATTTTGAGCTATTTATTAAAAAAATTTGCACTTTAATTACTCGAAAAACGTAAGTCGTAAGTTGTTCATAATGATGAGAACTATGAGCCCTTTTCGGCTCAGCATACCCTTTATGAATAACCCTATATACGGGTGGTTTAGAAGAAAAAAGCGTGTGCAGCTAATAGCTAATAAAGATTACTAAACTTATCTGTGTTTGGTTTGTAGTATTCTAGAATGACACTGTTTTCGTGGAAGATGTTGAGCGTAGCGTGGCTGGGTGTGCTGGTGATGTCACTGGCCGCCACCATCGACACGTACGACGAGATGCCTCCGGGAGACATGAATCTCATGTATCAGGTTTGGACTCTAGAAAGGCATTATAAGTATACGTCGCAGCCAACTTGCTTAATTAGCGGTTTAGTTAACAGGTAGACTTTTTACTAAACGGCGCCGTTCAACTAGCTTCCTAATGGATTAATGATTCAGCCATTCAATCAAACAGCTAGGCAATTGACTTTGGATCGACAACGATTAACTACTTGCCTAGCCAAGTCATTTAATTAAGTACCTACGCAAAGTGGATCGCAGGCCTCTGGACATGAAAAAAATGTCTGAAATTCGGCGCGGACCAGTCGCCCCTTTGTTCTATTTATTTTAATTACATATTCGCGGCTCGGGCCTACATTTACATAGGTATAAAGTCTTAATTTGATCTCGATGTGTCTACAAATTTTGGTTTAAAGTTTTTAATACATTCAAACCATTTCTACGACAGGAGCATAACTACATAGAGCCTGACGCGCAGTCACCAGCAGCCGCGGTAACGGAGGAGGACGCCATGAGGAACATCTACCTCTACAAAATGCTGACTTCCCTGAGGAACCAGGCTATGTCTCCGACTGTGCTGGCTGGGTTAGTATCAGCTACGGACGGTGATCGTTTACAATCAGGCTTGCTTGCTTGTAGGTGGCAAACCTATGACCTAAAAATTCAAGTTTAATAGAATCATTGGCACAACATATTGAAATAATAGCAATTGGTACGGGATCAAACCCCGGCTCCTACCAATGGATTCCTTGGACCAGTTTTTGCGCATCGCTCGGTTTTCGTTAAAAGAAAACATCGTGATTCGTGAGGAAACCCGCATACGTCTAGAAAATAAATTCAATGGCGTATGTAAATTCAACCCGCACTTGGCCAGCGTGGCGTGGAATACGGCCTTATCACTCTTCGATGGGTAAACCTGTTTAATAGTGATGAGATGATTAAAGGTTGAATTATATCCTCAGGCCAAAGTGGATGTCATCTGGCGCTGAACTGGTGCCTACTGAAACTTTCGACATGTCGCTGCTGAAGGGACCCGTGCTGAAGAGAGGCTTGGAAGCGACCGGCCTGGCCAAGGACAAGGCCAAGGTCAAGCCAACAGCCAAGCCGGTACCGAAGTGGAAGAACAAGAAGGGAAGACGTACGTAAAAGCAAACTGGTGAAATAAATAATGTTTAACGGTTCCATAGTAAAAGTTTAAATCTGTAGGAGAACCGAAAACCGTTGAGGTAGACTGGTAGACCGGTTCTAGAGTGGAGACCACGGATCGGCAAACGTAGAGTAGGGCCCTCTGCGGCCAGGTGGAGCGATGACTTGCGTAAGGCAGCAGCAGGTAGCAAGTGGATGCGTGAGGCAGAAGATCGTGCCTTGCGTCTTGTGACGTTCTTTAGGAGAGTCCTATATCCAGCAGTGGACGACTTTATGATAGGTTAATCATCATTAAGATCATGAAGAGTAAAAGTTGTTAAGAATTATGAGTAGGTACCTACTTTTCGGCTAAGCAAGTTTTTAACTAAAATAATATGGAAAGGGAAGAGAGTATTTCTATTGTGATCAATAATATAATTTGAAAGAACATACGAGTAATAAAGCAGTACCAGTAGAGTAGAAATATTTGTAAGGTAAACTGTGGTCACACGCCTAGCCTGGCAGTCAATAAATTAAGACGACTATAAAAACATGTTTAGGTACGTGTTTACTAACAGCTAGTCAAATTATAATGATATTACTGTAGACACAATAGCAAGGAAATTGTTTATTTCATAGTACTTACCAAGGTTTTTATCATTTTCAGGTTTCCATTTCTGTTACTTCAAAATCTGCGAGTTCCCGCCTTTTTATTAAAAATTATTAAAATTCGTACTAAGACAAGTATAACCGTATTAGAAGCATGAACTTGGAAGAATATACTTTATACATACTCGTAGGTACGAGTACATACGCATTTCTCTACTTCTGTTGTGTCGCAGTAAAACGTTATGGCTTGTGTCTCGATTTACTTATGTATCTAGTTTTTTATTTCAACAATAAAGTCCTTGTATAATAGTTTAATTTTAATTGCATAGCTCTAGGATGAAACATAATCGTCGTAATTTGTTTTTTAGTTTAGATATAGTATTAATCTAACTAATATTTATAACTAGTTTTGAAATAAAAATAGGTAAAAAAAAATTTTATTTTCTAGTTTTTAGTTTTTATTTTATATAGTACATTGTATTATACTGGTTGAGCACTTTCATTTGATACCCATATTGATGGGATCGATAAAACCTACGTTATCCGCCATTTTGTAGCGGCCGCCATCTTGTATTTCAATTTTTTATAGTGTATTGTATTCTGCTTGTTGAGCCCTTTCATTTGATACCCATATTGATGGGATCGATAAAACCTACGTTATCCGCCATTTTGTAGCGGCCGCCATTTTGAATTTCAATTTTTTATAGTATATTGTATTCTGCTTGTTGAGCCCTTTCATTTGATACCCATATTGATGGGATTGATAAAACCTACGTTATCCGCCATTTTGTAGCGGCGGCCATCTTGAATTTATAATGATAATGAATAAACATAATTGTATTGTCACCAAAATCCAAAGTGTATACAAAATTTCAGATAAATCGGTTGACAGGAAGAGGGTGAAATTTGAATTACTAAATTTGACCCAAGAAAAAAGAAACGTGAGCTAAATAAAACCGTTTAAAAAATCAAGTTATTCTTATATTTTTTCTTGATGACGAGAAATCTTCTAAAGAATATCCGGCTGCTAAACATAGCATGCCGTTGTATTTGTCAGATGATACTTTATTTAGATACTTAATTAATACATAGTTTTTTTAGTTACTGAACTAGCTCTAAGTTAATTGTTGTAGTGATAGAAATTACTTCTGGAAATAATAAAATGATAAATAAATAATAATTATTACTAGCTCTAAGTTAATTGTTGTAGTGATAGAAATTACTTCTGGAAATAATAAAATGATAAATAAATAATAAATAATAATTATTACTAGCTCTAAGTTAATTGTTGTAGTGATAGAAATTACTTCTGGAAATAATAAAATGATAAATAAATAATAAATAATAATTATTACTAGCTCTAAGTTAATTGTTGTAGTAATAGAAATTACTTCTGGAAATAATAAAATGATAAATAAATAATAAATAATAATTATTACTAGCTCTAAGTTAATTGTTGTAGTGATAGAAATTACTTCTGGAAATAATAAAATGCAAATATATGAAGACTATGAAGTTATGTAGTTGGATAACTTATCAATTGTGATTTTATTAGATTCATTGTGTGATACAAGCTGCGCCCCGCGGTTTCACTTTCATCCGAGTGGTGATGAAACGTTCATAATGATAATGACAAGTAGCCCACGAGTTAATCCAGGATATAAGTTATCTCTGTTCCAAATTTCATCCAATTCAATCAGCGTTTTAGCGTAAAGGAATAACAAACATACTGACAAACTTTCGCATTTATTATGTTGGTGTGATTAGTAGGATTGGGTGTTGCCTGGAAGAGATCGCTCTTAGCGATAAGGCCGCCAGTTGTCGCACTAGTTTTTAGGTGTTATGTATAATCCTTCTGTTTGTAATTTATGGTGTGAACAATAAAGAGTTTATCTATCTATCTAGGATTAGCTACCTTGTAGGTACACAAATTAGATAGCATACGCTAGTCTGCTAAATATAAAATACTACTTTTTGCTGAAATTAAGCATTTAATGTCAAGGTGCAAAGCATCGCACGTAAGTAAAAACTAAAAATCATTGAATTTGAATAACTTACCTATTACCTAACAAATGCATTAACAATCTCTAAAATTATCTTTCAACTTTAACTTCAACTCAATCTTTAATCATCCCACTGCTGGGATACCAGATCTATCCTTGAGGAGGGGTTAGGCTGTATTTCACCACACTGGCAAGGTTGGTTGGTGTTGGTGCGGGCTGGTGGATTCACATACGCCAATGAATTATTCCTAATGATGTATTCTTCACTTAGGTACCTTTAGGACAAACATAGATTCTAAGTCGCCGCTGAACTTAGATCAAGTAGACCGCTGAATAAATAAGTAAGGAAAATGTTTATTGAGAACCTCTGGTAAGTAAATTATATTATCTGAGATGCAACTGAACCCTAAACATCTACGTTAGGTATCACAAGTAGGTATATAAGCGAGCTCTTAGAACCTACCACTTCATTTATGTAAAAACATAGGAAGTAAAGAGACGAGTACATTTTCCTCGTTATGAAACACATCAGATCAGTTATTATTTTAACTACTACCTTATTACCACTGGCCTCGCTACAAGGACCTCCTGAAGATGCTACCCTCGACTTTAAAGGACTTGCTCGAAAATATGGTTACAAGGCTCAAGACTATAACTTGACGACCGAAGATGGATATATTTTAACGCTCTTCCGCATCCCTGGAAACAAAACTAAGCCTGTACTTGTGATGCATGGGTTCCTGGACTCCAGTGACTCGTTCATCCTGAGAGGCCGGAAGTCTTTAGCTGCAGCGCTGTCCGACGAAGGATACGACGTGTGGGTGGGAAACACCAGAGGAAACAAGTACAGTCGCCGGCACAAGTGGCTTGACCCTGACGCAGATAAGGCGTTCTGGAACTTCAGTTTTCACGAAATGGCCGTCATCGACGTACGAGAGTTTATTGACTTTATTTTACGAGAAAATAATGTGAAAAGTGTTAGTGTGATCGGGCATTCGCAAGGAAATGCATTGTTTTATACTCTAGGCTCCACGGTTCCGGAGTACAATGACAAAATCAATATTGCAATAGCCTTAGGTCCTATCGCTTATTTAAACGAAGACAATTTCCAAGTCCCGCTAAACGTGGCATTTACTCTGGGACCTCTGTTAAATCTGTATTTATTGGCAGTTGATGGTGAAGAGATTTTCGGTAAAAATTCTCTAATAGTACAATTTAGAAATTATGTTTGCACGCAGAAGGGGATTGGTTACGCGCTTTGTGTTGGTGGAATATTCGCACCGCTCGGTGGAGAAGACTCTAAAGAACTGGAGCCAGAATTCTTTCGCACCGTAATGGGGCACTATCCGACTAGCACTTCAAGAAAAGACGCGCTGCATCTTCTGCAAATAGCCAAGCGGAAAGCGTTTGCGCAGTTCGATTATGGATCGGTGAATAACTTGGAGATCTACAAAACTGAAACGTCACCGGTATACGACCTGAGCAAAGTAACTATGAAGGTGGCTTTGTTTGTAGGTAAAAATGACAAGGTAACTCCGTTGAAAAATGTGGAACTCTTACGAGATGAGCTGCCAAACGTAGTCAGCTATCACGTGATGGAGCGCGAAAAGTTTAACCACGTAGATCATATTTGGGGGAAAAATATGGATAAATATTTGTTTCCGTATATATTTAATCTACTAGCAAAATACAGTTAATTTAATTTTAGAAAATCACAACAATTTACACAATTAATTACCTACCTAATTAATTTAGCCACAAGTGTGCGAATGTGTTTTACTACGTAGCAACTATTTATCTCACTATATTACGGAACCCTAGTACCCCAAAGATATAACAGCGACCAGCGACCAAGCTCTAAATTGCCAATTTGCCACGTACTTTATTTAGGTTACCCTGTAAAACGAGATTGCTTGACTTGGCGGGGGCACTGCTTTAGATTGGATACAAATTACAACAAAAAAGGTGGGTTAAACCGTTTAGTCTTAAAAACTGAGTCAAACATAGTTACCTAGTTTAATTTTGAAATGTACATTCAGTCAAAAAAGTATCGGGAATGGATGATTTGTTTTGGGTTCCAAATTCAAATTTTTGTTTTTATTGTTGTTGTTAGATTGGCACAACTGTTTTCTATTTTGGCGCGGAGTTTGAGTTGCGTCTGTTATTTAGATTAAATATGGTGCTGTTTTTAGTTAGGTCATATCTAGTGTGTATTACGAATTTCATCATGGACAAAAACATCGAACAAAGAGTTTGTCTTAATTTCGTGTTCGGAGTCACTAAAAATGTTACAGAAGGCTTACGGCGAATCGACTTTATCAAAAACACGTGCTTATGAGTGGTACAAAGCGGTCGAGATGTGATGGAAGATTTGCCTCGCTCTGGTAGGCCATCAACGTCTGCAACTGAAGTTAACATCGCAAAAGTGAAGGAAATAGTGACTGAAAATCCTCATTCAACTTTGAGAGAGATAGCCGCCGAACTTTCTGTATCTCACGAGTCGATCCGTACCATTTTAAGTAATCATTTGGGTATGAAACATGTTACCGCTCGGCTAGTCCCAAAAGACCTGAATTTTCTCCAAAAACTCAATCGCATGAGAGTCGCTGAGGACATGCTAGAACGAGTCAATTCCGACCCAACATATAAGAAACGCATTGTTACTGGTGACGAGACGTGGGTTTACGAGTTTGACATGCAAACTAGTCAACAAGCTTCGGAGTGGCGCCTTCCAACTGAACCGAAACCGAAAAAACCACGCCAAAGTCGATCAAAAGTCAAAGTCATGTTGACTGTTTTCTTTGACTATCGCGGTGTTGTGCACTCGGAATTCTTGCCGGAAGGTCAAACGGTAAATAAAGAATATTATTTGAGTGTTATGCGGCATCTAAGAGAGCAAATTCGACAAAAAAGGCCAGATTTGAGGAAAGAAAATTCTTGGATTTTGCACCACGATTATGCGCCTTCGCACACGGCCATCATTGTGAACGAATTTTTGACCAAACACTCAACAAATACCATATTCAAGCAACCACCATATTCACCAGGTATGGCTCCAGCCGACTTCTTTCTTTTTCCTAAACTCAAATTAGCACTTCGTGGCACCCGTTTTCAATCGGTAGGAGACATAAAGGAGAATTCGAGGCGAGAACTCAACTCAATTCCGGAAACAGCGTTTAAAAAACGTTTTGATGATTGGATTATTCGTTGGCGTAAGTGTATCGTTTCTGAAGGAGCATACCTACTTTGAAGGTGATAAAATAAATTTGGATGAATAACAAACATTTTGTGTACATATTGATATTTTACCGGTACTTTCTTGACAGAGTAGTATACTGTGAAGAAATTGTTTTCTGTGGTATATCATATATAGCTGTCTATATCTACCTAAATATGTAAAGATTAGCTAGCGATAAGTGAGGTAAGATAAGTAGGTAGTTATTTTTTACATATTTTGTGTTTTGTAATGTAGGTAGGTACCTATGTACATTTTTTTTTGTTGGTAGGTAATTTTGAAATCAGTTAGGTATCTACCTATTCACTATGCACTTGTAAAAAAGTTAGTAAAAACTTTGACCGCCGACTCTTAGATATTATTAGGTTATTACTTATTACGATTTAGGGTTATCTATACTAATATTATAAAGAGGAAAGATTTGTATTTTTGTATGTTCTGAATAAACTCAAAAACTACTGGACCGATTTCAAAAATTCTTTCACCATTGGAATGCTTTTTTTTTTTTTTTTTTGTTTATCCAGTGGAAATCCTTTATGGATACCACGCCCGCCCCGGGGGAGGCAGGGTCGTTATGTGGGAGTCTCCGCCCTGCGGCGGCATACCCACTAAAACCACTGGGGTGTTCGGCATACGCCTGAGATGGGGCAAGGTGGGGTCGCGTTAGCAATCGCCACCTCGCCCTGGCGATGGGCCCGATTAGGGCCCCCCGCGTATATGGAGGGGTGACCCTGTTCCCCAGGATCACCCCCCAGACAGTCAGTGTGGGGTCGTGCAGGCCGGGAGAGTCCCCCGACTCTCCCGGTAACCCCACTGCAGAGGAGCGAGGATACGGGCGAACCGCCTCCTCGCTCCCTCGTCTGCGCCGGAGCGGGTCAGATCGGGCGTCGTCCTCTCTGACCCGCTCCGCGGCCTCCTTCTGCGGCATCACCTCTTCGCAGAAGGAGACCCCGGCCTGCCACAATCTCTCGCCGCCGAGCACGGCTTTCACCACGCTCGGCAACGAGAGATCCCGGCCTATGTAGGCCGAACGCGTATGCCGCTGGTTGGCCCCATGCGGCACACGCTTCCAGCGTCCACCCTCCTCCTTTCCTTGCACTCCCGACCGCAACCCATATGCGGCGAGGAGCACAAGGAAAACCCCCCTGGTGGCAGCAATGCCACCGTCCAAGCCATCACGCTGTGCCCTCTGCTAGTCAGAGGGACACGCGGACGGGCCCACCGTGTCGGGTTATTTGCCAGCGTGCGGTAATACTGCATAAAAGCTGCAGTATTACCGCACGCTGTTGCCCAGGGTGCACCACGTGGAGGTTACCCGACCTAGCACCCCACCATTGGAATGCTACATTATCCCCGAGTAACATAGGCTACATTTTATTCCCGTGCAAAGCCGGGGCAGGTCGCTAGTATTTTATAAAATAATTGCACTTTTTTACCTACTGCTGCGCCTGCAGTTTCACCTGCGATTAAAAGGTAACATAAGTTTTCCGGGATAAAAAAGAGCCTATATGTATATAAGGATGTGTTAATCCAGACCATGAAAGACCTTCATTATAAATTTCATCTAAATCCGCTGAGCTGTTTCAGCATTTAGTGGCAACAAACATGCAAACTTTCAGTTAGATGGAAGATGGAGGAAAAAAAAATTAAATACCTATCTTCTTATATCTACCAACAAAAAATACCAACATTATACTTACTACACCATTCGAAGAGTACCTAGTGGAATGTAGAAAACTATAAAATGTCTTCCGTTCACCACAATTTTATCTTGAAAATGCATTTACAACCATCATCATCTGCAGTTAGGGTTACCATCCTTCCGGATTTGTCTAGACTTATGTGCTTCTGTCCGGACTTTGTCCGGGTTTTTATTTTGTCCTGCATTTTGAGTTAAAATTAAATACCAGTAAATAAACTTACACTTAAGCAGTATCAAATTAGTCTATCGCGCAGTGCGATTTATAGGCGATATAAAATTGTCGACATGAAGGAATTGACGAACATGATGTGTCAGACTTTTTTCCCCGACTTCCAAAATTTAATATGGTAAGGGTGTCTGCAGCATTCTTTAACGTGACTACGCACTGTCGACTTGTCGCTGGCGACTCGGTCGCTGGCGACTGTGACTTACTACAGTTTAAATAGGTGTTTACGCACTTGGTCGTCGGTCGCCCAAGCGGCTGGGCGACTCGCCGCGACGTGGCGACGCACAAGCGACTGCCGGTCGCCGGCGACAAGTCGACAGTGCGTAATAGGCCTTATTGAATAGCTTATTTAGTGGGTAAGTTTAGGTCTTTGACTGTGCCATCCGACTTGGAAATTCAACATTTTAGTGATAGTTTTTTCTACCTACAACCCGGTCACAACATCTGTGCACCTCGCTGGAATGCGGCGCCTCTCCCGCTTCCCCTGTCACCTCTCCGCGCACTCCCCGGTGCGACAGTACGGTTAGCATCTTCGTTGCCGATACCTAGGTACACGTCCCGATAATTTTGAGATATTTTCGCTTTGTTGTTGTTTTGTTTTTTAATATTTATTGTTAAGTTTAGACATATGACGTCACGAGGTCAGGTGAACAGATATTGTGACCGGGTTGTACTTAACTATTTTACGTGTAAATGTTAATAGAAATAAAATATTGTTTGTCATGTGTACTTATATATTTTAAACTAGCTGTTCCTCCCTGCCACGCTTTGCTGTGGATAAAAAAAAAAAAAAAAATAGCCTATGTTACTTTGGGATAATGTAGCATTCGAATGGTGAAAGAATTTTTGAAATCGGTCCAGTAGTTTTTGAGTTTATTCCACACAAACATCCAAAAATGCAAATCTTTCCTCTTTATTCAACTGGCAAGCCTCCGGCTCCCGGTGGCTATGTTTTTGCGCGCAACTGGCACGCCACCGGCAGCCGGATGGTGAACTATGCTCGCTATTTTAATTCAAGACAAAAGACTGCCAGTATATCCGTCACTTAAGTATTAACTTGGGCGTTAGCTAGATAAAACGACAAAGAACAATATACTACGAATTCCCAGTATCGGTCCCATACTTTGTTTCTGAGAATTTTGCAGTAGATCCTGAGCGACCGCGGAACGAAAGTGAAGTGCGTGTTCGTGATTTTAATTTGCATAAAAATTAGTGAAAAAGCCTGAACATCTTTCGAAGTATCAATAAAAACAATGGAGAGGTAAGTTACCAACAGTTTAAAAGTTTTAGTTTGAAGATTAGTGAGCTATTTGTGTAAAAATTTGATTTTTACTTCAACATCTCCCGCCAACCGGCTTGTTAGCTTTAAGCTTATTTTGAAAGATTTTTCAGTAAGTACATTAAGATAACTAATGTACTGTGGCTATTATATATTATTGGACAAATATCAACTGTTCAATTGTTGTATTTCGTAAACTTTTGACAAAATATTGAAATATTCAAAACACACTCGTCAAAATTCCGGCAGAAGCCGTCCATGCTACAAACATATGGATAAGACTTTCGAGTGAACTTACTTTTTTTTTTTTATGTAATTGAGTGACGAGACAAGCAAATCGCTCGCCTGATGTTAAACGCCTGTTTTGGAGTTTGTTTGATAAACTGGGTTTTAACCAATTTAAAAAAAATTGGTAGGTACTCAAATTGTATGAGTGTTTTTACCAGACTGCCGATGTGTGTTGTGTAAAGATGAGATAATAAAAAATATATATATATGTATAGGGTTATTCATAAAGGGTATGCTAAGCCGAAAAGGGAACCAACCAGAAATTCGCGAAAAAAAAATCATAACGATGAGTACGATGAGCTCTTTTTGGCTTAGCATACCCTTTATGAATAACCCTGTACCTATATCGAGTCGGAATCAAAATGAAGATTTTTAAAAAGTGATTATAAAAATATATACAACTCATATTAAATGTAATTTGGAATGGAAATCTAATTTAAAGTTGCAAGATAGGTTTTTTTTTGGTTGAGGGGCATGCTTTTTTTTGCTTGGTGTTGTAGCGCTAGACGAGCTCGCACGCGTGGGCCACGTGGCCGTGGTAGAGGCGTACGCACACGGGGTGGACGAAGCCGTGGAGGCTCCCCGCCTCCTCCGGATTCAACACAGGAGGGTTCCAGTCGGGGTGGCCGCCGAAGAGGCGTGCGCACACGAGGTGGACGAGGTCGTGGAGCCCCTCCGCTTCCTTCAGATCCAACACTGGAGGGTCCGACTCGGGGTGGCCGGCGGGGGCCGTGGCAGCCTGTCTAAAAGACCTGTTGCGATTGACGAGTTAGCTATATTTTTTACTAGAAGTATTTTTTCTGTGTATTGCATGTATTACTACTCGTAACATAATGTATTTAAAATGTACGCTGCGCTGAATTACGATACTGAAAATTAAATTGTTTCTAGGATGAATATTACAACGCTAAGTGAGCTCCCAGTGGGCTTTCCATTAGAACGTGCGCTCCACGTAAAAAAAAGGCGCACTTGGAGTCCGTAAGTTCTTACTACTATTTTACATGAAATATTTAAGGCTGTAAATGTTTTGTTCATTGTTTTATTTGTTGTTTGTGTTTAAGGTCGTCAGTACCATCATCGCAACATATGCTGTTACAAGCGAATGTAGCTAGTCCTACACCTGAGTTCAACGTTGCGGTGGATTGTGTGGCCTTCCCAGGGTCGCCAGCAGAGCCCCCATCCCCAGCTATGTAAGTTACTTTTGATTTAATATGATGAGTTTATAATATTGGTGAATTGAAGATTAACTAAAGTTTTTTTTTCAGGTTTGAAGAATGTGTAACTAGCAGCCTTCAACATCTTATTTTAAATTACTTACTGCGGTTTGTCAGAAGGAATGTACCGATCGTGCAAAGCTATAACGACCGTAGAAATAAAAAACTTAACTGCCTAAACACTATGTTATTGTCACTGTCATCATCATGGATGTGTCTATGTCAGATGTCAGATTTCTGTTATAACTGACTGACAGGTTTTCAATAATTATTCACAAAATGTTACAGAAATTCATTCAGGAAAGGAAAAAAAAATAATAATTATTCTTCTTGTATGGAAATCCAACAAACCATAAAACCTTGCTTTAAACATAAAACCTTGCTCTAAAATTACCTAGCTTAACTTAAAAACTATTTAATGTACAATTGCTTATACTCCGAGTGTTATTAGGTTATGTGCAGCCGCGAGAACCAAAATCATGTCTTTTCCCGGTGATGATTTGCTTGGAAACTATGAGCATGTGAGAGGAAATACCGACCAAGGTATCGGGTTGCGGCAGACCTTCCAAGCAGGTAAGTTTTCAGTGATCAAATTGATAAAAACGTTACGCAAAAGTGTCAATAGAAACTGGCCTTTCCACGGCGGAGTGGATTTACTATCGCCGTGGCGTATGCAATTTGCCGATTCTGTTGTAATTCCAGTTCGTTTTGTTTCCATTTTAACGGTTAAAATGTAAAATTACCAGTTTTTATTACTGATTAAATTTTATAGGTTTTTTTTTTGAAGAAATGGTATTTGTATTATTTTTGTGTTCAGACACCCATACCAGCCAGCATATTTTTTAGCCTATTCTTTCATAATGTGCTTGGTTCTAATCTCGACTGAATTTTTTCCGTCAAACCCTAACATTGTGTGTGTTGGTCCTGAGGTGATTTTCAAGTCAACAAGTCGGGATGTAATGAATAATAGTTTGGAATTTAATTTTTCATCTACCTATAACTATTAAAAGTTACAGCA
Source organism: Alcis repandata (assembly GCA_949125135.1). Taxonomy (NCBI): domain Eukaryota; kingdom Metazoa; phylum Arthropoda; class Insecta; order Lepidoptera; family Geometridae; genus Alcis; species Alcis repandata. Next base: position 10,157,623 of record OX421239.1, on the reverse strand, counting down.
TCCCTAATAACAGAAGAATATTTAAAAGTAATAGAATTGAACAGGTTTTTTTTAGCAGAATTTCGGCTCTGTATTTGTCTTGGAATGAATCTGATGCAATCAAAACCAAAGTTTCATAACACTAAGAACAACAAGACACATTAAGTTAGAGAGTGTTTCAACTTAGATCTTGTTTGTACTATACTATACAGAGAGATATGGGATTACATAAGCCTAATTCTATCAATAAAAAAAATTGTAGACTCCTGATTCCCTTCTGTTTCTATGTGTGAATATTCAGCCTAAGACACAGGTATCACACCCAGTTTGGTAATTTGTGCCAGTAATAAAAACAATATACACTTTCTAAATAAAATAAAAAAACAAATTCTACACTTTAATTTTTTAGGGTATGCATTTAACATATTACAGACAGACACAGTTGCTTTATTGTATTGACATATCAATAAGAAAACTTCAAGTAGGTCTGTTACATTTAAATGGAGTTCATTGTACTATTTTAATATTCCACGTCAAATAAATTGACAAGCAAGATTGGTACAGCGGTCAATTGATTTGGAACCAATATTACAGATGAGAATAAAGTTTCTGTTTGTCTGTTTAAATAACATTTAATACACTTAATTCCATAACAGTTGAACAGATTTCAATGTAATTATCTGTTCTTTCTAGGCAAGCATGCTCCATTGTAGACCGCATGATTGCTTACCATCAGGCAAGATGGTGGTCAAACGCGAGCTATAGCGAGCCGTGGTAGCTCAGTGGGAGAACCGCCGCTTCGCATTCTTGAGGTGGTGGGTTCAAACCCCGACTCGTACCAAAGAGTTCTTTAGGACTTATGTACGAATTTACATACCACCGGCTTTTCGGTGAAGGAAAACGTGAGGAAACCTGCATATGTAGTTCACGCAAAAAGGGCCGATTACCGGCCTAGTTGCGGAAAAAGAGCCCGCTCTTTTACGCGAGCTATAATTGAATAAAAAAATAAATAATTTGAGGCAAAGACATCATTTTATCCTTTACTAGAACTGAGCTGCTTTCATCCTGGAATTTTATAAGACTTTTGAAAGGTAATAGGTAGAACCGTACGGCACAGCTAGTAAGAAATAAATTGAAAGAATAGAGGTTGTATCTGTTACGATATCAGTACAGTGAACAAGCTTTGCAGTGTGACACTTGTAATAATACAGTGCTGTCTGTGTCCTGAAAATGTGGTATACTTTTCTGGGTGAGTGTACTATTGCCCCGAAAAATGTATTAATATATAATGCAATGTAAAAACTATTGTTAAAATGTAAAAAACAAAACATTTGCTAAAAGCTAAAAGATGCACAATTTTTTTAGAGCTTAAAAAACTCAACATTAAAAAAAACGTTGTTAAAAGTTAAAGAGACATTTGGAATTTAAAGAATGGTGATGGTGCGGCTTGAATTTGTTTGTTAACTGATAAAGCCGGCACCCTTTAGTGTCATGCCCAATGTTAGCCAAGAGACATGTTCACCTACGAGTCTAGTTGCAGCATAGACAGCATTCAGAATTATATCAAATAGGTGAACTTAGAAAGCAGATTAACAGATCTACCTAGCTACTACATCAGCAGTTTATTTTTCATACATGTCGGCAAATAATATAGTTATACAGTTATATACTACGTCCCATATAACCACATGCTTTTAAATTGATGATGCGCGACAATTTATCTAAATTGGGAGCTTAGCTGAAGTCGACAGATAACGACGCCGCCTGTAAATTGACGCCTTCAATTGATTCTTTATCAAGCAAGACTATTCTTTATTTTGTTGCTACTTGTAGAATTGTAGATGTACAATAATGTACATATTATAGAGGTATCATTATATTTTTCCTAAAATAACTAGTTTTTATTTATAACTAAGATACGACTTTAGGGTCTTATAAATCTTGCTTTAAATTCTCTGTCATGTTTTTGCCTGTAATCTCTCGCCAGCGAGAAGTTGTCAGTGCAATTTTAACCGTTAGGCTCAAGTTTTTCACTTTCGTAATTTTTTTCAAAATAAAATTGGGTTACAGCAAAAACCCAACAGTTGTATAACTTTTCAGTAGGCTGTAGTTACCTATAACACTCGCCACTTGGCATCGAAGCGTCGATTGCAATAATCCGTCGGCTCAGCAATTGCAAGCCAGTCGTGATCGCGTTTTTGTACAGCGAAGTATTGTTCGAACTGGTATCCAATTTCACCACAAGTTCGTGAAGTCTTTGCCAGACTACTTTTTTACTATATTGTGCACCAAAATGCCAGGTCAGTTCAGTTTTTCTCTGAGAATATCACCGACGTAACGTGACGTTGATGTTTATTCTTCGAGACTTACGTCCAATGGTCGTTTGTTAATTTGTCGAATTTATTCGCAATTAAAAGTATCCTATGTATACTGGTGTACATTGTACAGCAACTGACACCAGTAAACTTGGCCTTTTATCGAGATTGATTCAGTCTGTTAAGTTCTGAAATGCTACGAGTAAAGAATTAATATAGAAGTAACATAGTTAACACAATTTCAGTGTTTTAGACGCAGTACTTAGGATTTTTGAGTTTTAAATTATTTTTATCCTAGCTTATTAGCTAGGATAAAAATAATCATAAATACGAAAGTGAGTTTATCAAGCTAGACTTTATCATCACCACGCGAGAAAAACCGCGGGGCGCAGGTAGTACCTACTCTTCTAAAAGTATTATATTATTAAAATATAATAAATAATATAATATTAATATAATATAATATTAATTTATATCATGATCGATTCTGTAAACTACGCAAGATGGAAATTCCGTAAAATAATTTTGTTATCAGTTACGTCGCGGGAATTCTAAACTGTACCTCAGAATAAATAACAAACACTCATCAAAAAAATTCCGATGAATTTTCTGATGAAATTTCGGGTTCCGTGGCATAAATTAGTTATTAACTAACCTAAATATTATTTGGGATCCGTGGAATTCAAAATGCGGTGGTTTTGTGAGATTCGATGCTCAAGGCCGGGAAGCTAGGGGGAAACAAGTTACCGGATTTTCCCTAATAACTATTAGGGAAGATCCGGTAATCTGTTTCAGTCCATGTGGGTAGTCCATTATTTTGTCAACTGTGATTCTAGATAAACTAGCGTAGGCTTAGAACTACCTACGCTTATTGTTATGACGCTTAGTCATGCCAATTATGAACGAAAATAAAAAATCTTAGGCAAGCAAAGTAATTTTTACCTAATTGCTATTTTTTAAATTAGGCTACCAGTTGTTGCTCTAGTTTTAAGTGTTATGATTTATCATCCTTTTTGTCTGTAATTTCTAGTGTGAATAAAGAGTTTATCTATCTACCTCTATATAAACTCCTAGTAGGGTCTCAGTAGCCAAATACTGGGAGAAAACAGCATCATTGGAAACCGATACTCGACACGACGAAAAACACGTAGAGCAGACAGCATAAAGTTTGAATACACTTAAATCATCAATTGCACCATTTATGCTGCTGGTGCGTTTGTGTTAGCGGCCCAGAGCCTCACTCCGGCTCCGTTATGTTAAGCAGCTGGGTTGGCTCGGGTGACTGCTGGCGGGGAACGCACAATGCACCTCTTGCTAGACACCGGTGCGGGGCTATCGCCCCCATATCGAATAATACAATGGGATAGCATTTATTATCCGAAAAGTCACAGTTTCACTTACGATAAGACATATTTAAGACATATAACCATCCAGCACATAAGATATTTAAAAAAAATATCTTTTAATGTGGTTTTTCGCAAGCGAAAATATCGCATAACATAAGACATAGGTACTCGTAACTACATGATATTATAACTACACAACATAAGACCTATAACTTGTCTTCCAGATGGTATCAAAGCTGGCGCCGCCAAGGCGGCTCGTCTCGCGTACCGCGCGCTCTCCCGACGCAAGGCGGCCGAGGAGGGCGTCGCGCGGCTGGCGCGGGTGCTGTCGGCGCTCGACCTCACCGCGCTCGGCGTCGGCAGCACGCTGGGAGTCGGCGTCTACGTGCTAGCTGGAGACGTGGCTAAGAACTATGCCGGACCGGCGGTTATACTGTCGTTCTTGTTGGCGGCCGTCGCGAGCGTGTTTGCAGGTGAGAAGCTACGGTAGAAATCAGTGGCGGATTTACCAGTAGGCTGGAGCCTAGGCGGCAGATTTTATTTGGCTTCAAGACCAATTTTTTTATGTGATGTGAAAAAGGACGCTAGTGTATCGGTAGGTGCAGCATTTTTTTAATTTAGAATAGCCTACTGGCGGCCAATGTGTAACTCCGCCACTACCTACTGGTGATATGCAGAGCTTTCTTGATGAATGAAAAATAGGGGCTTCCTCGAGCGTACAAATACGAAATTTCGGAAGCTCTAAGCGTAGGAGCTACCTTGAGCGTGGGGGTCAATTTCTCTAGAACAGTCGGTCAGCTATTTTTGTCAATGTCAATCTAGAGATTCTAGAGGACATTACCTATATGACGCGATATCATCAAATTATTGTTAGTTGAATTGGAATATGGAATATTATATTATTTTTCAATACGGTGTTAATATGGTATTCAATGTGGTACATTGTGGGAATGGTTGAGAGGCTGATATTATTGTAAATGACCTATTTACTTTTTACGATAGATATTTTAAAAATACATCCTGTGTATATTAAAAGCGAGTGTTTCCCCTCAGGGCTGTGCTATGCGGAGTTCGGCGCGCGCGTGCCCAAGGCAGGCTCGGCGTACGTCTACAGCTACGTGTGTGTCGGGGAGTTTATCGCTTTCATAATAGGATGGAATCTTATACTCGAGTATATTATAGGTAAGATAATTTTATTAGTAACACGAATTACCAAAAAAAAACATTAGTTCCTGTGGCCAAAGTATTATGTTCACCGAAGTATGCCAAGTACAAGTAGTTTTTGCTTGGTTTGATGAATCTGGAGCAAAAAATAGTTCCTATCGAGAAACAAAAAGTGTGATTCCGGCCAGGATCGAACTGGCGGCCTTCTGCGTGTAAAGCAGATGTGATAACCACTACACCACGGAACCTTTGCCTATCGGCTCGAATTTAGTGTACTCAATATTTTGTACTCTATTTCAGGTCGCTTTCTATCATGCAAATGACCTGCTTATATTATGTAATATCTCAGATCATTACACACTTGAGACAAACTTTTGCTACAAGCTTTTATAAACTTGCCATGTTAGTATGTGTGGGTCATATCTTTTAAATTTTATTAGAAAAACTTCCCAATGTCTGATTGAGCTGAAATTTAATAATATACCTGTGAAACTCAGATGACAATGCAATAAAAGCTTGTTTTTAGGGTTTTGTACCCAAAGGGTAGAACGGGACCCTATTACTAAGACTTCGCTGTCCGTCTGTCACCAGGCTGTATCTCATGAGCCGTGATAGTTAGACAGTTGAAATTTTCAGTTTTTTTTTATTTTTTTTTTTTATTTTTTTTTTTTATGTAATTGAGTGACGAGACGAGCAAATCGCTCGCCTGATGTTAAACGTCACGTTTGCCCATAACAGGTCTGCGCCACTCAGAATTTTGAACTCGCAGAATTCAAGCCCCCGCGCGGCACAGCACTGCGCTCGTCACCCTGAGATATAAGTTGTTTAATCTCCCATTTGCCCTGTAATTTACAGACAACAGATGATGTACAGATGATGTATTTCTGTTGTCGCTATAACAACAAATAGTAAAAAACAGAGTAAACTTAATATTTAAAGGATATGGGAGCCCCCATACAACAAACGTGATTTTTTGGCCGTTTTATAGATAAAGTTATGTAACCCTTCGTGTGCGAATCCGACTCGCACTTGTCCGGTTTTTTTTTAACATGACTTCTAAACCGTTGTTGTACCGATTGAGACGATTCAATTGTTACATTTTTTCCAGTGTATAATTATGCAGTTCTATTTTTGTAATGTACCTACTCAAGCTAGTATTTCTCTGTGTCAGGTGCGGCGTCAGTAGTGAAAGCCCTGAGCGAGTACCTCGACTCGCTCTGCAATAAAGCGATATCCTCGTACCTCGCGGACGCCATGCCGCTCGACTCGCCTCACCTCGCGAGGTATCCGGACCTGTTTGCTTTCACTGTTATCATGGTATTCTCCGGTAAGTCATAGAATAGAAAGAATAGCATATACTTAGATTTATTGCACGCGAAACCAAAACGGCAATGGTACGTGGACTTTGGAGTTCATTTATTTTATTTTTTCTTGTAAAAGAGCAGCAAACAGGCAGACGGGCTGATAGTAAGCAAAGCCGTTCATGCCGAGAGAGATTCGGTTTCTAAATTTTTTCTACGGTACAGCCCTACAATGGCGTAAAAATATGTTATTCCATTTTGTTGAGTGTATAAATAAAAAACAGCTGATTACACTAATCAACAATGGTTTTGTTGCTCTTGACATAAAAGTTTATGTCAAGGGCAATGAAATATTATTTTATGTCAACAATTTACGAAATTATGAATTATATTTTGGAATATTGGCTCTGGTTCTTTTAAATGTTTATTTTCATATTAACGAAACAGCTAGTATGAGAAAAAGTATTGCAAAAAACAGAGCTAATTAAATATATTCGGATACAATGTACCTACTTGAAAGTATAAAAATCCGCAGAAATGTACAGGCCAAATAAAAAAATGTAGCGCTTTTTTTTTGTAATTTCAAGGTTACCATAACATTGTATTGTTCCAGTGGGCCTGGCGTTTGGCGTGAAAGAGTCGACAAAGTTCAACAATTTCTGCACGGGTGTTAACCTGTGTGTCGTCGTCTTTGTCATCATCTCTGGATCCTTCAAAGGTATGAATTACTCTAATTATTCTTTTTTTTTTCATTTTTTCTTCTTTTTTAACACGCTTTTATTAGCTTCACCTGTATGTTTGTATGTTTGTATGTAACCGACTCCTTTGAGCGCGTTTTTGACCCACTTTAAACGGTCAGATTTCTTTCAAACTTTGTAGATATATCGAGGACCGATGACAATACACTAAACAAATCGTGTTTTTTAGTTTTTTTAACTATTAATTTTTTTTTTATTTTTTTCTATTTTTTTTCTTTTTTTCTTTTTTTTTTCTCCTTATGGAGAAAACTCTTTCAACTGTTTTTGTATTGGTTACCTGTCTTTTTAAAAGTTTATCCATCGATAGCTGAAGTATTTTTAAGGCAAATACCAAGACCTTGCTTATGATATGTACTGATTTTGATGTTTTGGTTGAATAGCATAAAACTCGTCTCACTGACCACGAACCTCGGTTGGGGTAATGATCCAACCTTAAAGCGACTACACACGACCCTAAAATCACTGGCAATATCGGGACAGTGGTGGGGAGGACCCTAGATCGTATCATAAATCGCCTCGTGTGTAGGCAAATCCTACCCGATTTTTATCGTCCCTAAATCGCTCCGAGCGAGCTCACGATTTAGGGACAATTATCGTCTAGGGAGCGTTGTCAGTACGTGTGTAGCGAAATCAGGATTGATTACTACGCAGTCTGTGCTTGAGTGCCGCGACGATACGACGTGCTTGCGGCTATAATTGTTTATTTCGCGCGAAAACATGGCGAAGGAGAAAGATCGAGAAGCGTGGACCAAAGCTATCGATCTATTCAAGGATTTACCATATTTGTGGGATAAAAAACATAAAGATTATTTCAACTGCGACATGAGACAGGAGGCATTCAAAATGCTATTGCAAGTTTATATATATAATTATATGCTATTGGTTAGGTGGCACCGTAGTAAGTGCCAAAACAATGCCTATTTTCTGCTATTTTGTGGGTGTCGGCGGCATCTCGAAACAACTAGCAGTCTGTTGCACGGTCGGTTTCGTACTCACTGGCAGGGACGTGTGTAGAGTAGTAGCCGATTTCATCCCCACTACCGCTGTCCCGACATCGTCAGTGATTTTAGGGTCGTGTGTAGTCGCTTTTAGACCACTGCTCCAATAGAAGTCCAGTAACGGCCCCCAATTGTTGGACAGAAGACGTGGACTACCACTCCTTATAATAACACAAATTTCGATAACAATCCGACCAACCACGAAAAATAATAACAAAACTTAAAAACTAGAAAAACAAACTAGAAAAAGCGAAACATTGGAAAATATATAAACAAAACGCTTTATCACCACTTAGCAATAAGACTTTAGCTTGCCGCAATAGCTACGCACTATTTTTAGGGTTCGGAACCTGCTTTCGGGGAAGAACCCTAGACTTCGGTGTCGGTCTGTCTGTATGTCTCAGCCAATTTTTTGTATCTATGTTTAATAATAGTGTTTATTGTTTTAAACTTCCAGCGGACACAAAGAACTGGCGCATCCCTGCGTCCGAGGTGCCCCAGTCAGGCCCGAAGGACTTCGGCAGCGGCGGGTTCGCGCCCTACGGAGTCGCCGGGATCATCCGCGGGGCCGCCGTCTGCTTCTACGGGTTCATCGGTAAGGGAGATGACGCATGAGTAGCTAAGACAAGGAGGGTAGATATTGAGCCTCGGGTCAATTTATGAATAACTGCATCGTTGCTTAACAGGCGAGATGGCTGTCCAACGCAAGCCTAAAAGCTAAAGCTAAAGCTAAAGGTAAAAGCAATTGAATAAAAAAACCTAAAAGCCTAAATTATAAAGGAAAACCAGAGATACAGATTTTCAGGGTTCCACACCAAATTGGTAAATGGTAAACGGCCGTATGGTAAGACCGGACTCTTAGTCCGTCTGTCTTACTGTCCGTCTGTCTCCTTGTCTCTTTGTCTCTGTCTATCTGTGTGTATGCCACAGCCAATGATTCCCCGCTGGGTTCCCCAGGGTTCGACTGCGTGGCCACAGCGGGCGAGGAGGCGCGGCGGCCGCAGAAGTCCATCCCGTTCGCGGTGGTGGCCTCGCTACTAGTCGTGTTCCTGGCCTACTTCGGGGTCAGCTCCGTGCTCACACTCATGCTGCCTTATTACATGCAGGTAAGGTCTATCTATATTTGTAAAGCAGCGGCCGCAGAAGTCGATCCATTAACTAAAATGTACAAACTATTAATGATGATGCGAACCGTATCCTTGTATACTTTCTAAGGCATTTCGTCTCAAATCCGTCAAAGTTAAAGTCCTCAAAAAAAAACACCTGAAAAAAACTTAAAAGCAACCTAGAGTGTCCCACTGCCTCACTCCCATGCAAAGGTCTCCCTAATTTCTTTCTAGACATCGCGACAAGCCACCAGAATTCACCTGGAATTTTTTTTTCAAATTTAGATTTGAAGATGTACTTTCGCAAATAAAACCCGTTTCGATCAATAGTAATACAATATTAATTGTTATCCGCAGGATGAGAAGGCGCCATTCCCGCACGTGTACGACCACCTCGGCTGGACCTGGGCCAAGTACGCCGTGTCGGTCGGCGCCATCTGCGCGCTCTGCTCCAGGTCACTCACATTCTAACTCTCTCTATCTCTCTATCTATATCTTTCTTTCCAGCTAAATGTGTATACGATTCTATGATGATCGGGTCAGCCTTTGCTTTGTTTGTTTGTTACTCAATACGCAGAAACGGATGAACAGATATGGATGAAGTTGTGTGTCAAGATAGTTCATATCCGTTGATTAACATACGGGGTTATTTTCAGCTCCATGCAAAGCCGAAAGGCCTCATAGTACTCATTATTACGAACAACTTTTACTATGGGACCAACCCGGAATTCGCGAAAGAAAACAGCTGTTCCATAGAAAAATGACAACGACACTCGACAAAATGTATGGAACAGCTGTTTTTTTGAGCTGAAAATACCGTATACCGGCTACTTGTTATACCACCAAAAACCTGAACCTGAACCTGTAGGAATCCGGGTAAAACCGCGGGCCGCAAGATCGCAAAATTCTTACTCTCAATTTGATAAATTAGTTCCAGTAATTAAACCAATGCAATGTGGACTTTTTGAATTTTTCATTTGACTTGACAATAGGCTTGTTTCCACTAAGAATGAATCGGATGGATTGGAGTTTCTAATTATTGATTAAGATATACAGATTTCAAACAATAAAACAATTTATCAAAATAATTAAAGATTATTATTATTTTTAGAAAAGAAAATCTTAAAAATAGGCATTGAGTCACGTGACCGTGAACGCCAATCAGAAAATGTGACGTCACATAGTGGTATGCCGCCATTGTTGTTTTGACATTGACGCTTGGTTCTTGGTTAACTTTTTCATACAACAGCACAAGTCACTTCGTTTTTATTCTATTAGATCATTTTTCGATAAATTGAGTGTGATATTTTTACCTATATCGAATAATACTAGCATAAACTACCATGGAACCTGGATTTAGCAAAGCGAACAGCAATAATTTACCTAAAATTGACGCTGTTATGCTAGGCCAATTTTTCGCGTCGAACACCGACTTTTGTTCATCGGAATTTCGTAATGTTAAAACTTCTATGTAAGTATATACAATACTAAAATACTGCTTATTATCATTTTCACTTATATTTCATTTTAGCACGCAGTCAATTATTATTTGAAGGAATGTATACCAATTGCAAATTAATTGATTTTGAGGTTAGAATTTCAATGTAAATATAAAGAGATGATGGAAAGACACTACTATGTCGTAGTGTCTTAAGGCCTATCGCAACTTTGCGAAAGGGAAGGTTTGTAATTGCTTATTTCGAAAGTAAGAATAAGAAAAAAAAATTTCTTTGCACCCAGGGTAACAAATAAAAAATATTAAGAAAAAGCTAATATCAAATTATATTTCAGGTCTTCAAGAGCTTCGTACGGTGACGACGCTATAAGCTACGTGCAGGTAAAGCGTGACGATAAATTATGCACTGTCAAGTGCAAAATTTGTCCTGAACACAAAGTACACGCAAAATTGTATGGATGCACACTTGTAGTGGATGAAGAAGAGGACATTATCATCTCCATTCAATGCCATGACTGCGTGGCATCAAAGGGTGGCTGCAAACATGCAATAGCCTGCCTGATGTGGGTTCATCGCCGTAGTGAAGAGCCTTCTTGTACCGCAGTAGAATGCTACTGGAAAAAATCCAAATTATCAAGAGTTGGTTCCAGCATAAAATCTATGACAGCAAAAGAGCTATCAAATGGTAATTCATTATTACCAGCAAACATATCAGTGCTAACAGAGTTTTTGGACGAAGCAAGGAAGAGGAAAATTCAAAATTGTGAATTTTTAAAGCACCAAAATGATTTCATTTTAAGTGACACACATGCCATCTCGATGCATCATCTTATACGTAAATACAAACACAAAGGCGTTGATGATTTTTTAAAAGACATATGTCTAACTGAATCTTTAGTAAATAATGTTGAGGAAGAAACAAGAGAACAGCATAAGTGTAATTTATGGTATGAATTGAGATATGGCCGCATAACTGCTTCTAGAGCATATGAAGTAAGTCGTTGTAAGACAGCAGATGGCACACTTGTATCACTTATTTTGGGAGGAAAAATACCCGACACGGTAGCAATGAGTCGAGGCAGAGTCCTAGAAGATGAAGTCAGGAAAACAGTGGAAATTAAACTAAAAAAAAAGATAAATAAATGTGGACTTATGTTAAGTGAGAAATGTCCTATAATCGCAGGATCTCCAGATGGTATATTCCAAGATGGTATTATTGAAATTAAATGTCCCAGCAGTAGCAAAACTTACAAAAATTATGTAAAAAATGGAGAACCTACAGAAAAGTATTTTGCTCAAATGCAACTACAAATGTACTTAACACAGAAAAAGACATGTGTTTTTTGTGTAGCAGACCCAGACTATGGTAATAATAAAAAAGTGACTTTGATAAATATACCATTTAACTTGGAATATATTGAAAATTTAATTAATAATAAGTTAATAGTTTTCTGGAAAAATCAAATATACCCTTTATTATATAAGAGTGTAGAGTAAATATGTGTACTTTTATAGAAGTGTAGTTAATAAATATTGCTGGACTTTAATGCTGCTATAGTTGTGCTGTGTGCTCATGTACGTGTATAATAAAAAAAAACAATCATGAAAGTTTTAGTTTTATTTTATTAAAGAATCTTGCAGATTTATCAATGCACATGCAATAATAATTATATCATCCAGTATCTTAACAAAATTAAAATTAAGGCAGGCATGTGGTCTTAACATGTGAAATTCTCGAAGGCGCCGAATCACTCTTTCTACATGTATGCGCAAACTAGCAATTTGTTTAGTTTCTTTGGCCTCGCTTTTACTCATTAGAGCTCCTTTTTCTACACTAGGAGGCCTTATTAGTGTTATACCTGATTTCTTAAGGTATTGTTCTATATGCTTAAAGCCCCTATCAGCCATGATACACATGCCACTATTTAAAGATTTTATAAAATCACATGATTCTACCACACATGTGTCAGTTGTTCTGCCACCAAATCCAGGTGAAACATAATTAACTAGCCCATTTGGAGTACATGAAATTAAATATTTTATAGTGTTGGCCTTTTTATATTCTGACCAAGTCATTGCTTGGTTTACGGCCTTAGATGGCTTTTGTATCTCTATCTCAAGGCAGTCTATAATGCAACTTACGTTGTGATATTTATGCCTGAATGCCATTGGTAGATTAATTTTTATAATATCTTTATCTAATGGCACAATAAAGGGACGTAAAACACTAGCTATTAATGGCACATTTTTTGTAAATACCTTACTTAAACTAGACGCATTAGTTCCAAAATCATCTACTAAAATATTAAATGTACAATCTATTCTTATTTTATTTAAACATAACAAAACATGATGTTTGGGAATGTCTAATTTGTCTTTAATTATATCAATTAGGAAATAACAATTTTTTGGCACACCAATATATGAACGGGGCTGTTTTTCTATCTTACTTATTGTTCTCAATAAGGTCTCGGCTGTTTCTATTTTCCTGTCTTCTGCAATAAAATCACTACAGTCCGAAGATGATTTCACTTGTAATGAATGCACTGATGGGCTTGTGTTAGTAGATGCAGATGGCACAGACGGTGTGTATAGAGAAATATCACTGTTGTAATAAATAAAATTTAAAAATGGATAAATTAATAAATAATGTAAATAAGTTCGGGCACAAAATGTAAGGATCAAAATTTAAATGAGTTGAAATGTAAGAAATTTACTGTCAATGTCTAAACCAAAAGTGAGGTTAGTTATCAATACAAAAAGGTCTAATAATAAAATATCAAATAATAAAATATTCGGGCGCCAGATAACTACCTAACTAAAAATATTAATAAAATCTAATCAAATTACCTGGATAAATAGGTCAGTCGCATCATTGGACCTTTAATCTAAGGAGGGGGGAATTAAATATAAACCAGATAGGAAATTTAGATTGTGAAGCTAATTTATTCGTTAAAAGTTGAATTTAGTACATTCCGTGTAATCCTTGAGCCTTATTTTCTATAAAGTTATAACTAAAGTTTATCTACCAAAGTATGCTTAATATTAAATTTAGAATTTACAATTACTAATAAGTTCCTACTTGTTGTTAATGCATCGATTGAATTTTTGACAATTAATAAAGGTTTTTAATAAATACCTCTCGTTTGCTTATGACAAACCCATTAAATGTTTTAATAAACCATCTGCTGCAGTCGGGGCCTCGTCCCAGGCGTCGTCAAACGGAAAGTGAATCGAATTTGTAAAGTTCCATGTAAAATGCGGTTTGAAGAGGTGTAAAGGACCTCGTAAAAAGATTAAAAAGGTTTAGAAAGGGGTAAAAAGAAAAAGGAACAAGAAAAAGACTGATAAAAAGAAAAAGCGCCGTTGGCTGTAACAATAAAAGAGAAAAAATCGTTAATACCTATCAAATCAGAGGTTAAATTCCAATATGACCTACTTAGGAATGTGATTTTGCTTACCGCTTTTTCCAAAATGAATCCAACAAAAATGCCAAGGATGATTGAGTCTCACGCCTCCATCATCTCAGTCACTAGAAATAATCAAAAACGAACCATCAGAAACCACGCTTACCAAGCAACCTTAAAGTTGAACTTGTCCGCATATCAAATCGAAACTCACCCAAAATTCTTGAAGTACACCGCAAATATACCCCATTAGGGTTTTGTCATGGGTGTTAATTCATTTTCTAACAAAATTAAGGATCCCAGCACCGGTGAAATACCAGATTAAGCCGGGTTTAAAATTTTATGACTGCGCCATTGCAAACGTCGTAAGGAAAGTGAATGAACCAAACTGCACCAGCAAATGCTTCACTCTAGTATACCATAATCAATCGTTCTAGCACAGATCTCAAATAAGGTGCTTGAAGCAAAAAAGGAATCCTGTAACCTTCAATCAATCTGTCACTCAAAACTATCAAGCCAAGAACCACAGACTCATCAAAATAAATATATTTACTACGAAAAGTAAGCTGTCAACGGTTGACTGGATGTCAACGTCACTGAGAAATGCCAAATATGTCAGACCAAATTATTAAACAAAACGAAATGTGTGAATATTATTTATTTTAAACCTCAAAGCAACTTCTTTTAGTAACGCAACGTAATAACGCGTTACACTGTCAGACTGTTCTTCTGGAATCAGTATATTTCTAGTAATTTTCTTTAGGGTAGATGAAGAAGGTCTTGATTTTTTACAGGTTGTAACTTTAAACGGGGATGTAGAACTGGATGTTATTGACAGCTTCAAAGGTGATGTTTTTTGATCTATTGTTTTCACATTGGTCTGGATCGCTTTACTTCTATATTTATGTGTAATGATAACTTGAACGGATTTATCTGCTGTCGGCTTAAATACTTTTGGTGTATTTTCTCCAATGGTTTGAATACCTGCAAAAATTACAAGATATAAGATAAGAATCAAATATCGATTGATTGGTAAAGAGTAAAGAATATCATATCCAAGACTGGGGCTTTTTTTATTAAATTTGAACATACTCATAAAATGTTAAAATAGCCTATGTGTTATGTGATATAATATTTTTAGTTTATTACATACCTGCTGAACTTGTTTGAGGTTGTTGTTCTAGGGAAGTACTTGTAAAATTTTCTTGCAGTTCAATGGACATACTTGGTGTACAACTTTCTTGTTGTAGTTCATTGGAAGTACTAGGTGTACAATTTTTTTCAAGACACTCTGCTATTGTAGCCATTGTCTGTTTTTTTATCATGTATGGCCGAGTGCGGGTTTGTTTTCTTCTGTCTTCTTGACAATCAAATTTACTTGGTAAACAACCTGGTTTCATTCGCACATAAGATACCTTTCCCATTATATGGTACTCGGTATAATTCAGCATCTCGTTTGGCAACTGGAAAAATATAAAGGCTGTGTTTTAACCTAATACAAATTTGAGGCATCCTAACCTCAAACCAAATGTTGCATTATTTTAAAACAAATAAAGCTTTGGTTTTTCTTTAGATTTACAAGTGTTGAATATGTAGTCACTACATTTTTAAATAATACTTACATCGAAATGATCTTCACAAAAATACATTCTCGATGTTGTTGATAAAGAATGAGCATCATCCCTCCTTGCCAGTTTTAACCACTTTCTTCGCATTTTTTCGTTGACCGGAACACGTATGAATAATTTATTCGGAGTTTTTATACTTGTATTTATACACTGGGGCACTATACAGTTTTTAAAATACGAGGTTTCCATTTTTATTTCAACAAAACAAACTTTTGCCTTTGAACACAATCGTTTGCAACCACAGATTACTATTAAGTAGCTAGCTATTTGCAACTATGTGACGTCATTCACGACGCCATGACACTTTCTTGTGTTTTTACGCCAAATTAAAAATATTTTCTTAAAACTTAAAATATGTGTTTTAAATATAATTTTTATCATGAAATATTATTTTTTTGGGGTAATACAGGTACTAAACTAACGAAATAAGCCATTTTTGAAATTTACGACACAGGCCTATTACTTTTAATGCAGTTTAATGGGCGCCGTGTTTCCCCTCCCGCGCATTATCTACGCGATGGCGAACGACGGTTTGCTGTTCCAGTGCATGGGGCGAGTGAGCGCCAGGTTCCAGACACCGATCGTGGGGACTATCGTCGCGGGGCTGTTCACTGGTGAGTGGGGAGGGGGATTTAGCTAGGAATAAAATATTGGAAAGACAGGCTTTCATTACAAATTTGAGCGCAATGGGACGTCAGTAAGTAGTTCAAAACTTCACGTGTTGCAAAATTTAACTAATGCTTTGATTAACAAGGCAATTTTGAACTCGTTTAAGTGTATTGTGCATTGCCCCAACTGCCCGCCCCAAACCAGCCGAGCTCCCTAAAATAACGGAGCGCGGCCTGGGGTCGCTGGCATACCTCATCCACTAAAATTATAAAAGTAAAAGTTTCTGTGTTGGTTACCACTAAACGCTGCAACGGCTCAACGAATTCACATGAAATTTGAAATGAAGGTCTTTCATGGTCTGAATTAACACTTAGGCTATTTTTTCCCGGAAAACTCATGTTGACCTTTTGGCCGGGGGTGAAACCGTAGGGCGAAGCTAGTACCTCCTTTCTTGCACCTCGGCTGTAGTCGATACTATTCCCCGCAGGCACGCTGGCGATGATCTTCGAGCTAGAACAGCTGATCCACATGATGTCCATCGGAACCCTGCTCGCGTACTCCATGGTGGCGTCCTGCGTGCTGCTACTCAGGTACTACTACTATATGATACAGGAACAATACGATACAAGAACTATACGATACAATTATATAACAACTAGCTGACCCGGCAAACGTTGTTTTGCCATATAAATTATTTCTAGTGACTATTAAAAAATAGGGGTTGGTGATAGAAGGGTGAAAATTTAGGGTTGTATGTATTTTTTAATGCCACATTATAAAAAATAAAAAAATAATAATTTTGTCCAAAAAATAAAAAAATAAATGTTAAGGGTGGATCCCCTTATCACTTAGGGAAAAATAGATAGTAGCCGATTCTCAGACTTACTTAATATGCATATAAAATTTCATCAAAATTGGTCAAGCCGTTTCGGAGGAGTACGGGAACGAACATTGTGACACGAGAATTTTATATATAAGATAAGTACAAGAGGGGGGGGGGGGTAATTTACTATCGCTATACAGAGAAACTTCTTAACAAACAGTTATCCGGATCATTTTTAGGGTACTGAACCTCCTTCGGGAAAACCCTTAAGGCGAGACTCGTGCGTCTGTCCGTCTTTACGTCACAGCCAATTATTTACTGTCCAAAGCCCGGTTCATGCTGAAGTAACTGAGCCAATGTGGGTGGAGATTCAGCCTAACAAGTTTTTCAACAACTCGATCGACAGATATGGCCAGCCCGTTGCCACTTCAGCTCTTTGTCGAATAATCTCATTGCTTGTATATTTTTTTATTAAATTTCTTCTTGTCCCCCTAGATACGAGCGCTCGACATCAGCCCACCGGCCCTCGGAGCCGCTGTCCCTGTCGCTGCGCGGCGTGGCGCGGCAGCTGTACAACGCGGAGCGCCACGCGGCGCCCACGCGGCTCAGCGCGGCCCTGGTGTCCACCCTCGTCACGCTATACAGTGAGGATATAATGTCGTACAACTATCAATAAGTACAGGGTTATACAGAAAGGGTGAAAAAAATCAGTTGTCAGTTCAGTTGTCGTTGTTGTGGGAAAACAGTTGTTCATAGAAAAATGACAACGACACTCAACAAAATGTATGGAGCAGCTGATTATTTTTTTGCGAATTCCGGGTTGGTCCCATAAAAGTTGTTCAAACATGAGCACTATGAGCCCTTTTCGGCTTAGCATACCCTTTACTTATTGGAATTCACATATTTATAATTCGGACAACAAAGGATCTATAATTTGTTAGTATACAGTAAAAAACTTATCAACTAATGTTAGCATTATTTTTAACAAAAAAAATAAAATTATAGTCCTGTATTGTATTATATAGACAGATTGTTTATTGAAAATAATACTAGCTGTCACCTGGCGGTTTCACCGCTTTTTTTCGATTCATTTTTAAATGTAAAATAAGATTCGTAAAAAAAATGTATTTCACTTACATAAATGTACATTGATGTACCCATATTTGAATAAATTATTTTGAATTTGAATTTGATTAAGCGGTGTCTCCCGCAGGCGTGTGGTGCGTGATCGCAATGTACGTGATCAACTCTC
Organism: Alcis repandata; assembly: GCA_949125135.1. NCBI lineage: Eukaryota > Metazoa > Arthropoda > Insecta > Lepidoptera > Geometridae > Alcis > Alcis repandata. The sequence continues at coordinate 10,139,481 of OX421239.1, read as the reverse complement.
ACGGCGCCGCGGTCCTGGCGCTCCGCCCCGGGCCCGCGGCGGCGCTCGCCGGCGCCGGCCTGCTGCTGCTCGGGACGCTCTGCTCGCTCGCGAGGCAGCCCGTGTCGGAGAAGAAACTGGCTTTTTCGGTGAGTTTGGTTTCGTTGTTGCCTTCTTTACAACCGGCATCATCATCTTCAGGCTATCTAATGTTTGTCCACTGCTGGACATAGGCCTCTCCTAAAGAACGCCACAAGGCATGATCTCCTGCCTCACGCAGCCGCTTACTCCTGCCGCCTTCTTTACAAGGTACTGCCTAAATGTGAATCAACTTCTCCAAGTGCCTGTCCACTGACGAAGGTTGGCAGTCAGATTCTTAAAATTGTTTTGACCATCGCGAGTTTGAGCAGTTCTTCTACCGTGTTTATCCCAGTCTACTCCCTGATGTTACGGAGCCCCGGCATCTTTCGTCTTCCAACCTTACGCTGCCCCGGTACTTTGCCCATCGTTATGATGTCAACACCAACACCATTGGCAAATTAGCCTAAAGACTGTTTCATCAGGCAGGTTAACATGGTAAAGGCATAAAAAAATAAATTCTTGGCCTTTTTTCTGATCAGCGTTTGAGAGCGTTGCTCTTGTCGTTGCAGTTCTTAGCCGACTTGGCGGTCTTCCGCTTACACTTTTTACCACATAAGAATTTCCTTTTTCTTGTCTAGTCTAAGAATGTACTCCTCGGTCTATCTGGTCCTATCTTTCGAAATCAAATCTTAATAACTAAGTTATTTAGAATCACGATTTTAAGGCTGAGTTGAAATAAGGAAATGTTAAAGTAACATCAAACAAATTCAGATTAAATTTTATACATAAACCTCGAAATCGCACAGTTTTTACAGATACTACCTTTCATACAGGAAACTCTTTTAGTTGTTACCTACTTCCATGTGATCTGTATCTTTTGAAGCTTAAGATTTTGACAAATTCTTCCGTTTGCCTATTTCGTTTTCTAATCTTGCACAGATTAGAAACTAGACAAGGTAACCTTGTTATCTTCATTTTATCTGTCGTTTTTGTTTGTTTCTTACATCATAGATTGCAGAACGGAATTCCTTGTTTCTCCTATTCCTACTTCCTATACATTTAGGGCCTTACTAAAGCCCGCTTAAAGTTAGACACTGCTTAAATTCTCTGAAAATTTCTCGCGTGTTACATGCGACAACAAGATGGAGAACTTTAAGCAATGATTAACTTTTAGCAGGCCTTGTAAATAATGCCTTTAGAATCTTTCGACCTTTTTAGGCCATGTCAGAGTCCTTCGAAAGTCAAGATGTTTCAATATTTAGTAAATTGGGATTATTGGGTCTACCAAAAAATTCTCGAAAAAGTGCCCTGCACTTTAGATACATTTAAGAATCCCTGATCAACAAATATAAACTCTATGAAGGTTAAAACAATGCCTAATCTAGCTTGCAATGTGTAAGCATAGCATGTACTCGTATGTTGTGTGGATCAAATTTTAAAGCTAAATTAGAACCTCTTCCTCGCGTTAAATTGAGCTGAAATCTGGTATACCTTTGTAACTCCGACCAATGCAATAAAAGCTGGTTTTTACAGATATTTTTTAATATCTTGTTTTCACATTTGAACCAACATCAATGGTATTAAACAAAAGATATACCTATATTTTTTTTACAACAAACTTGTCATGCATTTGACCACAATGTCATCTGATGTCAAGCGACGATGTGGTCGTAGATGTAGCACGCTTGCCTAGGAAATACCAATTCACTCTACTTTTAAACAACACCGGGTTGTACTTTTTCGGGAAGACATGAACATTAACATTTCGGAAAGAGGATATGTTTGTGCACAAGAGTTGCAGAGTTTGTTCCCCGCAGGTCCCGCTGGTCCCGTGGCTGCCCGGGCTCAGCATCCTGGTGAACGTGTACCTCATGCTCAACCTGGACGTGGCCACCTGGCTGCGGTTCGCCGTCTGGATCGCCGCAGGTAACTATCTTCTTCAGTCGTTCCCTCCTGAAGGTCGGTGTCACCGGAACCCCTTAGCCGGGTAGTCTGCCTCATGTATTCCGGTCCGGAGTTGCCCTCACCGTCTGGTAGGATTTCGAAGAGGAGGTGGCTTCCTTTACTTGTTGAGACCATCGTGTTGTCGACTGGCCTAGTGCTCTCTTGCCTTCGGTATTGCCAATAATTTCAAGGCTGCCATCCTCTATTCTCATTATATGGCCAAAATGTTCGATATGTATTCGAGATAACAATACAACCTCTTTTTTTTTTATTAAACGGTTTTATTTAGCTCACCCCGTTTGTTTCTTGGGTCAAATTTAGTAATTCAAATTTCACCCTCTTCCTGTCAACCGATTAATCTGAAATTTTGTATACACTTTGGATTTTGGTGACAATACAATTATGTTTATTCATTATCATTATAAATTCAAGATGGCCGCCGCTACAAAATGGCGGATAACGTAGGTTTTATCAATCCCATCAATATGGGTATCAAATGAAAGGGCTCAACAAGCAGAATACAATATACTATAAAAAATTGAAATACAAGATGGCGGCCGCTACAAAATGGCGGATAACGTAGGTTTTATCGATCCCATCAATATGGGTATCAAATGAAAGTGCTCAACCAGTATAATACAATGTACTATATAAAATAAAAACTAGAAAATAAAAATAGGTAAAAAAAAATTTTAAGTTGGACGGTTTTATGTTAAAAAAAAAACATACATTGCAATGTTTAAGATAAATGTACTAAAAACCAAAAAACGTCCACTTTTCTTGCCCCACGGTTTTATTTTAGTCTAGTCTATGCATTTGTTTATAATTCCCACGACTGTATCTATTTTATTATTTTTTGGTTTTTAGTACATTTATCTTAAACATTGCAATGTATGTTTTTTTTTAACATAAAACCGTTTAACTTAAAATTTTTTTTTACCTATTTTTTTTTAATTTTTGAACCAATTTGGAAACAACCCTCATAGTGACACTCCGGTGTCTGTCTGTATATATCACAGCCAATTTTCTCAGAAACTATAAAAGCTAGATTATTTAACGGCTTGCAGCACTCCGCGGCTTCATCCGCGTAGTGCTGAAAAACGGTGATTATGCACTCTATTTGTTAATCCAGGGCCATCAGCTAATTCAATTCCAAATTTTATGAAAATCGGTTTAGTAATTACAGAGATACGTAGTAACAAACATTCACATACATATACTTCTAGTGTTCGTAACGTACTTCTAACATGGTTGAACGATAGGTGTTATAGGATTGACAATCAGGAAATAGGATGTAACAGTAAAAGTATTCAAAATAAAAGATTTATTCAGCAGCAAAACCATTTATTTACCATAAGCGACGTCTAGTTGTATTGTTTTAAAACGTCCAAAACGTGCTGATATGTCGTCTCCGGCGCATCTTTGCCCCACATGAACTCCAAATGATTGAAACCGTCCACCACTCTATGCTCCACCACATTAGGGAGGATCCCTATTAGCTTCTCCGCGTCTTTCAGGGTAGACACCGGGTCCTCGGTACCGCTCATTGTTACTGTATCCATGGTCATTTTACTCAGATCATAAACCGGAGGCTTGAAAGAGTTGTAGATTTTCAAGTTCTTTGAGATTCCGTAATCGTATTGACTGAAACTTTTCCCCAAACTTATTTTGGCGAAATGAATCAGGTTTTTTCGTGAAGTGCCGGCGGGGAAGTGTCCTACGATAATCGGGAAGAATTCTCTCTCGATGCTGTGGAAATCTGGTCCCGAAACGAAGTTAAATCCGGCTAGGTAGCAGAGCTCATAGCTTATCGGCAGTTTTGTACACAGCATGTTTAGAATAGCTTTTGCCAAGGTATAGTAGCCCGCTATTTCTTGCACACTCTCCGGTAAAAAGAAGTCCAACAAGGGACTCAACTTAATTATAAGCGATAGACCAGGACGTACGTGATTCAGATAAGCTATGGGAGCTAAAGCGACGAAAACTTTCACCTTGTCGTTGTATTCTGGTCTCGCGGAGCCGAGAACGAAGACCGACGTAGTGCCTTGCGAAAATCCGACAATGCTCAACTGTTTCTGACCAGTTTCGTTTAGGATAAAATCGATGCTAGCTGCAAGGTCATAATATCCAAATTCGTGAGAGCTGAAGTCCCAGAACTTCTGGTCTTTGGTGGCGTCCAGGCTGGTGTGATTTCTGGAGTATCTGTTGCCTCGAAAGTTGATCGCCCACACGTCGTAGCCAAGATCCGCTGTCATTATCCCAAGAGATCTCTTGCCCCTGAGATACCATCCAGCAGATGTGTCGAAGACGCCGTGATTCAGAAGTAGAGGTTTCGATTTGTCGCCAGGGATGTGATACAGCTCTAAGATGTATCCGTCTTCTGTTGTGATGTGGTGTATCTCTGGAGGGTACCCATATTTTATGAGCAATTCCTTGCAGTTGAGTAGACCATCTTCTGGGGCATTTAAAGTGTCTTCTATACCAAATTCACGGTATGTTGCATCTGATGTAGCAAACACAGACGCGAAAAAAAGTATTATGTATTTGAAGGGCATTATACCTAGCTGCGTCGCCCAACAAGTGCCACAGTTTGTACGCTCAAATTAATTAGAGTCCCTTATATACATTAAAAATATCTTATCGAAACTAGAAATAACCTTTTGGGCTGAAGTCAGACGACTTTGAACTGATATCCGATTAGTATAAAGTATACAACGTTTAGCAAACACAGTTGACCTAGAGCAAGACGGGGAAGAAGCCCGCAGGTGGCCAAGGTTCCCAACTCTTTAAAAAATAGTTCAATTCGCTTCATGGGTACACGTTAATTGTTCCATTACCAATTAGCGAACAGGTCGCCCGTAGATCGTTAATTACAGCTGTGTTATTCGATCCGTTATCTCATTTCACGACAGTTTTTGTGTTATCGCACTGAATTCGATTAGAAATAAACTAAGTCTGTTTAAGATTTACCAAAGCCGATCGCAAAATAAAACACCTGTTTTTCGCTGCCGTCAGTTAGAAGTTATAATCAATATTTATTTTATCGATAATATGTTTTTAATATTTGCTCGGGCCTATCGGTATTAGGCAAATGTTACGGTTATAGTTAAATTTAAAACTGTTGTGGATCGAATGAGTTGTATCTGTACCTCTATAGAAGTCTCACTACCTCTAGAGGTAGTGAGTGACCCCGTTAAATTTGAAAGTGCGTCAATGTAGAGAGATCTGCTTCTCGGATGGTAAAAAGTTGCGTTTAAAACGCCCATAATAAATACTGCTTTAACAATCTACTGTACGTCAGTTAGACTAATTTCTAATCTATACTAATATTATAAAGAAGTAAAGTTTGTGTGTTTGTATATTTGTTAAATTGTAAGGGGTAATCTCGGGATCTACTGAACCGATTTTAAAAATTCTTTCACCAATAGAAAGCCACATTATTGCTGAGTGTCATAGGTTATATAAAAAACCGAAAAATAAAAAGGCTTTTACGTGGTAGTCCGTTTTGCAAAGTGAATCGGAGAAAAAACGGTCGAATGAAAGCGTTTCTTACGAACGCTGCCTTAACTATGAAAGATATATTTTTGAGTTCTAGAGAAAAGATGTGGAGCTTGAAAATAAAAATACGTTTATAGATAAAAATGTGAAAAAATATAAGAGAAAATATAAATAGTGATTTAAAAAAATCTACTTATTACCCGCTTATAGACACATTTACTACTTTTATCCCAAAATGTTTAAAAAATGAATGTCCACCCGTGCGAAGCCGGGACGGGCCGCTAGTGGAAGATAAAGCGATTCGACATATTGAATACTGCTAAAACTATATTATGACCTACTTATATTGTATACATTATACTTATACATTCTATATCATTTCTTTCATTTAAGCGTCTTCGTCTAACTTGGTGCATTTTATACAGACTAAATTGACTTAATTCAAGATGATAATGATACATTATATGGAGTATGGGGAAAGATACAAAATCTCAGGCAACCCAAACGACTTGACTTTTTAGGTGTGTGATGTTTGTACCCGAAGTGGCATAGGGTACGTATTGCAGTTGGTCTTCTTGTTTCTTTCAATAATCGCGCTAGCCAAAATAGTCATGTCGATATTCGTCTCTGTTTTCAAGATTTACTGTAACCTGAAGGACATATGTTTTTCCTTTTTACATCTGGTTTTCAATACGCTCGTTATGCTTGAACAAATTGTTTGTTTTGACACAAAATATGTTTATTTATAAGTTACAATCATTATCTGTCGGATTGGGTGCCGTACATATTTATATAGTTTTCATTTCCGTTTGGTTTTGTGTTTAAGGCTTATAATAAGGAAATCATCATGAAAGTAATATAAATGAATATGAAGAAGAGCTAAGAAGTTAAAATGTTAAAAGTCCTAAAACCCAAATGGAGGTATAAGAACGGTTAAAGATGTATCGTAATTGGTATAAAAAATAGTGGAATGGTATCGACAAACTGGTTTATAACAGGTCAGGTACCGGGAAAAGGTTAATATCCTGTAATTACTAACCGCAGAGACCCGCAGAGTGCAGTCAATTATTAAAACAAAACGACATTTTTCATTAGGTATATTTTTCTAAAATTTCCAAAACGTGTGGCAAAACGACTGTGTAAGTGGTCTTTGCCCACACAAAATCTATGTGGTTTAATGGAGCGTACTCCATCACTTTATATTCCACCACATTTGGGAGTCTTTTCCGAAGCATCTCCACGTCTTTTATAGTCGACACCACATCATTCTTCGCAACCAGGAGAGCTACCTTCATGGTGACTTTACTTAAATCGTACTCCGGCGGCGACTTTACGTAAATTGTATTTAGACTGTAATAATAATACTTGATTGATTATACCTACTATTGTAGTTATTTTATACATTGATATTTTGACATTGCAATTATTTATATATTTGGTTTTGACATTCTAATAATATTATTTCCTTGACATTTAATTTATTGTGTATTAATTTATTCGTAAAAATTGTATTTGACATTCATAAGTGTCTTGACTGATTATACCTACTATTGTAGTTATTTTATATCTTGATATTTTGACATTGCAATAATTTATATAGTTTTTTTGACATTCTAATAATATTGTTTTCTTTGACATTTAATTTATTGTGTATTAATTTATTCGTAAAAATTGTATTTGACATTCATAAGTGTGCATTGATGTACCCATATTTGAATAAATTATTTTGAATTTGAATTTGAATTTGATCCATACTTCGCTATGTTTTTCTTCGTGCCATAATCATAGTACGCAAACTTATTTCTATTTCCAATTTGAGCCAAATGATTCAAGTTTTTCTGGATGTACCGGCAGGGAAATGGCCGAGCCATATGGGAAGAAAATCTGGTTCGAATTGGTCAGGGTCCACCCCTGTTTGTGGGAAGATTGAGCCTTGCATGCAGAGCGCGTAGCCCGCTTCTTTAACGTTGCATACAGCGTTGATAAATGCTTTTAAAGGGGAATTATATGCGAAGAGTTCTTCCGTGCGTGATCTTCTTAGACCTCTGTTGAGGTCTGGGCCCAGTCTTATGACGGTACTTATTAATTCCCTCGTGTGTTCTGAAAAGCAGATAGGGGCTAGGGCGATAAATACATTTATTTTTTTGTTGTATTCTGGTTTTGTTGCTCCGAGAACAAGAGTGTTTGTCGTTCCTTCAGAATAACCAATGATACTGACTTTTGATCCAGTTTTCTTGATGATAAAGTCTATTGCAACTGGCAAGTCTCTGGTGCTGTATTCGTGGACATAAAAGTTCCAGAATGTAGGATCTTTGTCAGGGTTCAGAAATAAGTGTCTTCTGGAGTATCGGTTACCGCGGTGATTAATCGCCCAGACGTTGTAGCCGCGTCTAGCCTAGGTTCACCGCTAAAGACAGGTTTCCTCTGATGATGGAGCCGTCACTTGAGTCCATCAGGCCGTGGCCAAAAAGCACCGGTCTCCTATCATGTGGAACAGCTTGAGTATGTACCCATCTTCAGTGACCACGTCGAATCCTTCGACTTCCTGCCCATACTTCACAGCGAGTCCCTTGAAGTCGAGTCTAGCGTCTTCCGGTGGGTTCACTTGTGCGTACGCGTTTCACACTAGTGCTAATAATAACTTAGTATGCATTTTCGCGGCCGAATCAATTTACTAATCATCAGACACCGCTATTTATATCGATACTTTTTTTTATTTTCGTTTTTCGTCCTACACTTGTTAGTGGCCAGAATATTTTCGTAAAGGTGCATGACCGTGCGCTTTTGTGTTCGATATCGGAACCCTAATTACCAAGTTTTGTATCACAAATGTATACTGATGTTGAATATACACGACACCTACTTTATGTCAATTAATACTATCCATTACTAGAAGTTTTCAACAATTTGCGTCAATTGTAGAATGTGGTGACTCATGGTGTTTTTATAATTACATTAACTAATTACCTAACTACTCAACTTAATCTTTATTTAGCAGAAAATAAACTGGTACACGCACGGTAACCTTACGCAAAATTTGTACTTTTAGATAGGTACGAAGAACGTGTGTGGATGATTGTACTTATTTTCATAGTGAGAAGTGCAATAAATTGTAAACTCATGGTTCTAAAATTTAACTGCAAGCGAGGGAGTAGTTTCCATGTGACCTCCTTCCTCCTACACGTCTAAGCTGATTTCGGATAGCGACGTGTCGTTAAATTCGTCTTTGAAACTGGAATGTCATAGGGTCATTTTGCAGCTGGTTAATCTGTATATTCTGAAACTTATACACCGTTTTCGGAAACTAATCGTTCTGTTCTATGTAAATTGGTGTGTATCATACCTACCTACTGTAATTATAAATATTTTCTATTCCAGGTCTCATAATATACTTCACGTACGGCGCGTGGCACAGCGTCGAGCGCAAACGTAAGCTGGACCAAGTACAACTAGCCGAATTGCACAACGACAGCCACACCTCTCTCTTGCACAACAACTCTCTCGCTCACACGCTCGGCTGACCGCGACCCAATGAGAGGGACGTCGTCAGTCCTAGCAGTACTGTCGTCTCTTTCATATCCAGTATCTAACCTTTTCTACGAGGTTCGACGATGCGGTTTTTACTGTCAAACAAATGTTAACATTGTTTGTATCAAGATAAGGTCGAAGTTTTTAATCGTAAATCGTGCTCTGTAGCTCGAATACAAAAATAAATTAATTTGAACGATTTTCAATAGCATTTGAAGGGCTAATAGTTTTTTAATTAGATATAATTGGTATAATTTCAATTCGTTTGCAAAATTTTGTGTGATAGCTATCCTTATGATATTGTTGCTTGAAAATATGCTTGTGTAGTAGCGTCATTTGTGTATGTGACGTTGTATGTATGTTCTGTAAAACAGTTCTAAAATGTAAGCAAACATATTTAATTGTATCTGATATTTGGTTTGCCATGCCTTTGCGAGAATCTTTAGAAAAAAGGAATGTAAAAGATATAAAAATAATTTTTTTTTTGGTTGTGTACAATTGTGGGAATCTCTGCTAAAAGTTTTTAAGATTGTTATAGAAATATAAGACAGTAATGTTCCTCCTCGCCAAAGTATTGTTTATTATTAATAAGTCTTCAATTTCTGCACTTATTCCCTTAAATAAAATTGGCTGTGACGCCTCTGCTGTAATAGGTATCCATAGGCGACGGTGATCGCTTACCATCAGGTGGCATGTTTGCTTGTGTGCAAATCAAAAATAATAATAATAATAATACAAAACATAAACATTATTCGTAAAAGAAACAAGAGTTCAAAACTGACAAACATTTCGATTAATCATTGTGAAGCTTGAATTAAAAAAAAAATAACAATGCAAGTCACAATTCACTCACAATAAATCTAAGGGACCACGTTCACCCTGTTGATAAGACGTCAGAGGGTTGGACAGTTCAAAGTGACCAGTTAAATCATGATAATTATGTACTCTAACGATATTTGATTGTATTTATTGATAAGCAGCGAGCTTTTTTATTCTCAGTATTATAAGCAATGGCTGTGAAACAGCGTAGTATTTACTATGAAAACTTTATTCATAACTAAAAAAACTATATTAACTGTATGATACGTTTTGTAATAATTAACACGGGGTATTCACGGATTATTGAGTCGGAGACTATAAACTATAGTTTCGATCATATTCGATGGTATTTTTGAAGGAGTTATTAAGGAGTCAACAATTTTGGTCCTTGTTGCGTTTTAACAATGCAACGACTCAATAAGGAATCGACGACTCAATAATACGTGAGAAGATATTATCAAATCTTAAAATGAACGCCCCTCCACAACAATTTACTAGTGTGTGGGTAGTGGGTACTGAACGAACATTGACGACCAACAGTTTGTATTGCGTCTATTCACCTACTTTGCATGTGTGCGTAAAAAAATTGGAGGCATTCAGTTTAAGACTAGTCTCCATTCCTGTGTTAATGAATTATGACAAAACGACCTAAGAAGTATTTAGTTTTCAAATAAAAAATAAGACTAAATATAATAATATATATTGTAGGCTAAGACTTAAAGCTTTGCTTTAAATCATAATTATTAATTGATAATCATACTTAAATAATTATTTATTCTTGCTTTTAAATCCATTGCTGTTTTTTTAATTATCATGTACTTATTAGATTTGCGTGCGAATAAAAAACCATAAATATGTTAAATATTGTTTTATTTCAATCATTTCTTAAGTATGCGTCGATTCATAATCACAGTTTGTTAATCACTGCTATCACTTAAAATATTTAAACGAACGCGAAAAAATAGCGCTCGTTATTTAAGTGATCCGGAATGAATTTCACAAAGGTTATATCTAAGCGAGCATGTTATAGTCTAAGATCCGGCTGCAGGATTAGTGCGTTCATCGGTTTTTTGCTGAAAACCGAATTTTTATGTATTTTATAATTAGGAGAATATATATTTATCAGGTTGCCTATCAAAATTTGGCCGCCAGTATTTTTAATTAAATTATTTTTAATTGATTTTTGGGAAAAAATTTCGTTCACTTGTTTTTTAAATAAAATAACGTCTACATCACGGCAATTTATATGAAGATTCAAAAAAATCACGGTTGCCGTTGCGCACTTGGCCGCACCTCTTCGCAGCCATGTGTAAACAGGTATGATTTCGATACATTTATACGTTCATAACGTTTATTTATGAATTATATATCAAATTAAAGCTAATTTTTTTCTATTTATTATCATATATGGTTGCCTAATTAAATCTACCCGCAAATAAGGGTTGCTGGCTTTTAAAAATTATAAATATTTAAGGTAGAGTGAAAGAGAGTTAGCGCGTAACATCATTTGTCAGACGAGGATAGCGATTGCCGGCTGTGCGACGCTTTTAAGCCATTGCGCATGCGTCGAATGTTAGTGTTCTCAACCACCGAGGAGTAATAGAGACGACATAATAAATACTCCAAAAAATGTCTTCCTTTTCAAAATGACAAATTTAAAAATTACAAAAAAAAAATTTTGATTGTACTACGTTACCGCGTTTTTCCATAAAAATAAACATTAATATATATTTTTTTAAATTTATTATTTTTATTTAATTATTATTTTTTTTTAAATTAATCAATTATTTTTTTCAAATTATGCGTTAGGTAATTGTTTAAGTTATTAATATTAACTAATTAATAAAAAAAAACATTAAATTTTAAATTAAATTAAAAATAAATTTATTTAAAAATAATAAATAAAATATATTAATATTTATTTTTATGGAAAAACGCGGTAACGTAGTACAATCTAAAATTTTTTTTTGTGATTTTTAAATTTGTCATTTTGAAAAGGAAGACATATTTTTTGGAGTATTTATTAGTCGTCTCTATTACTCCTCGGTGGTTGAGAACACTAACATTCGACGCATGCGCAATGGCTTAAAAGCGTAGCACAGCCGGCAATCGCTATCCTCGTCTGACAAATGATGTTACGCGCTAACTCTCTTTCACTCTACCTTAAATATTTATAATTTTTAAAAGCCAGCAACCCTTATTTGCGGGTAGATTTAATTAGGCAACCATATATGATAATAAATAGAAAAAAATTAGCTTTAATTTGATATATAATTCATAAATAAACGTTATGAACGTATAAATGTATCGAAATCATACCTGTTTACACCTGGCTGCGAAGAGGTGCGGCCAAGTGCGCAATGGCAACCGTGATTTTTTTGAATCTTCATATAAATTGCCGTGATGTAGACGTTATTTTATTTAAAAAACAAGTGAACGAAATTTTTTCCCAAAAATCAATTAAAAATAATTTAATTAAAAATACTGGCGGCCAAATTTTGATAGGCAACCTGATAAATATATATTCTCCTAATTATAAATTTACATAAAAAATCGGTTTTCAGCAAAAAAGCGATGAACGCACTAATCCTGCAGCCGGATCTCGTACTATTATGGCATGCTATATAAATGAGCTAGTATGCTGCATATAAAGATGCATGCTAATAAGGTCACTAGGCCTAATAACACAAAGTTGATATTTTTTTTTATTGACATTTGATAAAAACTAAATATTCCTTTACGCTTTATTATGTAGCATGTCATAACAACCAGGCGCGGATAAAGGGGGCAACGGGTTCATATTTGCCCTTGGTTATGCCCTTGCCCTCCCTAAATTCACAACTAAAATAACTAGGTACTATTAGGCGATTCTCCCTAGAGTCGATTAATGGTTCGCTACGGCACAGCACTACGGCGCCGGCACAACACTACGCGGCTGGCAAGCGAGCGGGAGAGACGATTCCCGCGCGATCAAGAAAGATGGCGTGCCTCCTTTGCGATAACATTGTTAATTAATTAATCGGTACCTGACCTAAAGTAAATGAATACGGGTTAAAGTAAAAACAGTATTTCATTCATAACTAGTACCTTCAATAATGTTGGAGCAAGAAAGCATCTAACAGTTTTCAGAATTGGGATCTGAGCAAAATCGTCCGCGAGTTTGATTGTTTCAGCTTTTAGGTTAAAAGCAAAGGAAGGAAGGAAAGCTAATTGGAAGTCGTCGTGTACTGTGATTATTGCTTCAGTCGTGCAAAAAAAGTACGCATCGAAGTATTCGCAGTAAACCATCTACAATACCTACAGAAACACGCGCGTCGTAACATGACGCTACTGTACTGTACTGTGGCTCTAGCACAAGTTGACGATAGTACGTAGACGCTAGGTAAAATTACGCAGCGAGTCGGCGATACGTCAATTAAAATGCGAGCATATCTTCTCACGTCTCCGTGTGCGTCAATACGTTAGTAATGACGATAGCTAATACGCAGTTGAACAAAATGAGTGAACAAAATGAACGATTTCTTCGGTTTTTTTATTCTGTGCAAGGAAATAAAAAAAACAAATATGAAACTTTTGGAGGGAAACTTCAAAAAATTCAAATTCAATTCTTACCGTGCTTTAAACTTTATAATAATTTTAATTCATTTCTCTTCAATCCTTCCATATTATTAGGTACAATATTTCAATTCTTACTTCTTATTCAATACTAAACACTAAGCAATTACCAAAAAAATTAAAACAATGAGGACAAGTTCGTTTCAGTACCAAATTATGGTGGAGTATATGGAAATGTAAGTAAATACTTTCAGTTCAATTCAAGTACTATAGGTAAGCTTATAATACAATTTTCTTGTAGTGGTAAAGCTAATAACTAAAGCCTATACCATTTTTGCAGGCATGGGGATTTATCGAAGCCAATTAGTGGCCCTCGCGGTCGGCATTTTCTTGCGACAAAATGGGGAGAACTAGCCGAAAAATTAAACTGCGAGGGGACCGGGGATTCAAGAACAGAAGAGAAATGGCGAAAGGTAACTAAATAATTCAATTTAGCCACAATAAATATTGCTTCATAGTATTTAAACCGTAGGACATAGGTACATACTTAAAGTTATGCATATTTTGCATCTATCTATTAAAAATGTATCTAAATTTATTATTTAAAAATCAGATAACCATAATTGGTGGCACCTTATGTTTTTTGTATCTACTATCTATAGGTTTGGAGTGACCTGAAGAATAATACCAAAAAAAAATGGGCCAAGATATCAAAAGGGCACAGGGGAACGGGAGGTGGACCTGCTCTCAGCATGGAACTCACCAACACCGAAAGGAGGGTGTTGGCCATCATTGGGGTGCAGGCTGCTACCGGCTTACCAGTGCCTGAAGCCGGATTTGAGCCAGTCCAGGTATCTAATTTAGCACATCAGACAAGCACACAACATGTTATAATGGTTTCTCGTTGTACTGCAGAATCATACAAAACATGACCTACAATTTAATAGCGATGGTTGGTCACAGTTGCAAGTATATTTTTTTTATCAATCAATATGATGTAAATGTTGTAATACTTACTTATTTTTATATCTGTTTCTACAATGTTCCTTAAATAGTCATCTTAATTTCAGAATGAAGAACCATTGTACACAGTGGCAGTGGAGGTAGCCCCTTTAGATGAATTTGCTGCGGAGGATACTTCCATAGGTGAATATTATGCACTACATGTTTGAAATAAAACTTAAATATATCAAAGTTTAGTTAGGTAATCTTTTTACATTTTAATTAGTGCTTTACCTAATGAGCTGAATTGTTTTGTTAAAACAGAATGGCCCACATCACAACAGCCAACTCCAGGGACAAGCCAAGCTCACGGGGATCAGGAGCATTATACAGCTCCTGCTCCTCCAAAAAAAAGGAAGACACAGCACGAAGAAACAGCAAGGATGTTTGTGGAGTGTGACAGGCAAGCAAGGGAGCATGCAAGGGAGCGTGATACAGTTTATCAGCGGTTTGAGAGTGAGAGAGTACGGCAGCGTGATGAAGAGCTGAGAATAAGGGAGTATGAGGTACGCGAGAGGGTAAGGCAGAGAGATGAGGAAATTGTAATGCAAGGTAGATGGATGGAATTGATAAGAGAGTGTTTGGAATTATTTGGCAGGTATATGCACCGGGAGTAAGTATGAATGTTGATTAAGTATGTAGTTACCTATTGTGTGTGTGAGGTATAGGTGTATGATATGATTGTGATGTGTTACCAATTTACCTACTTTTTTAAATAAAATATTCGAAAATTGCAATTTTTTTTTAATAAGATCAATAAATTTAAGTAGGTATGTACACTTATCAAATTACTTTATACACTCAAAAAGAAAGTAAACAAACAAAAAGTATCCCTACTTGTTTGTCCATTGACAGGCAACTGTAAGTTACTTTAGAGGTTTATAAAGTAGGTACCTAATACAAACAGTTGTACAGAGAAGCTTTCGTACTCCATTTACTTAGATTTACTTTTTTACACATTCAGGAAGAAACTTGTCTTTAAGTCATTATCATTTAATTGGGTACAAATTATTGTTACATTAGAAATAAACTTCACAAGCACATGGTAAGTATACTAATTGCTTTGGACCTAAACGCTACATAAAGTAACATTACTTACACATACCTACCGACAAAAAACCCTTACTCGAAAACATAGATTAAATCACTTTTTACTGACTACAAAAAAAGGTTATCTTTGTTGGATCGTTGATTGGTTCGAGACGAGACAATTCGACGAGTTCGGGACAATAATGTATGACCATAATAATAGGTGTTTAAAAAAAATACAATAGATGGCGTGGGAAAAAACGCTAATTTTAAGTCGTTCTACTTGTCATTTCATTTTTAAATGGGTCAAAAGCCTGTCCACCACAAAACCAACAAAAACTCGAAATTGATATTTAAATGAAAATTTGACGTTCAAATAGATTATATAAAAGTACAAAACATGTGTTGTATGCAAAGACTTTCTAATTATTACGGTCATATTTTTAAACGGTTTTATTTAGCTCACCCCGTTTGTTTTATTTATTATTCTTGGGTCAAATTTAGTAATTCAAATTTCACCCTCTTCCTGTCAACCGATTAATCTGAAATTTTGTATACACTTTGGATTTTGGTGACAATACAATTATGTTTATTCATTATCATTATAAATTCAAGATGGCCGCCGCTACAAAATGGCGGATAATTTATGTTTTATTAATCCCATCAATATGGGTATCAAATGAAAGGGCTCAACAAGCAAAATACAATATACTATAAAAAATTGAAATACAAGATGGCGGCCGCTACAAAATGGCGGATAACGTAGGTTTTATCGATCCCATCAATATGGGTATCAAATGAAAGTGCTTAACCAGTATAATACAATGTACTATATAAAATAAAAACTAAAAACTAGAAAATAAAAATAGGTAAAAAAACTTTTTAAGTTAAACGGTTTTATGTTAAACATACATTGCAATGTTTAAGATATATGTACTAAAAACCAAAAAAACAAAAAATAATAAAATAGATACAGTCGTGGGAATTATAAACATATGCGACTAGACTAAAATAAAACCGTGGGGCACGTCCCACGGTTTTCTTGCCCCACGGTTTTATTTTAGTCTAGTCTATGCGTATTATTATTATTTTTTGGTTTTTAGTACATTTATCTTAAACATTGCTATGTATGTTTAACATAAAACCGTTTAACTTAAAAAGTTTTTTTTACCTATTTTTATTTACCCATAAAACACGAACGCCAAAAAACAACTGCGTGAGTAGGTTAACACTTGTTTGTATAAAACCATTAGGAGCGCCACATCGGGAGCTCTTAGTTCTCTCTCAGTTCTGAAGTGCAGCTCTTATCTGTGAAGCCTACAAATTTTATGAATGACCATCCTTCTCAGAGCTCTCCCGCGTAGGAGATCATCACTGCCGTTTTGGTCTTCATAAAATTGTTGTTCGGAAATCGAAGCCGTGTCAACTACGTCTGGTACGTCTGAAAGATCTGTGTCGTGCAACTGCAGTGCCAGATTGTGCAATACTGAGCACGCCATTATAATTTTTGCACACTTTAGTGGTGCATAATGCAGCGTGCGGTCTTTGCACAAGCATCTCCACCTATTTTTTAACATTCCGAACGTATTTTCGACGGTGACACGAGCTTTAGAATGCACCGAATTGTAGAGAGCTTCGTCACTCCCTTCTACTACATTGGGTACTGGAGTCATGAGCCATGGTCGTTGTGGATACCCTGAATCACCTGAAAGAGTATTTTATCTGTATTTTTTTATCTTTTTTCCGATCACAATATTTAGGTGGTCACTCACTGGCAGCAGTAGCATGCGTTACTGTACCTACTCAAACCTATTATAATAGATAATTTTCTATCAGCGAATGCTCTTTAATCTGTGCGTACCAGCTGCTGGCACTGTATCTAGGTACTCAAATGCTCAAAGTTGGTGCATTGTACATTACACGCGAATGCTTCTGGTGACTTACGATTTTGTATTGCGTAAAATCCATTAATCTCTGTAGCGTGCCACATTTTCTTTTTTCGGATAAGCATTAAAATAAGGTCTACGATTTATGTGGACTACTTACAGATAAAAATAAGCATAGATACAATGAATAATATTTACCAAGCAGCCAGACTAATTCATTATTGCCATGAAGATTTTTCATGTAAGAGTTCGCCTGACTATTTTCCCACACAAAAGCGTCGTGTGTGGCACCCCCAAATTTGGCATTAACATTTAAAATGCGCTTATCACTGTCGCATATCTGAAAAAATTAAGATAAATTTAAACTTTTAGTGCCCAAGGTTGTATGTCGTGTATGTACAATATGTACTGTATTTCACGAAGCTTTGTACGTGAATTATTATAGACATGTACCTACACGTATGATTGTACATGTACAATACGGATTGCACAATATTTGACGTGCAAAATAAGTTGTGCAGCATAGTTGTGCAGGCAATGGGAGACGATAACGTATCACGATTATTACCTACACAGCCCGTTTTGTACGGCCAATTACATGCAGTTCGTTTTTCGAGTACATGGCTTAATAAAATCGGGTTATGCAAAATTGGTCGCTTAAAACTATCCTTACATTATTGGGCTATGCAGTTTTGGCCATACAATATAGGAATTCCAATCTACTCAATCAAAAATTCAAAATAGCAAGTGTTCTTTTTATTAATATACCTAGTTCTGAATCAAGTGTTCTTGACTCTTCAAAATAAAACACTTATAGATAGTGTGTTTTTGAGAGTTTCAGTATTAATTTATTTTACCTTCTAGCAGGCCTGCCAATGGGCTTAAAGTACGACTAGTGCGAACCGTTATAGACTGCGACGATCACTGCATACAAGCAACTAAGCTACTACTCCTAGACTACTATTACTACAGTTGTACTATCAGGCACTTCAGTTAGTGGGACTCTTGAGTGATAATCTGAGTATAATTCTCATTGTGTTCACTTTGACGTCGCCGCCCCATACGTATGTATTACATGGGGTAGGTACGCTAATCTTTAGATGCCGAAGGCAACCACCGACTATATTTACCTATTTTTTTGTCAAGACTTATGGTGTGTCATTTTAACATCTGGTAGACTATTTATAGGTACCAATACCAACCATTTGTACATTCAAAGAATGGAAATGTTTCCGGTTAAAATATAGATGCTCTTGACTGGCTTCTGGCTTAAAAATATGGAAATGACATCCATCCACACTACCGATTGCACCGTGAATGCCATACTTGACATAGTATCTATAACAGGAAAACCAATCTAATTTTTTACTGGCAAAAATTAGTTACACAAGCAACATAAAACTGTTTCTCTAAGACTAGCTGCACCGGATGTTTTCCCGTGTTCCCAGAATAAATAAATATCTTTAATCTAGGGCATTAAATATCTCTGTTCTGATTCGACACAATTTCGCATAAATAATATTAGTGTGATTAAGGCACATAAAAGGTTAAGTAAGCATTCACCCATTTTGTATAATTTTTCGCTGTTGTGTTGTTTTAGGGAAATTGATATTTGCATTCAACATATCCGGCGCGACAAGAGCATTGGAGACTTCCTCAATAAATTTGCTGATGGTGGTTTGTCCAGATGACCGGGCTTCACCAATGATTCTCTGGTACGAGCCAGTGGCAAAAAAAGAAAGTGCGCATAGAACCTGCCAAATAAAAGACAAATTAAATACTTTTACTGTATTAAAGATTGACAAAATATAATAAATGAATTAGAGTAAAGTGTTTTCGTTATAATAATATAACCTTTTGTTGAATATTTGTTTGTATGCTAGGTTTTAGTTGTCCTTTTTCCTTTAACTCTTTGCAGAGAAACTCAAAAGTTTCCTTGCTGAGTCTATATCTGAGTTTGAACTCAGTGTCGCTAATGGACATAGCATCATGGCTATTTTTTAGTCTCTCGGTGTTTAATCTGCAATAAACCAGATGAGTTAGAAATTAAAGTAAATCTGCACATTTTGAAGAAGTTATGTTCTCCACAATGAAGCTTGTTATGCTTAGCTTGTTATGATTGCTTTAGGTAATTTATAAATAAAAATAGAACAGGCACTTATTTTATAGTTCTTATAGTCTAAATGTATCTATATTATTTTAGGCGATTATGTTCAACAATTTAGTTCTCATTGATCTTCTTATTTGAGCTCATTAGATTTTTGTCTTACTTGGAAAAAAAAGCATTACTTTATAGAATTGAATCAATAGCCATAAATTATCCTACTTATTTATAAATAAAACTTAAATAGCAGTAAGCAATGTCATGATAATAATGTTATTGTGGTTTGTGGTAGAAAATTAAAATTCAATATGAATGGAATATGAAGTTACTTAATAAATATGTAGTTTATTTCTAATGCAACATAACTTACCTTACATGTGGCTGAAGAATATTCTGCGCCATATAGTAATAAGAAGCACTTCTTTCTATATTATTAGGTCGATCCATTTTCATTAATTTTCAAATCAATACAAGAAAGCGCGGGAATGCGTCGTGCCGCCAAATATTTCTGTAGGTACTATTTTTTATTTTGTGCTTGGCTTCTGCACAGATTTATTAATTCATATGTTAAAAATAAACATCCTGCTAATTTTACAATGATTAAAAATATCCCGCAAACCTTAAAATGAATAAAAAATCGAACTTTAGTGTTTACGAAAGTTTTGTCACCGAAAAATGTTGGGTGACATAATTTTCGTAACTTCTCACGAGCTGGCTATCGTCCATTTGTCAAAAAAAAAGATATGCTGCCGATTTACGCAGAGTCTTAAGGGATCATCACGTTAGCGTTACGTCGCCGTAACGATACGATAGTACGGAATAATTGTGCTGCCGATTTACGCAGTTTCAGTTTCCATTTACGGACGATAGGGGCGCTGACCTATTTTTCATACATTTTGCTATCGAATACGTGGCGATAGTTTTTTCGAAAGTAGTTGTGCTAGAGCCACAGTCGGATTTGACAAAGTCTACAAGCCCGGAATACATACAAGTTTGTAGTATCTTGTAATTTCACCAAGGATATTCAGAGGTAACACTAAAGAACCGTGCTTTGGTGAGTTCATATCGTATTCTATTCAAATAAACAAAAACGAGATGAAACACAAAATGCCCAAAGTTGTACCTACTCAAGTAATCACACGTAAGTTAAGTACATTTGTACCTGTTGCATTTTGGTTTATTGTGTGAGAGTGAATCTGGAATCTGGCATTAGTTTCTTCCCTATTATCTGGTGCTAAGGAATCACATCAAATTATAACCTGAAATACTTGTAAAATTGTGATGATGATTATATGGGGCAATGATTTTATGTTTTGGGCACCAAGCTAGTCGCTTAATACCTTGACTGTTAAAGTAATTAAGTACCTTATCGAAATGTTCTGAAACTTATAATCTTGGTAATTCAAGAATGCATTATACATGTTATATTATATGTTCACACCGACCAAGTTAGTACAATTTAAAGTGGAGTCTGGAACACACTACCACTATAACTGTTCAGTGTGATAATGGTAAGCCTACAGAATCTATAACAAATACATAATAATCTTTACTCGCAGAACTTACTATGAAAACAACAAAAGTTAAATCAACTTTACCGGAGTCAGTTGTTTAAAGTCAGAGTTAGACAATTTACCAAGTTTGTTGTACAATAGCAATTATATTACTGCATTAATGAAAACCATGACACACTCATAAATAGCATGATATGAATAATAATAGTAAGCAAAACAAACTTACAAAATAGATTGAAACCAAGCGATACTAAATACTACCTATTATAGATTCTATGCGAGTAAGTTAATAAAGTCACTTACAATTAAAATATAAAGCAACTACTATGTCAGTGAAAGAGGTATTTTAAAGTCCATAACTGGTTAATATTCATAAATTGGTCAGAATTAATGGACGGAGGAACGATCCACTCAATATTAAATGGGATGTTCTCTCAAGTTGTTATCAATGAATAAAATGGTTGTACAAAAATAATATGTGTACCCACTCACACATAATAATAATTAATCCACATGTTATAAGATTATTAAAAACTCATAATTACTCTCAATTGGTCACAATAAGTGATATTTGTTGCAAATCCATTTGCGTTGATTGTACCTTGCACAAAGGTATACATATAGGCTGAGTGTGTATTGATCACCTGAGTACCAGCCTCTGAACTAAATTATACAGAGGAGTGGAGTATTTATTACAAGTACAGTAATTCATTGTGATACTCATTCATCGGTTAAAATAAAATATTTGAGCAGCAACTTCTTCAAATACCGATGGGTTATTTATCAATTACCACTTACAAGTAGACAACCTATTATTTCAGTAAAAGGTGATTTTACTGATGATGACTTAGTGCTAGTTTGTTTCTACTAGTTGTTTGAATGAATAAGGTGGAATAATATACAACACCTAATATTCTACTTGTGCATTTATTACATAATATGCTATCATGAAACTATGGGCAATACAAAGACCTTTTCAGTAAGGACATGCTCTTCCATACATTTACCTATATCTAGTCCAGGCCTGTCCTTGAAAAATGATGTATGAGTCAATGGATTTTGAATAATATTATAATATAAAATGTTTTATGATTATTTATAAATATGGACCTAGTTGGCTGAAGTAAATAAATTATTATTATCGATACAATAATATTTCAATAGTAATGCTAGTTTGATTAAAGGATCAAACATAACAAATAAAATAAATTAACAATATGCTGTTTGACACAAGACAGTAAGAATTTAATTGAGCTTATATGGTATCTTTTGGATATGAAAATGTACTCCTGTAATATTTGAACTTGCCTTTCTGACATGAAAGCAGAGTAACTGTAAATCATTAACTAAACGTTCTGTTGGTGAGCAACTTTAACAATGTGGCATGTTTCACTAAGTTAATCAGTCGATTATATCTTAACATTTGTTCAAGTAACAATATGGCACCTATGACATCATGTTATATGACATGTGAGAGAAAATAAGTACACAGTCATACAGTTAGAATACCAAACCAAGTAATATAAATTGACTCATTTCTTCAGTGCCATAATAAACAATTATTCTGAGGCTAACTAAATAAATTCCAACTAAATTAATTTGTGTAGTACTGCTACTGTACTGCTAGAAGCAGTGTATTGTCAGCCAAATGTCATAAATGATCTTATGTGTAAATGATTGGTTACTGAACTAGAGTTGACCCTGTTTTCCAGTAGTTAACAGTGGAGTTAGGTAAACCAGATGTTACAGTTTCTTTTGCAGAGTTGGTTTATACAAGAGTCAAGACCATAAATTGAGATGAGCATACACATGAAAGATTTGCAAAGCAAAGCTGCAAATACACCAAGATATGACACGGAGCTATTCAAATGTTGGAATATGAATGAGTTGACCTTGTTCCCAGTGGTTGACGGTTGATGGTACACCCGGAACAACAATTTCTTTTGCAGAGTTGGTTTATACAAGACCATAAATTGAGATGAGCATACACATGAAAGATTTGCAAAGCATAGCTGCTGATACACCAAAATATGACACGGAGCTATTCAAATGTTGATTAATATGAATGATGCAGATCAAACAAAACTTCTGGTCTTAATTGCATATACTATTATCTTATGTGTTCAAGATTGGTTGTTAAACTAAAGTTAACCTTGTTCCTAGTGGTTGACGGTTGAGTTTGGTAAACCCGGAACAACAATTTCTTTTGCAGAGTTGGTTTCTACAAGACCGTAAATTGAGATGAGCATTTATACATGAAAGATTTGCGAAGCATAACTGCTGACACTCCAAAATATGACAGAGAGCTATTCAAATGTTGGAATATAAATGATAAAGATCACGCAATAGCTCCTGCTTTTAATTGCATATATTTATCTTATGTTATTGGTTGTTAAACTAAGGTTAACCCTGTTCCCAGTGGTTGACGGTTGAGTTAAGTAAACTTGGAATAACAATTTCTTTTGCAGAATTGGTTTGTAAAATACCACGAATTATGATGAGACTACACATAAAGATTTTGGAAAGTAAGGTTGCTGATATATAAACTATTACAAGAACCAGTAAGATGTTGCAACGTTATGATGGAGATGAAGCGACTGTCTCTTAGTCTTATTTGCAAATTTCTAAAGTTACAACTAGAGGGCGCTGGTATGTAGTGTGTGAGTATGACCGCATGCGATCTTCGGACACGCATGTCCATTAGGGACCTCATCGGAGTATAACCGCATGCGATCGTCGGACACGCATGTCCATTAGGGACCTCATCGGAGTATAACCGCATGTTATCTTTGAATAAACAGGTCTATTTTCGAAATTCATCGGCGTGTGACCGTATGTTAGCTTTGAATAAACAGGTCTATTTTCGAAATTCATCGGCGTGTGACCGTATGTTAGCTTTGAATAAATAGGTCTATTTTCGAAATTCATCGGCGTGTGACCGTATGTTAGCTTTGAATAAATAGGTCTATTTTCGAAATTCATCGGCGTGTGACCGTATGTTAGCTTTGAATAAATAGGTCTATTTTCGAAATTCATCGGCGTGTGACCGTATGTTAGCTTTGAATAAACAGGTCTATTTTCGAAATTCATCGGCGTGTGACCGTATGTTAGCCTTGAATAAACAGGTCTATTCTCGAAATTCATCGGCGTGTGACCGTAGGTTAGCCTTGAATAAACAGGTCTATTTTCGAAATTCATCGGCGTGTGACCGTATGTTAGCCTTGAATAAACAGGTCTATTTTCGAAATTCATCGGCGTGTAACCGTATGTTAGCTTTGAATAAATAGGTCTATTTTCGAAATTCATCGGCGTGTGACCGTATGTTAGCTTTGAATAAACAGGTAGCTTTGAATAAACAGGTCTATTTTCGAAATTCATCGGCGTGTAACCGTATGTTAGCTTTGAATAAATAGGTCTATTTTCGAAATTCATCGGCGTGTGACCGTATGTTAGCTTTGAATAAACAGGTCTATTTTCGAAATTCATCGGAGTGTGACAGCATGCGATCTTTGGATACGCATGTCCTTTAGGAAACTCTTCGGAGTGGACCGCACCGAGAGATGTCTACAACGTTGGGTGCACGAGTTCTACGAGCAGCATGGTGTGAGCTGCTACTGGGTGAACTTGCTGCTGAAAATGAAGCATGCAGCACTGCACCCGATGAGCCGCACAGCCCGTCTGCTGATGGTGCTGTTCGACTATGGTCGCCACTGACGGCGACATCTGCATGAAAATGCACCATGGCATCACTTGAAGCGAAACGGTGATATTATTCTGGATTGTACGGTAACATGAACAAATGGGTCTGTAAATGACTTTCCTTATAGAAGTATTATTGTTGATCTGTCAATTGAATGTAGACTCATAAATGTTTGATCTTATTATGGCTTAATGACACCAAGTCTTACCTGAGGATGCTATGATGATCCATGTCTTATAGAATTGTTTTCCAACTGTCACCATTATGCAATATCTAATTGAATTATCATGTACACTAACATAACGAGTTCCGACCTCAACAAAGTTCTGGTGGTACAACGCATGGTTGTGGATGTGGTCGAGTAAGTTGTCAACTTCTATGCAACAGGAGTTGAAGTTAACATTGGCTATGTCTGTGAACAGTGAGTCCGTGGCTTGGCTGCTGAATATGAAGCAAGCAGCACTGCACCGGAATGAGCTGCACAGCCCGTTGGCCGATGGTGCTGCTCCAGCATGGTTGCCAGCGAGGGCGACATCTGGACGAGAATGCATCATGCATGCCATCGACATTTGAAACGATACGGTGACATTAATCTGGATTGGTAATATTCACCCATGGGTCTGTAAATCACTGTTTTCCTATGAGAGTCTTATTCTTAGCTCTCAATTGAATTTGGACACACATGTGTCTGATGATTTAATAATTTTTAACTTAAGAACACTATATTTTATTTGATACTATATGATCTATGTCTCATGGCATTAATACACCTGATGTTGCCATGACATAAGTAATATCTATAATAAAATTTCAGATCTAACTGAATTTTCATAACAATAACTGAACGATTTACGATCAACAGAATCGCGAGTTTGATGCGACACCACATGGTCATGGTTGAGTAAGTTGTCAACTTCTGTGCAACAGAAGCTGAAGTTTAACATTAGTTACGTTTGTGAACAGTTGCTTCTGGCGCTATGGTGGTCCATCGTCCAGAAGACAGGCTTCTTATCCCGCGAGGGCGCGTGATGTGCAGGATGGCCGAACTATTAGGCGATTCTCCCTAGAGTCGATTAATGGTTCGCTACGGCACAGCACTACGGCGCCGGCACAACACTACGCGGCTGGCAAGCGAGCGGGAGAGACGATTCCCGCGCGATCAAGAAAGATGGCGTGCCTCCTTTGCGATAACATTGTTAATTAATTAATCGGTACCTGACCTAAAGTAAATGAATACGGGTTAAAGTAAAAACAGTATTTCATTCATAACTAGTACCTTCAATAATGTTGGAGCAAGAAAGCATCTAACAGTACCTACTTAATTTTGAACAAAAATTTGCTCGCTTTCTCTTCGAAGAAAGCCCAAATAACACCTCTCGAACAAAATCCTGGGTCCGCGCCTGTCAATAACGCTTAACAATATTACCTGAGTATAATTTGTACATTGATACAACTAATCCAAATTGTACATACCTAAGCCATGTCATTTAAATAAGTACAGCTATAACTTGTGAACATTAACTTATTATATTAACATTAATTCACAACTTACAATAACATATCACAATCACGCGTATCACATAAAGAATATAAAATTTTATAATTGTATCTTACAACATTATTTCACCCTGGTATGGGCATAATGTGCGATCATACGCTTCTATTCAAACTATCTTATATATAGAGATGGACTGTGAAGAAGATGGAGTTAAAATAAGACAAAAAAGATAAAAGAAGTTAAAAATATTAACCCTGATAGTGGGGTAAGAATAAATACTTATAATAAGTCATTCACCTCAATTTGCGGACAGACATCCTATAAAACGTTATGCAAATATTCGTCTAAATAACCTGACAAATATTTACATGTATTCACGTATGTAGTCAATTAACATCAAAAATGCTAACCAAAATTATTAAAATTATACTCATCCATAAAAATTAATTGTAAAATATTCATGACATGAAATGCTGATTCTATCACATGACGATATTAACAAATAACTATAGATAATAATGGCAAATGAAGCAATCCATTTTTGTAATTTTCTTGAATTTTTACTTTTGCATCCATTGCTGACAAAAATAATAACTATGAAAACAGTAAAACTAATACGGTCTTTTGTTACCTTGTCTTTTTTTTAGGTTAGGGGTTTTCCTCTAAAGACGAAGCAAGAAATAACCCTGTTTCCTGTACTTTTTTTGCCAGAAGTGATCAAAAACACTCCCCAATGTGGAAACTATAAATACTACACCCCTAGACCCTGGTATTCTCCATTTTCTACAACGAAACAACGTTCCACCGAGCGAAGTGATCTATCCGCCTCTCGTAATACGATAAATATACACTTTGTTAACAGTGAAATACATTACTTTTAAAATTGGTAAAAAAATACTATTTTTGGATGACAAAAACAAACAAATAAGCACAATTTAAAATAATTTACAAAATCATGAATCCATCACTGGCCAACCATATAACCACTGTTTTCACTACATCCCACTATCAGACCCTTGATTTTACTTCACATACTCGTACCTATCTTTACTACAATCGAAAAATCTTCAAGCTAGCCGTTTGCCCGCAGTGGTTAAGCCACGATCAAACGGCGGTAGGCGCTCAGTAGCGGCTGTGGTCGAATCACGACCAACGTAGATTTGAACTGATTCTCAAATGAGTCTACTGGTAAACATCGTTGGACACCTGGCGATAGACAGCCAATCGAGCACTAAAAACTACCTACAGAGGTTCAAGTAAACTGGTTATCAAAGAGAAGTGCAATTTGTGCTGGTGCTGGTCTGGTCGAGTTTTTCCTTTGAAACTCCGTTGGTCTTGGGAGAATGCTTCTCTGGATTCGCGAGAGTACTATTCCGGATCCCGTAGAGGAAGTAGATGAGGTAACCTGCAAACGTTGAAATGTGTACTATAATAATGATTAGGTAGTGCAGTCTCTTATACCAGCTGTTCTATCCATTGCTCACATTAAAAAAATAAAAAGAATATAGAGACACAGTGCTACACTTCGTTGTCTAGTTGTTTGCAAACGTATTTTTTGATCTTGCGGAATTTACCATAAGAAGTTTATAAAGCGCGCCGCGATTATGTTGTCCGTCCTTTTTATCCTCGTGTTAACGTGACAAAAGAAAAAACGTGTGGGAGACGTGTGTCTCGTTCTAGGGAGACAAAAATAATGGACAAAATTTCATCACGTGGCGGGCTGGTGAGGGTGACTGGTGCATTTGTTTTCGGACGACAAAAAGAGTGTACAAAATTTTATCACGGGTCTCAGATCAGGCTAGTGAGCGAACTGGCACAATATCTTACCGATGATGAGCCAGATGATGAACCGCACCCAGGTATGGTAGTCGAGCTGCACCATCAGGTACACGTTCATGCAGACGCTCAGGTACGGGACCAGCGGGACCAGGGGCACCTGCGGACAACATACACATATATGTTTAAACAAGGACCAAAGGCAGACTTTCAAGAACACAGCGCCACGACACCTCGAGTCAAGGCATTTCATATTTTTTCAAGCATTGACAGTGTATGTACCTACTTGGGTGGTATGATATAGCATTTGATAATCTTACTTATTTATTTATTTAATTCAGAAATAGGCTTGCATTTGACCGCCATCTCGCCTGATGGTAAGCAACGATGCGGTTTACGATGGAGCACGCTTGCCTAGAAGAAACCGATTTACTCGCGACTTGAAGACACCTCCTTATACCTCATCTACCTAAAAGATGACAGATCACTGTGAACAGCAGTATCCACCTCAACCTTTAATCATCTGGATACCAAGTCTATCGTTGAATGGCGCTTAGACCGTACCTATTCCACTACTCTGGCCACTTGACAGCAGTATAGAATACATATAAATTCAAATAGAAAAGAATATTAATTGGACAGTGGACTAGCGCCACTGTAGCTGTACAAGTGTATACTAACAGTGAAGGACAGGTCCTTGGTGCTGTTGGTGGGCTGCCGGTAGAGGATGATGAGCAGCAGCAGCAGCGCCGCGCCCAGCACGCCCAGCACCGCGCCGCCCGCGCCGCCCCACGGCAGGTCGGCCAGGACGCACGTCACTAGCGCCAGTACGACTGGAAGCACACAGACTTTTATTGAGCTGGGCTTATGGTAACTACTTACACGTCCAGTGCTGACGTCACTGTACGCCCTGTTACAGATAATCTTTTTCGTCCAAGCCCTTAACGTTAGGGTTCGCAGACGTAAGACGCCATTGTTTACTCAGTGACATGCTTGCGTTTGACCGCCATCTCGCCTGATGGTAAGCAATAATACGGTCTACGAGTACGATGAAGCACGATTGCCTAGAAGAAACCGATTAACTTATGACTTGAAAACACCTGGATATTTCTCTATTTACGGGCGTGCAAATCGCTAAATAGGTGGTAGGTGGTGGTCACCCTATTATATATTTTGTTACTTACAGAATATGCAAATGGTGCACTTGGTGATAGTGCTGGAGAGCTGCGTGGGGAACTTGAGCCCGAGCAGGTTGAAGGTCTGGCGCGCAACCGCCGCCGGGGAGTCGGGCAGCGGCTTGG
Source organism: Alcis repandata (assembly GCA_949125135.1). Lineage (NCBI taxonomy): Eukaryota > Metazoa > Arthropoda > Insecta > Lepidoptera > Geometridae > Alcis > Alcis repandata. The sequence goes on along the minus strand of OX421239.1, from coordinate 10,110,267 downwards.
TGCTGCTCACTGGAAGTGGAGACTCTTCCTCGTACCTGGGAAACGAGGTAAAACCACCATAAAATAATTGACTTTGACTTACAGACAGACAGGCACCAGAGTCGTCATGAAAGTTTTTTCGTGAAGAAGGTTCAAAACCCTAAAAAATAATGATCTCTAGCTCTCTTTTTTGGTGTAATGTATTCTGGGTATAGAGTGTGTGGAATGTCGAATAACTGTCAACTTAGTGGAAGACCCTACCGTAGAGTACAAAGTAGATTATGTTTCGATAGCTCGCATAACATCGCAATGCTATAATAAGATACCTGATGATGATTACCTTAGAATAAGCACACTGGTCGCCACGATGGTATACGCGAGGAGCGTCCCGATGGACATCATGTCGATCAGCTGGTCCAGGTTGAACAGGGCTGCCATTATTGCTGGAAAATAAAGAAGAATATGCGGATCTACCAAATACAACACAACAACAAGTGGCAACAAGAAGACCAGTAAAAAATGAAGACCGACTGCTTTCAGTATTCAATTGAGAAAATGCTAAAATATTTTACATATGCTTACAATATTCAAATATTACATCCACTTTGTGTGTATCACAATTAGTAACAGTGGCTAACAGTAAGTGAGCTACGACATACACCGCTCGAAACAGCAAGAATATAATACCCAGCACAAGTATGCAAATGCAAATGGAAGCGTGAAACTAAGCAATCCTAAATCAAAACTAACCAGCCAATCCTCCACTAAGAATAGTCGCCAGCATCGGCGTCTTGGTCTTCTTATAAATGGAAGCGAGTGGCCTGAAGATGACGCCGTCCCCGGCCATGGCGTACAGCACGCGCGGCAGCGGGAACATGGCGCCCAGCAGGGAGGTGCACAGAGCGAAGATGGCGCCGATGGTGACGATCCACTTCACTATCGGCTGGTTGGTGACTGTGAACACGTGGGGGAATGGGGCGTCGGCGTCCTGGAATTTGTGAAAAGGGGAATTTTGATTTAAGTATTTGGCCTTCTAATAACACATCCAAAGAATAGATGTTTTTTATTTAAATAAATAAATTGATAATACAGACAAATCAAAATTAGATACTAAGCTACTCCTATTCGTTCGCCCTTAAACAATCGTTTCAGTCTACTTAGAGCCTTCAATTCAATCCATCGTGGAGACTCTTTAATTCATTAATTCAGTATTAGGAGCGATGCTCTAGTAGGTGTCGCCAAGTTTGGCGGTCCTATCACCTATCCTCCTTGATAAAAGTTTGATAATTCAAAAAAAATAGTTATACTCGATTATAGCTCGAAGAAAACTCAGAAGTTTAAGAAGATAAATTGACTCACTTGCAAGTAGTAGGGCAGCATCATGGTGAGCACGGTGGCGATGGTGAAATACGAGACGAATATGATGACGAGAGACATCACTATAGAGAGCGGGATGTCGCGCTTCGGGTTCTTGGCTTCCTCGCCGGTGGTCGCCACGCAGTCGAAACCCACAAACCTGTAACATAAGCCGTGTTAAACAATAAAAGTTAACATAAAAAAAAAAACAATGGCGTATGTCAATCCACCAACCCGCACTTGGCAAGCGTGGTGGAATACGGCCTATTCACTTTTCGAAGGGAGTGAGGCCTAATCACTTCACCCTAAGGTAGACATGGTATCCCGGCAGTGGAATTAATAAAGGTTGAATTGAGAGATATGTACGTACCCGAAGAAGCACTTAGCAGCGCCCGCCATGACGCCGGCGACGCCCCACGGCATGAAGCCGCCGGCGCCGGCCTTGTCGCGGTACTCGGCCGGGATGTCCTCTACCTTGATAAACCAGTTTGCTGGGTCACCTGAAAAATAAAAAATTATAAATCATAGTGTAAGATATTTTTACCTGATTATAGTTGGAAAAAATAATGTAAATCATTGTAATAACTCTAAAACATAAAATAATTGGCTGTTGAAAAAACAGTTAAAAATAATTTAAAAAGACATCGTAGGTATCTCTCAAAAGTTACAGTTTCTGTTCCGCATCTGATACCTCGCTTGGTTAGTTATCTAAGTATTTGCATAGAAATAGAATAAGGTTTAACTATGACAAGTAAATAAATTATCAACCATAACTGCAGTATCTACTCGTGAACTAGCAACTAATATCACCTTGTTTATTTGCTATTCGTATCACAATTTCACAATATTGTACGTTTTCTCAAAATTATTTGCCTGATTACGTTGTCTGAGTAAATTTCTATTTCCAGACAATCTACAAAGCTACAAAGTACAAAACCCAGTCAGTTCTATGTTAATTATATCGCATTTTGCAAATAGGAAATATCACACTGAGAGACTGATATATTAAGTCGTAAGTTTGTCTGCATGTTTATTACTTCTTCATGCTGAAACGGTTAGACGGAATTAAATGAAATTTGTAATAGAGGTAGCTTACACTCTGGATTAACACATAGGCTACTTTATATCATCATAATCATTGCTGTTTTTTATCACCACTCGCTTAAACCGCGGTGCTCAGCAAATAAAAACGCGAAGCGGACATACGAGTACAGCACGCCTTGTTTCCAGCTTTTTTTCTTCTACCCTTGCATTGAGGGGGTACCGGGAAGTTTTATTTTGTGGCCTGTTTAGTGCGACCTAGTATTAGGCGATTCTCCCTAGAGTCGATTAATGGTTCGCTACAACACATCACTACGGCGCCGGCACAACACTACGCTGCTGGCAAGCGAGCGAGAGAGACGATCCCCGCGCGATCAAGGAAGATGGCGTGCCTCCTTGGCGATATCATTGTTAATAATTAATCGGTACCTGACCAAAAGTAAACCAATACGAGTTCAAGTAAAAACAATGTTTAATTCACTAGTATCTACAATAATGTTGGAGCAAGAAAGCATCTAACACTAGGTACTTAATTATATCTGAAGGGTACTATTTTGTTTATCAGAAACGTTTGCTCATCGAATAAACTGGCACAATAATAACGGTAAGAACACAAGACAAGAGACAGTAAAAACCAGACGTTAAGTTTAAGGTTAAACCATATCACCATTTCTACACTTTCCCAGGAAAAACTTCAGAGTAATTTATTGCTAATTGAATAGATAAAATGATCACGTCTAGCAACCATGATTTCAATAGGTATATTTTTCTGATTTTAATTACTAAGAACATATTATGTACCTAATTAAAACGTTTAACTGCGTTTGTTAATCCTCTCGTAAGAAAGATAACGGTCGCGAAGAGAGGCTCTCCCCGCAATCTTGCTTCAGACAAAGCAAACAAGTTTGCAGACTTTATGATACCTACACCTTCAGAATACAGGTGTATTGAAAAGAAAAGAGAAATTCTATTTATGTAGGTGACAACATTATTTTCAGACAGAAGGAAAGTATTAAGATACGAGTATTTGTACAAATTTCGTATACAGAATAAATGTTTTTCCATGTGCAGTCAGTTTACTCTTTGGGTTTTTGAGATTATTAAACACTGCTTTTTAAGCTCATCAATCAATCATTAAACTAAATAAATACTACCTTGTTAAACGTCATCAAAATAATGTCCTACTCAGTTTCACAATACTATGGTACTAATTTTTCACTAAAAACATTTTTTTACCCAGTAGGTACATTAAAAAGTAATCTGTGCAATCTGTAATTTTTTTCAGAATTTCTACTAGCCGACTCTATTACTACTAAAGTAGGTTTACTGGTGCACTTTTCAAACAGAGTACGATGGTAGTTCGGTCATAGGTACTTACTTTTGATGGCGCCGGCGATGAGCACTATGATGACGGTGGCGAGGTTGAGCGCTGTGAACACATTGTTCAGTTTCGTGGACTCCCTCACACCCACGCCCAGCAACACTGCAGAACATACAAATATCGAGTCAGAACTACCTTTTCACTACACTTTTAGAGGTGGAAAGATGGTAAAAAGTGAATGGAAAAAAATAACCAGCAAAAAAGTAAAAATAAGTACCTACATAGTTGTAAAAACCACCTCCAAAATTACATGGATGACATAATTTTTTCCATTTATTTTGTTATTTGCGTAGCGTTAATGTCTTTTTATATGTCTCTAAAAACTTGACTCAAGTCACTTGAGACTTAATTATTGTTTATATCACGTTTTTATGTTTTTTTCGTGACGGAATGAGTAAGATGCTCTTTGTTATGTTAACCGTCACGCCTGTTTATGTTATCCAACAACAACAACAATTGCAGTGTTGTAAAGATCATTCAAACACTGACTTGCTCGTCACTCGCTGACTAATAAAATGATTTCAAAGAGCAACATGTTTTTCAAAACGGCGTTGCATATTGCTACTATAATGGATTCCAAATAGTACTATTAAATAATTTGTTTCGTGAATAGAAATAAGCTACATAGCTGCAGGCTTTAAATGGGAATTGGAGAAGTTATCTTCCCCCCGTTGTTATCCCGCGTAAAAGAAACAAATATATCCATTTTCTAAGCTATGTCACATATGCGCAGATAAAAACAGTGGAATGACAATTTGTCCCCGGCTCGTGTAAAGCACACAGCTAGCATATGTAAACTTTCCCGCTTTTTGGTATTAGTTACATCAAAAAGCAACCATATCACAAGTAGGTAGAGTCTTATTTACCAGTAATGATGAGCACCAGCGCCAACGCGAGGAAGTCGGGATAGTCTGCTAAGAAGGAGACGTTGATTGGAGCCAGCTCCGTCATGGTCTTCGCCATCGTGTTGTTGCACAGGCTGTCGATGTACAGAGCCATGCCCTGCAGACGGGAACAAAATAAGATGTTAGAAAAACAAATTTTCTCTCGACATTATCTTAAATTAGTTACTTGCGTAAGTTAAACAGTTATCAATTTAGAAGCTGTACCTATATCTTCTTCCATCGTCTATTGACAGTTTTCCTGACAAGATATCTCAACCAAACTGTGTAAAATTAATAGCTTTGACAGTAAGAGCATAAGACACAGCTCTCATATAGTCATTCTCATTTTAAACCAGCCTTGGTCAGGTAGGTATGTATCATCGATCCATCTGGAAACTGATTCTTTTAGGAACTACATTTTGCGTTCTTTTTACGCGAAATGCGCACTGTTTGGTGATTTTATTAAAAAGTAATTAGTGCTAAGAATAATATTACCTTAGCGACACTTGCGGTACCAATGCAGTACTCCAGGATGAGGTTCCATCCGATGGTGAAAGCGATGAACTCGCCGACACTCACGTAGCTGTAGACGTACGCCGAGCCCGCCTTGGGCACGCGCGCCGCGAACTCTGCGTAGCATAGTCCTGGAGACACAAATGAACAACATTGCTTAAATTTCCAAAGTTGACATTAAATTTTAACTACATAGTATTTTGCTCCGAACTGTCTCGCGCTATATCCACAACCTTTCAACCGAATTGGCGCAATAAAAATCAAATCAAAACTTATATTGGAATGAAACTTGCCAACAAAATTTCATAACGATCGGATTTAACCGTAGAAACTCCAGTTATTGTCGGGCAAATGCACAACATACATAATATATGCCAATTTGTTCCTCTAGACCTAGATTCAGAGACCTCACTTCGCTTACTCAAAAATGTAGCTAAAGCTTGCAATATCAGTTCAAAAGGAAGTCATCCTAATTTCACCTTATTACCATCGCAAACCCAGCTCAATTTAACTAACCAGCAAAAGCAGACGCGATGGCAGCGACGAGGAAGCTCAACGTGACCGCCGGCCCCGCCACAGACTTGGCGACCGCCCCAGCCAGTACATACACTCCCAGGCCGAGGGTGCTGCCGACGCCGAGCGCCGTCAAGTCTACGAGGCCGAGACACCGCGCCAGCGGGGTCGACGTATCGCCATCGTCCAGCTGCTTACACCGCCGGAGCGATGTTAGGAACCTTGTTAAGGTCATCTGGAAAAAACAAAGGTTGGTAATGTATCATATTATATTAGAATTGCACCTACACAGTACAAACCGTTACACACTAGGCCGTTTTCATTGAGATAGAGGGGATTGAGTCAGCAACTGAATTTTGTAAGATAGGTACAATAGAAAGTGAACTTTCACTGAGCAATTGCCTACTCAATGGTACCTAATAATAATGGGCAGAAACTACATCGGTCACAATATCTTAGTATCCCTTGTTTTGCTTTTTAATGATGAAATTAACGATTCCGAAAACTTCCTACAAGAGATTAGTTTATGCAAATGTTTTACTTCCTAATCAGCATTTCATTGGAAAAAGTCGTCAGTTTTTATCAACAAACCTTGAAGCGAAAACTGCGTTGTGCCTACAGGGTCGCGGCATTACGAGAATTCAGTGTAAATGTGTGTGAAATTTATTTAAACGTGTCTAACTCTTCTCTTATTGACATTATTTTTCTGTCTAAACTCCTATTCGTCAAAGTCGTCCGGTCTGTTAGTTTTTAACACGCTTTTATTAGCTTCACCTGTATGTTTGTATGTTTGTATGTTTGTATGTTTGTATGTTTGTATGTTTGTATGTAACCGACTCCTTTGAGCGCGTTTTTGACCCACTTTAAACGGTCAGATTTCTTTCAAACTTTGTAGATATATCGAGGACCGATGACAATACACTAAACAAATCGTGTTTTTTAGTTTTTTTAACTATTAATTTGTTTAACACGCTTTTTCTATAAAGTTTCTTTAACTTTTAATACCGTTTAACTTACAAATGGTAATTTCGTCATTCGTGTCAGAGAACAGAGTGGCGCAGTGGAAGCGTGCTGGGCTCATAACCCAGAGGTCCCTGGATCGAAACCACGCGCTAGAAATCTTTTTGCTCAATATTTTATTGTTACGCATCAATTTTATTTTATGAGGTCTGAGGATCGAAACCACGCGGCTACAAATCTTTTTGCTCAATATTTTTTGTTACGCATCAATTTTATTTTTAATTTGCTTGAGCAGACGGCCAAAATCGGATAACACCAACACATTTGTACATATTAATAATGGTTAATAGTTAGCAAATCGAACTAAAAAGCGAAAAATAAATAATAGTTAAAAAAACTAAAAAAACACGCTTTTTATAAAAAATCGAACTAAAAAAATAGAAAATAAAATTTTATAAATTTAAATTAAGAATAGGGTTGAAAATTTCAATAAATATAAATTAATAATAGTGTAAATAAATAAATATATGTATTTTATTTTTAAAAAAGCGTGGGGTGCTTTCTAAGATATTATCAAAATGCTAATCACTCTACTCATGTCTGTCAATACAAAATGTATCTACAAAATATATAATATCTATTGACCCATGCACCCCACGCTTTTTAAAAATAAAATACATATATTTATTTATTTACACTATTATTAATTTATATTTATTGAAATTTTCAACCCTATTCTTAATTTAAATTTATAAAATTTTATTTTCTATTTTTTTAGTTCGATTTTTTATAAAAAGCGTGTTTTTTTAGTTTTTTTTAACTATTATTTATTTATTATAACGGTTATTACTTATATCCAGATAAATTAAACATTAAAAGCAATATTTTTTTATTAAATATACACAATTATATTCAACATTTTTTTTAAAGTTGAAAGCTAAATCTGAAACACGTGCTAAGCCAGATCGGTATGACGAGTTTTTCATAAACACTATGCGGTGATTCTGAATTGGATGCTGAATGTCGATGTCCGTCGTTTTAAACTATCTACTCGTACCATTACCAGTATTTATATATATACCAGTATCGTTTAGAAATAATATCTTTGACCGGTTACGGGCGGTCGCATTACAAACGTGAGGTACAATTCACGACGGAGACTTCACATCAGTGATAATATCTTACGAATACACAAGCTACATAGCGATAACAATCAATGAAGACCGATCTTCATACGAGTGAATCAGTTCACTATCATTGTCCAAAGTGATTAGTACTTCAGTCACAGTGCACCCGTGACCGTGACGGTCACGGTCACGACTCCGCGTCACGAAACAAACGTCACAGAGATGTCACCGCGGTAATGTTGACACTTCGGATTATCCTTCTTAGTTTTGTAATTAACACGGTTGAGAGACGCATTATTATGCGTTTTATAATCATACCTGCTTTATTATTCTACTTAGTCATAGTTTTTTTCTGGTAATTGTTTGGTGTGCAATAAAGCTATATTCTATTGTACTTATTGCCACAAAATAAATAATAGTATACTGATTTTAAAGATTATTTTGTGAATATTCGTGTCGAATAATTTCATCATGCAAATACCTATATCACAACACAACCATTACTCGGGTACTTGACTTACAACCTTCTGAATAAATTACTAGTGCCTCATTTGAATGAGACAAAAAAATGTAATAACACGTTACGAGTACGAACAATTTGACATGCAATACTTATGTGATTAAGCATACAAAATACATATACAGGGCTATACAGAAAGGGAATGCCAAGCCGAAAAGGGCATATAGTATTCGTCATTATGAACAACTTTTACTATGGGACCAAACCGGAATTCGCGATAAAAAAATCAGCTGTTCCATACATTTTGTCGAGTGTCATTGACATTTTTCTATGGAACAGCCGACTTTTTTTTCGCGAATTCGGGTTAATCCCATTGTAAAAGTTGTTGATAATGAGCTCTTTTCGGCTTTGTATACCCTTTCTGTAAAACCCGGTACATTTGTACTTTTCATATTTTTTACACAGCTGAGTCTTAAGTAGTAGATACATAATAAGATTTAACTCAACTAGTTAAAAATAATTTTATTCATCTTTTGCAGAACGTTCTCTTATGCGCAACAAAATATTTAAATGCTTACAAATTAATACGATATTTAAAATGCCATAGATTGAATATTACTGCAATACGGCACGTTTATAAATTGACGCAGAAGAGAAGCAGCGTCGAGATGCGGTTTACCAAAAAGTAGAGCAGACAGACGCTACGATGTTATGAAGTTTTGGGTCCGGCCACACAGCGAGCGGCTTAGAATTCGGAATTCAGAGTTGCTGAGAGTCTTTTTAGAGATTTTAGTGGTCTGCTGTTCTGTGCATTCATCAAAACCGTCGCATACTTCACAGTGAACTCGGAACTGGGATCTAGACCGCTGGCTGTTGGGCTGGGCCTTATATTACGGAATCCTGAAAAGGAATAGCTTCTTCCGTGCCTATAACCAAAATTTTAGTCCAATTCTAAAGGTCTGTAACTCTTTTTAAACTAACAAAGCTTTCGAAAATACCTTTGAGTCCTAAGACATTTTAGATTTTGATTCTAAATTCTAACACCCTTTCAAGCATTGGTCACGAAGTTTTTCATTTGCGACAATTACTTTTTATATACGGCAATTTAAGTAGTTTCCATTGCAGTTGCAATATTAGATCGACACGTGCGCGTTATAAATAACAAGTGATATCTCGTTACGAAACGAAGTTTCGGAAACGCAATTTGGTTATAACAGAAACGATTTTAAAGTTTGTATTGGTCGTTTTGTAGTAATCACTTCAAGGTTTTATTGAATTTTGAACATATTCTTGGACCTAGAAACATTAATATCAAAATGCCGATAGGTAAAAAAAGACGAATAACATAACGGGTTTTTAATTAAAATAAACATCAGAAAAGAGTTAAGTGGCTTTCTGCATGTGTGACAAGAGAAGATAAACCTACATAATTATGTAGGTACAGTCCAAGATTTTAAATATTTTTATATAATAGGTATATGTGTATAAATATAAAAATATTCGCAATATGTTGTTATTGATGAGATGGAGGTGCTAACTTTTGAACACTAAATAAAATTTTTCGATCAAATAAAAACAGGTTCTACCAATGACGACCATGCTGTGTAAAATTGTTAATGTCAAAATAAGAACAGCTAAAATTGCTATTTCACACAGAGTTGAAGTAGTAATTTTATATTTGTTGTATTAATAATGCTATTTCAGTATTTCACAACATATAATAAGCTTAATCTTGTAAAACCTACTTACCCAAATCCAGCCGCACATTTCAACAACAATATGAAAGTTTAATAAAAAAAAACAAAGTCTAAAAAAGGAATTATTTACAAATTAATAAATGAATAATTTACGACTTGGAAAAGTACAAAATCACGTCGTGACTGGCTTCAAACAATGATAGTGTGAAAGAGAAATAGCTCGTCACCGCCTCTGTTTGACGAAGATATCTTTATTGTGGCAGATCCGTCAGCAAATCAAATGTCTAGTAGTGTAAAGCTATATAGCTATACGGTTTGTATGTCCGGAGATATTCTCAGAGATATATCTTGTAATAAATCTACTTCAAACGTAATCCACATCATAGACAAAGTTTTCTAGAATCTGTCTCTTCCATTTCATCTTTGTCACAGTGCGGCTATTTATCCAAAATGAAATACTTAACCTATACCTAAGTATGTACAAAACAAAAGTGAGAATATGTCAGTGGCGAGAAATGCGAGAATCATCATTTTGGATGAATATATTCAAAAACCTATGGAATAATAATGGATGAATATTCATCCAAAATGAAATACCTACCTATCTACAAAGTGGCGAGAATTAGCAGCCCACCTCACAGAAGAGCATATCGCAGTTGTTTGGCATTCAGTATGTGCTCTAGCTTGGTTCTCTGTTGCCAAGTAGAACTGTGCCAGCACTCTCACGTGTTTCTAAACAAAGAAAAATAAACAATGAAATCAATGGGCAACAAAGTTCCTTATCGTCAAGGGCACGTCGTTCAATTCGATACTTTATAGAAAAAATCCTATTATTTTATCCACTGCTAGACTTGTTTTTTTTATTCAATGACTGGCTTGCGTGCGACCACCATCATGTCTGATGCGCAATGATGAGCAATGATGCGGTCTACGATGGAGCACGCTTGCTTAGAAGAAACCGATTCACTCGCGATTAATGCATTCTTTGCTCTGCTACTTGTTGTCGATTTGATTTTCTATTTTACATTCGAGATACAACATGGAAGTTAAATTTCAATCGTAAAATTGTCACGTGTATTCAGGTTTATAAGGTAGGTTTATAATTTGCATACCCTAGCAAAGCCGAAAAGGGCTCATAGTACTCATCATTATGAACAACTTTTACTATGGGACCAATCCTAAAATCTCGCGAACAAAATCAGTTGTTCCATAGAGAAATGTCAATGACTCTCGACAAAATGTATAGAAAAAACAGCTGATTTTTTTCTCGATTTCCGGGTTGGTCCGATAATAAAAGTTGTTCATAATGGCGAGTACCATGAGCCCTTTTCGGATTAGCATACTCTTGCCATATAACCCCGTATATTCGAGACACAACATAATGTAAACTTCAGTAAAAAGTTAAATTTCAATCGTAAAATTTTCATATGTATTGTTACTCGTAAGTAACTGTTAAATCCTTTCACTGTTCTCAAAATGAGTCAAAGGAAAGTAAGTCAAGAGCTGCCTTGAAACGTTCCACGCGGAAGTAGTAGGTACGAGTCCCGCTCGCTGCGATTAATGATTATAAATACTTCCTCCTACAGTCGGCCAGCAATAGACGCACTTGATACGGGCCTCATTACAAATCCTACGACTATTGTTAAACAGACTGCACATCTGTTGCAGTAACATCGCAGATTTATGATCGAAGAAATCCTGAAGACTCTTGCTTTTTTAACACGCTTTTATTAGCTTCACCTGTATGTATGTATGTTTGTATGTATGTTTGTATGTATGTTTGTATGTATGTTTGTATGTATGTTTGTATGTATGTTTGTATGTATGTTTGTATGTATGTTTGTAACCGACTCCTTTGAGCTCGATTTTGACCCACTTTAAACGGTCAGATTTCTTTCAAACTTTGTAGATATATCGAGGACCGATGACAATACACTAAACAAATCGTGTTTTTTAGTTTTTTTAACTATTAATTTTTATTCAGTAATTATCTAGGCTTGCGTTTGACCGTCATCTCGCCGGATGGTAAACAACAATTGCGGCCTACTCTGGAGCACGCTTGCTTAGCCTAGACTCTTGTAAATTTTCAGAAACACCTGTGCCTTCTACAAACTATTTTAAAACATTAAGTATTAACAATGAAGACAGCTGTTGAGTTACTCGTAAACATGTCACTCCAAAACAGACAAGCAATTATGTTAAAATCTTCAAACTTTAACAACCAAAATATAGAACAATTTGTTTGACAGGCACGACGTAATACATCCGGTTCATACACTTGTAGATCGAGTTTGTAAAGGACTCGTAAAATAATTTGAAATTAATTATGTAGGTACCTATGTTCATCTGCTGGGGGTGGCGGCGACGTTAAATGATCCCGCGACCCCCGGCCATGAGGCTGAGGGAAACACCCCAGTGGTTTTAGTGGGTATGCCGCCACTAGGGCGGAGACTCCCACATAACCCCGGCTCCCCCGGGTTAGGGGTACCCATAAAGGATTTCCACTGGGTCACCAAAAAAAAAAAAGGTACCTATGTTCATACAATAGAATAGAACCTACGAGTACGTCCGTCACGCTCGAGCCGCGGCGAGTTCAGGGTTAAAACAACTCTGATGATGGAATCCTTCTTACAAGTGGACATATGTCATGGAATAATAGACGCTGTAGTATCTTAAGAGGGTTTCGAAATCCTAATACCTACTTCACTTGTCACCGTATTTAGTTAAGTAATATGTATGTAAAAATCCGGAATAAAATATTTTCATTTCATTATTTCAGTTTCATTTTATAACTGGAGCCTCTTCTGGCGAGTGAGATATTATCTCGGTCACTGTAGCACTCATCAGAAATGTCATGAGAGTGAGAGTGGCAGGAATAATCTCGAGCGCCCAAGAATTGGGTCCCTGGGTCTTATTCTTACACGCCCGAGATTTTGTTTGTTACTGTCGTTTTCATTATACACGTCATTAAAGTGAGACTGAGGGATATAATCTCGGGCACTTAAGAATAAGATTCCTGTACGTGTCTGTACTCGATCTTTTTAGTACCCAATTAGTGCCACTACAAGCGAAGCAAAGTCAATAAGGGTATTTCAATAAAAATAACAGCAACATTAAATAATGAAACGTTAAAATCGGTGAAGGCCTCTTTTGACCAACATTGGGACATGATAGGCTCATAAAAATAACAAAAGATTCGGCTGAAACAAGAAAGTTTTTGTGACAATTCATTCGAAAGTACTGAGTACATCGGCTTGGACGAAAGAGGATCCAAATTATCTGCTTCCATCTGAGGATTTATAAGTTGAATGTAGTAGACATGGATAGACATGGACATGGATAGTGTTTTATTCTTGCAAATCGAGCCACTCAACCCACTAAATTTAATACTCCTCATAAATATTCACTTCTTCTGAAAAACTTCAATTTGACCAAGAGCTGGCAAAAAATTCAATTCGAAACCAGTTACTGTTTCGGTACAAGCAACGGTATCAATGCTACTCGTAAGGTGTGTCAGCTCCTAGGCCCAGGCTACGGTAATAATCAATAAATATTATTCTTAGCGAATGAACCGTTTTCGATTTTTATACTTAGGTAACTACTTAAATTTGTTCAAAACTTTAAAAAAAAAAAATACTTAAAAAAAAACTTAAAGGTGTTGAAATGTGCGAGCGAGATATCGGCGCGCTTAAGTAGGCAAAACGATATCCGGGTTCGATGATAAACGGTATTCCAACTCGACTAATTATTATATTTAAACTCGACTAAAACCGGGTACAAAAACTAACGAACTGTTTACTTGCAATGTTATACAGCAAAATGTAAATAAAGCCCATTATCATTATTTACGAAGGCTTGAGAGAATTAGAGATTTTTTAATGTCATGATAAGGCAACGACCGCAAGGTTTCGTCGCGTTCAACTACATTCGAATACAATTAGATTGCAATTTTGCTGACGTTTTGAGCTCAGCATTTTCTATTTCTAACCTAACTACTTCAGATTAAAACTGACATACTATTAATAACTACTAACTGTTAATAACTGAGACAAAATGTTGGAATTTGTTTTGCCTATTGGAAATAACTTTTTGCATTGGGGTATATTTGGGTTACTCGTATGTAGTATACCTACTAAAACCCTTTTGATAGTACGGCTCTGTGCTCTAATAGAGGATTGGGATCTTCCTAGGAACGCACCGGTACGTGAAGGTACCCTCGTAGCAATAATAACCAAATTACCACGTGTACAATGTACATGTATCGTCCACATGTGTACCTACATGTATCGTCCATGTGTGTCATGAGTGACGTTGAGCTGCATACATACACATCGTAGGGGGCTTAGTGCATCCCCTCCGAATTGGGTTCCCGCCTTTCCGTGGCGGGGGGGATAAGTAGCCGGGCCGCCTTGCCCGGTGAAACTAAGAGGAACCCTAAAGGTGGAGGCTCGGGCCGGCGCCCTGGACATTCCGGGAAGCGGCGGTCTGGGCGTAGGAGCCCTCCCGTATACCTCTCCGTGGAGAGGGAACGTGGTAGGGCTCGGGGTCGTCTGCGGACGATGACGGGGGGCACATTGTGCCCTCCAGAGGGGTAGACTCGGCCGGCGTCCTGGACAGTCCGGGTAGCGGCGGTCGAGTCCCCGAGAGGGAGAGAGCGGGAGAGAGAGAGGGACCCTTTCTCTCACCCGCTCCGCAGAGAGAAGAGCGGACACGGGGGCGAGTCAGGCCAGAGGGGCCAGTAAGGCTCGCACTCCGTCTCCGCTAGGAGGGCCTGGAGTGGCGGGTGCGGGGACACCCGCTGCTTCGCATTGGGCCCTCCAGGGTGGTCGACGCGTCTGATGTTCCGACGCGTCGCCACGAAGTGGGAGGGGGAGGCCACCCCCTACCCGAGGTGGGTCTGCCTCACGGCGGACATAGGCTGGGCGGGGCTGCGGTGATTTAATGGGCCCGCGGCTCCGTCCATTGCCTGGAGGAACTTCCCAGGGTTTTTAGTGGGTATGCCGCCACTAGGGCGGAGACTCCCACATAACCACCCTGCCCTCCCCGGGGCGGGCGTGGTATCCATAAAGGATTTTCCCTGGGTCAAAAAAAAAAAAAAAAAAGTGGGCTTAGTGCATGCTGACTCGTCTTCGTAGCAGAAAATAAATTGACACTAGATTAGTATGTAACTAGAGGACTTATATCTACGATAATTTAACAATCACAATGTACCTTTTAAAAAAAAATAGCAGAGGTAACGCAAGTTCAGTAGATTTTTTTTGGCTCTTAAGATTTTAGGTACGGGACCTAGGACGTTAACTCAACCTCCGGGTTTATATTACAATTTAGTAGGTACCTATGAGTTGTACAATAATATGAGCCTATTTTGATCTAGCGCTGCCACAAGCACTGCGTTTTATAATACTTAGTCTGGTCCATCAACCTTTATCTGGCCTATTCTTTACCTTTACCTTTATCTCAATTACATAAAAAAAAAAAAATATAAAAAAAAAAAAAAAAAAAAAATCTGGTATCTTCAATGCATAAAATGAATCGTATAAATTCCTGAGTATCAAGTTACAGGATTGACGCAGGCCGTTGATCGGCTCTTGTGCGTAATCTGCAGAAGAGGAAACTGACAGATAGAAAGGCAGAGCCACTTTCCCATTTATAGGTGAGTAATATTATTGTAATGATTACATAGGGTTATTCATAAAGGGTATGCTAAGCCGAAAAGAGCTCATAGTACTCATCATTATGAACAACTTTTACTAACGGGATCAACCCGAAATTCGCGAAAAAAAAAATCAGCTGTTCCATAGAAAAATGTCAATGACACTCGACAAAATGTATGGAACAGCTGTTTTTTTTTCACGAATTTCGGGTTGTTCCCTTAGTAAAAGTTGTTGATTATGAGTACTATGAGCCCTTTTCGGCTTAGCATACCCTTTATGAATAACCCTGTATAGGTTGAATAGTGTTTAAATTTTTTTTTATGGAATCACTGGCGAGATGGAATGGAGATTACTTTTACCGGACTACGGCAAAGCAAAAGGGTATTTTTATTACAAGCATTTTTATTTAACTTGCAATGCATGTAACTACGTCTCTTCGGGTGGAATCTTGCAACTCAATTTTGAACCACTTCCCGATGTACGATTGATCTGAAATTTGATACACGTGTAACTCCGATGAAAATGCAATAAAAATTAAAAGAAATGACTATATGACATGAGCTTGATCCACAACACACATCATATACACATTACTCACGTCAGTTAACACACGCACACGCGTTTTGTTTATATCGGTTGTTTATACTTTTTAACCGACTTCAAAAAAGGAGGAGGTTATCAATTCGTCTGTATGTTTTTTTTTTTTTTTTTATGTTTGTTACCTCATAACTTTTGACTGGGTGAATCGATTTTGATGATTCTTTTTTTATTAGAAAGCTGACGCTTCCCATTTGGTCCCATTTCAATTTAGTCCAGTTCTGATAATGGTATCCATGAGAAAACCATATAAGTCTTAAATTTGCATTAAGTACGTGCGCGACAAATAGATGAATAACTCAATAGTCGGTCTTTTGAAGTCGGTTTTTGTTTTTTGTTTTGTAACAAGATATTTTTACGTATTTTATGTATTGTAACATTATTGTAACAAGATATTTTGTTGTATTTTCACGTACTTAACGTACGGTTAAAAATAATGTTCTTGTTTTGTAAATAATACGTGACCCAAAGAAACGTTTCTTTTGGGAAGTGGTATTTATTAGGTGGAAGACCTTTCCTTTATACCTGCGGTCGAATCCCACATAACAAGATGTCCTTTGCACAATTTGAATGAGTATTACAAGCGTTAGCCTTCCCTTAACCTTATACTCTCATAATTGTCTGATGATGCATATACAAATAAGTTATAGCTATCTATAACACGACAACTTTACCGAATGACACAGTATTACTAAATAAAATTATAAATTTTACTATACAAGGTGACCCGGTCAACTTCGTACCATCTATAGTTTTTCCAAATATTATTTTTTCCAATTCCACTCATATAACCTACACTTCCTGTAGCCGTGGGAGAACAGCCGCTTCACATTCTTGAGGTGGCGGGTTCAAACCCCGGCTCGTACCAATGCGTTCTTTGGGACTTATGTACGAATTTACATACCACTGGCTTTTCGGTGAAGGAAAACATCGTGAGGAAACCTGCATATGTCCGGAGAAGAAATTCAATGGCGTATGTGAATCCACCAACCCGCACTTGGCAGCGTGGTGGAATACGGCCTAATCACCCTTCGAGGGTAGACCTGTATCCCAGCAGTGGGAGGATTAAAGGTTGCATATGAACCACTTCCTGTATTGGGATGTCGCGGATTGGATTGGGTCGAGCCTTTTTCTACTTTCTGCGAGACTAACGCACGGCCATTGATCTATAATATTAAGTATCTGAAATTTCAAAAACGGCTTGTATAGTTTTTCTACACAACCTGTTACGTTCGAAGAATTAAAGACATTGTAGATAAAAAAATGCCAACTTAGTAATAAGTTTCGCTAATTCGAATATGTAAAAAAGACTCCATTTATTCTAGTTAATAGACACTAAATGCCTTTCTAGAACTATTTATTATATAGACTGCTATTAATTATTTTAGTGTTGTTTGACATTGTTTGTATTCAAAGAGGCTTTCTTCACTTTCTTTTCTATTTGGTAAATAAATGTGATGCAGAGTCATTTGTCTTGAGTTAGCACATACGAAAAGGTACAATGAGTGGTTGTTTTTGACAGCATATCCTAATGTACCTACTCAACTACTTTCTGAACTAGCTGCACCGGTTTCCGGTTCCGGGCGGTTTCACCCGCTGCTTTTTTTTAACTTTTTAACCTTCCCTGTATCAGAGCAAACAAAATAAAAAAATAATATATTATTCAAATCGGTCGAGCCGTTCTAGAGTTTTAGCCTGACAAACGAATAGCGATTCATTTAATGTATAAGAAAGAAGAAGATAAAAGAGCAGCAAACAGGCGGACGGTTTTTTATACTTGTTTTTTTCAATTTTTACTTGAGAACTTGTAGCATATTTAAAACGATCAAGCGACCAAACGGCTGCTTACCACTGCTAGAAAATTAGCATTGCTATTCTACAAGGTAACATCGCCAGTGTGCTAGGTACTTTACCCGCTGATAGTGAATTGAACTCTGTTTTAGCTGTAATATTTTATTTATGTAATGTTGTTGCGAAACTAAAATAATGTAACGTAGGCAAAATTGCGGAAAAAAAAACTCAAAAAGTATAAATAGCATGTCTGCCATTTTAAAACATATTATGAGTGCAATGCACGTTTTGAAGAGGTGACCAAATTTAATGATGATAATAAAATTTTAAATTACTAAACTTTTCTCCTATCTAACTAAGAAGTAGAACAAATTGAAGGAGACCTTTGTCCCGCAGTGGGACAGTGAAGGTTAACTTAAAAAATAATAAAATTATTGTTAATAATTAATAATTGATAAGAAAAATCGCCTTAATAGATACAATAAGAAAAGTGTTATTGGACACATTCTTAGTAATTAGTTACACAGAAATTTAGGTTAGATTTAAATTATTTATTAGTGAGAGGCTAGACTGTAATTTTATCTAGAAGCGATCTTTTAGAGCTTCGTAAAAAAAATTGTTAAGAAAATTCGATGGAGGGTCTCACTCACTAAACTCGTATGATAACTTGTTTAGTATTTAAGTACGAGTACAAGGTAAACCGTTTTAATGTACTCTTGCAGTTGACAAACAGAACTAATAGGTCCTTATTACTGACTTGGAGCCTCTCGAGGAAAATCTACGCGACCTCGCCGGTAGTATACGGCACTTCACCTTGGTCTGCTGCATTTTATTCATTCGGTAATGTAACAAGCGAGACAGCAAATGTAGATCTTTATATAATGGACGAGAGTTCATTGTATAAGAGAGAAAGGGAGGGAGAAAGAGAAAGAAAAGAGAGGGTCTGCTAGAAGAAAAGAGGCCAGGGAGGTGCCAGAAGAAATATCTGTCATAGCTTATTATATTTCCACTATTTAAAACACATTTACCCAGTAATACGTTTCCTCAAAATATTGACATTTTGTTAACTTTAGTCGATAAAATAAATTAATAGCATTTCAGAAAGAGCCGCGAAGGATGTCGAAACAGTTTCTCAGGCGCTCTGAAGCCGTTATTGTCGAATCTCCATAGAAAATTGATCACGTGACTAATTATTTTGTATAGAGACTCTATATTTTCTTTTTCGAATTTAGCAAAGTTGTGTCACAAAAGTTGTTCACTTTAACGTGTAGTATTAAGTATTACTTTTCCTTTCCATTACCTTTTCCATTATTTATTTTGTAGTGGTAGGGCTCTTTTGCAGAGCCCGCCTGGGGAAGTACCACATCTTTGCCAGCTATTCCACCGCCAAGCAGTAATGTGCAAACATTACTGTGTTCCGGTTGGAAGGGCATTGTTTCCAGTGAAATTACAGGGCAAATGGGAGATTAAACAACTTATATCTCAGGGTGACGAGCGCAGTGCTGTGCCGCGCAGGGTCTTGAATTCTGCGAGTTCAAAATTCTGGGTGGTACGGACCTGTTATGGGCAAACGTGACGTTTAACATCAGGCGAGCGATTTGCTCGTCTCATCACTCATTACATAAAAAAAAAAAAAAAAAAAACCTTACAATTATAGCTTAACATTAATCAATATACAATGATACCCAAGGTGCCACTTATTCTGCCGTTCAATTAGCGGGTGACGTACAAAGCCTACCTAAGAGGTACCTATCGTTAACTGAAGTGCTTAATAATTATGGAAAGAGTATAGAAACTGGGACAAGAGATTACAGAGAAAGACCCGGTTATAATAATGAGGCCTAAATAATTGAGACAGTTCTTTATAATGTATGTTTTGTCTACTTTTTTGTTTCCATAGGAAAAAATTGTATTTTTTTATAAAATATCAGCTGATCCATAGAAAAATGTCAATGATATTCGACAAAAAAATTTGCAAAACCGTCTATATTTGACGGAGTTATGCCCGAACATACATAAAAAAAAAAATAAAAAAATACAAACATCCGAATTGAGAACCTCCTCCTTTTTGGAAGTCGGTTAAAAATGTATCGAACAGCTGATTAATTTTTCGTAAATTCCGGGTTGGTTCCATAGTAAAAGTTGTTTAAAATGATGAGTACTGTGAGGCCTTTTCGACTTAGCACACCCTCTCCTTTTAACCCTGTATAGACGCAAGTGTCCACTCCGAAGCTTCACAGAAACAGCTACCTCAAATTACAAGCAGCATGTGATCATCTCATTAAAAAACCACGCAATTTTTTTTAGCAAGGCTGAGTTGTTTACAATAGCGGATTCACCTATGAGTAAGGCATTTATTATGCTAATTAACTTTTTAGACATTATGCAAATTTCTATTCTTGTTTTATGAGGTCAGACATGAAACACACACAACACACATGTCATTCATCAGAGGTTATCAAACTTATTTGGTGTCCGCCCTCTTTGAGAATTAATGATTTTCTAGCGCCTCTTATTTTTTTTTAACTTCCCCAATCTTATTATTAGTAGATGATTAGGGTGAAAAGTAGTCTGTTTTCAATTCAGGCTATTTAAGATATCTTTAGTCTAAGTTGTGTCTAATTCTGTCGTGCCGTTTCAGCTTGAAGGAGTAACAAACACATTTATAGGTACCTATACAAACGTTTATTTTTAAACGGTTTTATTTAGCTCACGTTTTCTTTTTTCTTTCTTGGGTCAAATTTAGTAATTCAAATTTCACCCTCTTCCTGTCAACCGATTAATCTGAAATTTTGTATACATTTTGGATTTTGGTGACAATACAATTATGTTTATTCATTATCATTATAAATTCAAGATGGCCGCCGCTACAAAATGGCGGATAACGTAGGTTTTATCAATCCCATCAATATGGGTATCAAATGAAAGGGCTCAACAAGCAGAATACAATATACTATAAAAAATTGAAATTCAAGATGGCGGCCGCTACAAAATGGCGGATAACGTAGGTTTTATCGATCCCATCAATATGGGTATCAAATGAAAGGGCTCAACAAGCAGAATACAATATACTATAAAAAATTGAAATACAAGATGGCGGCCGCTACAAAATGGCGGATAACGTAGGTTTTATCGATCCCATCAATATGGGTATCAAATGAAAGTGCTCAACCAGTATAATACAATGTACTATATAAAATAAAAACTAAAAACTAGAAAATAAAAATAGGTAAAAAAAAATTTTAAGTTAAACGGTTTTATAAAACAATAAAAAAAAATGTACTAAAAACCAAAAAATAATAAAATAGATACAGTCGTGGGAATTATAAACATATGCATAGACTAGACTAAAATAAAACCGTGGGGCACGTCCCACGGTTTTCTTGCCCCACGGTTTTATTTTAGTCTAGTCTATGCATATGTTTATAATTCCCACGACTGTATCTATTTTATTATTTTTTGGTTTTTAGTACATTTTTTTTTTAATTGTTTTATAAAACCGTTTAACTTAAAATTTTTTTTTATCTATTTTTATAAAAGTGAGATTAGTACAATACATTGTTTCAAAATTCAAACTTAGGTTTATGAGACTGTTCTAATGAGAGAAAATCCTGTTTATTTTCTCTAGGCCTTTTATCGCCCTCCTGTAGGCCTCTGGCGAACAGAGAGAGGCGTTTTCGTCCACTTTGAGAACCTCTGTGATACAACATGATGGTGCTTATACATTGGCATTTCATTTGGGTCCGTATTTCTGTATGATTGAGAAAAAGCCGGTTTTCTGTATTTGACGTTGGTATTGAATCTTGAATTTTCTACAAATAAATATTACGTCACGTCAATAAATAAATGCGAAAGTTTTGTAAAAGGTGCATTTATGTCTGTTGAACGTTCACTGTAGCATTTCGAAATCTGTGTCATCGAAACCTTCTGGGACTTAGTCTTGCATGTATTATATTACGTATATTTACAAACAAAATACTTGTATGGCTATTCAATATTTCCGTAAACAATATTCTCTGATGTAAGAGGTCTTTTCGAGGTTTTGTAAAAATAATTGCCAATAAAAATCTTTAGTGCAGGCAGAACCTTCACAAAATTCATGGCCAGACGACTTGTTTCGGGTCATATTTCATTCACGAGGAATTTCCTGTGTGGAGGCGAAAATCACAATAACAATGTGGTTTACGGGTTGGGCAGGAAACTAAGGACAGTTACAACTACTTTCTAAAAGAACCTTTTGTGAAATTTGGAATCGAGATAGCAGATACATAAGCTCCTTTTTAGCTTAGTAAAATTAGCAATTGATCCAAAAGGGGGCTTTGCAGTGTAGTGCGCCTATCATAATACGTATTAATTGTAATATTATACGTACCTATGTTTAGGTATAATAGCCATGCATTTTTGAGTAGAAAATAGAGAACGTAAATATCATCTTTACGAGTACAACTGACAGAACAAAAGAAAAAAGTAGCAAAAGCAAAAAACAAATATATTCGCAAAAACTTCTAATGTTTTTAAAACATTCATACATACTAAGTAATTCATCAATCAATTCATTTCTACACAGCTAAAACCAAATTCCAAGGCACGTGCTAAACACTCGAGCACGATTCGAATCAATTGTCTCGGCGCTTGTTTCAAGTTCTAATCAGGCGAAAACGGGATAAATATAGACAATTGATTTTGAAATGATATTTGATTCCATTGAAGGACAATTGAGATATTTTTAGAGTTCTAATTAATATGAGAAAAGAGACGTATAGAATGGCCTTTGTCCAGCAATGGGACATGCCAATCTCTTAACAATAGGCACTTTAGTTCGAGTTGTTTTAGTTTGTTTTGCCCGGTTTCAAAACCACGTTAGTTTTCTTAGTACTCGTAATTTTGGCCTACAAGATAATTATTGATATTTTGCAAAATTCAAAAATGCGGTCGTTACGACCATTTCTAGACCAGAGTATCTAAACCGGTTACGGCGACCCTAGTTTGCTCTACGAAGGTCAATTTTTAAATTACCAAACGTGTTCAGGCAGTGTGTATTTTAAAAGTTATTTAAATCCAAGCTCTTCCTATATCGATAAAATCAACTGTCGTAACTATAGTATGAAGAAATATCAACACTAACATAGATACATGTTAACCAAAACTTAAAATGAGGATATGGCAAAGGTTGAATAAATGATAATAATGGCGTTTTAATCTTTTTATTGGAAAAAGTTTTTTCCTTTTACTAAACGTGAAACCTAAACGCTTTAAAAAATGTCAGAAAAATGTTTAAGCCGTTCATTTTGGGTGGAAGTGGTAAGAAACTCATAAACATATAAGTTTGTATTTAGTATTATAATATTATATTAGTAGGTATATTAAAAAATATAAAAATATAATCTCTGAAGACATCCTGACTGAGCTACTAAGCAGTAAACCATAAGGCATTCGCGTAAATGGACTCAGAGTCAATAACATTAGATATGCAGACGATACTGTGTTGTTGATAGCTACATCGGAAGCCGGTTTGCAAGAATTGCTGACGGAAGTAGCCACTGCAAGCGAAGCCATGGGTCTCTCTATCAACGTTAGCAAAACAAAGTCGATGATCATCGCTAAATCAGCCCAAGCCCAACCTTGTCTGTACTTACATGGACAACAAATTGAAAGTGTCACAAAATTTAAATATCTTGGTCGTGTCTTTACATCAAACCTTTGTCACCTAGGAGAAGTGAAGTGCAGAATCGGACAAGCAAAAGCTGCTTTCCACAAAACGTCCAAAGTTTTATGCGATCCCAAAATTAACTTTAAGAAAAGACACCGCATCATGAGATGCTACGTCTGGTCCACGCTCTTATATGGATGCGAAACGTGGGTCTTATTAAAAGAGATTTGTGACCGGTTACAGGCGTTTGAGATGTGGACTCTACGTAAAATGTTCAAAATTCCTTGGACTAGTTTCACCTCAAATGCCAAGGTACTGGAAAAGGCTAACCGCAGAAGAGAGCTTGATGTCCACAGTCATGAGACGGAAAGTCGCCTTCTTCGGACACATGCAAAGAGGATCCCTATATGAATTCCCACGGTTGATCCTCGAGGGCAGAATTCCGGGGAAGAGGAGCCCAGGACGACAGAGACGGAAATGCCTGGACGACATTAAGAAGTGGACCGAACTAAGTTATTAGCAACTAGCGGCTCGTCCCGGCTTCGCACGGGTGGACACTATTGAAGTTTTAGTAAGGATCCCTAATTTTTTCAGGTAATAAATATAGCCTATGTCACTTTGGGATAATGTAGCATTCGAATGGTGAAAGAATTATTGAAATCGGTCCAGTAGTTTTTGAGTTTATTCCACACAAACATCCAAAAATACAAAAATACAAATCTTTCCTCTTTATAATATTAGTATAGATAGTATAGATTAAAAATCACAGCATGGGATCGCAAGAAGTTTAGCCTACTGACCTCCAAACTTCAACATGAAGATGGCACCTGATGATGATGATGATGATGATATTAGTATTATAATTAGGCAATGTTAGAAAATAAGAAGGAGTTCAGCGCAAAAAAATCTGAAACTCAAAAAAAAAATGCAGGCAAACTTCCACATAGTTTTAGATCACAGCGAATCATTTTAGGCAGGTTGGTTGTAGGTTTCATGAAAAAACCAGACTTCTATATATCAAGTATAGTACATACATATACTGATACTTGATAAGTTTGTGTTTAGTGTCCTCACACGCCGTATCGGCAAGATTGCGAGAATTGTATTAATTAAACTTTTAAAGAAGGCAATGACCATTGACCGCTTCTAAAAGTAGCAAACGAAGTTGCAAGTCATCTCGTGTAACAATATATATTCTTTTCAAGTTTTTTAGTGTGATCTTTCGCACTGCGAAAAGGTCGCACAAACTTTATTCCATGTGTTTTGGAGTTTCCACAGTTGAATCAGGGTTAAAAAAAGGGCAGAATGAAAAGATTCGCATATATACATTATTATTTAGCTGATGAACATGTCTTATATCGACCAGCTGTTCCACTGCTATAAAAAAAGATCCTTTGCACGTTACTATTACCTACGAGTATTCTATGTCCATATTCTATGTTCTATGTTCAATTGTCCATGCAGCTTTCCACGTGATTCTAATCTTATGTACCTATTGCTATTACAAAGCGCATCTGCTTGTGTATTGGTCTACACATTACACGCTACAAAAGAAGTTTCTATGTAAATAAATAAATAACGTTTCACACTCATAGCTCTCCTGGGATAATCCTGTGTCGGGGATGCCATGGAACATACACAAAGACAAGGACAACTAACACCCAGACCCAGAGGAGACATTTAAATTCACACATCATCATCAATCATCATCATCATTTTTTTTTTCATTTACATATTTTTTTTTTTTTCATTTACATCTGCTCGGCCGGGAATCGAACCCGAGGCCTCTGGCTTAAAAGGCGGATATATTACCGCTGAGCCAAACAGGTCGTCATATAAAACATTGTTTCGATACAGATTTTTGGCAAAACTCGTGCTGGTGACGCGACTCAACGGCGAAACGTGTATCGAAACTATGTATTTTGTAGAAGTTTTTGTGTAGTGTAGGTATAGACGAAAACACGCGTGGAAGACGTGCCTTTAGTTACGCTACTTTTATGACAAGGCTTTACTTGTTAACCATTATCTGCTCAAATCAATCAATATATTGCTATTCAATCATTATTCTACAGGGTTATTCCTAAAGGATATCCTAAGCCGAGAAGGGCTACTCATCATTATGAACCACTTTTATTATGGACCAACCCGAACCTCACGAAAAAAAATCAGCTGCTCCATAGAAAAATGTCAATGACACTCGACAAAATGTATGGAACAGCTGATATTTTTTTTCGCAAATTCTGGGTTGGTCCCTTAGTAAAAGTTGTTCATAAAAATGAGTGCTATGAGCCCTTTTCGGCTTAGCATGCCCTTTATGAATAACCCTGTTGTATAGTCTATACTTTACCATAACCTAGTTTATTTATATGCGCTTATGTATCTGATTTAAAGTGGTTTCATATATTGACAACATAACATAGTTGTGTTATATAACTTTACTCGGTGATACGCCGTGGACATTGGATTAGTTGTACTTAATTGCATACCTATTACCTATGTATTCGGATAGGTATGTCGTTAGAGTTGTTATGCAATTTAAAAAATAATAATTGCATGGGTATTACCTTTATCCGTGTATCTTTCTAGATGTGATAAAGAATTTGTCCTGCTTGTCGCACAAAAAAACAACACCTGATAAACTAATGGAAACAATCATAGAGGGAAGGGTTGAAAAAAAGAGAGGACTAGGAAGATCAAGAAGACCATTCTTAAACCAGATTAAAGAGAAGGCAGATGTCATGACGTACAGGGAGGTAAAAGCACTAGCAGAGGACTGCCAAGCCTGGAAGTTACTCCACCGACAAGAGCTTCGCTCTTAAATTTTGAATAAATAAGGCACAAAAGTACCTACATTTCCTTTTTTTTAGTGACGAGACGAGCAAATCGTTAGCCTGATGTTAAACTTTACGATGCGCTTAACAGTTCGGTTTTTTCCTTGGGTAAATAGAGGTATAACTTGTTTTAACTAAAACTGTAAAAGATCTTCAAATAGTACTATTATAGGTGTACTCGTATGCCAACAAATAAATAATTGCTGTGCATTAGTCTTGCAAAACTCGTAAATGACTTGACGAATTGGGATTCTTGTTTTGTTCGTGCCAATAATGAGGTTTAGGAAAAAATAAAACTAAGAAAACCCACCGAGAAATTTATTCTAAATATCAATTTTAAGTGGTGCTGAGTTACTAAGTCATCTAGTAATAAAATAATTATGTAGCATAGGTACTGAAAAATAGTTGAAGCTATTTAATAGGTAGGAGTAGTTTCGTTATCCTTTGCCTGTCGTATAAAAGAAGTACAGTTCTTTACGATAAGATCGCCTTTTGTGCCTTTCTCTTATCCCTATGTTTTACCATGTTTGCGATTTGCGTTTTGTGGTATCAATAAAGAATTACGGTATTGTAAGTAAGCAAGTTGTAAGATTTGGATCACCGGTCCTACCTTGATGCTGGCAGGAATCTTTAAAAGAAAAAGCCCCTAGCACTTCTGTAGTACGGAAGGAACCAACCAAACATGACTGTTCGGTAATACCCCCGCGTCCTAATGCGGAGAAAGTACCAAGCGGCTGTCATCGCGATCCATTGAGCATTATAAACATACCTACACAGAGACGACCATTTCGTAATGTGTTACGGCATGCAGACGTTATATATTTAATATTTGAGTGCAACGGGGCCAAGCGGCGAATGTCAGTTGGCGAGTTGGAATGGTCTACTTTGTTGCATGGCCGAGAGCAAGATTGATCAACGTTTGTATCAATTGTTGATTGGCATAGAATCTCAATTTCAGTAAATACTCGTAGGTACTTCAACTACTCTCTACTTTGCCAAATATATCTAGTGTAGACTGGAGAACAGCCTCTCTAGCCAAGTTGCAATTTTTTCTATGATCGAAACGCTAATCGAAACGCTTTATGAAACTAGGACAATGTAAGGAAATGACGTTTCTATAATCTATGTATTTATTGATTCTTTAGGTATATTCTATTACAGAAATGTCATTCCCATAAATTTTTCTAGCGTTTCGATAAAAGGTATAATTGCAACTTGGCTAGGGGGGGGGGGGGGGGGGAGTAGGTAGTGTGTGGAGTTGCATTTCCTCGCTTCTTTCTGTATCTATACTTCGTCAGTATCATCCATTCAGTCTAGTTTCTCTGCGGTGACCAGCGGCCAGCCTTAGAAAGTAGTTAGGCTAGTTTCATCTTTCGCAAACCAAGCAAACATTTGAAGGTGAATTTTAGAAAATCAAAGAAAAAAGCCATAACATGATCGTTAAATAAAATTAATTTCATGACGAGATCGTAAAAATAAAATTAATTTATGAGTAGATGAACAAAACTAATGTGATTGAACTACACGAGTCAAACTAATTCACGGATCTTGTACAGATTTTCATTGTTCAACAATCAGTTATTTTAATTGACAGCCTCAGAGCTAAAATTAGATATAACTTGATTGTTTTCATTTTAGTTAAATACTCCATTAAGATAAAACGAATTAAACCATTTACATGTATCTCGCATTTTAAAATATTACTCACAAGCTTTTCCCTGTGGCTTCACTCGCGTTTTGTACAAAATAACCTTGTCACTCACAAGCACAATCAGTTAGTAGTGTAATGAACCCATCTTTTGCGTCGAGGGCTAAAAAATCCGTTTCAGGTCGCCAGTTAAAGTAATGTATCTTCATCAATCTGATGCGGGACAAATGGCAAGTATCAATATCAAGGTTGGTAGTCAGGGCCGAATTTAGAGGTCTAGAGGCCCTGGGGCAAACAGCGAATAAAACTTTTTCCCAAAAAAATATCAGAGAAAAAGTGGTTTACTAGACAGTGTGTGCTCGTCAGAATTTGAGAAGTATTTTGGAAAGTATTTACTGTGGGGGCCCTTCTTTTATGGAGGCCCTAGGACTCTAGCTCCCAACCCTGGAGCCGGGGTCCCAACCCTGGAGCCGGGGTCTCAACCCTGGAGCTGGGGTCTTAGAATGCGGCTTCGGTATCCCCTGCCTGTCGTAAGAGCCGACTAAAAGGGGCCTTTGGGCTCGTGGGTGGTCAGATTTGGGGATCTGGCTACCTTCTCGAACGAGCCCAGGGAAGACAACGGCGCGGTGTGGCTCGTGTCGTTGTAGGGGCCGGAAAAGGACCAACGTCCTGCGAATGGTGCCTCAGGCAACTTGATAATTAAGGGGGCACTAGTATGAGTTCGTCAGAGACCCTGGTGCCCCCTGTCAAGCACACAGGCTGGCCACCGAGGGGGTTTTAGTGAGCAACCTCACATAACCCGGTTGCTCCCCAAAGCAGCCGGGTATCTTTCTAAGATTTCCCCCCCGTCAACAAAAAAAAAAAAAAAAAAAAAAAAAGGACTCTAGCTCCGGCTGCCCTCCCCTCAATCCGGCCATGTTGGTAGTTATGAAGTCACTGGCACTCGCTCATTATTCTGTCATACTTACTAGGTTTAATGACACGCAGCGCTGACGATGAGAACTTTAGAATAGCTGGCCTTATCTATTCTTTCAGTAACAATAGGAGAATCGTAATCGTTCAATAAAGATGGAATGCTGTTTGTAAAATATGAGTGCTTACGAGTGAAATGTCTTTCAAGAACGTATTGTTTTGTGACATCGAATGAAGAGATTTATTTACTGTGCTGACAAGTGGCTAAGCTGGGGAATAACTTGAAATACAATGAAGAGACAAAGCAGGTCTTTAATTGGCTTTTATTGGTCCAATGTTGGAGGTTAAGTGCCTACTCCTTTTCTCCCAAGGGTGGTTGGACACTGGCCTTTTTCTCGTTGACGAGTTGGAAATCTTTACAAGATAGACACCCTTTTTTTTTTTTGGTGACCCAGTGGAAATCCTTTATGGATACCCTTAACCCGGGGGAGCCGGGGTTATGTGGGAGTCTCCGCCCTAGTGGCGGCATACCCACTAAAACCACTGGGGTGTTTCCCTCAGCCTCTTGGCCGGGGGTCGCGGGATCATTTAACGTCGCCGCCACCCCCAGCAGAGAAGATTTCTAGCGCGTGGTTTCGATCCAAGGACCTCAGGGTTATGAGCCTAGCACGCTTCCACTGCGCCACTCTGCTCTCTTAGATAGACACCCTGCTACGAAGTGTAGGCAGGTTATTTGGTACTATTGATATGTATCTATAAGAATCTGAGTCCAGACTTACAGACTGACAGACAACGAGCGGGCTAAACTAAATCTTAGGTTTCAGATAAGCCTAGTCATAAAGTCTTGAAATATGGAATATGTATTTGTCTACTTAGAAACATTTTAATAAAATTCAATCCCTAGGATAGAAAAAATGGTAGTAAACGTTTGTATGAAAATAATTTGATTTTCAACTAATCGTTGCAAAAAACGGTATTTTAAAAATAACGTTTAAAACAAAACATGGTGCTTTTAATACATCTTAGGTTTTCAATATATTTTGGCAGGGAAGACTTAAGAAGTTGGTGAAGTGATCATAATGATTTTATGAATAAGAAAATTGCCCCGGGTAATAATTTAAGATTGTTGACTGCAGGCTACGCGAACTACACTACGAAACTAGTAGGTTGGCTGGCCTACTAAACTCACCCGGTGACCTACCTTGATGCTTGACAGATCTTCGGCAACTCAGATTACTCAACATTTTTATTTAATACTTCAAACCTAATGAGTTTTTTACGTAAGCCCTTTCCAAACAAGAATATTGGTGTTTAAGAATTGGCACGTCTCAAGGTGGCAACAGGAAGGCGTTGCGGCAAAACAATTGGTTTGTGTTTGAAAAACTTGGCGGCGAGATTTTACCTTTTTTACCTTTTTATAGTACGTGGAGAAATTTGGCAAAGAAATAGTGTGTATTGAGAACAGTAGAATACAAGGAAACTGGGATTTTACGGGTAAAACCGTGAGACGCAGCTTGTTGTATAGTTATAAATCCTATTTAATATAGAAATATAAAAAAATATTCAATTTTTAGATTTTTTTGGCACTCAAATCACGCGAAAACGGTTGAAAGAATTCAGTATGGAGATAGCTTATACTCGTACCATGAAATTACATATATATATAGAAATAATCTTTGAAAATTTAACGGTTCCTGTAGGATAATAGATAAAACCGCGAGGCGCAGCTGGTACAGTTATAAAAATACGTGAATGACATAGCTAAGAGTGCTATTTATAGACTTAGGTACAATTAATCATTAAGCTAAGCCGACTGATCAAATCTTAAACTCCTCACAGAAGGCATCGGATTCATTTGAAGCACTTAAAACTCATTGATCAGCGATTAATCAAACGACTGTTTAGTTTGTCGCAAGGCTGTTTGATCGTTTGCAACGATTAAGCAATTATTTTTACATCAAAATAAGCACAGCCGACCTTCATTTATAGAGTCATTTTGTCTTTGGATTTGACTTGTCATAAAGTTACCCATATACCTATCACATACGTAGGTAAGTGACGATGAAACCTAATTAAGGTACGAGTATATCTTCACAGAAATGCGAATGGATAATTGGATGCGGCAATATAGCACCGAGCAGTTTAGCAAAAGGTTTTTACTGAAATTTTATTCAAGAAGCAAGAAGGTAAAGTCCCGACAGTGACCAATGAGTTTGCCTAAGTAGGTATGTTACAAGTTACAACGATAACTAAGGTAATAAACTTCGAATTTAAAAATAAAGCTGTTCCCAATCATATTATCAATCAGATAGATAATAAGGCTGCAGATCATTGACTTGGATTATACTGGTCTTAATGCAATAGTGTAGAATACGGTCAAGCGGTATGTATCATTTTGCGATGGTAGTAAATTAACATACGACTATATTCAAGGTTTAAGAACTTTATTATCACGAAGACAATTAAATGTCACTTACTCCTATGTACATATTGTATGGAATTATAGTGAATTCCATAGAATAATATGGAATTAACTAAAATACAATTTAGAGAATTTTATTAATTAAGAATTTGGAAATGTACACTATAAGGAATAAAATATAGGTGATACGTTACTTAGACTAAAATAAGTCAGATACGTTAAGGCAAAACAGCACCGCGCAGTCCGCGCAGGATGTCGTGGCGGGCCGTGCCTAAAACAACTTTAATTTCAAGATGACATCAGACCATACTGGAACCATTATAATAATATATGCAGTTCCACTTCGCTACAAGAATTGCCAGCACCAAAGCAGGTTTCGAGTTTTTCCGTTTGCTGATAAAAAGCATTTTTAGGGTTCCGTACCCAAAGGGTAAAACGGGATCCTATTACTAAGACTCCGCTGTTCGTCCGTCTGTCACCAGGCTGTATCTCATGAACCGTGATAGTTAGACAGTTGAAATGATCACAGATGATGTATTTCAGTTGCCGCTCTAACAACAAATATTAAAAACAGAATAAAATAAATATTTAAAGGGGGGGGGGGGGGGGGGCTCGCATACAACAACGTGATTTTATTGCTGTTTTTATAGATAACGGTACAGAACCCTTCGTGCGCGAGTCCGACTCGCACTTGGCCGGTTTTGTTCCTCATTTGCCCGAGCTGTAAAAGCGGCCAAATGGCTCCAATCGTAAACGCAAGATTGTAATATAGCGGCTTATTTGCAAGTATTTTGAATACTTGCTATCTTGGAATTCGGTTAAGGTTTGTTCATTAGTTGGGTTTTAAGGTAAGGGCATGCTAAGCAGAAAGGGGCTTATAGTACCTACTCATCACTATGATCATCTTTTACTATGGGTGCAACCCTGAATTCGCCGAATAAAAGCCGCTGCGCCATACATTTTGTCGAGTTTGATTGACATTTCTCTGTGGAACTGCTGATTTTTTCGTCTAATAGCAAAAGTTGTTCATAATGATGTTGTTCATATGAGCCCCCTTTCGGCTTACCCTTCCTTGTAACCGGTAGTAGGTACGTATGAATTTTTGCACTAAGTATTAAGTAGGTCATAGTAGGTAGGTACTATGCGACCTGATGTACCATCCTAATCCTAACTAATACTTAGGTATATTAAATGCGAAAGTGAGTTTGTTTGTTACGCTTTCACGCCTCAACTAACAAACCGATCATAATGAATTTTGCATACACGTTGTCAGGGTTACGGAAAAGGACATGGCTACTATTCATTGTTATCATCTTTACATTTTTATCTCAATTCATTTTTCTTTGTTTACGCCTATATGCGAGGGTTTCACAAAGTGCAGAGCGGTCGTGAGATAGTCGAGATGAAGATATGCTGCTGATGTTGGTACAAATAAATATAGCTGTCAAATGTCAAGTAATCCAACTATCAAAACAACAGAAAATAATCAAAAACAAGTAAACTTCTGCGTTACTCTAAAAAAATAGGTAAGTATTCAAATTATCACTTAGTCGAGAAAATCACTTTTCAATTACATACCTACTATATGTTTTTATGACTGCGGTCATAAAACTTTACGTAAGTGCCTAATTTTTCATGATACGATTTATGTTTCTATAGTTTTTTTTAAAATCACAGAGTCTAGATTGTAATATAAACAAATACTATTTAAGGTTAATTAATATGGTCGTTTCATTTAATTTGAAGTAGTGTTTGTAAACAACTGTCATTTTTGTTAGTTTGGTAAATACTAGGAGAATATACAGAATTACAGAACACTCAGGCAGGCAAGATAGGCAGGTAATATTAAAATAAAAATTTAAGATCTGCTTAGGCTCCTTCAAAATGTTAACAAAAAATAATTATCAGCTAAAAGTAGGTAGGTACCTTTTTCAAACGAAAAACTCACTTTTTTAATTCCTTTCCAAGTCTTGATTCACAAAGCAAGTCATCCAGAGCAACAAGATCACTCGCAAAATTAAAAAAAGTCCAACTGAAAATCTAGATCACAATATCGATCGACGCTCGCGATTGGCTTCTGCGACAGACGACCGGCGCGCGCGCTTGTTCACTCAGCACTACGAGTACATCACGGAATTCACGGATTAACGATCCAATGTTGAAGGCAAAGAGAAGGTCCTGCTCAGATCTTGCACTGAAAGAAAAACTGCGCGTTTGTCGCGCGAAAACCTACGTTGAATCGACATAAGTTTAGTTTATCAATGACTAGCTGCACCCAGCGATTTGACTCGCTGTTTTTTTTACTTTTACCTTCCCTGTATTAGAGCGAACAAAACAAAAAAAAAATATTACTGTCCAGCCGTTTTCGAGTTTTAGCCAGACAAACGAACAGTTCATTTTTATATATAAGACTAGCTGCACCCGGGGGTTACACCCGAAGTTTTTTTTTACTTTTGAACCTTCCCTGAACTTCCACAAATATTTCATGATCAAAATTAGGGGCATTTCACGTGAAGCGGACAGGAAAAAAAAAGTGAGGTTCTGAAAATCGATCATATTTGGCCCATTTATACTTATAGTAGGTATGAATGTGACCACAATTTTTTTTTTTGTATAATGTATATTTCACAAGTTATGGGTTTCTAAAGAATTGTCGTAATTGTAATATCAATTTTATGAAAGTAGTTTTTCGAATTTAACAAATTTACAATAAAATATTTAACATAGCGATACATATTGGAAAAATACTGTTCTTTTTAAAAATAAAATAAAATTTAAAAAAATAAAAAAATTTAATGTCCAAAACCGGAAGTAAACTTTTCAAACCTGAATTTCAGTCACTTCGACCATTTTTTTTTTCTCTTTTTTTATTTCAAAATATAGCTTAAAGTATATTAAAAATACACAAGAAAATTCAAAATGGGATCTCTATTTGTTTAGGAGTTAGATGAATTAATGTACATACGCGTCGCGATGGCCGTGATTCTGACGCTTGCATAGATCGAGTAATTTGCGCGATATTTCATTAAAACTCGCAACTTTATTAATATTTTATCTTGTTTCAGCGTATTTAAGCTCTTAGAAGGATGTGGAATAAGTATTATTAATATAATATACTAGCTTTCGCCCGCCCGGTAGGTATGTCCAATCTTTATAAATTATAGCCTAATATGTTTTATTCTGGTGTCTTAGCTACATTACTGCAAAGTTTCATCAAAATCCATTCTGTAGTTTTTGCATGAAAGAGTAACAAACATACATACATACATCCATACATTCTTACACATTTTTAAGTTTATAATATTACTAGGATATATACGAAACCGCACGTCATATTTCTATCTCTTTCTTGTACATAGTTTGTCTCTATTTGAAGACTAAGTATTATACTTAGTGTGTAAGAATGTATGGATGTATGTATATATGTTTGTTACTCTTTCATGCAAAAACTACAGAATGGATTTTGATGAAATTTTGCAGTAATGTAGCTAAGACACCAGAATAAAACATATTAGGCTATAATTTATAAAGATTGGACATACCGGGCGGGCGAAAGCTAGTATATTATATTAATAATACTTATTCCACATCCTTGTAAGAGCTTAAATACGCTGAAACAAGATAAAATATTAATAAAGTTGCGAGTTTTAATGAAATATCGCGCAAATTACTCGATCTATGCAAGCGTCAGAATCACGGCCATCGCGACGCGTATGTACATTAATTCATCTAACTCCTAAACAAATAGAGATCCCATTTTGAATTTTCTTGTGTATTTTTAATATACTTTAAGCTATATTTTGAAAAAAAAAAGAGAAAAAAAAAATGGTCGAAGTGACTGAAATTCAGGTTTGAAAAGTTTACTTCCGGTTTTGGACATTAAATTTTTTTATTTTTTTAAATTTTATTTTATTTTTAAAAAGAACAGTATTTTTCCAATATGTATCGCTATGTTAAATATTTTATTGTAAATTTGTTAAGTTCGAAAAACTACTTTCATAAAATTGATATTACAATTACGACAATTCTTTAGAAACCCATAACTTGTGAAATATACATTATACAAAAAAAAAAATTTGTGGTCACATTCATACCTACTATAAGTATAAATGGGCCAAATATGATCGATTTTCAGAACCTCACTTTTTTTTTCCTGTCCGCTTCACGTGAAATGCCCCATTAGTGAAATAGGTCCAACCGGTCTCGAGTTATAGCCAGACAAACGAACAGCGATTCATTTTTAAATATAAAGAAGAAGAAGAGAAGATTGGATTACATTCAAAGATCAAAGAATAAAGGTAAGGGCTGGGTTAAGGATGTACCTATTTTTTATCAGTTTTTAAACGATTTTGTTAACGAGGTGTTTGAACTGAATTAACCAGGTGACATTAGCATGCGCAGGCGATAAAGATTTTAACGGTTGTTTCGGAAACTACGGTCCTTTTTTATTCGTAATTTATCGATTTAATTAACAAGGTTCTTGCTTGAACTGAACTAACCAGGCGAGTTATGGCGCAGACATTAAACATTCACTAACATTTTATTGTCCGCTAACAATTAGTTTCGTGTTTTTGTGTCACACCTAGTTAAAGAATCATCACTGGTGACAACTGGGAACACCAAATATGACATTCCCAGTTATCACCACAGGAGGTGACAACTGGGACGAATATAAAAACTATTTCCGATTGTCACCCTTGGGGACATAGAGTAGAGTGACAACTGGGAATTACTCGTAACATTTTATTTTATTTTGACGGCCTGTTTGGCTCAGCGGTAATAATATCCGCCTTATAAGCCAGAGGTCCCGGGTTCGATTCCCGGCCGGACAGATGTTTGAATCATGAATTTAAATATCTGTTCTGGGTCTGGGTGTTAAGTAGTTGTCCTTGTCTTTGTGTGTGTTCCATGGCATCCCCGACACAGGATTTATCCTAGTGGGGAGCTATGAGTGTGAAACGTTATTTATTTTTATTTAGTGTCAAAACATTCGTCGTCCAATTTACACTTGGTATTGGATATACTATGGGATAAACTTACAGTAAAGACAGGTACCTACACTTACCAAGTAAAGTCGGCAGGAAGGTAAATCGCTGAGGTAATTGATGATGACTTTGTAACGATAGCCAGAACACTAACCTACAAAGGACTTGGCGTGTTCACAGGGAAAACGAGGTTTCTGGTCAAACCACATACTAAAATGGATATAGCAGTAAGTATTAAAATTGGTCAGATATTATGCAACTATAATTTTACCCGCCCACCACTCTCACTAACAAAGAACCTAGTGTAAGTTTTTTTCACTATTCGATCGCGTTAACGTAAACTACAATTTGTATTGAATAGAAACCGCGCCACCTAGTGTTCATAATATGAACTACAACTAGTTCCATACAAATTGTAGTTTACGTTAACACGATCGAATAGTGAAAAAGACGTGTGGCACTCGGAGACTGCCGCGGTAAAGCTATTGCATAGCATTTTTTATCAACTTATGCAATTATAACTATTTAATTAACCAATGCCACCTAGATGCGAGTTGCTGAACTAAAGAGACAAGCGTGATATTTCAAAAAGTCATTAAAAGTTCTGCTATTCATCGATAGATGGCAAAACTAAAAAGTATCACCGCTGTGCCGGTCGGAGTGGGGGTGTAAGGTTATTTTCGTTACGGAATTTCTGGATTCGGTCTCCACGCTCAAGGCCCGCGATAGAAGCTATGCAATAGCTTAAAAAAACTCGCACTAGGTACTTAGTTAGACTGCTGATTTGCTGAAGCTGTGAAATTTTAGTCGAGATGATTTAATAAACCTAGTTACCGCCCCACGATTTATAAACAACGTTAGTGGAAACGCGCACTTAGGCTAATCGATAACGCCATATGTACCTATACCTACCTAAACTATAGATCATTAATTGTTTATCATGGGGGTCTTGACCTCTCTTTAGGCCTACGTTAAACCAGCGATTTTAACTACCTCTAGTGCGAAAAAGAGGGTTCCGGGTATAGCTTAGAAATTGAAAGTCTTGCAGGTGAAACCGCGAGGAACCATTAGATATTTTTTTTTTGTATGTTTCTGTTGAATAAACACAAAAACTACTAGACCGATTTCAAAAATTCTTTCACCGTTAGATTGCTACATTATCCCTGAGTAACATAGGCTATATTTTATACCCGTGTAAAGCCGGGGCAGGTCGCTAGTATTCTATATTCTGGATACGTAGTCTTTTTTCATTACGAATAAATATGCCCTACTAATTTAAATATTGCCTTGACACTATCAGATCATTCATAGGCGTTATTTTCCCAAATATAGAAACTTACGAGCAACACACTGGTCATGGAATATTTTTTAAACATTCGGCAGGCGTTATTCGTCAATTCTCTTACTTGTTTTTCGTTTTCAGGCGTTTTCACACAGTAAACTACACTGCTATGCTATGATTCGTTTAGTGGCTGCGATCCTCGGTGCTAAGTTCTTCTGAACTAACGAACGAACGAAAACTAGAAAGAGACGCTGGGGCATTCCATTAAATACCAAATGGAAGATGAGAGGATCACAGTCGGCTGCTCCACAATGAAGCCAGGAATCTCATGAAGGAAGTCTTTCTAATCAACAAAAAACTGACATGCATCTCACTAACATTATAAATGTCAAAGTTTGGATTAGGTATTATGTTTGTAAGTTTGAATGTTTGTTGCTCAATCACGCAAGACGGCTGAACGGATGTGGTTACAATTTGGTATGAAGGTAGCTAATGATATATAGGATGACTACAGGGTTATTCATAAAGGGTATGCTAAGCCGAAAAGGGCTCATAGTACTCATTATTATGAACAACTTTTACTATGGGACCAACTCGAAATACGCGAAAAATAAATCAGCTGTTCCATACATTTTGTCGAGTGTCATTGACATTTTCTATGGAAAAGCTGTGTTTTTTTCGCGGATTTCGGGTTGGTCCCATAGTAAAAGTTGTTCATAATGATGAGTACTAAAAGCCCTTCTCGGCTAAGCATACCCTTTACGAATAACCCTGTATATAGACTAATTTTATCCTGAAAATGCGGGTGTAACCGAGGGGCGCAGCTAGTAAGCTATAAAGCAGTTAACTAATATATCATCCGATGTAACTTGGACCCTGTCTACCTATATTTTACCCTCTTAGCTAGCAAGGGGTTAACTTACATTGAAAACGGTTAACTGTGTGCCTAGCACAACTTTGACGTAAAAATACGTAACGAGTTTTCGATAGAAAAGTGTGCGCCATTTACGTCTGTCAGGGGCAAATCTGACGGGCGTAAATGGCGTACACTTTTCTATCTAATACTCGCTAGTCTCGCTACGTATTTTACGTCAAAGTTGTGCTAGGCTAGTTCAAAATGATAACGATAGTACTTTATCTCAAGAAATGTACAACATGAAATATGAGTGGCGTCAACCAGAGTATTGCACTACGAGTATACAACGTACTTACACATTATTGCTGCTATTATATGACTACATATGTGAACTATGCTGTTATCACTAGCACTGATAGCGAATCTGAGATTGCTATCGCTTTTGTAAGGACGTTTTGTTTTGTTGTGTTGTCGAAATATGTACGTATAAAATATCTGCCTATTAGATGATTCGTTGTTTTCTTTAAAGCTATATCAACACTTTCTCATAATTTGTAATGTATCATACCTAAGTAAGTACCTACTCATTTTCTTTTCTAGTATACGGGCTGACTGGTTAGACACTTGACATATTCTAGGTTATCATAGTACTCATTATTATGAACAACTTTTACTATGGGACCAACCCGAAATTCGCGAAAAAAAAATCAGCTGTTCCATAGAAAAATGTCAATGACACTTGACAAAATGTATGGAACAGCTGATTTTCTTTTCGCGAATTCCGGGTTGGTCCCATAGTAAAAGTTGTTCATAATAATGAGTACTATGATAACCTAGAATATGTCAAGTGTCTAACCAGTCAGCCGGTATATATTTACCTACTCCTAAGACAAGTACAGAAAATAATCTACTTTTTAATTCCTGCAGGCTGATTCAGCTACCCGAACATCGAATGTATTCGACGATATT
Source organism: Alcis repandata (assembly GCA_949125135.1). Taxonomy (NCBI): domain Eukaryota; kingdom Metazoa; phylum Arthropoda; class Insecta; order Lepidoptera; family Geometridae; genus Alcis; species Alcis repandata. The sequence goes on along the minus strand of OX421239.1, from coordinate 10,070,759 downwards.
CGAAAGAATATGTCAAATCTTGATCTTGATTGTCAAAGATTTGACATATTCTTTCCGAAGTCCATTCGATGTTCGGATAGCTGAATCAGCCTACAGAAAGAATATGTGAAATCTTTCCGAGATTTGACATTTAAATTCGAATTCTTTCCGAAGGCGGAAGACTTTTCGAAGATAATCGTCGAATACATTCGATGTTCGGGTAGCTGAATCAGCCTGAAGATGACATTTTCCACACGTAGTAAAAATAAGTTTTTTTTTTATGTAAATGAGTCACGAGACGAGCAAATCGCTCGCCTGATGTTAAACGTCATGTTTGCCCATAACAGGTCTGCGCCACCCAGAATTTTGAACTCTTAGAATTCAAGACCCTGCGCGGCACAGCACTGCGCTCGTCACCCTGAGATATAAGTTGTTTAATCTCTCATTTGCCCTGTAATTTCACTGGAAACAATGCCCTTCCAACCGGAACACAGTAATATTTACACATTACTGCTTGGCGGTGGAATAACTGGCAAAGGTGTGGTACTTCCCCAGGCGGGGTCTGCAAAAGAGCCCTACCACTACAAAACACTACTCCGATACTCTCTCTCTGTACTATCATGTTCATAAATTTTTTTCCAACCGCATTTTCTGCCTTGATATTCCTAATGCCACCATTGTAATTCAGTACAATCACACGTGTGGTTGCTTCATCACCAGTTACTATACCTAAGTATTGATAATAGGCAAATACTAATCAAATGATTTAGCGTTATCAGATAACGCGACACCGGCATTCTGACAGTGTATGTATTATACTACATCAATTGTAACGTGTTTTGCCTTTGCACCTGTAAAAACTTCTAAACAAAGTCTAATAAAGGTTGAAAACCTTTTATAAACCTATTTTCAAGACTTCAAAACTGTGTACTAAATATTTGTTTGAAAAAGTGTATGTAATCGGCGAAATCAAACATCCCTGTGCTACTTCAGTTTTAAAGTGTATAGATTATATTCTGGTGTAGGTAATGTGATGAGACTTCAGTGCATAATTCGGAAAATAATAACAAAGGTAAGAGCGTATTATTTCATAGTTTATTTATTGTTTTTTTTTGCGAATCGTTTTGTACTTTTATCTTTATCTTCTTTTTATTGGTGTTACTGTTATCTGGGGTGTCTCACTCTATGATGTATATTAAAGTTCCATGTAAGGATAAAGTACCCACCCACGCACTGATATCCCAAAATTCAGCCAGGTAGAAACGGTAAAAGCTATGGATATGCCAACACAACACAAAATAGTATGGTTATATTCATTACATAGCTCCATGTGTTATTCTAATCTGTGTTTTAAAGTCAAATTGATGCTTCTCAAGCATTGATGATCTAGATCGCTAGTGAAGATATCAACCCGAATGCCATACTAGAAAAGTACAAAAGGTCTATAAGGCGTTTCCTCAGAGATTGGCACGGTATCGTTTATTTCGGAATCTTTGAGGCCGTACTGTAAATTCAAAGCCCGCGCCATAATCAAAACCTAAAAATCTCAAAACCAAAAAATCACAATCAAATCAATCAATCTCAATGTCTTAATCTGGCTTTCGTCTCGATCTGCCAGCTAAAGAAAAAGCATGCCACTGCGATTGAGTTCAGGTTCGCGCAAAGAGTTTGTAAACGATACCTTTACTGATATATCGTGTATTCTCCTTGATTTGCTTCCGGTAAAGCAAAGATTCAGACAAGAAAGTACAGCTTAGGTAGTAGGTACAGACAGATACCGTACCGCATCCGGACTAACAAGTGAGGGAACGGCCTTAGGTGTCCGCGAAATTGTGATAGGTAAGCATTTGATAATAAAATTAGGTGCGCGAGATGACGTCAGCAAGATAAGTTTGGTCAACTCCGGTTGTGCCTACGAGTAAGTAGACAATACCTTTTACTTTTAACTACATCTGCATTATCACAGGTTTTATGTGTTTCAAGATTTTGACAAAGCGAAGCGAAGGTCTGGGAAGTCTACGGAACAGCTGTGTTTGTATGTACTCGTATAGATATTGTATCGATCCGATTATCATGAAATGTTGTAGATCTAGGAATTTATTAATAAGTAGGTGTGCATACCGTAAATTATTTGTCAATGATGCATACCAACGATATGAGCTGTGATGCATACAAATTATGTTCAAAATTGGTCAAGGAAAGCGAAATAATATAGTACTTGATCAAGAATTTTATCATCTCACACTAAACTTGCAGTATCCATTTGGGGGTTTAATTGATGATTTTAATCAGTGCTTATGAAAAAGTTTGAAACAAACTACCGGGCTCGTAAGCTGTTTTATTAGTAAGTTCTTAAAAAATCGTTCAAGTGTGGGTCGTCACCTGCTCATGATAGGGTTTCGTAGCTGTATTAGAAATAAATTATTTATCTTAGATTACATTTTTTTTTATAGGCACCAAAATTTAAAAAGTGCAACCATTTGTTATACGTACCAAAACGTAACTTAAAAACGTACACGTAATTAAAACGTAATATTACGTTACGTTAACGTAATTATATAAACTCTTATTTTTCTGCAGGCGGCTTTTAACGATTATTTTATTTATGAAGTTATAACGCTTTATGCACTTAAAATTATCTCACAGATAAAATAGAAATCAAATACAAAAATATAAATAGGCAAATAAATTCATAGATAGACAATTAGACATAGATATTTTTCAGGCCCAAGCTATGGAATTCGAAAAATGTTGTTTGTTTAGGATAACGTAAAAATTGATTGTATCTTGTAGATAGTATAATTTTATCGTGGATTAAATTATATAAGGATCAATCAGGATTTATGCCGAGTTCAACAAACCTTGACAAGTTTCTTCTACACTATTATTACAATAAAACCGACTTTAAAATAACTTGTATGACATAGGTATTTTAACCAATCACTTTGATTTAAAAACCAAACTACTGACCTGATTTTGATACCTAGCCAAAGTTGTTCCTAACAAAAATCACAATAAAACAAGCAAGACTTAGATTATATACAATATTTATTACGTATCCAAGTAGCTATAATGACTAATTTAATAAATAAATTAAGTTCATAATTAATTTCATTCTCACACCGTGGATCGATGATACGTTAAATTGTAATAAATGTTAACAAGTACATGATTTTGACACCAAAGAAAAGAAAAAAACAAAACCAAATGGCCTACCATTTCTTTGTAATTTGTTTTGTAACGTTAGAAAAAAATATTTTAAAAATTTACACAAAATCGTAGGAGTACCCCTAACTGTCTTTACTTAGAACGAAATGCTGCTCGTTCGTAAGCGAAGGATTACCTGAGAACAGCTGGATCGATTTGGCTAAAACTTTCAATATGCAAAGCTGAAAGCCGAGCCTCAATTCTGAACCCTAACCTAAACCTGCAAGGTCGAAGGCCGAGCAACACCGCACCAGGAACGAAGTTCCAGGCGTCAGCTAGTATTTCTATCATTACATAGTCTATATAAAATCTAGTTTTCTTATCTCAAACTAATGTAACAACCAATTAAAAAATCCAAATTATTATCATGAAGGTACCTATAACTCTAATACCTTGTTGGTTTGTAACTTCTTCATTGCTCCAGTCAACGACGAATCATTAGCAAGTAGCTGACGCTCACTCATTATTTTATCAAAATCAATTTCGGAAAATTACAGGCATAAGATATTACTTCCGTGGTTCCAGGTTTCTAGTAAATAACTCTACAAGGATTGAATTGAATCGAATTGGAAAAAACAAAACTACGGATTTTTTTAAAGTTATTATTGATGATAGGACGCCATCTTCCCCGACGATGATGTCTTACAGGTAGGTTTTTCACCATTTTTTTACGATGTAAGTACCACGATTTTCCCGTTCCCACCACAGAACATTGTACCCAGTATCTCGGTGTAACAAGTGAAAAGATCTTCCGATAATTTTGTTATCTAATCACGAGCGCCTCAATGTTATCTGTGTTTAGTTACTCAACAGCAGCCGTAGCGTTAAGAACCGCATTTATACCGATTATATTGTATTTGGAAAATGGTTTTGTGATAGGAAAAAGGAACAATCAGTTTTGTGATTTAAAAGTGTGAGTGAAGGTAAGAATCCTATGAATTTATTGGTTAAACGCGGTGTGTAGTTGCAGTTGATTTGAAAGATAAGAGTCACATGTGTTCTGTATTTACTGTGGAAACTATGATTACAATTAAAGGCAGATTTACATTGAAACGGTGTGTGTAATCCGGCTCAATATCCGGACTAATATTGCCTGCTACAATTATGTCAAGACTGAATGAGACTGCCACAGGAACGAAAAAGATGGCACGATAAAAAGACGATCTATGTTCAGCATCGGGTGGAAAATGGTTGATGATAATGATACATTATCTCAATCCAGCGATGGATGAGGTATTGGTCTGGATTAAGCCCAGTTTATATTAGTCAAATAATGAGCCAGTGCCACCAGATTATACCGCGGCATTAAAACACTGTAGACTGTAGGTATCAATGTAAATCAGCCTTAAGAGGTGAAACGTGTGCCGAGTTGGTTTGATTACTTACTGTGACAAATATACATATGTATGTCAGCTACGTAAGACTAAGTAACTACAATGCAGTCATTTCCTTACGATCAAGGATAACTAAAAGATCTTAGCCACCTACGTAGGTAAGGAGTGCCGTATCTCACCTTTATGCACCGGCTGCGAGGTGTTCCTAACTACCATTATCATCATCTTCTTACCCTTACCCCTACGTGGGGTCGGTACAGTATGTACACTTCTTCCATTCATCTCTTTCACTTGTCATATCTGAATTAACTCCTTTCTTTTTCATATCATATTTCACACAGTTCATCCATACTTTCTTTGGCCGTCCTCTACCGCTATACCCATTCACACTCAAGTTCATCGTGTGTTCTTAACTACACGCATGAGCTAAAAGTTAGTCCTGGTCTGGTCATTTCCTGGTTGCCCTTCCATGGTCTGCACCGTGGCTGGGCACCGCTGGTGCCACCTTAGTTAAGGCACTCTACATAAGGCATAAGGTATTCGTGGTGGAATTGTACAAAACTATTTGCGCCCCGCGGTTTCATGTGAATAGCCTATGCGTTAATCCAGAGCGTAAGCAAATCTGTATTTCAAATTTGATCAAAACCAGTTTAGTGAAGCAGATACGTGGTAATAAATATTCACACACACACACAAACTTTGGCATCCTAGTATGCAGTTTCACCAAATAATCTAGTTTATCTGACCCGTTTGGATATTTTTACTCGTAGTATCTCTACCTAATTACTTTACGCATTATTCGAGGTATTCGGTTAAATGGCGAACATTCAATATTCTAGGATATTATTTAACTCTACGCCAGAGCAACTTCAAAATTAGACCAAGCCTGAAGTCGCGAAAAAAATACGCTGTTGTTATAATAAGTCTTATCAATATTATTAAAAGGCAAAATTGAATAATAAGTAATATTTGAATTGGCCTTATACAATTCAAATATCTCAGGACACAAAACAATAATTTCTTATTCCTGTTTCGCTTCATCGCCTAAACTGAAGCACGTGTTAAATTGTTAAAGTTTCATACTTTCTAACTGGACCAAGTTTTTTATCTTTTGAGCTAAGATTCCACTAGTAGAAATAACTGTTCGGAACGTAAGGTTAACTGCGAGATAAAAGATTACCGTAGTTGCAGTAGGTAAGTATTAGATTACTATAGATAGCGCTATGTTCACGAAGGGAATCTGAAAGAAAACAGTCGAGTTTGCTGAGCAATGATAACACCAGATTTGATTTGGTTGTTTCGTTTAGTTAGCCTCGTAGATAGATACTAGTATGTACTAGTGGTGTGGTTTATTTTTCCTACTGAACTATTAAAACAAGACTTGAGATAGAAGATAGTTTTTAAAATAGGTTTCGTTAAAAGGTTATTTTTCGTTATCATCAATATATCATCATCACCTGGGAGAGGTCAAACTTCTGGTAGCGCAGAGGGACCAAGGGCCTTAATGAACTGTTAACCAACCCTGAAATGGATCGCGTTGGCCTTCATCTCGATTTTTCTCTAGCAAACAGAGAGAGACGAAATCCAGGACGATCCATTTAGGCTCGCGGTAATAACTCATGGTACGGATCCAGATGACTATGTCGTGCAAATACTGGATAGTTATTGCACCTGTACACTTTAGGAAGTTTCAGAAGTCGTCCGTCAGCTCAATAGATACATACCTTCTACATAGTTAGGTACTTAAAGGATCCACCCCTACATGCAAAATACTTAAAATATGCCAGTTTTTCCGCCATACTTATGGCATAAATAAATTAAAGATTCATCCGAATACTCGTAGAGCCATAATATGGGTGATTAATAATCTTGATAATTTATATTTTTTTGATCTAAAATAAGTTGTAAACTAAAATTTTGTATACATATTTCTAGATACGACTAAATGTAAATATGTAAGCAAGTACGTACAAGTTCAGTGAATCACTTAGACGCGAGTCACGTATCGTTTACAGAGTGGGTTCCAGGAATTCAGCTGTAATCAAGGCTGGCTTATACGCATTTGACAAATTTTGGTTTAAAACCATTTGGAGCTATTTATGATAAATATTATAATTAGATAAGTAGTTACTTATAACGTATGATGTATTTACTCGAATGTATAATTTTCGAACAGATATATACATATTATATACCTATATCATGTCTAAAAGCAATTTTGTGTGTAGTGTCAGTATGTCTGATCCAACTCACTTTCGAAATGTCTGAATAGGATTTAATGATATTTTTATTAAAAAAAGTAGATGGGTGCTTGTTGTCTAAAAAAACCGGGCAAGTGCGAGTCGGGCTAGCGCACGAAGGGTTCGTTATCATTATCTAATTATACGGCAAAAAAAAAAAGTAGTGTCAATGTTGTCATAGCGGCAACAACAATGAGACACCCTCTCACGGTGGATATTCCGTTCAAACGCACTAAGCGTTTCCATTCCACCTTTTTAATTCGAACGGCAGAGGTGTCGAACTCATTGCCGGCGTCTAACTTCCTGAAAAAGTAAAACCCAGGGTTATTTAAAAGTAGAGTGAATAGGTATTTCCTAGGCAAGCGTGCTAAATCTTCGACCACGTCGTCGCTTCCCATCAGGTGAGATTGCGGTCAAACGTACGAGTATGTCTAGTTTCTTGTAAATAAAAAAAAAAAACAAAATATCATATCACGGTTCATGAGATATAGCCCAGAAACGGAGAGACAGCGGAGTCTTAGTAATAGGGTCCCGTTTTACCCTTTCGGTACGGAACCCTAAAAAGTTTTTGTAGAGTTTGCTTAACGATTTTTAAATATGTTTCTAGTTCCCGAAGCAAAGCTGTCCCGATGTATGCAGTTTGGTCCGAATGACCAATGGCCGCGGGGAAGTGGCGGGGCCTGCGCGACACCCTGCTCAGGAAGACTGAATACCTGCCCCATCAGGTCGAGGAGACTAACTTGAGAAGGTGGGTGCATTTTTCTTACTAGTTGCATTCATCTACTGGTGTATTCGTCTTTCTCCCCTTCCGGTTTTGTGTAAACACAACTAAAATATAAGTATTGTTTCTTGAATTTTACTTACTTAAATATAATTGCCACTTTTAAGTTCTCCAAATGTAAACTGTATTTATTTTGTGTACTTATTAGATTTCGATTCTTAAGTAAGGCTACTACACTGCCGCCGGCAGACCGCCGGGTATTCGAGCCGCCGGGCTTGCTGCACACACGACCCGCCGGCATGGCCGCCGGGGTGTAATGGTGCTATACGGCATGTGCCGGCGACTTGGCCTTTAGATTCCTTAATAAAAGTATTTAATTTGGTTTTAACAACCTAGTAAAAACTCAAGCTCCAGAGCGTCACTTGTGTTTAAATTTTTCTCAAACATTTGTTTCTTTTGTTCCAGATGCCTGGACCGCTGGGAACTGTCCGCCATCGGCGTGGGCAGCACGCTGGGCGTAGGCGTGTACGTGGTCATCGGGCCTGTTGCTCTGAACATGGCGGGCCCGTCCGTCGTGCTGTCCTTCCTTATTGCTGCTGTCGCCGCGCTCTTTGCAGGTGACGACACTTTTACACGTCTGTGGTAACGATCTGTGCAAAAACGTAGGGATACAGACTTGGGGATGGGGCTCAGATTTTGGACATAAAAATGCCTATTGTACCGCGGTAGCTCAGTTCCCACTGAGCTTCGCATTCGTAAGCCAGGTTTAAACTCCAACTCGTACCAATAAGTTATTTGGAACTTATGTATGAATTTTCATACCCCTGGCTTTTCGGTGAAGGAAAACATCGCAAGAAAACCTGCATAGGTGCCTACGTACGTCCGGAGCACAAATCAATGGCGTATGTGAATCTGTCAACTGCACTTGGTCAGGGTGGAATGCGGCTTCTTGAGTAGAATGATGGAGGATGATGAATGTGGTTGTGTTGTGTTTTCTAGTAAAACTCTTGATGGCTTGGTGTTAATGCGGTCATATTAGGTGCCGTTAACTATATCTGAAGATTTCAAGTAAAATATTAGGAGACGAACTAGGCCGATGACTATTAAAATGAGTAAGCGATTTTGCACCTTTGCGTTTACAATAAGGCCACAAAGGTGGATTTATCTGTCAAATGTCCCTTATCGCTAGATTGCTTGATGAATCACTCGCTTGTAATTTAGCGACAATAAAACCGGAAAATACAAATGGACAACAACACAAGAAAACGAATATTTTATTAGTCCTAGTAAACATTCTTTAGTAATAATATTTAAGATCTAGGTACATGTTCCTTTGGATATTGACGGTCAGCTCTAATTCTGCATTTTATTCCACTGTCGAAAGATACACAACCACGACTTGGTTCTTCTTCCCTGCAACTTACTGGCTTCTTAACTCTTACAGTAAATTTCAGATGTAGTAAGTGACTCGCATCTACCATTTACGTCCATACTTGAACGCCCTAAGCATAACTTTTCAATCATGATTAATTTTGCCAAAGCTCTTATGCACGAAAATTTGCTAGTTACGTCCTTTCTTGAACATCTTTACTACATTTTTTCCCCATGACCGAGTTGCCAGAGCCCTAACAATATGACATAAAGGTTTGTTGAGTTTTGTTGAGTACATTGCTGAGTTTTGTTGAGTACATTTTGTTGAGTATCATTGAATTTTGTCTATGGAATAGCTGTTTTTTTTAAGCGAATTTCGGTATGGTCCCAAAGTAAAAGTTATTCATAATGATGAGTACTAAGTATAAGCCCTTTTCGGCTTAGCCTTTTTCTTATAACCCTGTATAAAAGTACATCATAATAACACTGACGTGACGTTTAACATCAGGCGAGCGATTAGTTCGTCTCGTCACTCAATAGCATAAAAAAACACTGGTTACACTTAGAACGTCTGTCTCCCGTATTCCAGGTCTGTGCTACGCTGAGTTCGCCGCAAGGATACCGCGCGCGGGCGCCGCCTACAGCTACACCTACCTGGCGCTCGGTGAGCTGGCGGCCTTCCTCGTGGGATGGATCAATATCCTCGACGCTTTGATCGGTGAGATGAGTTGGCTTGTTTAGATTATCGAGAGTAAAAGAATCTGCTATAATTTCCGAGTTTTTTTTTTAAGAAACGCTATAGCTAAAATAAAATTACAATCTAGCCTCAGGCTAATAAGTATGTAATTTAAATCTAAGTTAAATTTCTAGGTAACTAGTTACTAACAATATGTCCACTACTTAACACTTTTCTTAATATTTAACTTTCGAAGTTGATATCCTGCTAATTTTCTAAATGTCAAAGTTTGCATGTTTTTGAGTTTAGATGTTAGTTGCTCAATCGCCCAAAAACAGTTAAACGGATTTAGATGAACTTCGGTATGAAGCTAGCTTATAACCTGGATTCACATTTAAGCTAGTTTTTATCTCGGACAATGCCTGAGAAACCGCGAGGCGCCACTAGTTAATTAACAAAGCAGGCTGAGGTAAGGCCATGCCCGCTGTTTAATTTGATTTGCAGTAACGAGAAATTATGTTATGACTTTAATCAGTAAGAACGTACTTAATTTTCCATTAATTAGTCACTTCGATTTAATCAGAAGGTATCTAATTACTTGGTATTAATAACTCGTTGACCGAGCTAAACAAAGGTCTCCGAGTCTATAGGCATGTAGGCATGTAGTTTAGGTATTCCAAAACAATGTTCAAACTACTATGAGCGAAATCGGTTTGAGGGGTCGCAAAGTCGCGGTTCGACAACAACTAGCTAATTATAAATATGTAGACAAGTAGTTAGGAAATGGGTAGGTAAATTATGCAGGTATATGTGGAATGTGAAACGTAAATAATAATAAAAAAACATGAGGGCATCTGATGATTTCATCTGGTTTAAAAATAAGGCTTCTGTACCTACCTATCGATACGCAACTCGTTTGAGTATCTGCTTCACTCAACTCAACTTTAGTTAACTTTGGCACAATGCAGTATTTTTTAGTATTTAAATGCCAACTTAGAGAAATGGAGCAAATTAATAACAACTTGGTACCCTAGAAATCTTAATATATATAAATCTCGTGTCACAATGTTTGTCCTCAATGGACTCCTAAACCACTTAACCGATTATAATAAAATTTGCACACCGGGTGCAGTTCGATCCAACTTGAGAGATAGGATAGTTTAAATCTCAAATTATAGTCGCAATTTTAATTTATTGCAAATTATATATATACTGATAATTTTTACTATAAATTGACAAGTTAGCATCAACATACTACGGTTGCTATAGTTACGCAATGGCTTTTGACAGGACAACGTCTGTCGAGTCAGCTAGTAGAATTATAAAGCGCGGAAGACCAATTTAAAAGATGGTAGGACAAAGTGAAAAGTGTAGCGGGAAGTTGATGGTCAAGGAATGGGTAATAGAGACACAGGGAAAATTGGAAGAAGTTGGGGAAGGCCTTTGCCAAATAGGGGCAAACAGAAAAAGGTTAGGTTAGGTTAGCAAGTAAATGTAAGTTTTTTAACGTGCTTTTCTGAAATAAAGGCGTTTATTATGCCAACTATATGCCGTTTCTCACGTTCCAGGCACGGCGACCATAGCCCGAGGCCTCAGTCTGAACATGGACACGCTTCTCAACACCACCATGTCGGAGTGGTTCATCTCCTTCGCGCCCATCTCCGCCGCCTTCATGTCTCCCTACTTCGACTTCTTTGCTTGCCTGATCGTTCTTGTCATGGGCGGTGAGCACACTTTTCTTGTCGAAATGTTTGTAAAAGGAAAACATGGAAATTGCGAGCTTTCTTTCTAAAGTAAAGAAGAGCAAGTATATTCGAAAGCGTAGAGAGATGACGCAGCAAAATACATATCAACAAATGTTGGTATAACTTAAAATTGAACTGACACAGTCTTTGGCTAGTTTAGAGCCTGTGGAATTTTATTTAATTGTTGAAATGTATTTCGCCCGAATAAAAAAAAAAAAAAAATATATATATATTGTTCAGTTTTAGAACTTTTGTTGTCATATTTTTTAAAGCCCTATATCTTGTTATTGTTACAGCGGTGTTGGCGTTCGGCGTGAAAGAAGGGGCGCTGGTCAACTTCGTGTTTGTCGCCGTCAATATGTTTTTTGTGCTATTTATTGTCATTTGCGGCGCGTTTGTAGGTTGGTATTAATATTGTATTTGCAGAACCACTTAATTACTAGAAATCGGTAGTCAGGAGCCAGGCTGAATAGGTAGATATTTCTAATATTAATGACTAGCTGACCCGTGCCCACTTCGTTGGGCATAATGTTAATTAAACCCGAAGCCATCGCGCGCCGTCCGGACCGTTTTTTCTCCGATTCGCTTTGCAAAACGGACTACCACGTAAAAGCCTTTTTATTTTTCGGTTTTTTATATAACCTATGACACTCAGCAATAATGTGGCTTTCTATTGGTGAAAGAATTTTTAAAATCGGTTCAGTAGATCCCGAGATTACCCCTTACAATTTAACAAATATACAAACACACAAACTTTACTTCTTTATAATATTAGTATAGAAGTATAGATATATGTGCGCTATCCTGAAGTTTTCTCAGGGAGGTAAATTTCGAGAGAACCATCTTTTACACTTTCTCCTCTCAGACTCCATGGTGTTTTTTGACGCTAGACCGAATCGTATTACTGATGCCAGCTGATACAAATGTTGATTAATTAATTATTATTCATGGGGTAGTTGCTTTACCATACTCGCCTATCCCTAGCTTTTATAAACCAAAATATGTGTCAATTATTCCAGCAAATTCGAACTACTGGTTCATCCCTCTGGAAGAAGTGCCTCCGAACCAAGGGTCAGGTGGATTCTTTCCGTTCGGCGTAGAAGGCACATTGAGAGCCGCCGCTGTCTGCTTCACTGGGTTCGTCGGGTTTGACACCATTTGCGCCGCCGGGGAAGAGGTGAGGACAAAACAATAGAATACTTACTTGTTAGGATGACACAGCTTTTCAAGACTGTTCATTATCATAAGCATGTCTAATGTTTGTCCAATGCTGGATATGGGCCTCTCCTAGAGCATGTCACAATCACAAGGCAGGATCTTCTGCCTTACTCAACCACTTGCCACCAGCCGCCTTACGCAGGTCGTCACTCCGCCTCCTTACGTTTGCTAAACTCTGGTCTCCACTCTAAAACTCGTCTACTCCAGCGGTTGTCGTTACTCTATCTACTTCTAAGATTGTTATTGCTCTACTTTTATTTTGATGTTTTTTCAGGTGCTGGAGCCTCGTCGCGTGCTTCCGTTCACGATACTGATCGTATTGGGCATCACCTTGCTCTGCTACACCAGCGTTGCCATCGTCATTTCTATGATGGTACCTTATTACTTAACGGTAAGGAATCTTATTTATGGCTGAGCTAAATAACTACATATTTTGGGCACTAAGTAGGTGATCACTACGTTTAATGGTGACAGCACACTGCGTAAAATAAAAATAAGTATTGTGGCACCCAGACTAGATACTGAATTTTCCACTCGTGTTAATGTGCAGGACCATGTGATCACGGTAGCAGCAGCCTTCTCGTACGTGGAGTGGGACTGGGCGTGGTGGCTAGTCGGCGCGGGCTCGCTGATTGGTCTTTATGCCAGGTATGACTCTCACCATATCTTTGATGATGATCACATTTATATCGTCTTCTTTTTTTTCTCTTGTCTATCATCTCAACTATTCTACTACATATATTCGCCTCTGTAGCTGTACAGTGTGGTAACAAGACAGAGCTCCAAGACGGATTCACACCCGGATAGAATGTAGCCGAGAAACTCAACCCTGGTTGTTGTCCACCAACGAAAGTACTGTCTGTAGTCTGCCTATTAACGCGAAGATAGAGCGCAAATAAAAAAAGCTCAGAGTAACCATGTATAGAGAGAAGCACAGAGTATAACATTACAAAGTTTATAACCTGAATCAAATATTTTACTATTTAGGATTAACTAACTCCAACTGTTCCATATGAGATGCCATACCCTAATGTCTATTTGTTTCCAGCCTGTTCGGAGGGCTATTCTTCCTGACTCGGCTGATGTACTCCATGTCCTCGGATGGGCTGCTGCTGCAGTTCCTCTCCAGGGTCACCACCAGCCGGCAGTCTCCTGCTATACTCACTATTGGATGCGCTGCTGTTATTGGTACGACCTATATCACTACCCTTATACTTCCGTGTGATAAACTTAAACAATACATTTTTTATTGAGAGAATTTCGTAAGTGGTAATACAATTTATGCGACAGGCAGGTTTGTTTATCCTAATCTAGAGCAGATGTGGATGACCACTAAGCAACTGATATCAAAATAAAAGAAAGATTGTGTACGAGTAGATTTGCTGCCAATTAGCTACATATAAAACAGCATGAATTTTCAGCATTTGTAATTTTTGATAATCATCCTATGATTCTCTAAACTGTGATTGCAGGCCTAATAGCTGGGCTCGTGGAAGTGAAACCATTGCTCTTGATGCTGTGCCTCGGGACTCTGATCTCCTACACCACGGTTGCAGTCGGGATTATAATTTTTCGGTTAGTATGATTTCTATTTGTTTTGACTTTTTTTATGTCTATCATCTATCATTATAAACAAGACCGCTACTCAGGCTCTTGACATATACAAACTTACTTAGGTACGTTACACACTTTTCGATTTGAGATTAATCCATAGGTAAATTTATTTTATTCACACCAGACATTACAAATAAAAAGATAAATAATGACTGAAAACTAGTACAACAACTAGCGATCTAATCACTAAGAGCGATCTTTTCCAATATTATTTTAATATTTATTTGTTGTTTATTTCAGATATGGATCGGACTATACCCCAGGCCAGCCCAAGTATCTGCGACAAATGATTGGGTTGGGGCGGTCGCCGACGAAAACCTCCTCTCGCATTGTCAACGTGTCGCTGCTTATATTCAGTAAATAAGTTATTGTTGTTATACCAGCTGTTATACCGGCCTGCCCGCTGGTCTTGTTGCGTGGATTTCGGACTTCCTGAGGAATCGATCGATTTGAGTAGTCGTTGATGGCTGCTCGTCTGATCGAATGGATATCAATGCCGGTGTTCCCCAGGGGTCGGTGCTGCTCTCTGCGACGCTCTTCCGCTGCACATTAACGATCTGCTAAAGCCCGATATCTTTGGGTACGCAGATGACAGCACTGTTGTAGAGAGCTACACTTCTAACGCACGGTCCAGTGGTCCTCAAATCCAGTTTCTGAGAGAGGCTATGGTCGAGCGCTTGAACTTGTCCCTTAAGGCTGTCTCAGATTGGGGTGATGCCAATCTGGTCAGGTTTAATGCGACTAAGACCCAGGCGTGTCTGTTCTCCGCAAACAAGAGCCCATTCCAACTGGCACCTACTTTCCGAGATGTGTCCATTCCGACGGCTGACAGTCTTGAGCTTTTGGGCGTTACTCTGACTCGTCAACCCTCAACTTTGGCTGCCAAAAAGCTGGGTATCCTTTCGAAGGTGCGGCGGTACTTTACGCCGGAACAGTTGCTGTTACTTTATAAAGCACAAGTTCGATCGTGCATGGAGTACTGCTCGCACCTTTGGGATGGATCGGACAAATACCAGCTTGAGGCGTTGGAGTCCATTGAGAAACGTGCCAAGAAGCTCATTGGTGAAGACTCCCTTGTTCGGACTAAACTCCAAACTCTCGAACATCGGCGCAAAGTTGCTAGTCTGTCGGTCTTTTACCGGATACATTTCGGAGAGTGTGCTTCTGATTTGCATGATCTAATTCCCTCTAGCCCTTTTTACTATCGTTCTACCAAGGGCACTAAAAGCGTCACCGTTTTATGGTTGATATATCAAAAACTCGTACGAAACGCTTTGATTCCACCTTTATTGTGCGAACCGCTAGGGTGTGGAACGCTTTGCCTGAGTGGGTGTTTCCCGATAGATATAATCTGGGTGTCTTCAAGTCGCGAGTGAATCGGTTTTTTCTAGGCAAGCATGCTCCATCGTAGACTGTATCGTTGCTTACCATCAGGCAAGATGACGGTCAAATGCAAGCCTATTACTGAATAAAAAAAAATGCTAAATAGCAATTATAATATAGCAATCTACAATCTTTGTATTGATTGGTTTAAAAGTTAAATGAAAACGAATGTCAAGATCCACAGTTAGGGTTCGAAAACGAATGTCAAGATCCACAGTTAGGGTTCTATACAAAGTCTATTTATGTTCTCTGCGAGGCCCAGACCTTTGCTCCGTATTTTAAGGATCTGGGTTGGCTCAAGTAATCGCTGACGAAGGGAAACGCACAATGCATCCCTAGCAGAACGGTGTGCTGGACCTATCGCCCCCCATCTCGAATAAAAATGAAATAAGAATCAGACTGTAAATTCTTAATTAGATTTGTAACTGAACAAAATCTTTTCAGTGTGCATCAGCTTGTCGGGCGCCCTAGTAGCCTTCAACGTGGCGAACCCTCTGATCCCGGCCACAGTTCTCGGTGCCTTCGCGTTCGTACTGGTGCTTGAGATGATGGTACAGCCACAAGTCAAGGAAGAGATATACTTTAAGGTAAGAATGAGATGCCTAGTAACGATGACACACCATACATATTTGTGAATGGCGAGAAAATATACTGTTTACTAGCTAAACCCGAAGTTTTTACATGCTGTTTTTTTTAGCTTCAGTGCGAGTGCAATTTAAAGCAATACATAAAATACATTGTAATATTTCAGACTCCTCTAGTACCACTCGTGCCATGTATCAGCATCTACATCAATCTTCATCTAATGGTCTTAATCAACGCCCAGACTTGGATCCGAGTTGCAATTTGGACAGCTGTCGGTAAGACAATTTATTTAATTAAAGAGACGACTACAAAACATGGATCCTTATATGAAAATCTATCACACACATCAGTTAATGCAAACAAAATAATAATAATGCTAATTTAAAACATATTTTTCAGGATTAATCATTTACTTCATCACAATTTGTTGCTGCAAACGCCCAGCAAAGAACAAACTGGCAAACAACATAACAGTGTCGTATACACACTCTCTCAACAGGAATGGAAAGCCACCAGTTCAGATTATAGTGGAATCACCAACCCCTCCTGACACACTAACTCGTATTAGTAACACTGGAGGAGACATACAAAGAGAAGATACCATACTAGAAGAAACAGAAGATATCGTCAGAAATAATGTAATGCCGATCAGGACAGCGATCAAAACGGAAGAAATCATAATGCACCAATCGTACATTGAAAACAACGAAGAAAAAGAAGCAAAAATAATAGATCTACTCGATCAAGTTTTACAAGCAGAAGAGGATTCATACGGAGAAGCAGTTAGCGTTAAAGAAATTGATGAGGAAGATGCATGTTACAATGAAAATATGATTCAAAGAAAATCACTTAGCGAATTGTCTGACGCAGGCTCGGATGCATCACTTGGTAATCACGGGTTATCTAAATATGATGTCATAGCACAAGTTCACAGAGAAGATTTGCCTAGAGTTAACGAAGAAGAGGAAAAAAGTGAGAGAGAAGGAGTTCTAGATAACGACGAAATAAACGACCACGAAGAAGTGACGGCATTTAATGATAGCGATTCTCGAACTGACGAATCGGGCTATTCGGATACTATTGACCGTAACACCTTGAGCGAATCTTTAGAGGAATCTAAAGAAGAAATCCCAAATATACCAATCCCACCACCCATGCCCATGCCCATGGATGCAAACTTTTTTATAACTCCAAAATTTACAAAATCGTATACAATGGGAGCAAAGAGATACTCTGCGCCTCCACTCGAAGAAGACGAAGTGAATAAACCTCGAGAAAGTATTAACAGTGTGAAATCAAATAGCTCTTTAGGAGATGGCAATTTGGCGTTCGGGAGTGATCGTCAGCTTCATTTCATGTCCAAATTGAACGTTATCTTTCAGAATAAAATAACAAATAGCGATGACGAAGAGCCTCGTAAAAGATCGCATTCTACTGGTAACGTAGTAGATAATACAGAATTTTCAATAAATCGTGAGAGGTCGCCCATGTTTCTAGCGCTGAAAAATGAAATTACATCCAAAGAAGCGGCGCAGAACTTACGACCATCAGCTGTAGAAATTCCAGAAATATCTGCAAAAGCAGAAGATAAATCAGAAGTTGCGCAAGATCAGGAAGAGGAAGATGATGAAAGTTTAAGTAAAGAAGATTTTAAATCAAAATTGGCGAATATTTACGCATCCGGTGGTCCAAAACTCAAACCAAAATTAAAGAAGCTGATTCCACCTCCACCTGAAGATTCTTATCAGACGGATACGTCAAGCACCGAGAGCATATCTAAATTGCCTAAGATGGAGAAAAATGACACATTAAAACGACAAAGGGACAAGTTTGGTGAAGTGTTGAATTCGTTTAGACTAAGTTATAACAAAGACGATGATGTGTAATGAACAATTTTTTAGTCATTTTCATGATTCTTCTTAAATGTTTTTGGGTATTTACGCCTAGTCGTATATCTAAGTGCCTTATTTATATTAAGTTCAAGATATTGTTATGTTTAACTTAGATTTGTAAGTTACTTAGATCAATAATTCACAGCATTTTATCAGAAAGAAGACTGATCCATCAAGAGTTTTTGGTACCGAAATTTGCTGCCACTTTAGTAGTTAGTTCAAGTGCCATTTCTATAGCCCACAGATAATTAAAAAGGATTCTAAGCTTCATTCATCCCTAAGGCTCATGCATATTACAGATGGTGGCATCGCATATCAATACCAGCTTTGCCATTGCCACGTACAAGACAAGTTTTGTTTTCAGTCTCGTAGGCTGTAAAGACTTGAAAAAATAAATTGTTTTAGCATTACATTATTGCCAATTCTTACTCGTATTTTGCCTTCGCAATGTCACGCACCTGAAATATGCTGTAGCCTCAACTAACACCAGTGTATAGTATAAAGTACATACGTGATGTAATAAATAATAGGATATGAAATTATTGTTATTACGTCTTCTCCGGAGATTTTAAATAAAAGCCGAGTGTCCGAATACAACTTTACTAAATCAAGAAACTAGTAAATAAATAAAAATGTAAACGATACAAATCAGTTTGTCTCACTCTTGTACAGTTCTCGTAGGACATGGTTTATCTCCATCTCCTTGGCGATGTTCGTCAGCAATGCATCTATTATTTTGTCCGACACGCTGAAAATAAGGATCAAATCTGAAATAACTACTTTAAACTATTTGTTATAAAATAGTTATTTTGTAAAAATATACCTTACGATCTAGGACCTAGGTCCTAGGTAATCAATTATTATCTTTATAGCATACAGTGGGCAGGCATACATAACATGGCGCAGCACTGGATCAAGCGGCGCGCGGCGCCGTGGCTCTACGAGTACGTTATAGGGAAGCAGACTTACCCGCCTATCATCTCCCAGGGTTTGCCGACAGCGCTGTTGGCGTACAGCGGGCTGGTCAGCATGTGCTGCACAAACTTGGTGCGGTACTGGAACATGCGGCTCGCGACGTTTTCCGGGATGTTGAAGCTGAGCCGGTATTTCTCCGGGTTTCGGGGCTTCACCGGGACCGGCCTCGGGGACTGCTTTTGGATGGTTTCTTCCAGGATCTAGGAGATTTTGGACAGGTTTTAGCCGGTTTCTTATTATTCAAAATTAAAGAATAATAATAAAGCTTTTAAATACTAATAACGTAACTGAATTTCAAAAAGTAAAAACGTGAAGGCATGGCAGCTGAGACTTCCAGCTAAAATGACAGCAAAAATATATTAATACAAATAAAAATGTTTTCAAGAAATGAATTAGTGGAAAGTTGTTAATGTTGAGATGTTATAGGAAAAAGCTGCCAGCGAAATGCAAAATCCGACAGTTCCAAAATTATCGCAATCTTCCTTACATCAAGAAACCTAAAGATATGCAGACAACTGTAAACCTGCCGAATTAGTTTGCTAAGCCACTACATACATACACGTAAGAGTTGGGGAGTGCTGGGCTGCCGGGGAGAGCTTCCCCCTGTGATGCAGAGCAGCTGTGCGTTCTTCGCTCCTGTCACTCTTTCGTTAGGCCTGAAAGCGCGCAGATAAGATACTAAGCGATGTGAAGCGATGTGATAAATCTACTGCCTCTACGAAGAGTATCGAAACGAAACTATGGCATTTTTACAGGAGAGCAATTTCAAGTCAATATTTGACCTTAATTAAAAAGTTAAAATGTGTTTCGATTTAAAACATGTTATTTTTTTTTTAGAATTATTTGTTTTCCTGAAAGTATATTAAATATCGAATATACTTTCAGGAAAACTATTAAATATTAAATATCAAAATCAGGTTTTTTTTCCATTGTAAATAATGTTCCATACATTATTTAAGTAGTTTCGATACTATTCGTAGCAGCTAGCAGTCGATTTGTACTACGAGATTCATGCGTATTGCGTACTAAAGCATTGCAGGAAATTAAATAAAGCAAACCATTGTCACTATGAAATCTAACGTGGTTTTGACACGATTGTTCTTATTATTATTTGTATAACGAATAAATCCGCCTTTGTCCAACAACTCGCATGTTGGTAAGCGACTATGTGGTCGAACTGGTCGACGATGAAGCACGTAGACTTAGAAAATACATATTCACTCTGACCTCAAAAACGCTAAGATTAATTATTTCTACCGGGAAACAAGGAACCATAAAGGGTTAAACAGAAAGAAATAAAAAAATATATCATCACGACCTGGCATTCTTTAACTTACTGTGGAATTAGTTAACTCTTTTTCTCAGTCTAGGTCCTGGGCTAATTACGATAGACTTTGCATAATTTATTTTGGATAAATGCAGTAAAACTGAAATAACGTACCGTTCAAAATAGCAGGGCAGGACTTTCATAAGCACTATAAAGCATGTGTACCTAAACTGTGTCTATGTGTAGGTATTGGAACTAAGATAAACACATGGCGTCATCCGTCGGCCTGGGGTGCAACCCCTGGGCGCGACAGCCGGCGTCGTCTGGTCGCAAAGCATAAAACCATGTATCAAACTGCCATTTTTCATAAGTACACAAGGCGGGGGAGGAAAGACTTTGTTTGTATGGTATACTATTAGCAATACAGCGATCACTTAAAACTGAGTTAAACTACATGGCGGTAATTTTAAAATTGAATTGAAAATATAGACCGATATCCTATCGCAACTTATTATAAATGCGAAAGTGAGTTATCATAATCACTGCGCGGGTGAAACCGCAGGCGTGGCTTGTTGTATTTCAATATTTCGCTTGCCTAACTAGAAGAGAGTTCAAAGGCCGTTTGAAGCATTTTTACGATTTTTGCTATAAAACAAACAAGGCCCTACAATACATATCTACAAGGCTCTATAAAGCAGGCGGTATCAACTCGTAACAGTAAATTAGTACGGCTTTTGTCAACAATTAGTTAACAACCTTCAGGTATGGCGTCGCATTTGGGGTTTCGCGGTGATGTTTTGCGCGTGATATTCAAAAACTTTCTATCAAACTTTATAGTGGTAGATTATGGCCCAATAATCCAAAACAAACAACAAAACCTAAAATTAGTAAAGCGACATACATATACTTAAAATTTACACACGTCCAACGACTTATAGTTCAAAAATACGTATGTAGAGGTAAAAGTTGTGTTATTGTTGCGTCTAAATAAGAATATTTAGAAGGAAATCCAAAGAAGCCAGTAAACATCGTTTTTATACAAGCTAATGGTCAGCAATGCAGTAGATTGAGACGACCTCGGCGGATCATTGTTGATGTCACTCCGCTATCTCAGAAATTTACGCTTATTGCAATTTAGAAGTAGTTTAAAGAGATAACATTTTCAGATGAGAGAATCGACCGGCATCATACCTATTATATTAAGCAAAAAAGTATGAAGTTGGTGTTGATTTTCATAAATTGATATCGAATTGTTTAAAATCGTTAAATAGTAGTTTATGCAACTGTCATATAATGAAGGGTATTAAAACACGAGTGTGTTTATGAAACGAGCGCAGCGAGTTTCATAATAGTAACGAGTGTTTTAATACCTGTGTTATATGCAGTTGCATACACTACTTTATCTACACTAATGCTGTTACATTCTACTTATGTTTCCAATACTTGATAAAATACGTTTATCTTCACTAATAAAAACGTGTATTGTCACAGTGAACTTGGCGCGCAATCAGGAGCGAGCGCGCATGCGCGCGCAGGGCGGCGGAGCGAGCGCGCATGCGCGCGCAGGGCGGCCAATCAGGAGCGAGCGCGCGATGTTATAATGGCTCATTACGACATCGATGTGGATATTATAACATCATGTGAAATTGCTTAAATGTTGTCTGTGCTATAACAGTAGTCATTATAACACAAGCATTGGAAACATAAGTAGAATGTTATAACATTAGTGTAGATAAAAGCTATTACATAATTTGTAAGGCTCGATAAATCCACAATAAGGAAATGCAAGGAAGCTCTGGATTATAGCGCAATTTCCACTCCGATGGCATGGTTATTAGTAATTCTACAAGACAGGCATAAAAGAAACATCTGATGGAATTAAAATTAATTACTACGAAATGGACTGCTTTATGGGCCGCTTTTTTTGCTATGGAAAAAAGAAAAATGAAAAACACGATGAAAAATAGAGATGCTGACGACTCGGACACAAAATATTCGAATAACTTCTCCAAATTGACACGTTTTAATTTTGATACTTTTTTACTGACAATTAGGACACCATCAATCTTTTCATCAATATTATACAGTCAAATAAAAAAGCTAAAATAAACTCTTCGAAAAGAGCGCTACCAATACTGCCTTTCCCACAAGTCCTTAAATACCAACATAAAAGTAAACAAACAAGCAATTTTCCATTTAAAGGTCGATTCACACATATCAGTGAAGCCACAGTTCCGACACAGTACCGGCACAGTGCGAAATATTCTTTCATACATTCTCTATGAACGCATCCCCACTTGTCAGTGTCAGTGACGACACAGTGCTCTCAATGCGTTCATAGAGAATGTGCCGGTACTGTGTCGGAACGGAACTGCGTCGGAACTGTGGCTTCACTGATATGTGTGAATCGAGCTTAAACCGACAAGCACTATCAAGATTAAATGCTGCTTTAGCTGAAATAAAGACACTTCCATGACATAGGAGTTCCAGTCACGGAAGCCAGGAATAGATATGATCCAATATGATGGTACGTCGGTTCTCTGCGACCTTGGCCTTGGTAGAGCATACGGAGCTGGGACGGGGTGGCACTGTAGGATGACTACAAGTCTATAAAAGCAGCAAGAAATGAAGGCAGATAAAATGTTTTGGCCAGACAAATATTTTTTTTACAATAGATTAAGGGGTATTATGTATACTCAAACTCAAACCTTTCTTAAACATTTTTTAAATTATTTTTTTCATTTTTCAAGCATGCTTTTTGCTATGACAAAGTGTAATATAGTCTGATAGTAGAGCTATTTTATCTTGTGTAATATATGTGTAAACTGATGATACAATTCATTCTAAGGATACCGTCGCACATTTTATGACACCTACACAAAGTGTCATGATATATGCGACTGACGCTCCGGCTTTTACACTTAAACGCTTGATAAACTTAGTAAGTTGTTTAAATCCGTCTTGTTCTTACATGTCAAATGTCACGTCAGCGAGAAGTTTGTCAGGGCATTTTATTTAAGACCCGTAATAGGGAGACATCTAATTACTAAGAGATTCATTATTTCCGAGCAACACTCATGACCAACACATTGCCTGAAACTAAGTCAACAAAGTAACTTATGGCTTTGCTATGACTTTTATGAGAGGTGAAATTTTATTTTGTATTCTGTTACATTATTCCAAGATATGCAGTCAGTAGTGTTGTCACGGCACGCCATAACTGCTTTGGAAATGGGGTTCAGATGGTTCCGTACTGACATCATGCACCTTTTAAACAACAATGCCAACTGCAGCGCTAATGCGAACTTTCTACTGAATTCTAGAACTATAGATAGTATTAAATTATAAAAAGATGGTGGAGTACCATTGGACTTGATAAGTGAAAATGGAACTCCGTGGTTTCATCCGCGGTGAGATGAACAACGTTGATGATGTTCAAAATGCTTATAGGTATCCTTTCCATTGACAAAGTGTATGCAAAGTTTCATGATGATTGGTTGTGAAGTTAAGGCGTGACAGCGTAATAAACAAACTCACTTTCGCATTTATAGCATTAGTATGTCGATTACAAAAAAAGTGATTCTAAGTATACAATAATTATACCTATACCGAAAACGTAGTGATTACCTATTAGCCTATTAGCACCTATCAACGGTTCTCGTAATGAAGGTACGATAAAAAGTACTTGGAAAAAGCTAATTCACGTATTTGTAAGTGGGGGTTTTATCAACCATAATTTTAAGATAACTATAACCTGATCCGATTGGCACAGGACCAAGGCAGATACCACAGCAAGAGATGCTTAAACTCAGCAGTAAAATAAATAAGGCTGTGGATCACGCTACCAATTGCGGACAAACGTTCCGTTGGCAGACCATCAGCCCGATGGGTCGACGACATCAGACCCATCGCGGGTCATATCTGGATGAGATTGGCCCGAGACAGGGAAAAATAGTACAACGGAGAAGAGGCATATACCCCGCAGTGGGTCGATACAAGCTGACGATGATAAAACGACCTATAAAGTCGGAAGTCAGCGAGGGGGAGTTATGCAATTCAATTGGTTAGTATTTACACAGCTCCGCTCTGCTCCTCTGTTCTCCGCTCCAGTGGACAGGCAGCCTTACTCTACTCCACAGAAGATGTACGTTTACAATTGCAGGGTTAAAGCCTTTCTTCATTTCATTGTTTTCTAACAGTATTCGCAAATTTTAACAGTTACAGGGAGATACGCAGAAACAACTAAAAGGAAAATCGATACGTTTAACGCGTTATCTCTACCTAAGCTAATAGACAAGTACACTTAATTAGCTTAAAAGCATTTAATTAATGTTATACTCGTAGCTGTAAATGAGTAAGCGGGCACCTCGGCGGCATTATTAATGTGACATGTGACTAGTACGGCGCGCCCAGTCTGGGAAACTGGGAACCCTGAGTTAGGCTAGACTGGGTCGCCCTGGCTTACGTCCCGCTTTGTCAGCTTTTTTTTAAAATTAAATGGCAAACAAGCGACGCGCCGATGATCGTAAGTGGTCACCATCGCCTCCAATACCCAATGTATCTTCAGTGCGTTGCCTACCTTTGAGGACTTTATTAACCCTTCGTTTGCGGCCAAGATTATCGTTTGGAAGAAAAACTGAAGGCATTTCACAAGACTCAGCGAGACAAAAGCCAACGCGATTCTGTTTAGGTTAGTGCTAAGAGCCCATGGTACGGGCACTGAACAGCCGGTGAGCTAAGAGTACGTGAGACCTAGGACTCTGGGGTCGTTAAGTTGTTTACTGGGCGGTGCTCTAGCGTGTTAAGTATGACGCTGTCTGCATTTTTCATCGCTTACTTTTAGTATTAGCTGCGCCCTGTGGTTTTGCCCGATTTGTTCAATATTTTCTCTCATTAAAAGTATACTATAGTAACTTTGCAAAGTAAGATTTGTTGCTAAACTTTAACTGATTTGTTCTATCTCCTTATCGTGAAATGTAACTTTTCGTTTCACATTTTTTCTTACTTTTCTTTACTTATGATTACTTACTTATGAGCTAAAGATCAGGCGCATTTTTGGTCAGACATTTGTCAATTATTTTTTTTTCGAAATATCTATTCACTCTTCTTTTCAACAACCCGGTGTTGAAAACCTTTTCGAAAAGACAGACGCCGACAATTAGTTCCACCCTCTGCTGTTTGAATTAAAAAGGTGGAATGGAAACGCTTAGTGCGTTTGAACGGAATATCCACCGTGAGAGGGTGTCTTGTTATACATCTGGTGCTGTTGTTGTTGCAATTTATTTTATTGATTTTTAAGCACAGATGATGTAAGCATTATATTGTATCAGCCATTCTATGAACATCATTAGCCCCTATTTTATTCAGCCAAGGCCCCGTGAAACAATGGGATGGATGCACATAAACCTACGCCGGGAATGGCCGCGACACCGCAACACTACGTGCCACTGCCATACGCGAGTTCTCAATGCATATCGGAGGAATCTACAGTTAAGGACTTACTATGGTTTTAACGACGCATTTTTTTATTGTTTAATGATAGAGTTGTTAACGGTATTATATACATATTACGGGTAGATGGCGACCAAAGCA
Organism: Alcis repandata; assembly: GCA_949125135.1. Taxonomy (NCBI): domain Eukaryota; kingdom Metazoa; phylum Arthropoda; class Insecta; order Lepidoptera; family Geometridae; genus Alcis; species Alcis repandata. Next base: position 10,044,960 of record OX421239.1, on the reverse strand, counting down.
GGTCGGTAATGTCGGTGTGGGCTGTGTGAAAGAGGAAAAGAAATGAAATAAATTTAATTCATTAAAAAAACTCGACACAGCAATTCAGTTCTAAAATAAAAACATACATACATAAAGGTTCGCGCTGTGTTGTCAGCTGAGAAGATATAACACAAGTTTGACAAAGGGATTCAGATAATGGTAACTGATAGAAATTAATGAAGATTTTGTACAAGGTGGAAAAAGGTCAAAAGACATTGGAGGCAGGTGATGAGTTTATTGTATTTATTTATTTATTGTATTAGAACTTTTATGAAAAGTTCTGTTTAGAAAACAAAGTTTGGTTTGTGGAGAACCACGCTGGTCAGCACGGTTGGTTAGATTAGATACTACCGTGTAAAAAGAGCAATTGCCACTAGTTTAAATTCTGACGTGGTCCTCACCAACACATTCACAGCTAATCTTTGCCCGCTATAATAGAACGAATTAACACCTAGAAACCGATTACATTATAGATTAGATTAGCTTCACAAATGACTTTGTTCTGAAGAAACCTGAACAAATATTTCAGAGAACTATATTAACAGAAACATTTCCTAGTACGTACTTGATAAGCCAAATGACAAATGAATGATACAGGTGTGACTGCGCAAACTTAGAACATGAATGAAGTTAATTAGTCTTTCTCAGATTACTGTGACCTTGTAATAATCCTTATATTATCTTCAGAACCCCTGGACGGAGAAACCTAGACAAACATAAAAACATGCAGTGCTATGAGGGAAGGGTGTGATGAGCCGAAAAGGGCTCACACTACTCAACATTATAAACAACTTTTACAACGGCACAATCCGTGAATTCGAGAAAAACAAAGTTCATATTGAATGTTAATGTTAATTAAATTAAAGTTCAAAATAATGAGTACTACCTTTATAGGTATTTAAGTTCTTTTCGGTTGACAAACCCTTTCCTCACAGCCTTATAGAGACCTTTGCTTCGCTCGGTCCACAAGTTTTCACGTTACTGTCATTCTAAGATCACGTCATCCTGCGACAGGAAAGTCATGTGTTTTCGACTTGTTATTCTTCTTCATAATTAGACTCTTTGTGCTTTAATTGTTGTACAGTCTTAAGCTGAGTCAGTGCCAGTTTAAAATAGAACCAATTAGCATAATAGTAACTTCTATGGCTTAATGTTCTTTGGTGAAATAGAAAAATAATTTAACGTGTTGGAAAGTTGGTGAGCTCATAGTTTTTTTCCATGATTTTTTACTCATAAAGCTTGAAGTAACAAGTTAGCGTGTTTATTCGTTCATAATCCAATACGCAATTGAATGGTGCTAGAGTCGAAGGATTCGGATTAAGAGCCTAATAAGATAAAGATATCGTTTTATCGTGAATTCGATTAGGTTTACAACACTTATTACAATTATCTTTTGGAGTTAAATTTTGTCTAGGTCTCCGATCCTAGAAGGCACCATCTTTTTCTATCTTAAGCAAGATCATGTCAGGCATCAATTTCATGTGTCCCAAAATCTTTAGCCACTTCATCTATCCACCAAATACTCAGGATGATAGACGGGCTCTTGGCTTTTTGGCAATCCCAAGTGAGCGACGCGGCACGATCCTCTACCATGCTTTCCAAGTGTCCGAGCCAGCGAAATCTATGAGACTATATCACCAATTAAACAAAACAACAAAATTATTACTTAGGTTAGATAAACCAGTAGAAAAGACTGATCATTGGAATTAAAACAGGACTGTAATCATATCGCAAGAGATCAAATCAAACGGCATGCCGTAGTCCTATATTTGGCGACAGCGGTCCTAGCCGGCAAGGTCACGGCGAGTGACTCAAACCTCCAAACCCCATAACAATATGACTAATGACGCAGATATGGCTTCAGTTAACAAAGACAAGTGGCGCCAAACACCGCCAAATTTGCAGATTAGCTGCTTCCGAAATAACACCATAAGAGCAACGTCGCAAATAAACTAGTTACCTCGAAAAGAATTGTTGTAAAATTGTTGCACCTTGGCGTTCGTTTCGTTATTTTTTTTTAATTCTTCACGTTTTTGTTATTGAATGTTTTAGTGTCAGGGTTGAAGGATATCTAGCCTGATGGTTAGCTATGATGCGGTCTACGATAGAGCACACTAGCGAAAAAGATGTAAGTCCTCACGATTTTTTGTGAGTGTGTCTTCAGTTTCCTGCATTATTCTACCATGATTTGTAATCACTCAATATAAGATAGATTACAGTTTATCACGAGAAATATTAGCTTTTTTATGACATAACATCCTTAATAATATCTGCAATATCACTGAAGTGCATTAGTTTCAAAAATATTTATACCAACAGAAAAAATTGATGGCTATCATTTAATTATGGTTTTAAATTAATATAACTTTTTTATAGAGGTAGATAAGATTAGACGCGAGGTAAATCATCTGACGTCACACATCTATAGATAACAGCACAGTTACAAGGCGACGGTAGAGCCTACAAACACAAAATAAAATAGGTGCAGAAGGTCAACTCCATACAACGAGCGATAACAGGTACTCACACATTCACGTACAAGGAACATAGCTCTAGTCGGTAGAATCCTTAGAACGATAGTCGATAACGTTGTAAGGACGCGTTTCTGTGTGCTGTGTTGTAATGGAGCATCTTTGTATTTTTTTAAATTAATAACGCCAAATAGGCAGACGATCAGCCTAATGGTGAGCAAATCGCCGCCTTTGGACTTCTGTAACACTGTGTTGATGATGCTTTGCCAGCCCCAGAGAGGTGTTTGTATACAGTAGGTAGGTACATGCTTTTTAAAATGCCCCCTTAATTTATTTAAAATGCAAAAATAGCTTTGGAAGAAGAGAACATTTTGCAGATCCACGGAAGGAAAGAACGGGTAAACTGGACGATGTGATATTTTCTGCTAGAGCTTTTGTGTGATTGGAGCCGGCCTTCTGTATTTATTCTGTGCTACTGAGTGCTCGAACGAGATCAAATGTTCTGTACGACTCCATTAGTCATACTGCTTCATTTGGGCACGCACCACGTGGGCAGCCGTCAATGAGCTTATCGCGGCTAAGTAGTCTAAAGTACTTGATTCAGTGATTGACACGAACGCTTAAGCTGAGATTGAACCTCTCGTTCAAAGAGTTGAGCATTCGTTCAAGGAAAACCAGACGTTGAAACTATAAACTTCTCGCAATCGCAGCCGAAGATTTTGTTGCTCATCTTTTTGCTAAGGTTTTGGTCTCGTAGATAATTTTGAAATAACAATAAATTAATAATAATAAAATCGGTTTATTAAGAATAAATAACAAAATAAAAAATAACAATGAGAATCGATGACACCTGCAAAAGTATAAAACTGTGTCGCAGGGAATTGATTTTATTAATGCGATATAACTCTAAATAATATATCTCTGTCTGTCTTACTTTTCTCGACTGGACTGCTGAACCTGGTTTGTTGAAACATGGCCAAGAAATAGTGCATCATAAGGACAGGCGTTTAGGTACCGCTTAGAGACTAAACAAAAATGGGTATATGGAGTTAAATCGAGAAAAAATAGGGACATATTTGAAATCGCTAGGATGACCTTGCGCGGCCTTGGGTCATCGTCATATTTTTGTTTTGCCAAATGCAATCTTATATAATACAGTATAGGTCTAGTAATCGACTTTGGTATCAAACACTGTTCAGAAATGGAATACTTCCTATTTTTATAGGAAATAAAAGATCGTGAAACGCAGCGTGGCTAGCAAATACTAAAACACGGTAACATTTAAATACGAAATAAGTATTCTTCTATACGTTTTCTAGAACCAACTAAAAGCTCTCACATTTCTCCAAAGCTCCAAGAGATCACACCTCATCAGGTGCAATTAGTCACAGGACCAAATAAGAATCAAACGTGGGCGCGAGCGCAACTCACCGCGACTCCGTCTCTTTCTTCGCGATATAAATAGAACGAGAGGCGAGATCTTTGCGCCCGGTACGCGAAATAATGGGGACCCGTATAAAGCAATAGGCGATTTGTTGGTTTTCACGAATTAACGGTGATTATGTTGTTGAGAATGTGATTGTTGGCGGTAAACGATCTGCTAAATAATTTGTTCTAATTGATTCTAAAAGATTCCATACAATGCTTTTTCTGATTTTCGGACTATGTAGGTGGTCTAGTCTTAATCATCTGTGCACGTCGGTATACTCCTGAATATAGGTTTTACTTAGGCATGCTCCTCAGATCGATAGTTTGCCCCGAGTCGCTTTATCAATTTCTCGCAGATAGCAAACATGAAAACTCAGCACCTTTGGTTCGCCAATGTTATATGTTAACTAAGCTCTTAGTAACAAGTTTATCAACCTTAATAAAGGGAAAGAAAGAAAGAGAGAGAGAGAGAGAGAGAGAGAGAGAGTATGTGAAGGGTGTGGATTATGCTGAAGATGATAAATATTAAAGTGACATACCCAGCAGGATCCCCGCTGCAGAGCTGCCGAAGCAGCCGCGTCACGTCACAGCGCGGCGGTGACGAGTGTCCATAGCTCTGCAAACAATTTGTTTTGTTAAAGACACTTTTTGACAGGTATACTAGCTTTGGATAATTCTTGATAGAATCTGTCAAAAAGTGGGTGAATGCTTTTTTAATTGTAGTGAGACAACTAGATAACTCGAACTATGCGTATGTTTTTAAGCATGAAAAGATTATTGAAAAGAAAACTTTACGGTCAGAAATGACGATCACTCACTCATTGATCAATTAAAATTTTTCACAAATGCACAATGGCAAAAATATTTTCATCCGGAGACCACATTGTACTGACTACATTGTAGTCAGTGTGAGTGAATCCACAGAATTTTTGAATACAAACATAAAATATAGAGCTGAAAAAATCATAAATGGCGAACTAAATTTCCAAAGTCCAACGTCACCTCTCAAAGTCAAGTGATCTAACTAATAAAGAACTGTCCGTGATAATTTACCTGATGATAAGCAGGTAGAGCTACCCCCGCCAATTTACACGTGCAACCGAAACACAGATTACCTGCCTACACATCGCTGCATTTTTAATCCTGATATTCTAGAGCAGGAACCGTACCAGGAGCTCTACGCGCGGGCCTGAATTGGATTACGTTGGCTTTTGTTTCGTTTTTTCTCTAGCTGAAAAAGAGAGAGACGAAACCCAGGGAGGTCCAGTTTAGGCTGGCGGTAAGATTTTATGGTACGGATTAAGGTCTGACAAGTGAGGTTTAAAAGCTTCTTTGTAGGCATACTCGTAACTCTTTCCACAAGTAAATTCTTTGCTCAATTTATGGTATGGTGGTTTTCTCATTAGTATTGTCAAACTGTTATGAAACATTGTTATATGTAGCCAATAAGCCAACGTACCCGTACGTCTGAGGTGCGTCTGAAGACAGCTAGGTAGCGATGCAGACTGTTATTACGATTTCAGGTCACGTACTATTATTTCCTTTTTGAAACGGACTAACATATTCTGCAAGCAATTCCTAACCTTCCCAATACATCATCATACAGATTTATAATAGAGATACTGGCTTTTCTAGTCTACAATTAACATTGAAACAGCGGCCAAAATAACCCAGACAGGTTGAAAATTTCAGAGGATCCCTTGCGGACAGTCTTGCAGAGAAGTATAAACTTAGTGCAAAGAATCTATAAACCAATAAAGGATCCACAACACCACCAACACATCTTTGCAATCTACACCTGCAAGTGACTAAGTATCGAGACTGCACGTCGATGACGAAGATGAGCATTAAGTCCTATCCAGTAGCTTTTCCACACTTACAGCACGTCCAATAACCATATCTCTGCAAGTGTAAAAACATCGAAATAGCTACCGAAACGAAGACAATAAATGCAAGCATTACGTCATGGCGATAACGCGATCCAGCGAGCATGGAGCATGCCTGCCTCGCCTCGCCGTCTCGCCGTGGTCAGTCCGCGATACGACACCGACGCTAGTGCACGCGTTCACGTTACTGAACCTTCTATACGTTCACACCTCGTCACACCATGGTGAGTTGTTTGTAAACTGTTGCTATTCTTAGCCTAGCTACTTCAGGGATATGATGAAGAGGATAAACTTGACAGACGATGGAATAGTTTTTGAAAGTTTAAAAGTTGTACCTTGATTTATTATCTGAGTCCCTTGAAGTTCTTAGTAGGTTCGCTTGGTTTATGAGTGCTCTACTTTGTTTGAGGAGAAATATTTGAGGCCTGAGATTTATTTTTAAATCTTACGTTACACTTGTAAAAAGTAAGTGCACTTTTCATAAAGGTGAAACGAATTCTAAGATAATAAGCCGTCGTGGAAACCCTGAACTTTAATTTTAATTATAATCTCAATTCTTTGAAGTAAACGAAATAATTGTAGTGCTCAAATAAACGTACGAATTTTATGTACAAAAGGTTGCTGTGCCGATTTTAGTAATTCAAAATTACGTCAGCACATATAATTAAATTTTGTAACAGATTTACCAGTGCTTACCTTCTGTTGTCAAGAAAACTAATACAGGAAAAGTTAATTTAAATTCCGTATTGAAATGAACAGCTGGTTACATTGCCGAGTTCAATTTGAAAACAAAGTTAGGCACTTACATAGTTTTCTTTACACTCAATTATGTTGTGTAAAAATACAGTTTTCTTTAAAATTCATGGAAACTATACTGCCTGTTACTGAGACCGAAGTGGCAGGCTGATTCTGTGCCTAAGAACAAATCTCTAAATTACTTCTCGGGTAAATCGTGAAGTCTGGAGCCAGATGCAAGCAACAGTTTATTGCCTAACGACCAGCATCTGTTTTAATTCAGCTCAATGAAGAAACATAGCCGTGACACGATCCTAACTCCATCTAGCTTTGACGTATCTACGTACTACATTTTAATTATCAAACTTTATGATTAATATCGAAGGTCAGATTAGTAAATAGTTCATGAATCGACGTTTATGCAATATCTGATTATTTTCAAAATCTATAATCAGTCAGAGAAACATACGCATTAACATTATAAAACCAAAGCAAGTGACTTAAAAATATTCAAACAACAAGCTTTTATTATTGTCATCGGAGAAACAGCTATACTAAACTTCAGCTCAAACAAACATAGCGAAGTAGTCCAAAATTCAGTTGCAAGATTTGACAAACAAACTAACATATATTGCAAATTAATTAAAAGCTGAAATAAAAGAAAAAGATGATGAGAAAGATTTTACTTTTCAGACATTTAGATAAACTTTACTTGGGATTTAACATATTCTTATAGCATAAAAACATGAAATATGTTCCGAAAGTTAAAGAATGATGATAATGTGCTCTTCAAAACAAAATATGAAGCTATAAGTATGTAGCGTAGGTCAGTGTCGACGTAAGGTCGAACGACAATAATAGTACGAGAATGTAGCGACACATACACACGTACAAACCTTTGAAATAACGACTATTTATTATGAAAAGTAACGAGGTTTTGACACAATTTGTTATAAATTACCCGTGTAGTACTGTAAGATTAGGTGGAATACTGCGACTATACTTTCGATCACAAACAAAAGAAAAAGCTCACCGATTGTGATCGAAGCTATAGACGGGGTATCAGACTCTATCTGAAGGACGTTTTGTTTGGGAAACTTTTTCAAAACGATCTATTAAAGAAAAGCTCAACCAACGAAGCGATTATATCTGTGAAATATTGACACCAAAATATGACAACCCTAGCACTGTCCTTTTGAAATTTCAATGCTATACCAAAGTAGGTACTTTGGCAAAGCATTGCAAATTCAAAAGGACAGTGGTGACAGCTTTCACAAACCATCTCCTTTTTGCAACATAATAGAGATACCTAAATCGGAATACCTACATACAATTTTTTTTGGAATACTATGCATCTAAAATGGAACTTAGGTCAAAGAATTTCAGTGTTTTCTAAGTGACAAATGATGACGAATGATGCTTGGATATTTTTTACGGGCGTCGTGTAAAACATTTTATTTGTAAGGAATAAACCTTTTTGAGGCGAACAAAACAAAACAATCAAATCTGTCGAGCTATTTTCGAGTTCTTGCGAGACACGCACAGAGCAATTGATTTTTATTTATATATTTTGTTTTTTGTCGATATATAGATAAATCAAGAATATTATCAAACTTAGCGAATATGACATAGAAAATGAGAACGAAGGCCGCAGTAAAGTCTAGCGCTGTAACAATAATGAGCTTCGAAATAGAGACCAGCGTATAAATACCCCGCCGTGTTTACGAGTACGAAATCCTTCCAAATTTTCGTATGAAACGACCAGTTGGGAAGAATTCACTCAAAAGACTTTGATTTTTGATTTATTTGTCTACGAGTATATGATTTAGTTAAACTTAACAAGTCAGCTTTTACTTTGCTTACACAGGCTTGGTTCTATTAATTTCTTGATTGTTAAAAAATTAGCAGTTAATAAAACAAAAAAAACTCCAGTAGTACAAATGGTGTAACAGTGCTAATTGAAGCACAAATAGTAGGCGCAGACAATGTTTGTCTCAAATAAAATTTCCTTTTCATCACTCCCAATTATAAAATTAAGTTTCTGCTAAACCACTTCAGCAGAATTACATGTTCCAGATAAAATAAATAATGTGTTCTCACGTGGACAGCGACAGATAAAAACTAGGTTGATGTTACTGACGGCCAACGCTCGGTTATTTTAGAATTTACACATAAATTCTGGATTGAAAACAATCATTTGGATGCTCTTGTCGTTATAAAATCTAGATATAATTTTCTTCAAACAAAATGTTTTGGATTCTGGACTAGTTTTAAATTTTAGACGTACAATAATGTTAAAAGATGAGAAAATCGTGCATTTGCTGTGACAGAGAGTAAGCATCATACGTCTATAATATAATATTGATGCGTCCTTTAGATTTGAATTTTCCACTTTACCGCGCAATGTATAATAATTAAAAAGTTCTTATTGCTGTTTCTAGAGTTGCATACATCAGAAATCTTTCCACTGATTGGAAAGCCAGAAAAAGTTAATCCTTATATGGAACACAATGCATCTACGCAAGGTTACAAATGCCTCATTGTTTTGTCATTGACCGTCATGGTCAGGAGAAACACCTCTAGGTATACCATTACAATTTACATCTATCTATCTAATACATACTATATGAACTAGCGATATTTGTATTTATGCAAATTTACTTTAAGATCTCTAAAACGGCTTTAACGATTCGATGGAACTTGCAGTACAGTTTTTGGGGGTGAAATACCAATCTAGCTAGGTCTCATCTCAAGGAAAATTTACGTTTATTTTTACTATTGAATGCCCGATGTCGGTAAACTGATAATTTCAATAAATCTAGCTACATCTAGCTTATATATTACAATGTTTCAGTTGTTCAACAAATATATCTATCTAAATCTGTTTTTCCGAGTTTTCCGGGCAAAGTTCGGTCGCCCAGGTACTTCTAACTAAATACGAGGAAACACTACACAGAGAATTTACTCCAAGTTTACACTTTAACACGTGATTAGTAATCGTAACAGCGCCCATCTGTTTGTTTCAAATTAGATCATTATTATTTCTAACAGTTAAATTGGAGAGGAATCTTGAAAATAAAATCTATTTACAGAGTAGTGTTTGTTTTGATTTGTTATTGAGGCTATTGAGTAAGTGCTTCATTGAGCAATTCGCTCAATTGGATCGGATAGGTGATGTTATGGTTTGTTTAGTACTTTATTGTTGCGTATTGAGGACCGCCTATTTTAATAATGGTCTATTGTAGGAACTTCTTTATTTGTGACTTGAGTTGTATTCATATTTATTGATTTGAGGATTGAAGATTCTTTTAAAACTATTGTTTTAGGGGATAGGGCATTTTATGCATTTGATATTACTATAGTCAGATCAATTTTATCATTATAAGCTCTGAATAGCTTTTCTTTCCTGCCATACTCCAGTGCCTTGCTCGTCGCATACAATTAATTTTTGTGGACGATGTTATTCGCAGACACGCTAAAACTAACATTGTTATATCAACTTGATGTTCCTATTCATATAAATTGATTCAGTCAGAGATACAATTCTTACAATAGACAAATTGCTCTTGAATTAGAGTAAAAAATGCACCAAAACGATCGATAGATAGTAATTTATTTAATTTGATTAGGTCATCGATAAACACGTACTAACATACTAATGGGTCCGACCTTCACCCCAGTTTGTTTTTGGCCAAGTTTTTGTAGAATCAATTAATGCATATCTTACAAGACTCCTGTATTATTGAAAGCAAACCAAGTAGGAAATACGATTTAAAGATAACATGATTTTGACCTTTAAAGAGCTTCTCTATTATGCAGCTTTACAAAATGTTTGAATGTTATAAATATTCGTATATTTCTTACTTTTTTATAATGACCAACCATTTTCGTTGTATTTTGCATGACATTCAAATAAATAAACCAAATGATTAGACCAATTTTCTTAAGCATTCACAATTCTCACGTCTTCTCTTCAAGTGTTCAAATTGGATCGGTATAGGCTAGCTAGAGTATCATCACGAAATATGAATCACGGAGTATCGTTCGTATTATTTTAGGTTAGTCATGTGTGCAAATCCGTGAGTGTGTGGTATCTTCGAGTGTCTCCTTGCGTTCCACTGTAACGCTTTAATCAACGAAGAGATAGAAATTATTTATATAAAATACGAGTAAATATGATATGATATGTCTTGGTACAGATTTTGAAATATTGCAACTTCTTTAAAGTCCCATATGTATATTAAGTTTTATTACAGTATATTTTTATTGTATTGCCAATCGGGTTTGTCTTAAATCATTGTTTCACGTCTCATGTCATGACTAAAGCATCGTTAATCATATCTTTAGTGTTGTCATGTTTCTAGTCTATCGATTGAGCTATCGAAAATAAAGCAAGCGAAGCATGATGAAATGATGGCTAACGGATAGGCACGAGCCGTGGACAAACAGTCTTTTATCGTTTTTATCCGCGCGTAGATGTGACAAAGCTAGACTATGGATATGTTTGTCTCTTTCTCGCAAACCAAAACGATGAAAGACCATTTGTTCACTGCCTAATCCTGCTGAAGTCTATTTTCCAAAAGTGTGGCTTTAAGATATATTTCTCTTTCTCGCAGCATAAAAACGGCCCGTGGGGTCTGAGGAACTGCTGAGGTCTATTTTCCTAGTGTTTGTAGCTTCGCCTTCGCCTAGCTACGCTACGCTACAGTCCCTATTTCGCTCCAGTCTCGGTTCACCTATTTATTTAGCGGCGTACTCATATTCACATAAATAAAGTAGTATAACCGTGATAAATTCTGCTTTCTCAGTGCCAACCTAACATCTGTGACTGTTTATCGAACATTTTCATTGTGTTGTCAACCTCCGTTGTTTTAATTTGGCACTTGAGTGTAATTTTAAGGGCCGTTCGCGTTAGATCACACATAATGTTGAAAATCTTTTTTTTTTATGTGATTAAGTGACGAAACGAGCAAATCGCTCGCCTGATGTTAAACGTCATGTTTGCCCATAACAGGTCTGCGCCACCCAGAATTTTGAACTCGCAGAAATCAAGACCCTGCGCGGCACAGCACGGCGCTCGTCACCCTGAGATATAAGTTGATTAATCTCCCATTTGCCCTGTAATTTCACTGGAAACAATGCCCTTCCAACCGGAACACAGTATAGTTTGCACATTACTGCTTGGAGGTGGAATAACTGGCAAAGGTGTGGTACTTCCCCAGGCGGGCTCTGCAAAACAGCCCTACCGATAATATATAATAATTATCATATTAATTAATGAATAACATTTGAAACTTTGTTTAGTTTCTATTACTTTTAATAGTTTTAGTAGTGTTAATAGTTAATTTATGTCTAAGACACATATATATATTTTGTGAAAAGTTGGTAAACCATGCATGGTAAAGTCAATGATCGATCTGCAACCAACTAGCTATCTATATTTACATAACATATTTAGTACAATCTATTTCTTTTTCGGTTTTGGTGCAATCATTTAGAAAAAAAAAACTATAAACAATGTAGAGCTGCCAAGATTGCTGATACAATACGTGTTTGCTCACATTTTCGAAGTATTCTATAACAGTGTAGTGTCGTGTGTAATTAGGTAATAAATATAATTGGTGACATACATACAGACAGACGGACACGGAAGTCTCGTCTAGAGAATACAATCCCGGGATCCCGAATCTCGGGATTCCGGGATCCCGACCGTTTTCTAGCCCCGAAAATCCCGGGACTGTACTTGGCTAATCTCGGGATTTTCGGGATTACCACAGACGAGTCTAGTTTGTATTCCGTAGTCCGTTGAGCCTTGACAATAACCTTGCCTAGATTATATCAATAGCATTTATTACATAACGACAAAAAACAACCCTTAGATACGCCGTCGTATAATACGTACCTAATACTTATACTCATACACTACACAGGTACAGTCCTTATAATGTGTTTGTCGTATAACTTAAAAGGGACTTCCCCATTCGGATTTTTTCAGCTGTTGCTTTATGTTAGCAATAAATATTATTTTTTTGTGTTCGTTTTTTTTTTCACATCTTGCAAAAGTATAGTTTTTTTTGTTTTGTCTTCTTTTCTTTTCTATTATATTGTGATTTGTGTTGTGTAAAGACATTAATCAAACATTTTTTTTAATTACTCAAGTTTTTTTTTCATTTGAGCTCAATTAAAAACTACATAGTCTAATCCCGGGATAGGCCCGGGATCCCGGGATTAAGCTTCAAAAATCCCGTAATCCCGGGATTGAAAAACATGCTCGGGATTGTATTCTCTAGTCTCGTCTTAACGGGTTCGCCGAAGGAAGTTCAGAACCCTAATAATCGATGAACATTATACTGTCTCTCCAGACGTCCAGTTAAAGCATACCGTCTCGCCCTTTAAATCTGCCGAGAGCACTGTTTTGCCTATTTACTAGGTATGGGTGATCAAGGCATTGCTAAGGCCATGGTGGATTACGCCTTAATCCCCCTTCAAGGGTAGACCTGGTATCCCAGCAGTGAGATGATTAACGGTTGAACTGAGTTACAAAGTTTTTAGGCGTTAGCGAATAATTGTTGGTTTGTGTCATTGGAATCAGTGCTGACAAAGGAAATAAAACAATTCATGACTAAAGTCTATAAATGATGAACAAGATCACTTTAGTACAATGGATCTAATTATGCACCTGAACTTCATTGCAGCTACGATGAAGCTATGCATGAAAATAAACCATGGAAATAAACTCATACTAATATTAAAATAATAACGATGATTTAGCACTCGAAACGTATTATATAAATAAAATAATCAAGGATGATGATGAATATTGTTGTCGTAATGTTTAATCATAAGATTCTATTGATTTGAATTGAACATAGTTTTTCAATTGAGTCACACGCAACAAAACCATGTAACCGAAACTACCGACGTCGGTCACGCATGCTTGAAAAATGTTTATTTTTTAAGTCAGATCCTATATAATAAACATGAAAGTTCGTTTGCTTAGGTGTTTGTTACTCAAACACGCAAAAACGGCTACACAGATTTGGATAAGATTTGGTATTGAGATAGCATTTTATCCTGGACTCAAATTTCAAAACTAATTTTTATACCAAAATTAACGATCCTCGCAAGATCGCGGATAAAACAGCCGAGGACATGCAGCAAGTAATATTATATTTCATGCCAGTTACCTCCATTTTCCTCGAAATTTACTTCAAAGAAATTGATGATCTAATCGGGGCCGCTGATAATGCCATTTATCCGCCCACAGGGGAAACCAATGAACCATTGAAACACAAGTGGGCAGAGACCGCAAGGACTATTAATTAAACACCGGATTAACCGCTAACCGCAAAGTGATTTAAATCTCTTTGCTGTCGTTTTGGCAATCAATTTAAGCGTGAGTAGAAGCATGTAAGCAATTCGTCAATGTATCGACGCTAGTTCGTTCCTTTCATACACAAACAGTAGTATCTGCCGCTAAAGGTTTTCAAGTCACACTATTATAAATCGGAATATGATTCTAACATTCAGATTCAATCTGAACACAATAGAAACATACAAATATTGATAAACAAGACTATGAAATCAATCGAAACTCAAAATTATTCAAGATCACGAGCTAAAATCTGGCTGTTTTGTTTAAATACAATAGTATATTCAAGACAAGAAGAGCAACAGATAGAGGAGATTGGCCTAAATGAAAATGAATTGTATGTATACTCAACAGTGCTGGGCTGTTAACCATGATAATATTCAGAGAGTTAAGAGCCGATTGACATTCCTTGTAAAATAATTAGTTAGACGAATCGGAAACCTTAGATAGGTAAATAAGGAAGTACCCTATTGAGCATGAGAGAAGAATGCAATCAGCTTGTTGAAATGCGATAACTTGCACATTAAATAGGTATCAATTTACGCTTGTATGCAAATCCGTTGATGCGTCGCCCACGCGAGATGTTAACTTATACACTTCTACGTATTTATAAGAGATGATTTATATTTGTGTTACTATAAGCATACGCGCAATGCCTCGTGATCTGATCTACAGCTCTCACAGATTACATTTCGCGTTACTTTTAGATGGGAAAGAAACATTTGAGTACGTTACGAGTTTATTTTTGTAGAACACCATTTTTTACATGTCAAAATGATTTGTAACAAAGCTAAGTGTCACACAGGTCATGCGTTCAAGAATATTTTACGCGATCGAAATAGTTTCTTTCTCTCATAATAAAAGTCACTTTTGGATATAAATAAACTTGTTTTGTAGGGATGTGAAAAAGTGCAACTAGCAGAAGTCTTGTTTTTTGCCGAAAAAAATAGTTAGAAGCAGGTTTATTTTATTGTAGACTATTGATCGAGATATTTAGCGCAAACTTATTTTGTGGAAAAAAGAGATACTTATTCAAAAACAAGCTTTGATTGCATTATCATCGGAGTTCCACAAGTATACTAAATTGCTCAATCGGACATCGGTAAGTGGTTCAAAATTCAGTTACATAATTTAACGTACGCAAATAAATATACATTGTGTGTGAAATATAAGCTCGAAATTACTATCTTTCACGCAGGTACTGAGTATCCTAAATACGGTAATGTTTCGTTGCCCATTTGAAGATTGACCGAATCTAACACTATCCATTTGCAAAAGAACAATGTCCAAGTCCCATACATCGAAATAGCAATTACCTGTCAAACGTGTTTTTGTCTAACTTACTCTTGTAAAAGCAAATTTTTGAAAATAATTTAAATTTTTCTACGTGAAGAAAATGGGTTTACGCCTGTGATTTAATTGGGTACAACAAAATGTCACCTTTTTCAAGACATAGGCATAAAAAGTAGCCAAACATGTTTGACAGGAAAATTTTGTACATTTTTTTTGCCATATTCTGAGGTAGAGGGCACATCACTAGAGTTTCTGTATTAATTCTGGAGAGCGAGGCCGGTATTACAATGCCGCCCACGCGTGGACTATTTCAGTTTTTGGGGTTATCGCGAACTACGCAATCTCGGATATATTGCAAGACTATGCAGTGGGAATATGCCGATAATTTATACAATTTTTTGTGGCTTTTTAACCGGTTAGCTTATTAACTATATTGATCTATACTGTACTAAAGACAGGGAAAATAACGCTTTAAAAAAAGATAAATTAAAATAAAAGATTTAAAAAAACAGACTTAACAGCTGGTTGCGATAGGCTGGCGACATTACCTCGTTGAATAAAAATACCTAATATATTGGGCCCAAGTTTAAAGGGTTTTTGTAGACAGATCCAAATTTTCTAAAAGTATTGATATCCTTGTCTAAAGCTGCAATGACAAAGACATAACCTTAAGATCTAAATAATACATATATACCTATTTAAGTAGTTCAGAATTTTAGATCTGTCAAGTAAAACCTTCAAACTTGAGCCCATTATCTTATTATTATCGTTATTATCCATTAATTTTGAAAGACCAAAATACAAAAGCCACTTAGCAAGTTACGCAAGCATCATCAATGCGTCTTATCAATTAAAACCTTACACTTTCTGGAAATAGACTATGTACGCGCCTAATTCGAAATGATGTAAATAGCGGAGTAGCTGAGGCCCTCGGCTGCACCTGTGTAAACTGCGAACTACTTATGGAATTGGAGCCAATTTAGGTTATCATTTAAAATCGTTTTAATGTCATTGACACTGTCTTAGCCTTAATAGAAACAATAAGAAAAGTTATTGGACACATTCTTAGTAATTAGTTACCTACAAATTTAAGTTAGATTTAAATTACTTGCCTGAGGCTAGATTGTACTTTTATTAAGAAATCCTCTTTAACCGTTTATTTAAAAATGAATAAAAAATTGATACTCCATATTGATAAAACCACGGGAAAAGACAAGCTAAAGGAATCACAGCACAGAAGAAAACGTCAGTTTTCTTCAGACAGCGGTGAGTTTTTCAAGGATTATGATTATTATTTGCGCGAAACAAGCAAATCAATCATTTTCAAACGGAAAGAGAAATAACTCTTAGCTCTGATATGGTTTGTCAGTCAGTAACCCAATAGTTTTATATAGATACAGATAGATTAAAACAACAACAAGTTTTATCAGACCAATATACCTAATCAATAAATAAACGATAAGAAACGATAAGATAATTAATTTTACATTAAATGGAATCATTTTTGAATTTTATTTATGTATTACTACGTATATGGATACTGAGTCAGTGATTATATTGTTGTAAATGATTTTGGTCACGTAGTGCTTCTACCAATAAAAATATATTGCCAAGGAAAACCAATATCTGGAAACTCCATAATACGAAACGCACTTCATAAATTACTAAACTGGTATTTCCCTATAGAAGCAAGCAAACTGTCAAAATTGTTTGATTAAAGACAAATAAAATAAATATTTGAATCAAGCCATAATTGCGGTCATTGCGGAACTTCATCCTCATCTCTAGCTTGTGTGTTAAAACACAAACACATAAAAAAAAACAAGTAAAACAAATCGTTGACTGAATCAAGCTAAATTTTGAGAACTTTATCATATATATATCTAAAATGAATTGCTACATTGCTAGTGTGTTAAACAGCTATAAAACACAAAAACATTAAAGACTAATTTGAGACAGCTACCTATTTTCCTTAGAGCAAAATAGGCCAAAGAAAAGTAGACAATCATAAACAGCATTAATCCCATTAAATTGACATCAGTTTTTGTGTCGCCAAGCCCATAATGTAGCGAGAATAGAGTTTATCTCACATACTTCATTTTATAGCACATAATTCGTAGCCAGAACTACGGAGCACAGGTGTAAATATTGGAGCAAGTAAACAAGAGGAATAGGTTAGAGGAAAATTTGAGTATTTACTTCAGATTCTTAAATCTATATATGCCTACTAATATTATAAAGAGGTAGTGTGTATGTATATTGTGTAGAGTGTAATCTTTTGTATATATAATATAAAAGAGCGGCAAACAGGCAGACGGTCAGTTTGATGGTAAGCCAAACCGCCGCCTATGAACACCTGCAACACTAGCGGCGTTGATGATGCTTTGCCAGCCCGGAGAGGTGCTTGTAGACACTTTTTTTTAAACGCCCCATGTTGTAGTTCGGCGTAGAAATCGATGGAGTAAAGCACTGATTTTATCTCAAAATATTTCACCAATTGAAAGCTACAATATCCCTGAGGTCCCTGAGGTCTTGAAGCTGAGCAGGACCGGGCACGAAGTCCTAAGTATCAGCTAATTCTATACGAAAATATTGTGTTATTTTATCTTTAATTAATGTAGTTTTATCATCTGCTGGAAATAAAATTAACAATTACTATTCAAAGTGATGTCAGTCTGATTAAGAATTGAAGTTAAGTAGATAGTTTACGTAATAATGTTAGTTAGATGATTTTGTATTATGTATATTGTATGCATATTCTAATGCATAATATCTATTAATATGATAAGGGATGATGATATGATATCTATATATGTGTAGCAATGCAATGATATATAAATATATGTAAAGTTAGAAAATATATGAATGTGGAAAACGCAAATGACGATGCTTAAATTACTTCACACGAGACTATTTCTATAATTAGAAAATGACAATGTAAGTGGTCTTTCTATTCTGAAAGCGGCTTTGAGTCAACTCGAAATATCGAGAAATGAGGAAAACGTATTTATATTATACCTACATATACTGAGAGATACCTATCTGATAAAAAAGGAAATATTATGTCTATAAAGACCAACTGACTAATCGAAAAAAATTAAGTAAAGTAAAAAAGTTTCGGAAACTTAACAATACCTATTACATGACTAATCAAGACTTCGAAACAAATCACGCAAATTACCGTCGTAAGATGATATAAGGTCATTTACTCGTATTCAGTGATATGTCATTTAATTCTTAGCGATTAAAAGAAAAATCACTCCGTTTTTGCATACAATATACCATATGTAAAAATGTAAATTATCCAGACAGGTTATAGCGCAAATGGGTATAGCCAAATATATTTCAATGCGAAAAGAACGTCCAGATCCCAATATAACCCTCAGAAAGGACAAACTTTCGTCACATCTAACTAAAGGGAAAGCCGACAAATATAGCTGGATACATATTTAGCGCGAGCCTAAAATACGAACAATAAGTCCTGAGGCGCCTTGACCTTGCGAGCGCGTTCCACTTCTGAATTAGCGGTGCGAGCCATAAACTTCTGGCGAGTTGACTTGTCTGGTGCATTCGATGCCACTCATAAAGATCTTGCGAGCAGGTTTGTTTCTCACCTGCAGTGCATTTATTACATTCAAAAAGATGTAACAATACATTGTATTTATATAAACAGATTGATCAACAGCCGCACTGCGCGTTTAAGAGTATAAAAAGCGGTGTGTATGCATAGTTACTTTTAGCAAACTTACTTCATGTGAAACAAGACACTTCGAAAAGCAAATACACCCGAAAAATTCTGCAATAACCGTTTTGTATGCTACTGTAAACTGTAAACAAACAAGAGAGTAAAATCGTTTTTGTACTTTTAGCAGAAAAATACAAATTAATAGAAGCTAGCCGTAATTAACTATGAGTTACTCTTTTCATTTTTAAGCCATGGTTTTAAGCTTATGCTATAGCCCGACGTCTGGGAAACTGTCGTTTTTTTCTCGGCACGAACTTTTAGGGTGCATATTTTAAAAACGTGGCCAAGATCTGTTGCTGTACAGCACACAAAAAATACATAGACATCTAAAAAGCTTGTTGAACAAAGTTTGCGCACTTTACGATGCAAACATTGTAACGCAAAAGTCATCCGGCATCTCTTTAGTACATTTTGTATGAAAAGGTCAAGGTTACCTTACAATGCTGGTAACAAAGCCCTAATTAAATCTTGGACAACAATTAAAGTCTGTGTTTACAAACAAAATGTCTTGTTAGCATCGCATCGTTAGCATGACATTCATTGTTTCGTCTGGCTAAATCGGTTTAGTGCGAAATTAGGTGAAAGTTGTCGCCAAAGGTCGAGACTTAAGGACGATCAAATTGTAATTCCAAAAGAGGGCTTTACGTTCTTTAAGCGTCAGCTATTTCTGTCCTTTGCTATTTTGCTTTAATTTTGCAAATCATAATTATCTCGAGTCGTGCAAAATCCTTGATCGTGACTTAGTGGACTAATAAGGATAAAGGATACTCAATTAATTTCAAGATACTCAATTAATACTTAATTAGGTTTAACTTGAAATCGATCAGGCATCGATTCTCGAATTATCTGAAAATAGAATGGGACAGCGCACGGCGCCTCTTAGTATTGGAGCCCAAAATAAAACAAAATAATAAAAAATATAATAAACTTGATTGCTCAAAACTGTGTAGGTACAGTGGTATAAAATAATTCAGGCACAGCAGACACTCTGTTTTTTGACATCTTGATTAAAATTTTACATTGCTGTCTTTACCAACACCAATCGAAACGACACTAATTAATTCTCTTCGCGCATCAAATAATCCACCTACACCTGATAACCGATCATAACAGGCCCAACAACTAAATGATTCAGGCCAAGTCTTGTACATGTATGGACAGACTTCACACTCGTTTCTACGGCCGGTTATGAGTTACGACCACCTGTGATTTGTGATAATGGAGCTTCAATGAATGGACCATCGTGACTCACTTCAGGTTCTCAAGTAAATGATAATACGTCTGTGTACTAAGTGAGTAGAGATACTCGTAGGTAAAAACCTGTTCGATAAATTAAGGGACTAGATTAGACAGAGAGCAAAAAAGATGTTGCTAGACTTCTAGACTAGACGATGGAGCGTAGTTATTATAATAGAATTTTGTTTGTCTGTAGTATGTAAGTACAATATTGTAAATAACATAACATCTTAAATCTCAAGGTGACGAGCGCAGTGCTGTGTCGCGCAGGGTCTTGGATTCTAAGACAGATAGATAGATAAACTCTTTTTTGTTCACACCATAAATTACAAACAAAATGATTATAACCCTTAAAACTAGTGCGACAACTGGCGGCCTTATCGCTAAGAGCGATCTCTTCCAAGCAACCTTACAGGCTTACCTTACCTTCTAAGAGTTCAAAATTCTGGGTTGCACAGATCTGTTATGGGTAAAAGTGAAGTTTAACATCAGGCGAGCGATTTGAATGTCAATAGAATAGAATAATCTCAATAGAATAAAAAAATGGATGTATGTAATGTATATTTAACGTTTAAGCGCTCTAACTATAGCCTATAAAATGATTTTTAATTAATTTGCTAGGCAATCGACGTACGTAAAAATGCACATTATTATAACTTACAAATGAGCTTTTGAAGGTCAATAAATAAGTCTGCGAGCTTCATCTTCCATCACATCGTCGCTTACTATAAACAGGAGGATTCATGCGTGATAAAAAAAGCATTATTTGGACCAAAAAAATTGAACCACTTTTGGAGTCAAGCCCAAGAAGTCAATTTTATTGATAGCATCCTGATGTAAGTGAGACTTGAATCGGCGGATGCAGGAAGCTTTGGCAACACATTACGAGCACTCCATACTCGATACCATATTTGGTTGAGTAGGCTAGGTGATGTCATTACTTAAATTTATAATCTGATTACATTAGGGTTGGTCATTTAGATTCGTTGTTCGTGTGTGGTTAGAATAATTGCTTGCTACATATATCTCGAATCAGTCAGGATGTTTGACATTTGAAGCATTTATTGAAAGAGAACTGAAACTGTGTTTCTCTTTAAACATAGTTTTAAATCTTATATAATATATTATGCCTGGTTATAAATATTGTAAGTTACATTTCAAGTTTTTATCGTAGAGCGTTATGGCAAACTAATCTAAATTAAAAACACTGCAATAAAATCCAGACTAATCAAAACCATAACGCTTTTGATTCATTACAAAGTATTTTTATTTTTTTTGTAATACGCTAAACGCAAACATAACTCCGACGAAATAATGTAAACAAACAAACGGTCATTTCACAGCTGTGTATATAAACATAAGAGTGACAGCCCTATCTTATCTGCTATCGACATGCGCCGTGCATCGATGACAAGGTGAATGTCGAATGATTAGATTGGATTTTGTATGAAACTGAGGTTATTATTTCGTGCATTGTCGAACAAAACGTGTGGAAATGTCTACTTACAATACCATTTACAATGTAAGTTATATCATAGTAATGTTATAAATGTGAAAGTTTGTGAGTGATAGAGTGAGTGAGAGAGTGTTTTATGATTTAATTTTAATTAAGTCTAATTAATTACTCTTTCTAATATTTGTACGCCACACGTGGCAAGACCATGAGACTGTAAACTAATTTAAAACCATGTATGCAATTATGTATTTTGTGTACCTACCATGTTCTGAAAATATTATGTACATGATCTGAAGTGAGAGAGTGAATGTATATGTGTGTGTGTTTAAATACCTCAACGGATTTGTATGAAGTTTAGTACATTTAGTTTTAACACACAGGCTTTATATTCTGAAAAATTAACGGTGCTTAAGTATATAGGATAGAGGTAAATCGAGGGCTGGTGCTAGTAAACTATACAAAATGAGTACCTACCTCCTAGATAAAGTTTGTTTCACTTAAATGTAATGATTGAAGACCGATCAGATTCGAACCCTGGCGTTCGCCGAATTTCCAAACTGTCCACCACAAAATGCGTACGTTATGTATTATGCTAAAAAATATATAATTAAAAATGGGTTTTCCTCTGAGAGTGACGAGTTGTGGATTGAGGATAGTTTTGGTAGAGCTATAATTAGTCATTTTTGTGTCACAATTATGTGTATTTTCAGGGTTATATAATTTTCAAAACTATCTACATACATTATATTGAAGTTAAACTTTCGAATACTTACTCGACAGTCAATTTCATATTTAATATTAAAAAAGTTAGTATGAAGTTAGTATGAAAAATATTGAGGAAAATTGATGAATCTATATATTTAAAAATGTTGTTGGTTTTGTGTACGCTTCAAAAACTCAAAAAGTTCTGCACCGATCGAGCTGAAATTTTAGCATGATATATAATACGCATCAAGGATTGTTTTTATCTATTTCTTTTCTTTCTTTTTTTTTTAATCCACAATTCCACAGCGAAGCGTGGCAGGGAACAGCTAGTTTTAAATATAGAGATCCATTCTGTCTCAGCAAGTATTTCATAATTTTGACATATATTAATTTTGCATTTAAAACCGTGTTAACAAAATTGTTGTTTGTTCACCGAAAGTTAATATCGTGTTTTTCATTGTTTCAGTCTACCAAAGAGGAAGCGCCCGTAATCTGCAATGGATGCAACAATGTCATTTCAGGACGAGTGAGTGTTTACTTTATCAAATACTTTGTGTACTTTTATGGACTAGCTAGGCGTTTGACAACAGCTCAACTGATGTTAAGTTACCTCATCAATGACATAGGGAAACTGGTTCGATGCTTGTATATTAAAAAAAAAAAAACAAATTCCCCAATTGAAAAAAACCCACATTAAATGATCTTTGAGAACTTTGAACTATACAGAATTATAAGAAAGTGTATGCTCAGCCGGAAAGAGCTCAAAGCACCCAACATTTCACCATTATGATGTTTTTTTCTATTTTCCATTATATTCGCACATTCCGGGTTGGTCTGATAGTAAAAGTTGTTTATAATGATGAGTACCTACTATGAGTCTTTTTCGGCTTGCATACCCTTTCTTTTTAGCCCTGTATATTTTGTTTCAAATCTATAGGAAAGTATATCCGCCAATGTTCTAGCTAATTACTGCACGTAACAATAAACATTTAGATACAATATAAAAATAACCAGGACCTGCTGACGTCACGACTTATCGCGCTTTATCACTTAGATACCGCCAATGAGTATCGGTCCAATAACAATGTCATAGAGCCCGATTTGGAGTGCAATATTATCGCAAATTCAATATAACTCGAGTAGGTGTCTACGGGCTGTTGACCTAACATGGCACTATGAGCACTGAACACACTATGAGGTAAGAGGGTGAAACCAAACGGACAGACTGAATCAATTGGTTACGTGAAGTGAAAATCAATAACATCCAAGATGCACTTGATAGTGAGCCTCAGAAACTGATGACTGATAACAAACATAAGAACGTATGTAGTAGCGTCACATAATATGAGTATTATGGATCCAAGTGGAAACATAATTAGCTACATAAGCAAGCAAATTTTGAAGTCTTTTATCGACAAATCTAGACTGACCACAATAAGAAAGACAGCTTTAGTTAACAAAAGAGGTAATGAAGAGTTGGGTATGTAGCTCTAGCTAGAATATGTAAGAATGAAAATAAGAAGTTGAGCTCAGATCCTAAAGGCTGTGAATCTGGCACTAAACAAATCAGAATACAATAATATTGTGTGACATGCATGGTGCTAAATGCAAGACCGATTGATACAAATTCGTCCAAGTCCAATCTTAACAAAGTACTGAACTATACCGGAAAATAAACGCCTCGTTTCTATTTCTAGTGATGTCAATTCTCGCATATCGGAAAGATGATGTGGCCAGTTCTTTCCGGAACCACGCCAGTTGCCAACTTGTTAGTTTAACAACCGTGAACGTGCAGAATAGGGAAGAACTGTATTACTCTATTTAGAGTCTAAATGAGTGATGATTACAGCAATAATCTAAGTTTTAAACTGAAAAGGTCGCGTTTGTTCTTTGAGTATGAGAGTGGACGTTGTTACATCAGCAGAAATGAAACCATTTAAGAAATAGTACCCTTGAAGCTCGCATTCAGATCAACACAAAGCTTCGATATTAGAGTTTTTAGTAGAAATTTTTAGACAGAAAAATGTCAATGACACTTGACAAAGTGTATGGAATAGCTGATTTTATTTTCGCGAATTCCGGGTTGGTCCCATATTAAAAGTTTTTCATAATAATGAGTTTTATGAGCCTTTTTTGGCTTAGCATAACCTATTCTTATAACCCAGTATTATCATAATTTGGCGGTTGAAGCATTATTCATTTCGTGGTTCACCCAAAAACACAAAAAGAATATAATGTGGCCACCCTGTTGATTCCCTACGGCCTTCGTTTCTTTGCAAGCGCCTTTGAGATATCGACAAAACAACGCGTCTCTCAGCTAACTTGAGTCGATAACTTGGTGAATCACGGTCTACATAAACATGAATCTGGAAATACGCATGAAATTCTGACGTGACGTACAAGGAAGTTGCCACGGGTTTCTGTATTAAAATTCATATTCGAGAGTAAGCGCTCATTGGTAAAAGGAAAACTAGACTCAAAACAACATTAGCAAAACAAAGAAGGAAACTAATAGCG
This sequence comes from Alcis repandata, assembly GCA_949125135.1. Taxonomy (NCBI): domain Eukaryota; kingdom Metazoa; phylum Arthropoda; class Insecta; order Lepidoptera; family Geometridae; genus Alcis; species Alcis repandata. Next base: position 10,020,095 of record OX421239.1, on the reverse strand, counting down.
TGCTTTTTGATGAACCGCCTGAAGAATAGGGAAGAAACATCGCAGAAAGTTTGTCACGTCTATTTCGATACATATCTGTCATGTATCGGAATCACAAGCTTTACGACAGCGCACTAATTACTGTTCCGGCCTTGACCGCGACTTGACCGCTAAGCAGTCGACGAGCCGACTTATTTTCTGTAGAAATTTCTACAGTCAGACAGGAAAATGCAAACTGTTATAAGTATCTCAAAGATTACAAACGAAAAAGTGCCGGAAGAGATAGAAGAGGACAAATGCTACGCATGGTCAGATACGTACCTACTTTTCAACTAGTGGCCAAGTAGTTATCCCAGAGTAACAAATGATTTATCAATGGAAAATGGTTTTAATCCATGAATGGCATACAAATATATTTTCAAAAATGTCCAGAGAAACTTAAATATATGTATGTAAATGTATGGAGTAACTTATTACAGCAGCAAGCTTTTAAAACAGAATCTGAACAAATTTCAAACCCTGAAATTTAAAGTTATGGCATATATATATAGGGTTATTCATAAAGGGTATGCTAAGCCGAAAAGGGTTTACAGTACTCATCATAATGAACAACTTTTACTATAGAACCAACCCGAAATTCGCGAAAAAAAAATCAGCTGTTCCATAGAAAAATGTCAGTGACACTCAACAAAATGTATGGCATACTTCATTCATGGACTAAAATCATTTTCCATTGATAAATCATTTGTTACTTTGAAATTTAAATTTCAGGATTTGAAATGGTCTAAAATAAAGATGCAGAACAAGTTCCATGAGTAAATATCATACTCTATTTCTGACGAATGTGTATTATAGCAAACGTGTGAAAAATCAGGCAACATGCGGTCAGCGTTAACCGGTAGATAATGAGGTGGGAAACTGACCATTGTTCGGCATTGTTTTGCGGTTTTAAAGAAGATTACTTGCATTTTTAATACTTTTGCAAGTTCAAGGTAGGTCAAAACAAACAACTATTTGAAGGCCGTGTTTTTAAAGGGATCAACGATCTTAGCACAACGCGACCGTTTGAGGAAGGGGTCATCAAAAACTCACCTCGAGTGCATATGATTCGTGTAGCAGGCAGCCAACATTGGTTTTCGAGACCTGACGTATCCGATACTCAAATTACCGTACGTACCTCAAAAAGATTAGTTAGATACCATGACGCCATTTCATTGAGTCTTATTATATTAGCCAGGCCTTATTATGTTAGCAACGTTCTATTTTAAAAGCTTTGTACCATTGCACAGTCTGAATATTCTACGCCTGACAACAAATTCATCTAACTCTTCTAAATTCATCAAGGTAACATATTTGTACGCCTACAAGACAAAAAAAAACTTAAAATTTTAAAATCTCTATTCCAGATTGTAACAGCGCTGAACAAGAAATGGCACCCCGAGCACTTCACGTGCAACACGTGCCGAAAGCCGATCGACGGAGCCAAGTTCCACCAGCACGAGGGCGGCGTGCACTGCGTGCCGTGCTTCACGCAGCACCACAGCCCGCGCTGCCACGGCTGTGGAGACCCCATCACTGACGTGAGTTCTATTCACTAAATCAACTTCAATTATTACAGACTGATTGACGATGTTTAGATCAAACTAAGGTTGAAAGCTCTTTCTGTCTCACTATACGAAATATACTAAGACCAAATTTTTCTTGCACCCTAATGTCACCTCACCTCGGTGTGATACCTAGGCTGCGTCTTGAAGGGTCTACGACTGATGGACTATAAAAGTAGAAATCTAGCCAAAGAGAAATAAATCTCTCCTATTTCATGGTTCTATTAAATGAATGTTTTAGTAGTAGGGTCAGATAAGTATCACATAGTAGTCTTACATAGTACACGCAGAAGACGCTTAATGACGCTAACTTTACGATCAATAGATGGTGTGACTGAAACCTAAAGTCGATCTATTTGTTCTAGAAAATTCATGCTTTACTACGCCTCTACGCTAATCAAGCGATAGGTAACACCAAAACTTACTGTTCTAGGAAAGTATTAAGATATGAGTTACAACGCTGTAATAGATAACCTAATCTATTAATAAAACTATTGCGCAAATCCATTTATCCACTACAAATACATTAATCCATTTCGCGGGTGAGATAACATGTCAGCCTGAAAACAATAGTGCTTTTGATAAAAACGGTTCCTGTTTACACGATCTAAATGCTGTTAAAAGCAACTTTCTGGTTGGATGCTAGAATAAACTGTGGGAAACTAGGATAGAGGTGATAAACGAGGCATAAGACTTATAGGGCCTGCTTAAAGTTAATCATTGCTTAAAGTTCTCCGTCTTGTTTTCGCAGGTGACATTTTACGTTAGCGAGAAGTTGTCAGAGCATTTTAAGCTTTATATTAACTTTAACTAACGTTTATGAGTAAGACCCACAATTTTCGGTTTGAGTCCAAAACTTAGCGGGAGCTGAAAATTACTTCAAAGACTAGAGAAAGAGAAGCCAGGATATTGTACGCCACACAATACATAAATAGAAACAAATGTATGTGCACTAAGAATTGCATTTAAACACGCGTAAAATGGCGATATTTTACGCGTGTTTTCAAGCTCTACTTTTAAAATATGAGGTGTTCCTGAAAAACCGCTATGAAACAGCGTAACGTAATTAACGTAAAACATGTGTTTAGTTATTTATTAATAGAAATAGCTTCCTATTAATGTCTCATAGAGTAGGTAAACTAATCATAAACAAATAACACTTGATCTTTAACCTTGGACCGGCCTAGGACAGCTAATCCAAGATAGCGGTAAAAAACAGCCAGTGAATCACTCGATACGAGTAAGGAAATCAGCAAAAACGAATATACTCCTACTTGATTAGGGTTACAATTGCCTATGAGTGTATTATGGGTCCATTAAACATGCTGTGAGCACTAAATGTGACTAGCTGTACCCGGCGGTTTCAACCCGCTGTTTTTTACTTTTAAACTGAACTGAACTTCCACAAATATTTCAAGATCAAAATTCGCGAAATCGGTCCAACCGTTCTCGAGTTATAGCCAGACAAACGAACAGCGATTCATTTTTATATATAAGAAAGAAGAAGACGAAGAAGATTTATAATCATCATTATCTGGTGCCACTCCACTACTGGAGGTTGACCGTTAGCTTAGCGAACTCCTCTTGAGGCAAGCGGAAAAGATTTATCTACCAGTTTTTCAAAATTTTCCTTTGTTTTACTTTTGTGCCAAATTGTATGAAAATCAGCTTATCTGTTTAATCGTAAAAAAGTACCAAACAAACACACGGAGGAACAGAAGAGATAAATAAGGTCGTGATCAGATTGACATCGTTATTTATGCAGAAAGTAACCAAAACATATAAGTAAGAATAAGATGCAAATACGAGCTTCATCTTTTCTTCCGTAAGACCTTCTGACCTTCTTTTAACACTTTTACACAAACTGCACCCCATTCAAAATGAAACAACTTCTGCTATAGATGCAATAAGCACAGCAATAAAGTTATTCCAACATGTTGCGAGCATTATTGCCATATCAGGCAATCAATTACAACTAGGATGGATGTGGACAAGTTGCCAGTGTCACTATCAATTACTGAATGTACCTACTGTCGCTGCTGCTAACTGCAATTACTTTACAAATCAATTAAAAGTAATATGGAATCATTTCAAGATGTTATTAAATGTAATAGAGATTATAAATCTGCCTTATGACAATATTATAAGTATTTATAACATAGCAACAAGCACAGGGGCTTAATAACTCGTGACACTGAGGGTGGCCACTCTGTAAACAGAGTTTTACAGAAAGGGTATACTAAGCCGAAAAGGGCTTATAGTACTCATTATTATGAACAACTTTTACTATGGGACCAAACCGAAATTCGCGAAGTCAGCTGTTCCATAGAAAAAGTCAATAACCCTCGATAAAATATATGGAACAGCTGTTTTTTTTTTGCGAATTCCGGGTTGGACCCATAGTAAAAGTTGTTCATAATGACGAGTACTCCGAGTCCTTCTCGGCTTAACATACCCTTTCTGTATAACCCTGTCGGTATACGAGCATACTTTTTTTGCAATTTGCCGCTATAAAAGTTAGCAAGTAATAAAGTAAATCAAAGTTGCCGCCGGCAATGACCACCTGTTGTGCCTTCAGTGCTACGACAACTGCTCACTGAGTTACCTGGTAGAGGTTTCTTCTCTGTGTGGCTGTCAGCGACCACTGCTCAAAAAACAATCAATCCATAAACCATCGAAGTGAAAAAGAATGAATTTATTCTTGTTTATGGTTGACAGACTCGGAGACGTCTTCACCTTCTTCAATTACAGCTCAACATATACAGGGTTATTCATAAAGGGTATGCTAAGCCGAAAAGGGCTCATAGTACTCATCATTATGAACAACTTTTACTATGGGGCCAACCCGAATTCGCGAAAAAAAATCAGCTGTTCCATACATTTTGTCGAGTGTCATTGACATTTTTCTATGGAACAGCTGATTTTTTTTTCGCGAATTTCGGGTTGGTCCCTTAGTAATTTTTTTTCTTAATGATGAGTACTATGAGCTCTTTTCGGCTTAGCATACCCTTTATGAATAGCCCTGTATAGATAAACTCTTTATAGGTATTGTATACACCAGAAATTACAAACAAAAGGATGATAAAACTTAAAACTATAACTTATAGTGCAACAACTGGCGGTCTTATTGTTATATTATATGTTATGGTGTGGTGAGAGATGGTGATATCGTCCAGTCTTGGGGTAAGAATTACCGTTTAGATGAGGCTGCCGGAAACCGGAACAAATCGTTTAGGCCATTCAGGGTGAGAGCAAATCGACTGAGTACTGTAAAGTGCTACACTATACGAAAGAATAAAAATTGTATCTGCCTCAATCGAAATGAACATCAAACAAAGTATAGCTCGGTCAGTCTGTCAATGGAACATTGTTTTACAAGCATACGTGTCTTGTAAACAGAGGTATTGATTAGTTCATTAGTACGGCAAATAACGTGTTATGACTGTATTTACTCGACCTGCGCATAATCAGCTCGTTCATTGCATACGGATGAAGCGGACAGGGAAAATTACGGAAGAATCATACTATTTTAGACGATAAACAATTCCTCCAAATGTCAATATGTTAATTAATGTTTTATTTTAGATGACTTTTATACAAATAGAAATAGAGTGCATTACAAACTCAAATAAAACAGACATCTAGTCAACAACAAACGGGAAAGTCTGTAAGAATGTATGCATGTTACTCTTTCACGTGAAAACGGCTGAACGGATTTACATGAAATTTGGAAATTAAGGTTGTTCATGGTCTGGATTAACACATAAGGTACTTTTTATCCCGAAAAACGCGGGTGAAACCGCGTGGCGTAGCTAGTAACCAATAATTAAGTACATACTACAAACAGAAGCCTCACTCAAAGATGACCTTAAAATAATAGACTTTCGAAATGTCGCGTCGCAATAAAGGTAATTTTAGGGTCATAAATGCCTACAGGCACTTAAAATGTGCGTTATGAGAATGATCGCTCTGTCTCTTTCACCCTCCATAAGTTAGTTGCAAAACTACCCACCCGGATGGGTTCAAGTTCAAGGCCAAACGCTACGCGCTCGCAGAGAGGCTAGAGCTTTAGTTCTCTTCTCCACTGTTTTTATTAACCTTAACACTTTCACAGTCCACGGTATCCACATGGATACGAAAACAGGATTACCGTGGAGTCCATGTATCCAAAAGGATGCATGGGATAATGAATGCATGCACAATGAATATTGGAGTGGACTCGAGGGACTAGATTTTGTTTTTGTAAGGTGGACTGTGAAAGTGTTAACCTTAACTGACCTCAAATGTTTCTAAATAAAGAAGAAAAATGACAGGAAAGATGCGTCAAGGTCACACGAGTTTATTAATATTATTCGGTTTTATGGGTATGGGGGAAAATTCAACCGCAATAACTACGTAGAGCATAATTTAATATAATTAAACACTTTACTATGTTACGAATGTCAAGTTTGGTAGCAACTATTACAGTGGTAATTTATATAGGTACTCTTTTATATGCTGTGGTACTTGTCTAAGGTCTTAGTAGCACTTGTATTATTAGGAATTAGGAAGGTAAACACAGCTTGCAATCCATTGAGATAGCAATAGTAGGTAATTGATGGGAGTGAATTGTCCTGTTGTTTACAATGATCGGCTGTTTATGTTTATATGTTACTAGGGATTTGACCTCCTAAGCCATCCCTGTATTGTATTGCTTTTTTCGAGTTTTTACGAGACTTACGCTCAGAAAGAAAAATAAAGAAGAAAGACTAGACTCGTAATTTGAATAAAAGTCATTGTAATAAACTGTCATTAAAGATCATTTCAACCCCCGACGCTAGAACAACGGGGTGTTATAAGTTTGACGTGTCATCGTAGCTCCCGAACGAAAGAACCGATTTTGATTTAGTTTTTTTGTTTGAAAGGTGAATTAGTCGTTGAGCTGTTTTGTCGAGATTTTTTACTTTTAATTTAATTACTTGATGTGTTTGTGAAGGTCTGCATGACATAATACATTAGTAGTAGTAAGTTGTCATGCGGCGCCGGCGCTGGCGTGATTCACTGAAGCAGCCGGTCAGGGCTCTACATTTACTCTCGAGCCTCTACGCCACCATAAATGGATGTTTCCGTGCTAAACTTCATATCAACATGAGCAGTTGAGCACGCTTTAGGCAAGATTTTGTGAGAAGAGCTAAAATTAACACGAGGACTTAATAATCACAACTGTTTCAAACCATTCTTCTACTAACTGCTACGAATGCTAGGTACGTACTGTATGAACGCTAACGCACGCTTGCACCTCTACGCTATGCCAATACATGTTCAATAATGATCATTGCGTAATATTTCTTCGAGACTGACTAACTAAAGAAAACAGAAGCCGCAGAGTCGCTTGCGGGTACCGTGTTACCCACGGTTTGAACTCGGCGTTTATCTACCATCTTTACGCATCTTCTTCTTTTCTTCTTCTTATATATAAAAATGAATCGCTGTTCGTTAGTCTCGCTAAAACTCGAGAACGGCTGGACCGATTTCGCTAATTTTGGTCTTGAAATATTTGTAAAAGTTCAGGGAAGGTTTAAACGGTAAAAACGAGAAACATTAATAATAAGTAAAGAAAAATATTAAAATCGACAATTTTATTTTTCAATACAAACTGTTCCTACCTGTGAAACACTTGATGTTCGGTACGGGAAACTCGGAATGTCCGATCTCTTTTGTCTTTTTAAAAATAAAAAATAGTGTCACTTGGTTGTCAAATATTTATAGGTGTGTTCAGAAATTGGTCCGATCTTTTTGGTCTGTTTTGTTGTTTTTTTTTTTGTTTTGTTTGCTCTAATACAGGGAAGGTTTAAAAGTTAAGAAAAAACAGCGGGTAAAACCGCCGGCTGCAGCTAGTCTACAATAAATACGTGTGTTCACAATACGGGCTATAATTATAGTAACATCATCATCATCAACCGCCTTCCACCCACTACTGAGTATAGGTTTCCTATTCAGCGCGCCTTTTTCTATTGCGATTTGCTTTGCCAGTCTCATAAAAGGCCAGTAAAGGCGGCAGCAACCCCCTGCCTTTACATGATTAGCTACACTTCTAACTAAATTCTTACTTCCTATACTTTTTGATCGTGTGGGTGTTTTTTTTTTTTTTTTTATGTAATTGAGTGACGAGACGAGCAAATCGCTCGCCTGATGTTAAACGTCACGTTTGCCCATAACAGGTCTGCACCACCCAGAATTTTGAACTTGCATAAATCAAGACCCTGCGCGGCACAGCACTGCGCTCGTCACCCTGAGATATATAAGTTGTTTAATCTCCCATTTGCCCTGTAATTTCACTGGAAACAATGCCCTTCCAACCGGAACACAGTAATGTTTGCACATTACTGCTTGGCGGTGGAATAACTGGCAAAGGTGTGGTACTTCCCCAGGCGGGCTCTGCAAAAGAGCCCTACCACTACAAAAAAAAAAAAAAATGTCATTTCTAATCATAAAATGTAATCGGATCCAAATAAGAAAGAATCCAAACAGGATATTAGAGTAATTATCTGATAATCTTGATGGACAAGTTAAATTAAGTTGATTGCTAAAGCCTTCCCACATGCTGCCTACACGAGCGAATGACCGATGAGTCCCGATTCAACGACTTCAAAACAAATCATCTTCAGCTACCTAATTAATACACACCATTGTCTTTAGTGACATCATGGGGGAGAAAAAAATCGATTGTTATGGTCACCATGGACTTGGGTTTGTTCAATGATGGCTTCTATTTGAGGCCACAAGGGTCATAAGTAGCCAATATTTATCGGTCCGTAGTCAATACTAGCAAAATGTTTAAGGGATCCAAGCATTACATGTACGCGATATGGAAAGAGATATGTAGTTTAGAAGCACTCTAGTGACTTGTTATGTATCACCAAAAACTTGGAAACTAAATCAGTTAGCTTGGTTACCAAAGTATAAATTTCACGCGAAGTAACCCAGCATGTTTTATGTTTTCAGCGTGTGATCCAAGCCCTGGGAGTGTCGTGGCACGCGCACCACTTCGTCTGCGGCGTCTGCCGGAAGGAGCTCGGTGGAGGTGGCTTCATGGAACAGGTATGCTGATGGTTTTAGTTGTTGCGGGAAATTGAACTTTTTTAAAGCAAAAAATCCGCGTTTGTCCACCAACTCGTCTGTTGGTAAGCATCGATGTAATCGAGTATAAAGCACGCAGTCTTAGATGATAGCTATGATGAGCGAAAGGTTTTATCACCCAGAAAACAAGGAAGCCGGTAGTCTGTTCTATTCCCTGGATGTAAGGATGAGATACCTTTGTAACCTCTGCCGAAGTAAGCTTACCAAAAGGTGGCTTTTGAGCAGCGGCAGGTATCGTGTGAATATTTTATCCAAATTAAATAATACGAGACCCACCACACAGATATTGAGACGCAGATTTTTTCGTAACGCCTGAAAAGACTACGATTAGGGCATGTTGCAATAATTGTAGTAGAAGCATGCGCCCACATTGCGCTGTTACCACAATGTTACCTGTCTCGATCTCGATTAGTATAACTAATTATAATTTGTAATATTCCAGGCCGGGCGCCCGTACTGCGCGGGTTGCTACGCTGACAAGTTCGCTGCGCGGTGCGCGGGCTGCAAGTCCCCCATCGTGGATAAAGCCATTATCGCGCTCGACGCCAAGTGGCACCGCGACTGCTTCACTTGCATGGTACGTAATCGGCAGAGTGGAGTACTAAACAATAAACAACCCTCTACAGAACGCAAGCATTTTGCACTAGAGCAGCGCCTGACTTTTTTTAATTCAAGTCTTGTGTTTGATGGAGCATGCTTACTTAGAAGGATCTGATTTACTCTCGGTTAAAAGACACCCAGGTTATGTCTACCAGGGTAGACCCCCCTCAAGATTTAAATGTAGACGATAGATATTTCGGCATTTAAACACTATTTTGGCGATGATCTGCGTTTAATCATCGACACTCCATAATAACAAAACCACATTTTAGAGAATCCATTAAATAGTTAAAAATCACTTAATAACTTATAATGTTTTCTTTAAAACATTATGAAAGTGTGCTATTTGCGGACTCATACCCAAGAGAGTACTCCTCTCTTTCGCGAATCTATATATATATATATATATATTATATCTATATATATAAAAATGAAACCCGTTTTCCTTGGTCACGGCATCACGCGTGAATGGCTGGACCGATTTCACTAATTCTTTTTTTGTTGTATTTGTTATTATTAGGAGAAGGTTCTTACGGAAAAAAATATTAAGAAAATCTCTCAGAAATATTGAAAAACCCTAAAAACAGCCCTTTTTTTCCCATACAAACGTATGGCAGTACGAAGTCTGCCGCGTCAGCTAGTATGTATATAAAAATGAAATCCGTTTTCCTTGGTCACGGCCTCACGCGTGAATGGCTGGACCGATTTCACTAATTCTTTTTTTGTTGTATTTATTATTATTAGGAGAAGGTTCTTACGGAAAAAAATATTAAGAAAATCTCTCAGATATATTGAAAAACCCTAAAAACAGCCCTTTTCTTTTTCCCATACAAACGTTTTCTAACTAAAACGAGCTTTATTGCTATTGTATAAAGTTCATATTGAATTGCAAGCACTCACTGTTGTTTAAGCAATGTAGGTATGTTCCTAACGTCCAAGAGTCATTTTGCACTTTATTACCTTTGTACAAAGTTCAAATTCAATCATATCACGACATGTCATCGCGACACAGGGAATCCTACAGCGATGACTAGAGTTTTATTAATTTTATTTATCAGAAAAGAAATTGATGTTGACAAATATTTTTTTTGCATCTATCAAAACAGTGTGCGTTTTATAAGCCCTATCCACACTCGCGCGCGGATCGCGCGCGAAGCCGCGAACTTCCCGCGAACCGTGAGTGTAGATTGGATTCGCATATTCTTCGCGGGTTCGCGCCTCGTTCCCCGAAAATGTGAAAATGTTCCCCTAGCGTGAATGTGTAGCCGACGTCGTACGCGCGAGATTTCGCGCACGATTCACGGCGCGACTTCACGCCGTGAATCTCGCGGGAGTCTGGAGGCCGCAATACTGTGGGCCTAGCACAACTTTGACGTAAAAATACGTAGAGAGTTTTCGATAGAAAAGTGTACGCCATTTACGACTGTCAAGTATGCTTCTGACGGGTGTAAATGGCGTACACCTTTCTATCGAATACGCGCTACGTATTTTTACGTCAAAGTTGTGCTAGACCCACTGATAATTTTTACTATAAATTGACAAGTTAGCATCAACAAACTACGGTTGCTATAGTTACGCAATAGCACGAGAATAGAGGTTATAACAAAGAGTTCCTATAATTATTCTCAACACCTTTGGTCACGCCATCACGCGTGAACGACTGGACCGATTTTAATTTACTCTACGTTTATCCCAAAGTCTACCCGTGCGAAGCCGGGACGGGCCGCTAGTTGAATATAAATTACTTACTACGAATTTTAAAATAAATGATGATGGGATAAAAAATTGTTTTTTTTATCTATTTCCAGAAATGCAGAAATCCAGTGACCGACGCCACTTTTTCAGTAATGGACAACCAGCCCCTCTGCGGCAAATGCGCCTAAATGCACACACGCATACACACGTAGTCTCATACCCATCGAGTAGAGTACACCTCATCACAGATATATTTTCATACATGTGTTACGGTAAGGTACAGGTAAAACTAAACAAGATTTTGAGAAGTCGAACTGTCAACGACCACAATTTCGTTTTAACCATTTGACAAGGTGTTACTGTCTTAGTCTAATGGAATCAAATGAAAGGGATAGACAATCTTTGAGATTAAACCTTCTTAAGGGGCGTCTAAACGGGCCATATTTTACGACAATTTGTGGCTGCAATACTGTGGCCGGCAACATTGCTAGCAATACCAGCCACACTATGCAATATTTTAAGGATGGCCCGGCATTATATCCACATATGTTTTGGTATGTCAAAATGTTTTTATGAAATCATGGGTTCTGAAATCAAAGGCCATACTATTGCAGCCATATTGCAACATGTTGCCTGCAATTGATTGTTCAGCCATAAAATGCACTAAAATGTTTTTTTGATGGCTGGGCAATATTTGCCAATAATTGCAGACACAAATTGTCGTAAAATATGGCCCGTTTAGACGCCCCTTTAGAGAAAGGTGAAACAAAATCGTCCAATATTTCTGTAAGTGTCAGAAGTACCTAAGCCTTTTTTATTTACATAAAAGTTTGAAACCTTAAAATCAGAGAGATAAAAGAGAAAAGGTAAAGCTAAAAGATTTCATGACAATTTTAGCCCAATGTTCAAGGTAAAGTGTACCTAATGCTAATTGCATACGTCACATAATTACAAAGACTTTTTGAAATAAAACACATAGGCGTAGCCTGAAACATACACAATATTGTATGCTTATAAAACATCTTCATCATTTTATAGAGTAAAAATATGACATTATTTTATAAGAAAACATGTTTTATGAATATTTTTGTTATATATCTTCGAAGCACTACATTGTAACTATTTTAAGAAACGGTTTTTTAATATTACTATTTAAAGCACTACATGAAGGCTTACAATACGGTTTTGTTTTTGAAATTCGATTTACTGTTGTAAATAATTGTATTTTTTAAGTAAGTCGCTGTGATGCATTTTGAGCTTTTTCATTACAAATTAATTGTTTTTATCAAAGTTGGATTAAATTCGCTAGATCGACTTGTATGCTATCATATAAAAGTTATTTTATAATAAATTATTACTTTTGTTTTTTTGACGCAACTCGTTTTATTTCAACTGAACATAGCATTTATGCATCCTAAAAGATACTTTAGGTAGACTTCTTTTCTTTTAAAGATGCTTGATTTGTCAATCCGAAATCGATGTCAAGATTCAACATGCTGTCTCGTTCTCGGGCATAACTTTGTCATCGGTTAAAGGGAGATAAAAGCATAAAATGAACTTACCAGATATCAGTGACTACAGCCTGTAATTCTAATTAGCTACATAAAAGCGCCACCCATTCTTTAGATGCACCAAAATGTCAACCACATTTTTTTTTGACCAATGGTTACGTTGGGCGCTGTTGAAACCATCCACTGAAATTAATCCCTGCCTTCAGAAAATACAATGACAACAATATAACTCACCATATTAATTCCATTTTCTAAAAGAAACGCGTTCTCTTCGTCTATTTCTTTGGCGTAACGTCTAGAGTAGTCGTCATCGTTGTCGGTGAGTTCCTTCACCCCGCAGAACTCTCGGCCCGTATTGTCTTCCTTGCCAGGATTGCCGATATGGCCTGGTCTCACAACTTTGCCAGCTATGACATCTTTTCCTAAGCCGTTACTGCCATATGTGTCTATGGCAGGATCGTTTTCAAGTTGAGCAGAATTCTGAAGGTTGTCGACTTTGCCACGGCCGACGATTTTGTCAACTTTGGTGCCTTTACAATTGTCACATTCTCTATCATTCGAAGAAACTCCGAAATCGTAGCCTCTGTCATTCTCCTTATTTCGTCCGGTGCTTTTATCAGTTCGGGGCCTTTCGGTACGGTCGGTGCTTTTATCGAGATTTCTGGACCTGTCGGTACTTTTGCCGGATCGGTTGGGACTTGTTTCGGGACTTCTCGGGGTTTTCTTAGCGCATTGTATTTTGGTGACGGGAGTGACCGGTGTTCGGACTGTGGGGGGCGTTTCATTTCTAGAAGTTGTAGTCGATGGTCCCTTGGAGTATTGGTTTTTTGGGCTGGCGTGGCGAGATTTGTGGACCTTTGGGCTGAGGACGCGGTGTTTCAACGAGGGGGATGGCTTTTGAGCGTTTCTGAGACTAGAAATATATCATTGGTAAGAACGAAGAATAATATCAAATATAGTAAATGTTATAATAACATTTACTATATTTGTTATTAGTGCAAAATGAGACAATATTGTGGACATCTCGAAATCAACAATTAATACTGGACCTAGGCAGATGGGATTAAAGTTGAAGCAATACCTGTCAAATCGACAAATACTGTTGTAGTTTCTGAGATAATTGGCTGTGGGCACATAGACAGAGAATCTCTTTATTAATTTGGTACGGAATTCTCTAGTGAAGTAACGAGTAGGTACATACCTCGGTGAATGAAGTGGCGAGATTTGTTGCGGCGTGTTGTGTCGCGACGTGCGCGCGCGGGGGGAGCGGGCGCGGGGGGAGGAGCCGAGGGGGGAGGGGCCGCGGGAGCGGGGTGTCAGCATGTGGGACGACTCGCACTGAAACAGAGACTACTGTGAAGTGAAGGAAGACATTGTCTGATAGAACAACTCTGAAACAGAGACCCTGCTGTGTGCACACTGGCTGATCGAACAGCTGTCGTTATAACAGCTCGCTGGACTCCAGCGAATTCAGCGAGATTACAAAGTACTTTTTAGGGGACAATCATTAATTACGTGAAGCATTTAGAGGGGAGGGAGGGGGTCACTTCGAATCCCAACAATTTCTGCGCTATATTTACATTTCGCGAGTCCATAAGAGTAAGAGTGACCGAGATAATATCTCAGAACCGGCCTCATACGTAGCGAACATTCGATAGAAAAGTGTACGCCATTTACGCCTATCAAGGGCGCCCCTGACGGGTGTACAATGCTGTACATGGCTTACACTTATCGAAAACTCGCTACGTGTTTTCCGTCAGAAGTTGTGCTAGGCCCACAGAATGCCCTCCAAACTGTATTTATGATGTGTGGGTGAAAGTTAAAAGTCTGCTCACCCCCCGCACGGCCTCCACCATAGTGCTGACGTCCCCGTCCCCGTCCCCGTCCCCGGCCCGCGCCCGCGCCGGCCGCGCGCGCGCGCCGCCCGCGCCCGCCTGCGGCCCGCGCACCAGCGGGCGACGGCTACTGCGGACGAGAATTCAATCAATCAATCAATATTTATTCAGTAATACAGATTATAGGTCTCTTACATGAGATACAAATAAATCTTCTATATATAAAAATGTTATGTTGGTTTGTGTACGCTTCAAAAACTCAAAAAGTTCTGCACCGATCGAGCTGAAATTTTAGCATGATAATTATATACAATATGTCCGGTTTCCGATGTCCGATACTTTAAAGGGTTAAAATGCAATTAATTTTATCGACAAATCACGATCACGAAATCACGATCAAAATTGTTAGCGAAGCATAGGTGCTTGTATTAATTTAACAATATCTACCCAAGTAGAAGACTTACAAACACAAAAGTGGTCTCAAATGTTAGTTAATAGTGTAGACAATAAATCTAGATTCAAATCTTAATTTTTTAATGTTTCAGTATTATTAAAAATAATTTTTGAAAAAAATAAATTGGACAACAAATTGATGTTTTTTTCAGATTATTAGTTTTAAAAAAAAACCAATGTGTTAACCAATTTTATTTATTATTTTTTTTAATAATACAGGATATTTGCTATAAATGTACATTTAAATCTTAACTGTGAGTTAGATAGTTTAGGAGCTATGACAGTGTAAACATACGTACTTGAAAAGCGCGCATACCCCAGCAAATGAAATAAAACAAAAAAAAATAACATAAGAGATAATGAGAAAAATAAAAAAAAATCCGTGATTTGTCGATAAATTAATTGCATTTTAACCCCTTAAAGTATCGGACATCGGAAACCGGACATATTGTATAATAGGTACGCATCAAGGATTGTTTTTATCTTTTTTTTTCTTTTTTTACCCACAGCGAAGCGTAGCAGGGAACAGCTAGTAAGATATAAAGCCTTAACTAAGTTACGCTCAGATGTCTGTGCTAGGTTGAAAATCTGTGTTACAGGCATCTGCGCTTCGTTTAGAGGTCTTTATATTTATTACTTAAACAACTAGCTGATGCTTGGTCCTTCGTACACGGCCTTCGCAAGTTTAGGGCTATAATACTCGTATTATAGCCTGTAGAACTCAGGGATATTTTTTGTAGTAGGTAATAGGCGTGTTTTGACCGCCATCTCGCCTGACGGTGGCCTGATGGTGAGCAACGATCTACGATGGAACACGCTTGCAAGAAACCGATTCACTCGAAACTTGAAGACACAAAGACACAAATTGTAGCTACCAGGAAATAACCACTCGGGAATAGCATTCCACTGTCTACCAGTAGTAAGATAGTGTAACTTTCCATTAGTAATTATGATTATGATTTTAGTGGGTATAATAAAGGACATACTCAATGCAATAAACTTACGATTTCTTGGATGCCTTGTCCTTGTCCGGCTGCACCTTGGTCCCCACCACCGAGCTCAGCATAACGCGCCTCTTGCTTGTACCGCTGTCGACAAACAACTGATCAACTGACAGACAAAGAAGTACCTACTGACTATATGTAATGTTGCTCAAGATAGATAAACGCTTTATTGCTCACACCAGGAATCACAAACAAAAAGGAAAAGATTTTGGATAACTTCGCCAAAATGTTGGTAAATCGAAAAATACAAATGGAGCCGCTCTCGTTCTTTAATAAAGATAGCATGTAAACTGTACTCGCCGACCAAATTCCTTAAATTATGACAGGAGACAGGAGTCATTCTCTGTCTCCCTCTCTCCCGTTGCCTCGGTTCTTGTGTGCGACAAAGACCGACGTACCTAGAGTGCGATTCCCATGAGTCAGCTTTGCTCTGCTGCGCGAAGCGCTGCATGTCCAGCGAATACATGGAGAGACGCGCGTCCATGCCTTTAAATCAACTCAAGTGTCCCCCTCGCGCCCGTGGTCTAAGCAACGTGTGCGACAAAGACCGACGTACCTGGAGTGCGAGTCCCGCGAGGCAGTTTTGCTCGGCTTCGCGAGGCGCTGCGTGTCCAGCGAGTACATCGAGAGACGCGCCTCCGTGCCTTTGTCTGAAATAAATTGCAAGCTGTTCTGTTACACACTTTTACTGTTGTTAAACGTTCTTTCAGTCCCGTGAGTCTAAATCTCACGTACCTACCTATTAGTATAAATATTAACTAATATTATAAAAGCAAAAGTCAGTTCGTTACTCTTTCTCTCCTTAGCCACTCAACTAAGTCACTCACTGATTGTCATGAAATGTTGAATACTCGTTGTTACAGAACAGTCAGACAGTTGTTACAGACAGTTTACAGAAAATGATGTATAGGTTACTTTTCATCGTAATCATCGCTGTTTTTTATTGGGACGTAGCTAGTACAGTACACCCATGAAAGTCTATGAAAGTCCACTATTATTACTTTACTAGCTGACCCGGCAGACTTCGTACTGCCATGCGTTTGTATGGGAAAAAGAAAAGGGCTGTTTTTAGGGTTTTTCAATATTTCTGAGAGATTTTCTTAATATTTTTTTCCGTAAGAACCTTCTCCTAATAATAACAAATACAACAAAAAAAGAATTAGTGAAATCGGTAAAGCCATTCACGCGTGATGCCGTGACCAAGGAAAACGGGTTTCATTTTTATATATATATATAGATTGCTAAGCGAGCTAAAAGCATACTTAAATCCATGTCTTCCTCAAACTTTGGTACTATCTTTGATACTCGTTTCGTTAATAAAAGTTTATAGATTGAATGGAATCAATAAACTCACTAGACGAACATTTAGCTGCAGTTTTGGTACTTGTTACGACCTTCTTCGACTTTTTGGTCTTGGACGATGTCGATGGTGGAACCTACGAACAATTACATTCCAGGATTAGACCAAAGTTTGCCTAAAAATAATTGACAAGGAGACATGCAGATGGATTTAGTTTAAACCTTTATCTCTGTATTGTATTTTATCTTCGCCAGGTTTTAATTTGTCTACTCATTCACTTACACTCATTCTCTCGCTTACACGCCATTCTCTTACGTAAATGAGCGAATGAGTGATTTGTGAATTGAGTGAGTAAATAAGTGTAAACTCTTCACTCACTCACAAATTTTAGAATAATTTGTCTAAATAACTATTTAACAAAATATTGCTGAAACTTACGACCATTTCGACGGTGTCGACTGCAGCCGCGCTCAGGAAGTCAGCGACACGCGCCGTGTACTCGTTTATTGCGATGTCCAATTTGTCGCACGTCTGCAGTAGCTCCTGTAACGGACATCTCTTGTTTTATGACGATTACTTTGTTATACAGGGTTATTCATAAAGGGTATGCTAAGCCGAAAAGGGCTTATAGTACTCATCATTATGAACAACTTTTACTATGAGACCAACCCGAAATTCGTGAAAAAAAACCTAGCTGTTCCATAGAAAAATGTCAATGACACTCGACAAAATGTATGGAACAGCTGATTTTTTTTCGCGAATTTCGGGTTGGTCCCATAGTAAAAGTGGTTCATAATGATGAGCACTATGAGCCTTTTTCGGCTTAGCATACCCTTTATGAATAACCCTGTATATAGCAAATGCTCGCCGCACTAAAAGCAATATCACGGCGCGTGAAGCAGGTTTTACTTACTTCGACGTGTAGCACTCAATATATCAGATACTGTATCAGGTAAGTAAGTAAGTGCGAGCCTGCTACCAGCCGCTCGCTCAGAGGGCGCAGCGTGCTTGCAAAGATCCCCTAGGTTGGGGTTTTTGTGCGACCACTGCAGATACGCAGCAAACATGGACAAGCCATACTCACTAGTAAATAGATACAGCATCTAATACATTGCGTGCTACACGTCTGAGTACTCTGCTCGACAAGACCATAATAGGCAGTCTCGCGCTGCACTCTTGCAGGTATGATAATCGCAAAACATCTAGTCCGATCTGAACACGGCGCGTAAACCTGCGCAGAAGTGAAAAATGGGTATCAGCGGGGCCCCCCTGGCGGGGAACATGCCACGTGACCGCCCTTGACAAATCACAGCATAGAGCGTATTTTCATTAGTGTGCTTTCGTTCTCTGTGTGTCGTAGTCACGTTCGCTAGCTCCACCCACTGAGTACAGTCGCGCGCGATATTTTTGTTATAATAAACTGTTTGTTAAGTTTTTTTGTTGATTTTTCGTTTCGTTCAATAAGTTCAATAAGTTGTCATAAGTATCAGAATATAGTAAGTAAACCTGACATCCAATTACAGCTGTACACAACATTCACAATATAAATAATGCTTTTACTTTGAGTTGTTAGTTATTGCGTATTATAAAGATTATTATTAGAATATAGATAAGAATCTAGAACAATATGTACCTAATCCCAATAGTCAAAATAATTAATTATAAAAAATATAATTCGTACATAATGTTGTTGCACTTGACTGTACCGTCGCGGGCCGCCATGGTGCAACTTCAGATCGGACTAGATGTTTTGCGATGATTATAACTCCTGGCCACTAGGTGTACACCGTACACTGCACACTGCACACTGCACACTGCACACTGCACACTGCACACTCACGTCGCACAGGTCCCCGGCCCCGGCGGGCCGCAGCCCCGCGGGCCGCACGGCCCCTCCGAGCGCGCCGCCGGCCCGCACGGCGCCGCACAGCGCGGCCAGCGCGCGCCCGCACTCGCGCAGGCACGACGTGGCCGG
The DNA here is from genome assembly GCA_949125135.1 of Alcis repandata. NCBI lineage: Eukaryota > Metazoa > Arthropoda > Insecta > Lepidoptera > Geometridae > Alcis > Alcis repandata. The sequence continues at coordinate 10,001,020 of OX421239.1, read as the reverse complement.
GAACGACTTGTGGAACACCTGCCGACCAGAGGGAACTCGACACTACTGGGCCACTGAACACTAGCGGGGAACTAAATACCAGCGGGGTACTCATCTGCTGGGTATTAAACACTATCAGGATTCTTGTTCACTCTATTTTTATTCAGTAATAGGCTTGCGTTTGACCGCCATCTCGCCTGATGGTAAGCAACGATGCGATCTACGATGGAGCACGCTTGCCTAGAAAAAACCGATGCGACGGCGACGATGTGGCCAAAGATAAAGCACGCAGACTTACAAGATACCTATTCACCATGACCTTGAGAGCCAAAAAATATCAGCACATTTCGAGGGTTAGTCCCGCGACACTGACCTGCAGCGCTTGCAGCATGTTCTGGTGCAGCGACACGACGCGCAGCATCTGCGACTGGAACTGCGTGTGCTGCGCCAGCGGCAGGGACTTGCTCACGTGACGCTTGAGGTTGTGGATCTGCAACGAGCGGGGTCTGATTTTAATTCTAAGTGGGGGTGATACGACCTGCACTGACTTCGGGGAAGCACCCTTAGGGCAAGAATTCGTTGTCTGTCTGTATGTTAAGGCCATTTATCTCAAGAACTATAAAAGCTAGCGGTCTAAAATTTGACATAACGCTAGAAAATGTTAACCACTATAATTCGTAGCAAAAAAACCTGTTGAGAAAATAGATCGTTATCTACAAATTGGGTCCTACAATGGGGACCTAAAATTTTAAAGTCAAGCCAATGCGGTAGCAAAATAGCTTTTACTCAGCAAGTGGGGTTTCAGACGAAAGGCATTATTTTGGACATTTCAAAACATTTTTTTTTACTTTTCCCACGCAGTTTTTTTTAAATTTCAAAATCCGTAAAAAAACACAATCTCATCTCATCACACACACTCTCTCACCTGTCTCTGCAGCTGGTACATGTGCACCCGGTTGAACCGGGCGCAGAACTCGGCGGCGCGCCGGCAGCGCCGCGCCACCTCCTGCCGGTCCACTGACATCACATCTTGAATGTCCAGGGAAGCCCTACGCAAGAAAAACAAACGTTACATTATGAAAAAGGAATTAGTGCAGAGTGGATTTTTTTCTTGACCTTTGTAACATCCAATGTTATTTAAGGTCAATAAATATTCTGATTTCTGATTTTGACCGACTGTGAACGTAAGATTGAAACTAATACAGGAATGGAGGAAGCGGATGCTGAAGCGGCCAAGAGTGCAAACACACAGCCTGGCTCGGCGGTCTTCGGGGCGGCTGCCTGCGCTCTGACAAGGTCCCCTCCAGCTTTTATGGAGGGAGCCTTGTCGGAGCACATGCAGCTGCTCAGAGACAGCACAGAGCAGATGAAAAAGCTCCAAGAGACCCTCGACAGCACCACCTCTCTGGGAAGCCAGAAAGAGGCACAGTCTGAGTGCTTCGACCAACTTTTGGGTGAAGTGCGGGAGCTGCGCCAGACCTCCGAAGAGACGGGGCGGAAGGTTTCCTGCTTGCAGGAGACCGTCCCCTCGTACGCGGAGGTTCTGGCCAGACCACCTTCAGCCATACCGCGAGAGCTTCACCCAAAGCACTCAGTAATTGTGTCCTCGGGCGACGACCGGCTCAATGGTGACCACATACTCGGCAAGGTCCGAGACGCTTTAGAAGCCAGGACCACCGGGCTTCAGGTCACCAGAGTGCAAAAGGTCCGAAACCAGAAGGTGGTGCGGAGTTGCGCGAGTAAGGAGGAATTGTTGAAGGTGAGTGAGAGGATCAAGACCAAGGACAAGGGCCTTATCGTGGAGGAGGCCAAGAACAAGGACCCCTTGGTCATGATCCGAAATCTCCTCACCTATCCATCATTCAATAAGGACTCCGATATCGTCTCGTCTCTCAGGTCCCAGAACAAGAGCCTCCTCCGGGACCTGACAGACGACGATTTCAGGGCGACGGTCAAGTACCGTCGCCGGGCGCGGAACCCCCACGAAAATCACGTCGTGCTGCAGGTGTCCCCTAAGTTGTGGATGAAGCTGGTTGAGGCAAAGCGGGTGCACATCGACCTGCAGTATGCGGTCGTACAGGATCAGTCTCCGCTCGTGCAGTGTACACGATGCCTGGGGTATGGGCATGGGCGCAGGCAATGCACAGAGTTAGCCGACCTGTGCAGCTTCTGCGCCGGCCCACACCTCCGGGCGGACTGTCCAGCACACACGGCGGGCGAGACTGCTGTATGCCGCAACTGCAGGTCGGCGAAGTATCCCGACTTTGGCCACAATGCCTTCGACGGTGAGTGCCCAGTGCGTAAGCGATGGGACGCCATAGCTAGGTCTAGCGTGGCGTACTGCTAACGTACCGGGCACTCTAGTCACCACAGCTGAAGGGACGAAGCCTGCGCACACTGGTGGTTACGTGTGGGGTTCCAGGACACAGGTGAAGACTACAGCGATAGATGGTGTGCTGCCGAAGTGTCCCACACAAGTCTCTCACAAGTACAACCTGGAAACTAAACAGAGCTTGAGGCTGACCAGCCCAACATTGTGTTCAATGATGGATGAAGAAAAGACCAGGTTGTACTTGTTTGCAGCCGGCACTAAGGCAGCCAAGCTTAGCATGGCTGAATTAAGAATGGGTTACACTGGGTGTCACCCTTACTTATTCAAGATTGGCTACAGTTGGGAAGGTGCGTGCAACACCTTTTTCGTTAGAAAAAGGAGTATGCACGCACGCGGGAATGTTGATGTATACGTAGGAAAGGTTTTATCGCATGAATCTAGTCAGCCCACCAAAGCATCTTAATGAATATAAGTTTTTAATTTATTTTTGTACATATATTATTTCATTGACTTGACTTTTATGTGTAATTAATTTTTATTGACATTGCAATTCTAGACTTTAGATAAACAATTTTAATTGAAAATATTTATACAAATTATGTTTTGCTTCAAGCAATTTTATTTTATATCTTACTTGTTCATTGACTTGACGATGAATTCTACAATTTTAATTTTATTTATTTTTATATACAATTTTAATCCAATTCTATTATTTTTACAGTTTTAACCTAATTTGTTAAAATACAATTCTAAATATACTTGTATTTCTAATTTGTTACAAAATTTATCCTAATCCAAACTCTTTGACATTCTTTATTACGATATTTCTAAATTGTTATTGAAAATTTATTAATCTAAATCTTGACATCATGCCACATTGTGGCGACTATTTTATAAACTTTGCTGTAGGATAAACAACCCAGACAAGGGCCTCGCATATAGAGTGAGGGTACATAGGTGGAGGAGGACGGCAAAAAAAAAAAAAAAAATACAGGAATGGATATGTTAAGCCGAAAAGAGCTCATAGTTGCGACAAAAAAATCGGCTATTCTAAAGAAAAATGTCAATGACAGTTGTTTCTAATTATGAGTACTACGAGACCTTTTCGGCTTAGCATACCCGATCCTTATAACCCATTATAGTATATGAATGTATTCACATAATGGCCACCATTTCCTCGCAGAGCTTGAGCCGGATGGCCTTAACTCGCGCGCAGTAGATGCTACTCTCGATCACGTTGGACACGTTCTCTGCGGATTTCGGTGCCACTGGCCCTGGAGACGAACGAGGTTTTAAAAAACTGATTAGTCTTAGAATAATCGTGGCCAGTGATATGACTCAATGGCCAGACTCTAGTCTAGACTACCTATATTTTAAAATTATGCAGATACCAAAATCTTGCTCTCGATCGTTCTCTCGTTTAAAATCATGTCTCTCATGTGCAAACTCAAAACTCAAATGTACTAAATGATTTATTGTCTATGGGAGACCATGTTTTTGGTCCTTCGAGCATGATTGTATGAAAGCTGGATATTGACAACATCAAACGATTTTGGCAGTGTTGATGTGAAAACACCAAGAGTTCTTGACGTACACAAGACTTCTTGGCGTTTATGATGTTTTTGGCGGTGGTTTGACAACACCAAAAGTTCTTGTAGCAACTAATACATAGTTCTTGGTATTGTCACCATCTGTGTTACGGTATTCCACAGTGCAGGGCGACATCGGCGGCGACGCGGGGTCGTCGGCGGCGCTGCGCTCGCGCACCGTGCTCGGAGACTCTAGCTGATCTTCCTCGCCACCTGGAATCAAACTATCTTACTAACTCTAACCAGATAATGATCAATTAGGCAGTAATGTACATTTATAACGTTTTATAAAGATTATGAAGTAAATGATTGATACAAATAAAAATTTAGATGTCTTATTTGACTTGTAACAAAATTTTCGAAGCTTTTTTTTGTTTATCCGCTCGAATGTACTGTACCAAAGTCAGGCCCTAGTCATTGCCATGAAGACTTGCTTCTTTTGTGCTATGGCGGGGTAATGCACTTAGTCAGCCTATTTTGCTTTATGTTCTATGTGCAACATTTGAGAATCATTAGTGTTATTCGTGTTTTACGGGACTAATTTGAAATGAATAATTAAACAATCGCTCATTCTAAACGCATTCTTCTCCATTTCGTGAATTTCCGCGTGAGTGAAAATAATAAATTTTGTAGGTGACGGAAAATAAAAACTTAAAAAAAAATAAAAATAAATAGTTCCAAAGTAAATGATCCTTACCTGACTGATTCAAGTCAGTGTCATCGTCGAATATTTGAAACATGACAAGGTCGGGACTCTCGTTACCCTCGGCGAACGTCACCGAGTGGATTTGCTTCTCTGTTGGGTGATCGCCTTCGCCTTGGTTAGGTTGGTCCTGGATTAAAGACATTTTAAGTTTTAGGATATAGTGATCAGTAAAAAAAACCTGGCAAGTGCGAGTCGTATTTGAACATGAAGGGTTCTATACGATCATGCAACGTTTTTGGATTCTCGTATGGAGGTCAAAAGTCTTGAATAGAGCCCACTTTAGGTGTTGTATTTTTAATTATTTTTTGTTTATAGCAGCAATAGAAAAACACACTTTGTCAACACACAAAGGTCAACTGTCTACCTATTATGGTTCATGAGATAATTAGATACCGCTGCTAACAGACAGGCAGTTGGACAGATGGAGAGAAGGATAGACGGAGCTTTAGTAACAGGGCCCCGTTGGTACCCTTTGGGTATGAAACTCTAAAATCAATCAATAACACTGCTTATCATCTTGTCAGCATAAGGATTATAGAAATAGAGAAAGTATCATACAGAACCCTAAAAACATATCCGGATTTGATTCCCGGCCGGGCCGATCTTTGAATGATGAATTTAGATATCTGTTCTGGGTCTGGGTGTTAGTTGTCTTTGTGTGTGTTCCATGGCAGCCCCAACACAGGATTTTCCTAGTGGGGAGCTGAGTTTTTTTATAGAGGTTTGGTACTGATGACAAAGTATACAATTCACCAGAACTTTTGCTCCTTCTGTCTCTTTCTTCATGTTACTCAGTTCTGTTTCCATGAGCTCCTTCAAACAACCCTCTGGCAGCTTGTGCAGGAATTGGTATGGATCTTCTGAAATACCAAGAACAAATTTAATGAAGTTGGTTATGATTGTAAATAGATTTAAATTTTTTATTATCACATACACTGACATGCACTCATAGCTTGGCTAGGTGTTACAGATTTGTTATTGTTGTTCACAACGGAAGACAATACTAAGTCTTCAAGTGGGTGGTCTTCAAATGGGTGATTTACAATTAATATTTCAGTGTTCATAGTCAGATATCAATAAGTCGAGTCAGAAACCTTTAGCTGACCTAAACTCTGTCACATTATGGCTAGCCCTTTTGCTTATACAAACTTAAAGATCTTAAAGAGATTATGTGAGATAAACGCACCTGCATAAGCCTTTTGCACCATGTCCTGTTCTTTGACAAAGTCTTCCCATATCCGCTGCTCCTGATCCTTCAGCCGCTGCCGGCGATTGATCTTCCATGCTCGCTCTAACTCATCGTTCTCTATGTACTAGAGGTATAACACAAGAAAATATTGTAATCTTTAATGAAATTTATTACAAGGATTGTTGTTAGTAGGTAGTCACTTTGATCGGAACTTTTATTTTTGACTCAAATAATATCAAATGACGGCTTCATTCTTGGATACAATTATTATTGCACAGGTATCTACATTCTAATCTGCGGTCATAGTTCATATTAGACATAGGCAGACCGCTGGCAAGTTGAAATATCTTAAGAAAAATTTATTTCAATGCCTTGATAAAAGATAAAATAAAGCTGATTTCTGGCCGGCTGAATGAATTAGCTAAAAGGAAAACAAGGACCACAAAACGGAAATTCAAACTAAGGATTTGTTAAGAGTAGTTGGGGTAAAGAAAGCTGTAAATGATGATAATGTTTCTACGATATTTTTTGGAGCAGTTGGGTGCTTTGGTTTAGTTTAATTAGTAAATAGCTGTGTCAAATCATTACTGATGTGCCTGAAAGCTACATAGATTTCTAAAAATAACAATTAATTTACCTGCAAATTCACGTTGCGCTTACTCTCTGGCATGTAGGAAAATCCTCGTACACACGTCTCCATTACCACTCAGAAGCACAATAATTTCTGACTTATACTCGAAGTTTATCCAAAATGATTGATTCCATACGAAAATCTCGAAAAACGTTATTAAATTGTAGCCATTGCTTAGTGCAAATCGTATTGTTGTAAGAAAAAGACTTCACATTTTTTGAATTTTTTGACAGGTAAGTGAAAATCTGTCTGACAGTCTGGGACAATTTTCGTCACAGGAGTGACAATGAATAGTCGAACTTATTACACGCAAATATTATATATTTCCTATAGTGGTTATGTAAGCCACAATAAGTAATCAATTACTAACTTTTAATGGGAAACTATGCTACATAAAAACCCATAGGTTCAAAGTAAAGGCAGAAACCATTAAGAGTAAGGTCTTTGACCTATGGTACTACGGTCGCTAGGCAACAAATGTTTGTCAACAATGTTTTTTGACAGATGATTTGACGCATGACAAATATCCTAACAAGTTCACAATCAAAGAGCACTCAACTCAATGAATTCCAATAATAGGAATATTTTGTCATTTATATTTATATATCCATACAGATTACCAATTGATTATTTATTGCTAATATATCTTATATTTCATAAAACCTAAAAGTAATTTGAAAGTTTTCAGTAAATTATAAAAATCTTAAGTACAGTATCATAAGTACAGGTACAGTGCGCTCGCTAACTAAATGCACGTGTGGTGCGATCTTTCATGACTGATTGATGGGGAGCGATTATTCTGTCGATTACGATCGGAATCGTGGGTGGCGTGTGGAAGGCTCACTATCTAAATATACATACATAGTAGGTTTCGTGTAAAATGTTATTCAGCGCCCGCCCGCTGCAAAGCATGGGTGCTCCACCGGTGCCGGTGCTGCAGCCACGCTTGTTCCCGCAGTGGAGTCGGACTGCAATACTGACTCTATCCAGCGGGCATGATGACGAGTTTGCAGATGTAAGTATTATTAACCTACCTATGTAACTTTTATCAACCTATTTAAATTTAAAGTAGTTTTATCGTGAAGTTATCCAAGTTTACCATGATAGTAGGCCCAAGTTTGAAGGCTTTTTAAGATAGATCTAAATTTTCTAAAATTATTGGCATCCTTGTCTAATGTCTTACAATGATAAAGACAGATATATTTTTAGTTAGTTTAGATCTGTCTTAAAATGCCTTCAAACTTGGGCCCAGTATCTCGGTGACTTACCAACGAGTAGGTAACGCGTAGAGTCACAGCGTGACTCATCAGGATCAGGAAGTTTACTTGTCATCTCTTTGGTAACACTGTTACTCGTCGACCTACCCGCAATATTAGGTATACCCATCTGTTGATGATCACTAGAGATTTTGAAATGAAGATAACATTTTTATGTTGTGATGAATGGAAATGGATAAAACTGAACAGAATGGAACAAAATAGAATAATTTATTGCACACCAAATAAAATACCTACACGAAAAAATTAGAATTACATTCGGTAGCGTACAAGGACATATAAAAGGGCATAAGGGTATGAGGTCGATTAAAAAGCGAGTTGCTGAGTTGCTAACGTGAAAAGAGTATCTACTAAAACATACATCGTTACGCCATCATCGTTAGTTGGTATATTTTACAAAAATAATATACCAATGGCAATTGCCTATGCGTGGTCTATATCGTTATGAATAAGTACACTCGTGTCATCTTTCATACTCACAAACTAAACAATAGAGAAATTACGCAAGAAAATACGACAAGATCTACGTACAAAAGAATTGTTAGTCACCGCCATCTCGCAACCAGCCAAGATTGCGGTTAAACGCAAACCATACAACGCATTTATGTCTCTTTGTTGGTAATATCTACAATCTACATAATATTCTGCAATTCATAAAGAAGGCGGGAAGCCTCCGCCAATAAACACTTGCAAAAACCAGCATATCTCTACTAATATTATATATCGGTAGAGTTTGTTTGTAGAAGTTAATGTGCAGAAATATTGATCCGATTTTGAAAACTTTTTCACTAATGGCTAAAGCTTTATTATCTTTGAGTTCTGTATGTATTTTATAGCCCTAAACTTGCAAGACCAAAGGCCAAGTAGCACCGGGCACGAAATATCGAGGATCAGCTACTCTTATAATGAAAGAAGTTCGATATTTCCAGTGGCTCCTACCTTTGTAGGCATGTTTGTCTAATGTATTTTTAACACGCTTTTATTAGCTTCACCTGTATGTTTGTATGTTTGTATGTTTGTATGTTTGTATGTTTGTATGTAACCGACTCCTTTGAGCGCGTTTTTGACCCACTTTAAACGGTCAGATTTCTTTAAAACTTTGTAGATATATCGAGGACCGATGACAATACACTAAACAAATCGTGTTTTTTAGTTTTTTTAACTATTAATTTTTTTAACACGCTTTTTCTATAAAGTTTCTTTAACTTTTAATACCGTTTAACTTACAAATGGTAATTTCGTCGTTCGTGTCAGAGAACAGAGTGGCGCAGTGGAAGCGTGCTGGGCTCATAACCCTGAGGTCCCTGGATCGAAACCACGCGCTAGAAATCTTTTTGCTCAATATTTTTTGTTACGCATCAATTTTATTTTATGAGGTCTGAGGATCGAAACCACGCGGCTACAAATCTTTTTGCTCAATATTTTTTGTTACGCATCAATTTTATTTTTAATTTGCTTGAGCAGACGGCCAAAATCGGATAACACCAACACATTTGTACATATTAATAATGGTTAATAGTTAGCAAATCGAACTAAAAAGCGAAAAATAAATAATAGTTAAAAAAAAACTAAAAAAACACGCTTTTTATAAAAAACCGAACTAAAAAAATAGAAAATAAAATTTTATAAATTTAAATTAAGAATAGGGTTGAAAATTTCAATAAATATAAATTAATAATAGTGTAAATAAATAAATATATGTATTTTATTTTTAAAAAAGCGTGGGGTGCTTTCTAAGATATTATCAAAATGCTAATCACTCTACTCATGTCTGTCAATACAAAATGTATCTACAAAATATATAATATCTATTGACCCATGCACCCCACGCTTTTTAAAAATAAAATACATATATTTATTTATTTACACTATTATTAATTTATATTTATTGAAATTTTCAACCCTATTCTTAATTTAAATTTATAAAATTTTATTTTCTATTTTTTTAGTTCGGTTTTTTATAAAAAGCGTGTTTTTTTAGTTTTTTTTTAACTATTATTTATTAAATCCATGACATGACATTTATTGTGACCTTTAATTTACTAATCAAAAAATTGGTTTTTGTCGCGTCATTTCACTCCATGGAACGACTATTCCTCGCTACTACCACAGCATCTATCTATATATATAAAAATGAAACCCGTTTTCCTTGGTCACGGCCTCACGCGTGAATGGCTGGACCGATTTCACTAATCCTTTTTTTGTTGTATTTGTTATTATTAGGAGAAAGTTCTTACAGAAAAAAATATTAAGAAAATCTCTCAGAAATATTGAAAAACCCTAAAAACAGCCCTTTTATTTTTCCCATACAAACGTTTTCTAACTAAAACGAGCTTTATTGCTATTGTATAAAGTTCATATTGAATTGCAAGCACTCACTGTTGTTTAAGCAATGTAGGTATGTTCCTAACGTCCAAGAGTCAATTTGCACTTTATTACCTCTGTACAAAGTTCAAATTCAATCATATCTATCAAAACAGTGTGCGTTTTATACTGATAATCTACTATATAAAAATAATAGTTAAAAAAAAACTAAAAAAACACGCTTTTTATAAAAAACCGAACTAAAAAAATAGAAAATAAAATTTTATAAATTTAAATTAAGAATAGGGTTGAAAATTTCAATAAATATAAATTAATAATAGTGTAAATAAATAAATATATGTATTTTATTTTTAAAAAGCGTGGGGTGCATGGGTCAATAGATATTATATATTTTGTAGATACATTTTGTATTGACAGAAACGAGCACCCCACGCTTTTTTAAAAATAAAATACATATATTTATTTATTTACACTATTATTAATTTATATTTATTGAAATTTTCAACCCTATTCTTAATTTAAATTTATAAAATTTTATTTTCTATTTTTTTAGTTCGGTTTTTTATAAAAAGCGTGTTTTTTTAGTTTTTTTTTAACTATTATTTATTTTTCGCTTTTTAGTTCGATTTGCTAACTATTAACCATTATTAATATGTACAAATGTGTTGGTGTTATCCGATTTTGGCCGTCTGCTCAAGCAAATTAAAAATAAAATTGATGCGTAACAAAAAATATTGAGCAAAAAGATTTGTAGCCGCATGGTTTCGATCCTCAGACCTCATAAAATAAAATTGATGCGTAACAAAAAATATTGAGCAAAAAGATTTCTAGCGCGTGGTTTCGATCCAGGGACATCTGGGTTTTGAGCCCAGCACGCTTCCACTGCGCCACTCTGTTCTCTGACACGAATGACGAAATTACCATTTGTAAGTTAAACGGTATTAAAAGTTAAAGAAACTTTATAGAAAAAGCGTGTTAAAAAATTTAATAGTTAAAAAAACTAAAAAACACGATTTGTTTAGTGTATTGTCATCGGTCCTCGATATATCTACAAAGTTTGAAAGAAATCTGACCGTTTAAAGTGGGTCAAAAACGCGCTCAAAGGAGTCGGTTACATACAAACATACAAACATACAGGTGAAGCTAATAAAAGCGTGTTAAAAATAAGTCGGGTTTTCCTTCCTGACGCTATAACTCCAGAACGCACGAACCGATTTCCACGGTTTTGCATTCGTTGGAAAGGTCTCGGGCTCCGTGAGGTTTATAGCAAAGAAAATTCAGAAAAAAATTCAACATAAAAGCGGGAAAATCTTTTTTCAGAACAATGTCCACCCGTGCGACGCCGGGATGGGCCGCTAGTTTTTACTATAAATTGACAAGTTAGCATCAACAAACTACGGTTGCAATAGTTACGCAATAGCATGAGAATAGAGGTTATAACAAAGAGTTCCTATAATTATTCTCAACACCTTTGGTCACGCCATCACGCGTGAACGACTGGACCGATTTCAATTTACTCTACGTTTATCCCAAAGTCTACCCGTGCGAAGCCGGGACGGGCCGCTAGTAAATAATAGAAGAAGCTACTAGCGGCTACTGAACCACCTGTATCTAGGTCTCGAATGTTAACGGCCAACATGCCAGTCTAGAAAGAGGTGAAAGGACGAACTCGACGACCCTTTTGAGATGGATTGGCCCTCATTAGCAAGAAACAGAGATGTGTGGAAAGAGGGAAGGGAGGTCTTTGCCCAAGAATGGGATAAGCCGGGCTTAATAAAATAAAACACAAGCCACTAACTATTGTTACAGTTTATACTAACTATTGTTACACTTTATACTAACTATTGTTACACTAGTACAGCTGTACAGGATGTAGGTAATGTAGGTTGACATCATTTGCGCAATTATGAGGCTAGGCTGGAGCTTTAACAGTGAGATTATCTTTGTCTCCCGCAAGGATTTTTCCTTGTGTAGGTTTCAAAACCGGTTAAGGTAACTACCCAAGTAAAGGAAAGGTTAAACAATCTTAATATATATAAATCTCGTGTCACAATGTTTGTCCTCAATGGACTCCTAAACCACTTAACCGATTATAATAAAATTCGCACACCATGTGCAGTTCGATCCAACTTGAGAGATAGGATAGTTTAAATCTCAAATTATAGTCGCAATTTTAATTTATTGCAAATTATATATATACTGATAATTTTTACTATAAATTGACAAGTTAGCATCAACATACTACGGTTGCTATAGTTACGCAATGGCTTTTGACAGGACAACGTCTGTCGAGTCAGCTAGTGTACCTATAAGTTTATTTAAAAAAATCTAGAAACGCGAGCGCGAGTACGTTATGCGAGCGTGTTAACATTTTTATTGAAGAGTGATCTAGTTATATGAAATCCTACTAATATTATAAATGTAAAATTTTGTATGTTTGGATGTTTATTACTCAATCACGCAACAACGGATGAACGGATTTGGATGAAATTTGGTATGGCTTATAACTTACATGTGGGCTACTTTTAAGAAAAAATATTATTAAAAAAAGGTGTTATGGATTTATGTTTTTTAAGAAATAATAACTGTTTCTGTATGATAGCGAGTGAAATCGTAGGGCGCAGCTGGTGATACATATTTTTATGAAGTTTCCTTATTTATTCTTCAGTACATACAATTCTAGACACATTTATATTCCACCTGGCCTGACCGTGGAACAAAAAGTAGAACGATGAAAGCACCGGAGTCCTAGACCTACCTACTAAGAATAGCATTCAAATTAATGTTTCGTGTTTAAGCTCATTTCATTACTTATTGAACAAAGTACTTTCAACTCGCAGATAAACCTAGAGCGAAAGATGGAGCCCTCCGTTAGATTTGGGTGAAGCCAAGAACTACTCTACTTTCGCGCGTACATCCTACACAAGCTCTACAGTGCCGCGAGGAGGGGAATATTGGTATGTCAATGTGTGCGTCTTGTGTACGTACGCGCGAAGGTAGAGTTCTCTTCACCTAAATCTGACACAGTGCTTCATCTTTCTCGACATTTATCTGAGTTTCAACTTTCAAGGTTGCTTAGTTTTTAGCTTTCTCCCCACAAATAATTTATTAGCGGCTTTTCCTTACTTTCTACAACTGTTGAAATTCAGGTCGATGCATTAATTACGCTCCTTATCGAACTTTTACTCATTTATGTCGCAGCATGAGGGAAATTGAGATAAATGATGGCTGAAAATTTATTAAATATTAAGGTAACGAGTCTATGGGATGAATGATTTAAAAATGTGTGACGATTTAAGTGAGAAAAACATATGAAAATTGGTCATAAATATTCTTACTAGTTTTGTGTCAACTCAATAGATTAATTGTTATGGTAATGTTTTAAATGATTAGGTATTTGTATGAAGAAAAAAATTAATACGAGAACGAAAATAAACTTCGAATAGCAGAGCTGTTTATGTACCTATTATTTTTTACTATAGATACATAATACAATTTATTTCAATCATGACCCATTTATCTGAAAAGATGTTATGTTATGATTTATTTACCATCGTGGTAGATTTCAAAACGCCTGAAAGTTTTGAAGCTGTCATAAAAGTGGAACAAAAAGATAAAAAGGATATTCGTCTCCCAAAATTGAGCTATTATCAGATGGCTGGAATGACATGGCATTAAACCATCGGTGGAGTTGGCAGCCAGCCACCGCTGGATAGTGACAGAGAAGCCCGTGAGTCAGCCGTACGCGGAACCTGTGTGCGGCGGCGCGATCGATAGACACTGCACCCCTCCTCCGCCGCCCGCCCGCGTTCTGCACCTGCCCTGACTCCACTCAGCCCCGAGGCCCGGCGAGCCGTCCGTCACAAGACATTAGACATTATAAAACCCTGTAAATAATCCCCAAAAACCGAAAAAAGTGCTTTCCATGTCAATTCCAAATCGCATCCAATTTACTGGCTCAAGGTCGCCACGGCCGATGACCCCTCGGTTTTATATTTACAGTTAACGAAAAATCTACCTCATAACGTAGCGGTTGATACGGTGGTGTTTTTGTATTTGAGCTGGAAATTTTATTTTTAATTATTACGCGTAGTGGGCAAGGTCGTGTTTTGCCGAGTCTGTGCACAAATGCGGGATCTTTATCATTGGTCGGTCGCGCGTGATCCGAGGCGGTCCTCGACAAAAGAGGTTGCGCTAATTGCGCTATATCCTGATATCTTGTTGGTTTAATTTGTGACGAAAATAATAGTGCAGATATGGCATCAAAAGTGCTCGTGCCGGCTGCTCCGTTCGCAAAGCTACAAGTAAGTAAATCCATTTAGAGATTCATTCATGATCATTTAAAATGTTTGTAGCAATATTCTCAGGCGGTGAATACCTACTCTAAAGGAAACTTGCTTCATCTTTATGTTATTATTTCCTCTCTTCGTTTTTTTTGTAGCAAAATTATTATTTTTCAGTTCAGTGTAGAATCTTTGTGTTTTATTTTCTTCGATTCGCTCAATATGACTCCTATCATTCATACGTCGTTTCAAATCAGCAGCCGTAACAATGCAAGCACTAAAAAGGTTCGTTAACAGAGACTATCACTATCATAACACAAAGGATCCTGCCCGGTCATTCACATCATGGCAAATGTCATTGTGTTCCCTCAGATGGGCTTTCCCAGCGCTCACCTGCCTGGGAAATTCGATCGACGACGTCCCGACTGCTAAATTGATTTATAGTTCATTGTTCGTTCCACCGGAACTTAAATGGAAGGCTAGATGAAATAAAGTCGATGGTTTTAATCGGTTGATGGATACGATACGATCTATTGTATCCTAGTAGTTTGATGAGAACTGTAATTTGATGCGATATTTAAAATGCGTCTCTGATTGTTTGCCACTATAAAATAAATATGTTTACAATTAAGTTAAGGTACAGCAAAGGAATCTACGAATGAATATGACTGAAAATAACTAATATTTTTTGGCAGGTAGGAACTCTTTTAGAGATTGGGTATTTTGCGAATCCATAAGCTGAATCGACGAAACATTAAATCAAAGTCAACTTGTCTTCAGGTGAAGAAGTCTCCTCCCGATGTTTCGGGGCCAGGGTTCATCATTGGAGGAGACCCGGCCGCCAGGGTATCCCACCTGGAGCACAGCGTGCGGTTCTTGCAGGAACAGCACCGGCTGATGCTGAGCGGCCTTCATACTGAGATAGAGGCTCTTAGAGAAAGGAACCGAGGTATCTTTACCAAAAATCATATGCTGACAAATAGTTCTGGCATGGCATAAATAAGACTTCCCGACCGCAGTGTTTAGGTATCTCTCTTGTTTGATAATAATCTAGGCTTTGCTGATCGATGAAATCGCCGTGTTGTAATATTGATATGAGTTTTTTGATATGTTCGACGAAATCTTTGATCATGCACCTTGCACCTTACTGAAAACAATCTAAAAATGATGATGCTGTCAGACAGACAGATGGCTCGTCTTGTTAGAATTCGATGTTGAAAAACAAAATCCAAAACTGTTAGGATTTAAAATCTGAACAAAGTTTCACCTTCAGTTAGAACAACAACCTCGAAACACTTGGATAACAACGTGATATTTATGTAAATGTCTTCATAATACTTATCTGAATAATGCCGTAAGTAAGCACCGATGTACTTATATCTGCGGTGAATCATCTGCAGATGCATGTAGGAGTGGACTGTATATGAGACTGGGACTATACAGAAACTAGCGAGAAAGCTTGTTTTGCTTTGCGAGTACGCTACATTCCATTTCGCTGGATTCACTGGATGGTTAGTTATAGGTATCTAAGTTCCAGTTGAGTCATTCGTTTCACAAAATAAAGCACTTCAAGCATGAAGAAAGGAGAACTAAACTATTGACAAACAACTTAGCGTTCATGAATAACTTTCAGTAAAGAATGAAATTGAAATAAAATCGTATTTACTTTCAGACTTGCAATTTCAACTGATCTTCAAACAAGAATCGTCATCAAAGCCACCTTCGCCAGCTAACGAAGAAACTTCCGAAAATAGTGAGGCAAGTACCAAATACAGTATAATAAATCAGGCACGGCATAATTTAACATCTACAATATTTTCCCTATTTATAGGTCCACCTGAATGCTCGATTGTTGCAGGCACGCACTTGTTTCGTAAAATCAATTAAAATTCCTTGAATCCGTTCGTTTTGGTAATCGTTCGTGATATTTCAACTTTGTTATTGTTTCACGGTAGTTATTTAATGGTAAATTGAACTGTTACGTTACTTTTGATAATTTACCGTTGCTTGTACCTCTGACCGTTATCTTGACAATAAAAATCCATGTCATGGTCCAGCATAACATTTTTGATCAGGCAATGATATATTATATGAGCCATAAAATGAGTATTTGTTTTTCAAATTATGAATAATTTGTTACAGGAAGCCAAGCTTAAACGCGAAGTGACTCGATTGGAGAAAGAAGCATCATCAGCACGGAGTGAAGCGCGAGCGGCCGAAGCAAGAGCACTGCAACTACAGAGATTGGTTGATGCACAGGCCGAGTAAGTCTTTTGCATGTCAAGAACATTATGCCCAATATATCGTTGCAAAGATCGGACTACCCACTTAGCGATAATTCTGCAATTTTGCTTTTTCAATAAGCAGTTGACGAGACAGCTTCTATTCCGAGATTTGCATATATTTACAGAAAACTACGCGAACTCGAAATAAAAACAAAATGTCCGACGTGCATGGAAGGCGGAACGGTCGCACCGACGACAGCCCCAAGTGCGACCGCCGAGGGTTCAGATGACGGCGAGGAAGGCACAGCGGAATCCCGCGCGGCGCTGCGAGCGCGGCTCGCGGACGCTGAGCGGCTCGTGCGGCGCCTGCGGGCGGAGGCGGAGCGCAGCCGCAGAGAGGTACTCGCGGCGGCGGAGGGCGGGGGCGGGGGCAGGGGTGGGGGCAGCGCGGGAGGCGCGGTTACTAACCTCTTGTTTGACGGCGCCGCCGCGCGACATGCACACGTACGTCACGCACCGCACGCCGCGGCCGGGGGGAACACGGGCGCGGCACTCGTGCAACGCGCAACACCATAATCATGTATTCACGAAGCAACAATTGACGTGCAACATTTTGCTAGGCATACCGTCGTCGACTCGATTGCAACTCTCAAAAACCAACAAATATATTTTAAACCTGACTGCAAAATATAGCCTTCACATTTTTTTACTATATCCAAATCCTAATATAACTAAAAATTAACTAAAAACAAATCGCATATGTTTCAAAATTACTTTAGTCTTGACACTTCGGATAAAGAAACAAATTTTAGTTGCTGACTGAATACAACACGGTTTTATGACTAGGGTCTAATTTTTTTCGTATCAGAAAACTCAGATCACAGAATTAAACGTTATTCTCGTTTACGATCGATCCAGCAGTAAAAGCTTGGAATTCAAAATTGAATATTTCAGCAGCCCGTGCGAAACCATGGCCGCGGCACTCAATACGCCGGCGCGGACGGGACGTCACGTGATCATAAAACCCAAAACTGAAATTCTTACATTTCTTTTGTAAAATAATCGTCGCTTAGTTTCTTAGCGTTTGAAAAGTAATGTTGTGAAAGTAGTTATGCCAATTGGGAAAATGCATGCTTGTTTTAGCCTATCTTGGTTATGTCCCGTCCTTGTTCCGCTGCGTTTTAAATTTTGTTAACTTTGTTTTATGGCAACATTATTTATGAACTCTATCTCCAACTTTTACTCGATTTAGAAATTGAGTCACGTGCACATTTTGCTGTTTAGAAACAAAATGTTGAATGTGGTTTAAAGACGAGATCATAAATGTTTAGAATTTAATTAGAAATCTATCAGAGTGACAATAACTAGTTTTATTAATATTTGCACAAGCACTGTGTAAGAACTCTTTTTTGACCACAGCTATTCATACCATATCTCATTTCTTGCTTTGTGTTGGGTTAATATTATATAGGACGTACGTAGTCAAATCTATCTGACACACCTATTATACAAAAAAAATAGCAGACTCACTTTCACTCTGTACTTTCCACTAGAATACAATTGACATCCTTTATATAACCACATTCAGTAGTATTTTAAATTGTTATAATATGTTATGAAAAAGTTCATATTAGAGAATATATAATTTAAATAATAACGTGATTAAAAAAAAGACAAAAACTAATAAAAATTCGAATGGTCGCACCCTAGTTGCAGTGTATGAAGAATTCCCTACACGCAAGCCTGCGTACTGCCACGACGGGACTCGACGGATACGGATATCAAAACAACTACCACTTCCCGCCCGTACATACTCCTGACTTTTGGCGGGAACCGATACGAGAGTGAGTTTATTTTAACACTCCACCTATAAAAAAACAAGTAGGTAATTGTTTACCATTAAAGCTGTTTTTATTCTTACTACTATTAACCCTTTGACGACCACGGGGACAAATGCGTCCCAAGCAAAAAAATAAAAAAAAACTACATTTTTACTACGCCATTGCAAACGATTTTGCTTTAAATTCATTTTTGAACGTATCTCTCGCATTATTATTGCTGAAAACACAGCGTAAGAGACGCCATTCTTTGTTTATGGGTTATTGAAAACTGACATATCATTTGGCGCGCTAATCTCAAACTTTGTCAAAGTAATTTTTGGTGTAAAAGTTTTTATTATTATTTTTGAGTGTAAAATAAACCTTGCCTGGTAAGTGAATTCTCATTCTATGTAATTAGCTAACCGATATTTATTTTTTGTACCTTGATAATAGATCGTAAACACGAAGGGACAGCGGTGTCCCTATGGCCGTAAAGAGGTACTTTTTATATGAAAAAGTTTACTTACTGTAGTGATGTTTTTTTTTCAGATACCCTCATTTTTTATTCATTTTGTTGTAGGATACGAGTATGTCTCGTAAAAGACGTGGAGTATTCGAACTCAGGGAAGATGAAATTCTTCAAATTTTGATGGGTGATAATAGTGATAATGAAGATGACTTGCTGCTTGACGAAGGAGACCAAAGACTTCTGACAGAGGATGATGACCAAGGAGTTTTAGATGTTGAAATTGAGGATACGCCGTTTTTACTTCAGGAATCTACAAGACAGTCGCCTGAACCTTTACCGTCGACAGTAGAGCCCGTCACCAAATCTCATTGCAACAATCAACCGGTTTTCAAGTGGAGCCAAAGAACATTGTTTTTCGTGAGGTCAATTATGAGTTTGGAAAGGTGAGAGTATGTCAAGCCGATACATTGGCTCCTTTTGACATCTTCTGTTCAACAACTAATTTTGATGTCTTGCAGTGCGATACGCTCATCAAAATGGACGGGAATTTACTACTGAAGTGGATGAAATGAAAGCATTTCTTGGGATGAATTTAGTTATGGGGTATCATATCTTGCCATCACTGAGAGACAAGTACAGTACGCAAATCCGTGAAACGACCATTGGCCTCTCACCCCATGGAAAGATCAAATAACAGAAAGAGATGTGTAAACTGTGCCAAAATCAAGATAGAAAACCGCACAAATAACACTTGCGTTATATGTAAAGTTCACCTTTGCTACACCAATGAAAGAAATTGTTTCGCTGAGTACCACTGAGTATAAATATTAATGTAATTTTTTAGAAAATAAACATAACTTCAATAATAACAAAGGAATTTTGCTGAAATAACTCCCGAAATCCTATGTAAACTTAGTAATTGTAAAGACTTAACTTTCAGGAGAATAGTCTCTTAGCGACCATAGGGACACATTTGTCCCAAGAATTTCCAAATAAACCAAAATAGTATTTTTTTGTTTTGTTTTATATATATGTTTTTTAACGTCCAAAGAATCGTTCTAAATAGCTTAACTGAATCTAGTGGCTCCCATAGTCTTATGGTCCTGAAAGGGTTAAAAGTATAGGATTTGACTGGGGTTGTTAACAACGACGTTGTACTATGCTATGGCCCTTCTGCCATGTTCTGAACGCGTTTAATAGCAAATAGCGTCATCTCGTGGGCTTTTGAGAAAGCATGAACGAAACGACAGACGAACGAACTTGGAACGATAACCTATCTACCTTCAGTTTGAATCAATAGTTGACCTTCAACGAAAAGTTGGAGTATTTTTGTCGACGGATTGTTTACCAAATAATACTACCATAAAGTTTCGTCCACAGTGAGTACGGAGTGTGCGGGCGTGGTGGGCGCGGCTGCCGGCCGCTGACGCTGCCCGAGCTTGCGCAGCCCCGGAACCGCTCCACCGTCTATGCTAACCGTACGTATTGTAACAACACCCTTCCATTGATAAATCCACCGGTTGTACGGAAATCAACATAACCTGGCAGAATTCACAGGGGCAGCTCACAGACTCTCACTGAGATGTGAATTAAATTAATTTATATGGTATTATTTTTATTTTATTTTTTAGTTTATTTGCTGTACCTACTTTGTGTTTATTGCGTAGTACCTATGTAGATAGGGTAGCACCGCCTTGGTTCTATTGTAAAGGTGTTACCAGAATAGTTTAAAAAAATAATAAATGTGGACTCTTCATCATGTAAAGTCCATTCAGTCCATAGGCCCAGTCATTTCATAGGCTTTATGTTTAGAAAAAGACCTATATCAAACTGGTTTTTACGAGTAAAGGTGTGAGTGATGATATACTACACAGGACACACCAAACGTTTAAATTATCTCAATAGATGCTAAAGCCAAAGGAAGGGCCTAATTTTGTTTGGACAGTGTTTTTGACGTGCGCCGCAATAAGCAACCTTATGTATGGGTGTTACAGATCATACACGACCGAGAGCGAACGGCTACGAGAACAAAAACAAGCGACAGCAGTCCACCAACGGAGAGCTCAGCAACGGGAAGACCCCGGAGGAACCGCAAGGTAACCGCCGCCGTTCAGTGTGAGGGAGAGAGCAGCCAGCGCTAGTCCTGGGGTAGAGTGAGAGGGACGGTCACTTTGGATGCCAAGTGGCAAGGGGTGCCAATGCCAATATCTCAAATGCAAATAAGATTTTATGTACCTACCGGGAAACGAGCGGTAAGCGTGGACGCTTCTCACGAAATATTCACTAGAGTAGTAGAATACGAGTTACTGAGAGTCAAAATACACGCCAGTTCAGTACGAGCAAATCTTTTTGAGCTCTGTGAATGTAGGCATAAGTTGTACTACGTAAATTCAGAGTCCTTCTGCGCAGCCACTTGCACTCACATACGAGACCTCGTAACATGTTTGTTCGTACCAAAATTGTAGCACTGTAGATTGTTTTTAAGGTTATGACTATATAGTTACCACATAATAAGGTAAGAACCAAGGAACTGCACAACAAGTCAGTTTCTTTCCTTTGTCGTTTCAGAGTGCCGATTAAGCCCGAATTACCTACCGAACATAAACGCGGCATCTATTGCCACCTACCCAGAGTTGAAAATTGTCGTTACTAAAATTATACCGCACGGCAACGGTGAGATCATTGATTTTTTTTTGTTGTACTAATAAATGTAATAAACGTGATTTAACAGTATTTAAATGTACTAATACTAACCTACTAACATATTTTGATGGACTAACTGCCTTGTTGTGCATGTACTAAACAAAACATACTTATCTATTATCGATATTTTATTTAGGTCTTTAGGTGCTAGGTGTTGTTTGCTTTTTTAATTTTCAGGGTTATTTTTAAATCACAAAAATCATCTTGCAGGCGACATTTATGTGATGATAGTCATCGGCCGGCGAGAAATTTTTGTTAATTGAAAACAACTCTGTATGTGCATCTAATGTCTAATGTTCTTGCAGCTGTCAGAACGGTTATAAGTATTTTAGCCCAGCTCAGGCGTGGATGCACGGAGAGGGGCAATGAGGGTTTCCAAAATTGCCCCTGATCAAAATCCTGATCCACGTGCTCGCATAGCGCGGACCCTGATCAGATTCTCTTTCCACCATTTTTATCCGGCGAAAGTGACAAACATATCCCTTAGGTTTGTCAGATTTAAGCGTGGATAAAAACGATGAATAGACAATTTGTCCACGGCCCGTTCTATGCGGGCTGGCTCAGAAGTAAACATTTTATTTGGCTAATGTCAAAATAAATTTCTATGTCCACAGTAAATGGGCAAGCAGTAAACGGTCAAGCAGTAAACGGGCAAGCAATAAACGGGCAAGCAGTAAACGGGCAAGCAATAAACGGGCAAGCAGTAAACGGACAAGCAATAGAAGCGCGTGCGCGGCGCCGCACGCACCGCAAGCACGCAGCCGAGCACACGTAACTGGGCATCAACAGCCGACGTACTGCGGACCTGCGCTATGTACCGACAAACACCATCACGTGACGCGGTTCAAAACACCTGTGGTCTAGTCCAGTCGAAGCTTTTGATCCGCCTGACCTACATTGCGCCACGTTTAAAGTAGTTGGTTTGTTGTGAAACTGCCGAACTGTGTCAGAGAATTTTGACGAACATACAGACGGACATACGAGGTCTTACTTATAAATCCTACTTAAACTGAATCAGTACTTAATTCTCAGTCTTGTTTTCGCACGTGACATTTCACGGCAGTGAAAAGTTGTCAGAGTATTTTAGGCGGTGTTTATTTATAAGTAAGACCAATAATGAATAAAACTCAACCTCCAAGCTCTTCCATAGCATCTGCGCATTCTATTTCATATTTAGTGGAGGGGCGCTACTTTAGCTAGCAAACGAATCGAGGCAGTAACTGTAGCCAATAAAAAAAAATACAAACAAACTTTATTAACTTTAGCTAGCAAATTCCACCTAGCAATTTCGAAGAGGCATGGAGTGGCAAGTGGCGTGGAGGTGAAGTTGTGAACCTTATACGTGTTGTGTTATGAGCGAATTTCTTGACGGAATAAGAAAATTACTTATTGAGAAGTCAAGTCTGTCGAAGTTTGTCTTTTGAAATTCTGTTGTACATAGCACGATAATAGGGTTCACATTTTACTGTCTTTATCTGCGCTTTTCAGAAACTTAGAACAAAAATCTAGACCGGTTTCAGTAAAAAGTAAGCTACTTTAGCTAGCTAGCTAGCTAGCTTTGTTTAGGGTTGCCAGTTTCCATTCCTGGCTAGGTGTGTTATCAATATTTGACTACACCGCCACTTAACGTCACAAAGCTAAATTGTCATCGCCTAACCAACTAAGGGGAGGTATCATAATATTGTGGTGTGACATTGGTCTTTGAAAGTACATAGCGAGTAGCTGCCATATAAAATTAGGCCTTACGGCTTACATAATAGATATAGCAATATTACGTGAAAGTCTTATAATGATTGACATGAAAGAGTACAAGTATTATATGCACAGAATATTATGAGTGCACCCACTTTTTATAGCTGTTGTATAATTGATTGAAGAGGTCCGAACCAAATTGTTGATCACTCGATATTTTCTATTTTTTTTAGTAGGTTAACTAGTTTTCAGCGCCTTTCATAAGGATACAATGTTATTGGCAAACATCAAGATCAGCACACTGATCAGTCGCAATTGCAATCCCGCTATCAGTAAGTTTGTGCTGTCAAATATGCAATTATCGTTATTTTGACAGCGGCAATTGGCTTAAACATTGACAATTGACATTAGGCCCTAGACATGCATTCTTCAATCATGATGAGTTTAGGCTCTTTTGAGCGTATTATTTTCGTGAACGGAGAAAAGGTATCTATTGTATACTGGTTAGAGCTGTGATCAGCTATTTAGCTGTAAAAAAAGTAACGGAGAAAGATGGAGCTAACTTCCCATTAGTCTTAATTGTTTTTAATGTGGGCGTGTGGTTTTATTACTGTTATTGCTTTTACACTAATATTAAGGTTTTTTTTTTCAAGTTTTTAAAATAGTAGATAAAAATAAATAATACCTAAACTTGGAGTGCCAGTAGCGGAACAGGGATCAAAATACCGGCAGGAGGACGATATATCAAGGATAAAATTGTTACTTTACCTAATATACTTTTAATACTATAAATCTAACTACAATCCAATTAAATTAGATTTGTCTCAATGCTATGGATCTTTGAAATCCTTTTTTTTCTGCTTCAAGCCGCCTTCAAAAGTCAGGATGGCTTGAACAAAAATCAAATAAAAGAAAGTAATTTTTACCAATTGCCAAAAGTAAAATTAGAATAGACAATAAAGTTACAATAAGTTCCAACTTGGTTCGGACCTCCTGTTACTAAATAATCAATGCAAGCGAAGTCAATTTGAGTATTAAAGTAATACGCGCTGGTTTTTATAAAAAAAATATTACGTATTGGTTATTGAAACACACCTAGAACGAAAAGGCTCGATTTCAATATCGTCTCGACTCTGAGAAACAATTCTGGGGCGCTCGATAAAGTCGCAACCCTCTCTTGTTTAGAATGAGACGGATAATTTTGAGTGCGCCAGAAATTAGGCTGTTTTACCATTACTTTTAAATAAAAAAGTTCCAAAAGTCGTGTCTGCTAGACTGAAATTAAAGACAAAGGTAATTTTGGTACTGCACTTTCAGTTTAGTCGGATATAATGGTACCACATGAGGCAACAATCATAACATACCTACCTAAGATGTTTTGTAGAAACCGCGAATGCATCAATGACAAGAGAGCAGTTTGTTTAGTTTTTATTGTGATTATTAGGTAATGTATACCGATTTCAGTTTACTTTTTATTTGGTTTATATAATAATAGGAAATTATTTAAGCATATAATAAGTATGGCGTAAACAAACTATTATACAAAAAGGTTTCGGATTTTTTACAAAAAAAAACCTGCTCTACCGAGTTTGTCATTGGCGAATTCGCACTTTTTTACAAAACACCGACATTAAATCGTTGAATTGTAATAATTAAAATTGCGTAGTACAATTTATCAAGATCGAAAGAGATGAAATCTGCAACAGAAGGTCTAGGTGTGTTTTAAGCCAAATGCAGTAGGCACGCCTTTCATAGTTCCGTCTATTCCTTTCATTACAAAAGGACTAATGACGAACTCAAAGTACAAGTTTACAATTTTTATCATATTAAAAATTAGACTTTGTTTAGTGCCTCGATATACTTAGTTAGTCTAGTTTGCGAGTGAGACGTCAAAACTCAAGATGACCTTAAAACTGGTAACATTTTTAATGGCACTGACACTGTCGGATAAGCGTGGCGCTACCATCAAGCGATCGACTTGCTCGTCACAAGACCACTCGCATACTTGACTAACTCTAATTCAAAACTTAGAAAAGTAGCTTTCTCTATGCCCTCGTAAGAGTAAAGTGATTTTCGATTCCAATAATTAAATAACTGCCAATATTAGCATTTATTTCAATGTAATAAGGTCTCTCCATTTGCAAGCGGTACGGTAGATGAATTTAAAAATAGTTATTTTAGTTGTCTGTACTGTCAGTTAAACAAGGATGGTCTTACTCATAAACACTTCTTAAAGTTAATCACTGCTTACTATGCTCCGTCAACTTTTTGCTTACGTGAATTGCGAAAACAAGACGGAGAATTTTAGGCAGTGACTTGATTAGCAAGGTTTATAAATGAGATACAAGTTAAACATGGATTAACCATCAACATCAATAGATTAATTAAAAATTACTTAAAAAAATTAAGTATAGTGCAGACACGAAATTAAAAATGTTTAAATATATTTTAAAATGTTTTTAAAACTGCAGTGCAACTATAGAATTTTTTCGATCGATAAACTGACTTTTCGAATCGCCAAAATCGTTAAAATTTAAAATTTCGCAATTATGTTATAACCATAGACAAGATTACGGAATTTTCACGATTTAGTCGAGTTCAAACGTCAATTTGTAGATCGATAACGTCTCTCAGGCCCTGCGCTAAACCTGGTACGTGTAAACACGCCACTCGTATGCCGTGTAGAGCTGCCCACACTATTTTCATAAAAATTAAATTTAAAATTAAAAAACCCCCAACAAATCATAGCTAAGAACACTCCCGACTAATTCACCTTTCAAACAAAACAATCCAAAATCGGTATATCCGTTTGGGAGCTACGATGCCACTGACGGACGCACGCACACAGAGACACGTCAAACTTATAACACTCCGTCGTTTTTGCGTCGGGGGTTAAATAATAGTTCAAAAAATTAAAACACGCTTCAAAATCGCGCCCAAAGGAGTCGGTTACAAACACACAAGTGAAGCTAATAAAAAGCGTGTAAAATAGATACGCGAGGCGTGAACTTACGCGAAGTTAAGCACAGGGCCTTACTTGCACTGCTGTTCCTACGTACCCTGCAAGTGTGGTCAGACCTTAATGCTATATTCGTGAGAGTGACGTAAAAATATTAAAATGCTATATTCGTAGCCTTATCCAATATTAATCTAATAAATTATTACCTATTATTATTGAATATTATAATAATTATTGATATAATAAAATATTTATTGCGAAATAGAAATAGTTTTTTATTTTCCATCAAATTAGCAATAATGTTAAATACATAGGCATAAACATACTTAAAAACTAGTGGCATGCACTGTAATCTCAAGATTGTCTGGACAATTTTCTCTTAAAATATCATACAATATTAATTAGTTGCATAAAAAACATATTTTCACCACAACAATTTAACATATTCCCTAAAAGCCACCACAAGCTTTTATCATCATCTATTTCCAACAATTTTTTAATAGGTCCTACCATTTGATTAGTCACAAAATACTCTAACAATCCACTATAAATATCAGGACTATTAATATTGGCTAGAACTCTTACTATGTAAAATAAATCACAGCACATTTTGTTATCATTTTTAGATGCAGCATTTTGACACATGTTTAAGTGATTTTCGATACTCACGGGTAGTTTTTGTACGATTTTCTGGAGATAAAGTTCTGGTATGGTTTGAGGAGTAAAATCTTCGTGGCAGGATAGGATGAAGAGGAGACAGCTCGAGTCGACGGTGAGGTCTGTCTGTGAGAGCGATTCAACGATCTTCTGAAGGTGGTTTGGTCTGAAATGTTAGACAAAATCGGTCAGAATTGTCTTTTAAAAGTTTTCGTATTTCACTTTTCCACAGAGCTGGATATGGACTTATACAGAAAAGTAATTGGTAGAAATAAATTACATATGTAATACATAAAAATATTTGACAAACATTTGCTATATAACACAATACAAAGTGCCTTTTTATTTATTTATTTTTTTTGTTTACGATTGAGAAATCTTCGCAAGATGCCCGGCCGCAATGGGGTGCAGCCGGGTTATGTGGGATTGTACCCAATAAAACCCCCCCGGTGACCTACCTTGATGCTTGACCAGGGCTCCGAGCTCTCTCTAAGAACTCACCGGAGCCCTCAGCACCGCGCTTTCGTTCGCCCCGAGTCAGCTTGATGCTGTCCCGAAGCATCTTCCCAGCGGCGACAACGCGGGCCTCCCGACGTTGTCGTCCTCACCCGGGCTCGTTTGGATGGGTGGTTGCAGCCCCACCTCCAACCACCCCGAGCCCAGAGGTCCCCTTTTAGTAGGCTCTTACAGGCAGGCAGGGGGGGATACAGATGCCGTATTCTAGTGCCCCGGCATCAGGGCGAAATACAAAGTGCCTAGTGCGAGTTTTTTCGTGTAGTTTACGTTAACGATCGCGTTAACGTAAACTACAATTTGTGTGGAATAAAAACCGCGCCACCTAATGTTCATAAGATGAACTACAATAGTTCTATACAAATTGTAGTTTATGTTACACTACACAAAAAAAACTCGCACTAGGCACTAAGGCCTGTTTTAATTAAAACGTGCCAATAAGAACTGTCTAAAAAATATCGGCAGTTTACTGGAGAAAAGGGTCATATCATATCATATGCAACCTTTAATCCTCCCACTGCTGGGATACAGGTCTACCCTCGAAGGTTGATTAGGCCGTACTCCACCACGCTGGCCAAGTGCGGGTTGGTGGATTCACATACGCCATTGAATTTCTTCTCCGGACATATGTAGGTTTCCTCACAATGTATTCCTTTACCGATAAGCCAGTGGTATGTAAAGAAAAGGGTAACTCACGTCAATTCATCCTTCAGTACATAAGCAATATGCGTCAGAGCGTACACCGCCGCATCTTGCATGTCACTACCGTGCATGACGTCACACAGCTTGGTTAACGCACCCTGAGCCATCATGACGTCACAGACGGAAGCGCCCGAACCAGCTAAGTTGCCCAGAGTCCATGCGCATGTCACCTGGAAAGAAGCTATTGGTAAATTATATGGGCTTTTCTCAGTAATTGATCAAAATGTAAGAATAGAAACAGGAGGAGTTTTTAGGAGTTTAGGATGACTGTTTGATTGTCAGATTGATAATCTGGCTGGAATTAAATTATCATCTTCTCTTTTCATTCCAATATGTGAGAAGAGAGATGTGTGTGGATAAGGTTAACACTTTGACTGCGGCTAATAATCAAATGCACTTGCCTTAGGTGAGGCTAATAGTAAAATGCGTTGTTTTACGCGCCTGGTGTGTGCAGCCGCACTAGCGTCGCACAAAGAATAAAACACAAGGTATGTGTTTTCCGCTGCCAAAGTGTTAAGTTTAGAACATACAATGATCTATAATGTACAACAATGGTTTTGTTTAGATGGTGCATGGTGATATGGTAGTATACCCCGGTCACAATATCTGTGCACCTCGCTGGAATGCGTATAGCCTTATATAGTGGCACTGTCGCACCGGGGAGTGCGCGGAGAGGTGCGACAGTGCGAGAGGGGAAGCGTGAGCCTCTCCCGCTTCCCCTATATAAGGCTATACGCATTCCAGCGAGGTGCACAGATATTGTGACCGGGTTGTAGTTGCAGTCTGTCTCAATAATATTCAAGTGTATTTATAACGACAGTAAAATAGAATCAATATCTATACTTACAGCGAGTTGTACAGTTAAAGTATCCAGTGAGGCTACAAGGTAAGCCCCCGCTGCTTCGGCAACTGTGCAGCAAGCTTTGGAGTCCCCTAAAGCCAGGTTGCACAGGCAGCCACAGGACGCAATCTGCTTACTTATGTCATGGCCTAAAATATGAAAAAAATAGTCAAGAAAATTTGAATACCTCCGACTGGAAATGAGCGAATATTCTTAACAGCTAGAAATAAAATCCAGACCTGTCAATTCTTTCACCAGTCTTCGCAAAGCTCCGTGGGTATGTAGCACTACTTCTATATTTTTAGGGTCATCTATGAGTGCATTTTGTAATGATTTTAACTCCGATGTTGAAATTGACGCCTTGGTTTTCAGTTTACTGGCCACTGTTGTTACTTCTGTTGGATTCAACCTGTGAGAGCATGGTTATTTAATGACAGAGTTAAGTGAGATCTGAGTCTAGTCTAGAGGAACAAATTGGTGCTAAAAAGTGTATGTGTGTAAGTATAAATGAGTAATTTTTGTATCGCCAGTCCAATCTTCAAGAAATTTTCCAAGCAAGTACCTAGTTCATTACAATACGATATTAAAATCGAATACAGCAAAATCGGTCGAGGGTCAGCCAATTAATTTATTTAGAGAAAATGATGCCTGCATTTCGCCTTTGGAGTACCCATACAAACCATACAACGTGTGGTAGCCGTGCCCATGTCATCCGTCCGCAAATTGTTTGATTTGATAAGGAGAAGGCAAAAGCGGTATAACAAACAAAATTTTAAATTGAGGTTATAACAACGAAGGTCGCCCTGTGAACCAACTATCAATGAGAACATTTTTTTTATAAACGGGTCTGATAACTAGCCTATATATAGGTACGAATATTATAAAGAGGAAAGATTTGTATTTTTGTATGTTTGTGTTGAACACAAAAACTACTAGACCGATTTCAAAAATTCTTTCACCATAGAATGCTACATTATCCCTGAGTAACATAGGCTATATTTTATACCCGTGCAAAGCCGGGGCAGGTCGCTAGTTGTTGATAAACTGATATTGTCAGAAACCTTTGTTTTAATGAAGCGACAACAAACGAGCTTACCCTAAGTTTGCGAGTGAACGGCGCCCATCAGTTTCTTCGTCTTTTTGCTTCCTACGATTGAGAAAGAGTTGATTCCGGTTTGTTTCTCTTATAGCATGGATAGGTTCTTCTTCCATAATTAATCAATTACAAATAACAAGTTAATTTATTCAAACTCTGTCTGAATACCTACAACTACAACAGTATTCTGTGTACAACTTCAAAACTACAGAAACCAAAACAAAAACAAACCAGTCAGTCGGGTCGACTGTTCGTTCTGGATTGCCATTGCCAGATTTAAGTTTTAACTACGCCCGCAAAATTGAGGAGTTTAAAAAAAAGTTATAGTTCCAACTTCAACTCTTCTTTGTGGCTCTTGTGAAGATTTTTCACAACTCCGCCAATGTCACGTTAGATAGACCGTCAAACGCAGAGAATTTGTACAGGTTAAAATTATTCATTGACCGGTAAAAAAGAGTTGCAGAGTTTTCTTTATTTGTTAACTCCATTCACCACTGAAACAAAAATATTAATCTAACTACAAGACACACACAAATATATGTATATAAAAACCGACACATAGTTAGTAGGAGTGTATAGAGTATATTAGACATGTAAGGGAATAAATTATAACTTAATTTTATTTTTCTTAATAAAATTACACAAAATATTTATAAATGGGGAAAACACTAGGGAAAGGAGACATTTAACGGAAGTAGGACGGGGGATTTCAGGAGGAATTATATCGTACAAAGAGCACAACATTAAGGGACAATCAAAGAAAATATGGTCCACATTTCCCTCATCCAAACCGCACTCACAAAGGGAACTATCCCTAATCCTAAGTTTGGACAAGAAGACAGGAGTGCAGATGTGGTTGAGACGTAAACGACTAATCGTAGAAGTGGTGGTTTTATCGGACTTTTGAAATTTAGCGAACCAAGGTTTATGAGGGATTTCGGGTTGAATTTCGCCAAAGTATTTACCTATAACCTTTTTGGACACTTGCCACTTTTGATTCCAACATTTATGTAGCATTGGCTTTAAAATTGTGCACATATCGTGGGAGTAAATTTGAGAGTATTCTAATGAACCTGTACAAGATGCCGCCTTAGCACAGGCGTCGGCGTTTTCATTACCTATTATACCTGAGTGACCAGGTATCCATGCCAAAATGACGTTAATATCCTGATTGCGGCAGTCTAATAGTGCTTCTCTAATTCTAAGGATAGTTGGGAACCTGGTTTTTGATCGAAACGGATTAGCTAGAATAGCTTGGAGGCAGCTCTTAGAGTCTGATAAAATAATAGAATTGTTGAGGTTGTGGGATTTAATAAATAAAATGGCTTCTAGAATAGCAATTGACTCTCCTGTAAACACTGAGGTGACTGAAGGGCATTTATAGCTTAGTATGATTCTTGTAGATGGAATCCAAACTGCAGCGCCTACCGGGTTGTTTGGCGATTTAGAGGCGTCCGTAAAAATTTTGAACCAATCATGGTATTCTAATTGCATTTTAAGAGAAAGCTGATTGTTAGCTTCTATGGTAGATTTATCAATTCCTAAGTCTAAGATTATATTTGGTTGGAATGTCAACGCCTCAAAAGGCGAAGAATACAATGGTAAAATGGAGGTTTGAAAAAGAGGATTGGGAAGACGGGAGAGTAGTAAGAAACTTCGAAGAACACAAGGAATATCGTCATCCGATAAACGACGGGGATGATATAAATCAGATAGCTCTTCTAGCTTGTGAAGTAGAGGGTGTTCGTTGTGTTGAGCCATTTTGAAAAAAAATCTATCAGAGAGGTACTGTCGCCTAAGAGAAAGAGGAGGTTCACCGCACTCAACTTGCATAGCGTTGATAGGTGAGGACTTCATTGCACCTAGGATTATTCGTAAGGATTTTGACTGAATTTTGTTTAGCTTATCGAGACCCGACTTGTTGCCGGGATCCAGAAGGAAGGAACCATAGTCCATATGACTACGAATTACAGCATTATACAATAGTCTTTGAGTGAAAGGGTGGGCACCCCACCATACACCCGATAGGGATCGAAGGACGTTTATGTTTCTTTCACACTTTTGTGAAACATAGTCAAAGTGGGTAGTGCCTGATAGTTTACGGTCTAACCAAACTCCCAAGAATTTAACGCTTTTTTCTTCAGGGATAATTAGATTATTGACTTTTACAGAGGCCGGAGGGACTTTTCTCTTGTTGGTAAATACTACAACTTTACTCTTAGAGGCTGATAGGGAGAGACCATGCTGTACCAGCCAATCGTAAAGATGATCAAGGGCAGAATTTAGTCGATCTACCGCCACATCCATTGACTTTTCTGTTACATATAAAGCTATGTCATCTGCGTATTGTAGTATATGACAGAATGGAAGGACAGACTTCTCTAGGTCGAATGTATAAATGCTATATAGGATAGGACTGATCACTGACCCTTGAGGTAGGCCTTTCCAAACGAGTCTTGGTGATAGAGTGGAGATGGGGCCTTTTATTATTATGTATCTCTCCATTAGTAGTCCACTTATGAAACGAACCATCCTCTCAGGGACACTCAGCTTCAAGAGAATTCTCCTGAGTTCCGGAAGCTGGACATTGTCATAAGCAGCCTCAATGTCCAAAAAGACTCCCACAAGTAGGTCTTTTTTGGAGAGGGATATTCGAATATCTGTAGTAAGGATGCTGAGGCTATCCATTGTACTCATTCCTTTTCTGAAACCAAATTGAGACTTTCCTAACAGTTGCTTATTTTCAACTAACCATTCTAACCTATGTTTGATTAAATGTTCGGCGATTTTGCATAAAACTGAAGACAAAGCTATTGGTCTGTAGCTATTTGGATCTGAGGGATTTTTCCCAGTCTTTAAAATTGGGATTACCACTTGAATTTTCCATTGTTGTGGTATGGATCCATTTTCAAAGAATATGTTGATTAATTGTAAATAATAAAATTTTGTATTTTCCGAGGAATTTTTAAGGAAAGAATACGGGATTCCATCGGGACCTGGAGAAGAATCAACTAAACCATTGAGAGCAAAATTAAGTTCATCTATAGAGAAAGAGGAGTCCAGGCGATGTAGCGTAGGGACGGGGACTTGAGTAGAGGAAAAGAAATCAGAAGTTGGGACATAAGGGGGAGACATTTTATCTGCAAAATCTTCAAGCCACACCGACGGGTCTATGTTAACAGTTATGTCATTACGAAAAGAACCTCTATAGCGTTTAATTTGCTTCCAGACTAAGGAAGATGGAGTTCGAGGAGATAGATTTTGACAATAATTACTCCAACCCTGTCTTTTCTTTTTAGAGAATAGACTGGTGGCTTTAGCAGCGGTTTTTTTATACTCTAGGAAGTTTTCAATGGTCATTAGATTTTTGTAGACTTTTTCAGACTCTTTTCTTGTTTTTGCAGCAGCTGTACATTCAGCGTCCCACCAAGGGGTCGACACTTTAAAATTGAAAGGTTTTTTAACAGGGAAATTTTCATCTGCACTGGAACTGATTGCTTCTACAAATTTAGAATAATTTTCCAAAAAGTTAAGGTTATTGGGAATGGGTAGAGAATCCATTTTGCTGTCAAGAGAGGAAGAGAATGAAGACCAGTTAGCATCGGACAGTCTATATTTAAGAGAAGGGGAAAAGTTACGAGCTGGAGTGACTCTGTTAGGGATAGAGATGACAATAGGGTAGTGGTCACTGCCATGGGAATCGGATAAAATTTGCCATGAAAGGAGAGGGGCCAGGGAGGGGGAGCATATGGTAAGATCTACTGCACTACAAGGGTCTTGGGATGGAGATACTCTACGAGTAGGGGAGCCATTGTTTATGACACATAGATTAGTATCGTCTAATACTTCTAAAAGGGAGAGGGAAAAATAATCAGTATCAGAAGAGCCCCATGATGGATGATGGGCGTTAAAGTCTCCCATAAGGATGATAGGGGGGGGGATTGAATAAATAAGACCTGAAATGTCTGCTATCAAGCCTGAGTGTGGATGGGGAATATAAATGGACACCCATGAGATGTCGCATACTTTGGCAGCTACAATATTAATTCCGGGAGGGGAAGGAGATAAGGGAATTTGGGAAAAGGGGAGTGATCGCCTTATAAATAAGGCGCAACCGGCCCCGCTCCCGTCAGCCCTGTCGTCCCGGAGACAGGAGTATCCTGGGACCCTAAAACGGGATCCAGGGACTAACCATGTCTCCGAGACGGCAATGACTGACGGGTGAAATTTGTTAATTAAGTAAAGGAGACTAGGTTTCTTGGGTCGGAGGCTTCTGGTGTTCCATTGGAGAGCGGAGACTTGATCCATACTTATTGGATAATGAGATAATTTGGGTAAGTTTTTGGGCGACGTTGGACGGTAGGCATGAATTGCCTTTGGATATGATGCTTATGATCATGGTGAGTAGGATTTCTAGGAGGCTGTCCTCCTGGGGAGAAGCTAAAGAGTTGGCTTGTTGAGACAAAGCATGACCGTTAGGTAGGACTGAAGGCTCATCAGCTATAATCGACTGATGAGAAGCTCTGTCATACGATCTTCCCAGTGGTATTCTATTGCGGGGAGCAGCTGACACAGTTTTTCTGTAAGACATTTGGGATGGAGTTTTAGTGGATTGGGACATTTGGGAGTATGAGTAAACCTGAGATGGTATACTATTGGATTCCTGTACTACTTCAGCATAAGGCCTGGATGACCTAGGATAACGATGAGAAGCATCCTCGTACGACATATTGTCTTGCGACATCAGGAGTTTGATTGCTCTCTGTCTGCCATGCTCTGGGCAATCTTTGTTGTTGGCAAAGTGTTGCCCTGAACAGTGCAAGCAAGACGCCTCCTGCTCCAAAACATTGCACGACTCGCCTGAATGGGGTTGAGCGCAGCGGTAGCATCTAGGCTTGGAACGGCATTGTGTTTTAATATGTCCAAATCTGCAGCAATTTTGGCATTGAATTGTTGGGAACTGATAGGTTACCACTGGGAGAGAGGTATGAAATAGGTACAGTCTTTGAGGGAGGACTTGTCCTTGAAATGTGATGACTACGGTTTGAGTTGGGATCCAAGCAACTCTTCCTTCTACCACTGATTTCCTATTGAACCTTCTCGCTTTTAGGACATTTCCACACCCGGGGGGGAGAAGCAAAGAATCAACAAATTCATCCATAGATAATTCCACAGGGACCTGGCGAACGATACCCATCTTAGTTATATTGTAACTAGGAATTGTTACTTGGTACCCATGTCGCTCCAAAAGAGGATTGTCTAAAAATTTATTTGCATCAACACCTGTCTTAAATTCTACAGCAATTTTATTTCTACCCACCTTTTTAACACCGTCACGGCAAATGTTTGTTACTTTATTTTGGTAAAGTAGTTGTCCAAATTTAATGGGCCTAATTGCAGTTCCAGCTGCAGGTTCTGGCTCGGAGCGGGAAACATGGACCACAAAGGGGCCATTGTCTAATGCCGTGTACTCTTTAATACCTACTACAAGGGACGGGTGGATATAAACGCATTGGATTGAGGCAGATGCCATTTCTTTGTCAACAATGGTTTTTTTAACACTTTGGCTATCCACATCACAATCGTTTACGGCACGCCGTTTAGATCCAGCGACTGCCACAGATAAATCAGGAGGGTCAGGTGGATCGGGCCCTAAAGAATCCATAATGGATTCCCAGGCTACAGCAGTAAACAAACAACTATATTAAAACTACACTAATCACTCACCAGGGTTAAAAAATACCAACACCAAACACAAAACGAAAACTGCTGCAAAACTAGTGCCTAAAAGGCACAGTTTTAGATTATTTTCTCCTAACGACGCGCGCTCACGTGTGACAGCTATCCTTCGTCGACGGAAAAAAAAAAAGTTATAGTTCCAAAAAGTTAGATATTAGATAACCTATTTAGCGTGACATCTAAATGTCAATTTAAAAAAATTAGTTAAAATTAGTTGAGGCCTCTGGCTGGCGTACAAGCCCATTGCCATAGAGTAGTACTCATAGAGTAGTACTGTATTAGAGTAGTACTTTATGTAATATATTGTGCATTCATATATTTTTAATCTGAGTAGGTAGGTAGCTAAATTTATTTTTTATATTTCCTTTGAAAAATCACAGATGAATCCTACTTCCATGGAAAAATAGTTGCAATCTCTGTCAACGAAACGAAGTTTTTCAATCAAGAACTCTTCAAGTTCCGTTTTAACGTCAAGCCATCAAGTTGGAGTTGTCATTATTTTTTTTTTAATTTCTGTGGCAAAGACGCTTAAAATCTGTCAGGCTGCGAAAAAAGATAAAGTTACTTAAATTTTTATTTCACAAATAAATGGTTTAAACACAATAGTTGGTGAGTTATTATTATTGTTGTCGATCTAAATGTTGTGTATATTGGTACAATTACGTAATCAGCAATGATTGATATATTTTTCTTGCCGAGTTCGATCAGGAACAATGCTTGGATGCATAGATTTTCTGTTAGTCTGAGGCTTGGATGTATGATGCCATGACGCCTTTGCATCATTGCTGACACGCTTCGATCCAGAAGAAAAAAAAGTTTGTTGTGAGATTTTTGGCGGTATTTTACTTTAAAAGTTATCATTCATCCAAATAAACAAGTATTTTATGTTTAAGTTATTACGACTGAAATACAAGTCAAAATGTCGGAAACTACGGAAGATGAAGATGATATGATTGTATTCGTTGTCGAAGATGAGGAAAACTCCAAGGACGATCGACTAATTCAAGTACCGTGCCCTATCACAATAAAAATAGAGCCTTTGGATGACTCTGTTGAAGAGAAATCAGACAATGAAACATTTAGGTCGCCTGCTCAATCGGAAGAAAAAGATAACACCAAGGAACAATTGGAAGCAGAATACTTAGAAGATAATTTAATAGAAGATGAACTTGGAGATGATACAGAAGAATATAAAGTTGAATATTTGGATGATACTATTGAAGAGGTAGGTTTTGAATCATGACTTGCTTAAAATTACACAAATAAAGTGACATACTCTAAAATCAGAGTTTTGAGGCTGGTCTTCCGAACAATCATACAAAAAAAAAAGATTAGGGGTGGACAACCCTTATCACTTAGGGGTATGGAAAATAGATAGTAGTCGATTCTCAAACCTACTGAATATGCTTATCAAATTTCATAAAAATCAGTCAAGCCGTTTCGGACGAGTATGGTAACTAACATTGTGACACAATAATTTTATTTATAAGATAATTGCAATGTCAAAAAATCAATGTATAAAATAACTACAATAGTAGGTATAATCAGTCAAGTATTATTATTACAGAGTAAATACAATTTACGTAAAGAAACTTTATCACAGATGAAGTCGTCAATTTTGTAGTAAGCCTTTTCAAAAGTATTTGAAATTTGAAAATCTGTGTCTTTCTTATTTACTAGAGTAACAGGCAACAAGTTATAAAATAATATGCCATTCATTACAAAAAAATATCTAATCTAATCATAACATCCATTGCTATACATTGGTGATCAGTTATGAATACTTAGTTGATTTCCATGCTATGAGAGCTACACTGCCCTCATAAGCCCACAAGCGGGATCTGAAAAAAAAAAAGATTTCTGTTTTTTTACGCATTAGATGCATACTTCCCAAGTTTAAAATAAAAATTTTGGCTTTTAAGATGCCGTATAACATAAATCAACTCTCTTAGCTGTCACTAAATAGATAACATTACATTAAATTTCTTTATTTTTCTTATTTACTTTTTCAGGATGACATTTATGATTTTAATGATAGCAATGAC
This sequence comes from Alcis repandata, assembly GCA_949125135.1. Lineage (NCBI taxonomy): Eukaryota > Metazoa > Arthropoda > Insecta > Lepidoptera > Geometridae > Alcis > Alcis repandata. The sequence goes on along the minus strand of OX421239.1, from coordinate 9,963,248 downwards.
AAAGATTATATTGACCAAATAAATGAGACGACCAGCAAAAGGTCACGAAAGAAAATTACAGCAAAGAGGAAGGCACATAATGATAAGAATCCACACAAAAAGCTTCCGGAAATGTATTCTGTTATAAAGGATCTACGAGAAAAGTATCCAGAGTTTGTTAAAGATACAGATTTACTTGTCAAGCACTTGGTTAATGTTATGAGGGAAACAAAACCTCCTGCACCGCCAGAAAATTTCTGCAAAGAAATTAAAGATGACGGACCACCCAAATATGAGTGAGTAACATAATGAAAACGTAATAAAACTGGGCAAGTGCATGTCCAACTAACACAACAAGGGTTCCATACCACTGTAATATACAGGGTTATCCTAAAGGGTATGCTAAGCCGAAAGGGGCTCATAGTACTCATCATTATGAACAACTTTACTATGGGACCAACCGGAAATTCGAGAAAAAGTATCAGCTGTTCCATACATTTTGTTGAGTGTCATTGACATTTTTCTATGGAACAGCTGTTTTTTTTTTCGCGAATTTCGTGTTGGTCCCATAGTAAAAGTTGTTCATAATGATGAGTACTAGAAGGCTTAGCATGCCCTTTATGAATAACCCTATATTTGTTTGTATTCATTTTTTTGCCTTAAATAAATGTAATTCCTTTGTGCAAGACAACTCATTCTTTAGCACAGTGGAATTGGACGAAAAACGAACCAAACCCAGGAAAAATTATAAGTAGAATTTTTCCTTCGGAAGTCGTTAGAGGGGTCACTGGGAGTCTACATTTCGTTTTTCAAATTCCCAGTGGTCTTGCATTTTCCGCCATCTTGATTTTAAGGGTGGTTTTTTAAATAACTCGTTTATTTTCAATTTTACACGAAAAATGGGTTTAAACCAAAGTTGTTTGAAATTGAATTTCCTACAATTTCTGTCCTAATCAATTTTTTCGTAGGATCGATATTTTTCGATTAACATCCGAGAGGAGGGGGTGGAATTGTATTAGCGCATTATCATTGAAATTTGCAATTTTTTAAAATAAATTGTTGTTTCGACAGACTGGTCGTGTGGTTACATTTATAGAGCATTCAAAATAAGAATGTAAGATGTAAAAAAAAAATATTAATAAAATATTTCGATGCATGCCTCACCTCTTTTCCGGGTGTTAAATGAAAAAATATCGATCCTACGAAAAAATTTATTAGGACAGAAATTGTAGGAAATTCAATTTCAAACAACTTTGGTTAAAACCATTTCTCGTGTAAAATTGAAAATAAAACAAAAAACCATCCTTAAAATCAAGATGGCGGAAAATGCAAGACCACTGGAAATTCGAAAAACGAAATGTAGACTCCCAGTGACCCCCCCTCTAACGAATTCCGAAGGAAAAATTCTACTTATAATTTTTCCTGGGTAAAATAACAATTCGGCTGTGCTACTTGTCCAGTTTTTATAATCTTTTGTTTTACTTTAAAGTTTGTTCTGTTTTGGCTAGTGTGTTCAAGTTTGTTTTGACTAACATAGTTTTGTGGTTTTTAACATAATTTATTTTATTGCTTATCTTAGGAGTTACATTGTATGTTATACCATCAATTCAATCATTAAGAAGTGAGTCAAAGTTTAGTTCAAAGATTTGACCTTAACAAACAAAGCGCGTATCCGTGACGCCTCAGGTGTTACAGGTATCCATGGGCGACGGTGATCGCTTACCATCAGGCGGCCCGTTTGCTTGTTTGTCTCCTATAGCATAAGAAAAAGCAACTAATTAAATGAAAGCTTAAAAATGCATGAAAGATAAAGCTCAGGGCCCGTACCATGACCTCATAAAACCATAATGGTTACGTTTTGTTTCCGACGCTGCGCGACCCCGAATTGTATCGCCTAATAAGGTTCATAACCATCATGGTTTTAAGAGGCCATGGTCCGAGCCCTGGTCAGGAACCAAGTCTTAAATAAAACGGTTGTCTGTAAAGTCGGTTTACTGACGATAGTTGAACGTGACAACGTCATAAGAAAATACTGATAGAATGGTTTCATTTTTCAAAAGAAAGTTTTAATTTAATTTAATTTAATTAAAAAAAAATTAATTTAATTAAAAAAAATCATTTAATTAAAAAATTAAATTAAATTAATTAATTTAATTTAAGTAGGGTACAAAAGTAATTGACAAATAGGAAAATATAATAAAATATAGGAAATGACAATTTCACTCAGAGCGAGGTAACGCCTCATCGAGGTAACGGCACATACGTCATCTTTTTTCGTACTTGCACCCGGCTCCATCGAATTATAAGACGTTATCACGTCAAAAAGTCTTTATTTTAGCTCTGTGCCTTCGGCTTGACCTTTCGGAGATTAGCCATCATACCTTTCATGTGCAATAGTTAGATACCTATAGGCTCTGCCTGTGAGAACGGCTGAGCGGGCGGGGAGCGACGCGAGGAGCCCCCCTCCCGCGCGCGGCCGGCAAGCCCGCGCGATGCGGTCGCTCGCGCGATGTGTCAGTACGCTGTTTACTACCAAAGACTGTGCAGTGGTTTGTTACTACAAATAAATATAACGTTGTTGTAACGTTCGATTTCGCAGTGATATTAAGTGTGGTCTATATTCTATGGATTACATAAAGCTGTGAAGGGTAAGTCTTTTACGAATATTTATGGTTATGTCTGTGAGAATAAGATAGAACGCGCTTACCGGCTTGAATTTTATTATGTAGGGTATTTCGTAGACATTCATAGCTCTTATGAATAATTCAATTATCAGAAAAAACCCTGTGTAAATAGTTTTTTTCCTATAATAATATTGCTTTCCAGTTTACCCAAACAGGAACATGTTTCGACTTGTCTTTCGTTTTCTTATTTACCTAGATTTTATGTGATACTCGTTTTACTATGCACGAATTGTAACTGGTCTGCTTGGCTAAGCCGAGGACCGCTACTAAAACTGTTTGGCTACCTGATGGCGGCCTATTGCCCCATAGTTCGTGCTCTCCCTGTCGGCCCCTGAGCCACAGGAGGCCAGACCGTGAGCCACAACTGGTCGGCCCGTGAGCCACAGCCTGTCGGCTCGTGAGCCTCAGCCAGTCGGCCCGTGAGCCGCAGCCGGTCGGCCCGTGAGCCGCAGCCGGTCGGCCCGTGAGCCGCAGCCGGTCGGCTCGTGAGCCGCAGCCGGTCGGCCCGTGAGCCGCAGCCGGTCGGCCCGTGAGCCGCAGCCGGTCGGCCTGTGAGCCGCAGCCGGTCGGCCCGTGAGCCGTAGCCGGTCAGCCCGTGAGCCGCAACCAGTTCTAGTTGCTGCAGCCTTTTCGTTCTCCATGTTAGTAGCGTTAATGTCAAATGCTTCCTTAACGCTTTCCCCTCTTGGCTTCAGATGGCGCAGTCGAGCAAAATAACACTGCGGGAGCTATTGGACGAGAGCGACGATTCATCGGAAGATAACGCCATCCTGGAACGCCTTAAAATAACAGCCCAAGAATATATGCCGGAAGGATGGATAGAATGGAAAGTTGTTGACCTTTCAATGGAGGAGATTTTTGGAAAGTCAATCGACCCTCAAATCCTGAACAAAATAAGATTTTGTTTACCGACAGTGGATATCGTCAAAGCCTTCGATCCGAATGCTACCCATGTGTCTGAAAAAACCCACAAAGACATTAAATTAAGAATGACGAATTGGGCGTTTACAAGGGCCTTAATTATAAGCCCCCCTTCAATTGCTAACAAAATTAGAGGATCTGCAGCGGCGACTGAAATATTTAATCAAGCAACCAACGCTATCCGACCAAAAATAGTTTCAAGAAAGGAAGCGGAAAGAATCTTGGAATCGGAATCAGATGTAGACGACGAAAGACGAAAGAGAAGAGGATCTTCCGTATCCAGCGGTCCCTCAAAAAGATCCAAGGTCGATACCCTCGAGCTACGGATGAACGAGATGTTCGACACAATGATGACCGAAATCAGAGCCTTACGTTCTAATCGACGGATGCACTTGGAATCAAGTGAAGATGAAAATTACGACGAGCCCATTATGACAGTGGATCGCAATCAAAATGAAGACGACGAAAATTACCTAGAAGAAGTGCCATTAAGGCGGTCTTCCTTTTCGGAAGCGGAAGACTGGAATGCTCCTGTACTATCCGTTGAGTCGGACACGGATTTCGAATTTCTTCCGGAAGTTAAAGAAGCAGAGCCAAAAATTCCGGAACCTTCTAACCAATTAAAAGCAGAAGGCATAGCCTGTCAGCGATTGGGTTCCGATGGATGGAACAAAGTCCGATACAAAGATGTAGAAAAGAAATTGCACGCCTCGCCAGTTTTTTCCACTCTAAAGCTTAACCCTGAACTCTGTGGTCTAGGAGTGTCACCATCTAGCTTTTTGGCTAGACAAGATGGAGTCTTCGGCACTATTTCTCATGGCCTGCTCAGTCAGAGAAAAAAGTTAGCAGAAGGACTAAAGGACTTGATTAAATTGGTCCCCGAAGCAAGAGATCACGTTAAAAAACTTTTAAACGACTCAGATTTTCAGACAACGTCAAACGACTTGCTGCAATACGTCTGTGCACATCGCGCAGAAACGATCGAGTTACGCAGAAGAAGCTTCAGAGTAAGGGATCGAGCGTTGTCAGCAAGGTTGACCCAAATACCACCTTCGACTACTTACTTATTCGAAGAAGAGAAATTTTCGAACTTAATTAAGGATGCAGGGGGCGTATCGCGTATGTTTTACACAAACTACGCTTCCAATAAGCCAAAAGATCCTAAAACCAAGTCAACATTTCGAAAACCTACGCGTCGTACATCCCCAATGCGCTCTGCCCAACCACATTCATCAAAAGGCGATAATAATAAATCGACTTGGCGCGCCCGACCCTCTCAAGGAACTCGTAACGGTGGTCAAGCTAAAAGAAAGCCGCAAAAACCGGATGGACATAGATCAAAACCTCAAAGATATTGACGGTTTTCGAGGGGGGCAGTTGCGGTACTTCAAGGAGCGATGGGAAAATCTGAAAGCACCCAAGTCAATACTGAAAATCATCACTGGGTACTCAATACCCTTCGTAAAAAAACCCCCCTCGATTATTTTAAACAACTCTGTCCTAAAGAGATACGAGACCAAAACCTCCCCCTTAATGTCCAAAGAAATAGAGAAGCTCCTCAGATCCGACATTATAGAACGGGCAAGCGAAATCCAGACGGGATTTCTGTCTCGAATTTTTCTAATTCCCAAACCAGACGGAAAAATACGGCAGATCTTCGATTTGCGAGGACTGAACAATTACCTGAACCCAAAAAAGTTCCGGTTGATAAGTCACAACCACGTCCCAGCCTTTCTTCAAAAGAACGACTACTTGGGAAAATTAGACATCTCACAAGCATACTTCCACATACCAGTGAGAAACGGCCACAAGAGATACCTCGGGTTCGCTTACAAAGGCGAATTATATCAAATGAAATGCCTACCCTTCGGACTATCAAGCGCCCCACTGGCATTCTCTCGGGTGAGCAACTGGGTGGCAAATCTACTAAGAGCAAAGGGAATCAGAGTCCTGGTTTACCTAGACGATTTTCTTCTAGCCCACCAAGATCACAGAGTCCTGGAAAACCAATTAAGATATGCAGTTCAACTGCTAAAAAGTCTAGGCTGGTCAGTAAACCTCAAAAAATCAATCACAAAGCCTGTAACGGAAATAACATTTTTGGGAGTGGTATGGAACACAAGAGAAAACAAAAAGAGCTTACCACTAACCAAAATAGAACGATTACAGGAAGACCTTTTAAGAGTAACCCGGGAAGAAAAGTGGAACTGGCAGCTAGGGACATCAATGATAGGCAGGTTGAGTTTCGCATCAACAGTAACTCCTCTGGGACGCCTTTATACACGTCACCTACAAAGAGCGTCCCTTCACCTTTCCGAAAAGCTCCCAAATCTCATGTTCGACATACCAATGGAAGCTTTGGAGGATTGTCACTGGTGGATAGAAAACGTGACGAAGCCCGGAAGGATCTTTATTCCCGACCCAACTATATTCATCACCACCGACGCCTCCGACAAAGGATGGGGAGCTCAAATAGGCAATCACTGTCTATCAGGGTTATGGACCACAGAACAAGAAAAATGGCATATAAACAAAAAAGAACTCTACGCTGTTTTCTTGACACTAGAAAAAAACCAGGAATTGCTGAAAAGACGTTCACTCATGCTTCAAGCCGACAACAAGACCGTCGTTTCGTATATAAAAAATCAAGGAGGAACAAAGTCCCTAGCCTTACTAGACCTAACAAAGAAAGTGTTAAAGCTGGCTCAGATGCTGGAATTAGATCTAGTCCCCTTATACATTCCCGGACGATACAACACGATAGCAGACTGTCTGTCAAGGAATTATGTCCTTCCAGACTGGCATCTAGACAAAGAAATCACGGAGATAGTGTTTCAAAAATGGGGAATTCCAGAAATAGACCTATTCGCGACAAATCTATCGAGGGTGGTCCCTCGATATGTGTCAATAGATGTCAGGGACAAAGAGGCAATTTTCACAAACGCATTCAGCAAACGTTGGAACTACCAATTAGCCTGGGTCTTCCCACCACCACCACTGATACCCAAGATACTACACCACCTGAACAATGCATCAGGTTTTTACCTAATGGTGGTTCCGAGATGGGAAAATGTGTTTTGGAGAGGGGATCTCAAACACACAGCTGTGGCCTCTCCGTTCCAGATTTACAATGTGTCCCAGCACCTCATCGACTTATCCACCAATCTACCTCCACCGAAATTGGCGAACCTTCATTTAGAGGTTTGGAAGGTACGGGGTGGGGTAGGCTAGTATCCGGTCTAAAACAAGATGATGTTGCTTTACTCCAGGACGCCTGGAGAATTTCTACTTGGAAAACATATAGTTCAGCATGGAAGCAGTGGATCGAGTGGTGTAAACAAAATGGGGCAAAATCCAATAGGCCTCATCCACAAGAGATAGCTTCCTATCTGGGTTTTCTGTGTAGAGTAAAAAAGTTGGCATACGCAACCATTCTAGTCCATAAGTCTGTTATAATGTCTCTGGCCAACCCCGAGCAGACCTCGGTATTAGCTTCGCATCCTCTTATATCATCAATGTTGAAAGCTATCAGTATAAGTAGTAGGGCCTTAAAAACGCCCAAGTCACAAATTTGGAATATTCAAGACCTTTTGCACTGGCTTGAAGCACATCCGCCTGATCAGAATAGTATATTCCAAGTATCCCGTTACGTTGCATTTTTGTTACTAATAGCTTCCGGGCGAAGAATTCACGATCTAACGCTTTTACGAATAAACTCAGAACATTGCACTATCAATGACGCATCCATTACATTTTGGCCAGCATTCGGTTCCAAAACTGACTGTGCCAAATACCGTCAATCAGGATGGCTGCTATCTAACTCGCAAAACCCAGCCTTTGATTTAGTTAAATGGGTTAAGCGCTTGATAGACGTGACAAAATCGCGAAGGAAAGGACAAGATGGATTAATTAATCTTTTTATTAGTACTCGGGGTAAAGTAAAGGCGGCTTCGAGATCAGTCATAGCCGGATGGCTCAAAGGTCCTTTCGAAGACTTAGGCATTAATTGTAGTCCGGGCTCTATACGCTCGGCCGTGGCTCTCATGATTTCGAAAACTGCGTCCCGTTAGACTATATTCTGAAACGAGGTAACTGGCGAGGGCAGGAAAACTTCTTCAAACACTATTGTAAGAAAGTGGAAAAAGCTCGCCAGCAAACTGAGAACACTCTGTCTGCGTCGTTCAGTGTCATCGATTAATTAATCATTACCCGTCATAATCTAATAATCAAACGACCCCAGTTTGATAAGTATTAATTGATTCTAGAGACGCTCTCTTTCCTTACATGCACACTATTATAACAATTATTGTTGTTGATTATTATTGTTACGCTAACAATTCACAATTATTAGTGATTCATATGATTATTGTTCTACATAATAGGTACTAGATTAGTTCTACCTACCCTTAGTATTGTTGCATTTATGACTGATTGTTGATGGAGTTCCTATTAATATTAAGCCTGATCTAAGAAAACTGTACTGATGTACCTGTACCTGATGTGTATGTTTGTATGTTGTATTAAAGGTTATCAATAAAAGAGATTCTGAACCAACTATTCGTTATTATTATCAAATTAAATTAAGCTCACGTAACGTTATGTATACCTACTCACTTAAAAAGGTCACAGTACGCTGCTCTTGCCGGCAGACTATAAACACCTCTCCGAAAGGTCAAGCCGAAGGCACAGAGCTAAAATAAAACGGTTTTCCACCCCGAAGGGAAGAAAACAGTTATTTTAGGTCTTGCCGAGGCTTGACCTGAGCAAGCTCTTGCCGGCTTGTTCGGTAAGAGGTACTGACACATCGCGCGAGCGACCGCATCGCGCGGGCTTGCCGGCCGCGCGCGGGAGGGGGGCTCCTCGCGTCGCTCCCCGCCCGCTCAGCCGTTCTCACAGGCAGAGCCTATAGGTATCTAACTATTGCACATGAAAGGTATGATGGCTAATCTCCGAAAGGTCAAGCCTCGGCAAGACCTAAAATAACTGTTTTCTTCCCTTCGGGGTGGAAAACCGTTTTATTATAACTGCAGATGCCAATTCTGCGGGGTGCAGCGGAACACACGGCCGCTGGTTGCCCGACACTACCAATTCAAGCACGGGGAGTTTTATTTGACATGCTTTGCATGTGGAGTGAAATACAGAAAGTGAGTATTTAACACTTATTTTGATGGGTCTAAAATTGTTACTGTCCTTTCTAATAATTATTTCTTTCCTTTTTAAAAAAAAAATAAAATTATTGGTTCGTAATTTTTTTTTGCAATTTTAAATGTGCCGTCAAAAAGAAGATGAAGATTTTATTTACATATTTTATATTTACATCTTAATTGTCGAGTTCTGAGATAATAAACATGAAAACTTTCTTCATTATTAAGGATGGATTCTGTACCAACATAAAAATAACTATAGTAAATTTTCTTATGCCACAAAAAGCAAAAATGCAATGATGACAAAAAGGAAATGGGCAATGATGAGAAAGTCTTTACCTGAAATATGGACCTCAAATTTTATTCCAGTTCAGTACCAAAATGGTACTAAGGAACCCTTATGGTGACAGTTCATTTAAATATCTTTTCCTCCTAGCACCACAAACCTATACAAGCACGAGAAGCGCTGCAAAGCCCCGGACGCCCACGTAGTGCTGCGCGCGCGCGGCCACTACCTGGGCCGCAAGGGCAGGGGCCGGCCCTACACGACTCACGACAGGTTTATCACAACCAACAAACCCACGGGGGGAAAGAAGCTTAGGTGGGGAATACTATTGATATTCTTAACTAAATAAATAAATAAACGTTTCACACTCATAGCTCCCCCCACTAGGAATAAATCCTGTGTCGGGGATGCCATGGAACACACACAAAGAAACAAGGACAACTAACACCCAGACCCAGAACAGATATTTAAATTCATCATTCAAACATCTGCCCGGCCGGGAATTGAACCTGGGACCTCTGGCATACTATAAGGCGGCTACACTACCGCTGAGCCAAACAGGCCGACAAAACTGTTTAGAACTAGACTTAAATGAGTCGACTAATAACGTTTTTGGAAGTGCACAACTGCTCTATTGGACGAGTTGTTCTCTAATCTTAGCCTCTATCTCTACAATTTTGAGAGAATTTAGATTTTCATTTCATCAGCGCATTTCAAACAATTAGTAGTGTACCCACATGGTGGTAGCGTCAGCCTTTTCAATCTTTACCAAGTTTTATAAAATCTATCTTACTAAAATCCTGATTATTCCAGAATAATGAATCCTGAAAAATCTTGATCATTCCTGAAATATCTTGATAAGTCATGAAAAAGCTCAATGTGTTCTTAAAAAAAAGGATCAGTGCTGAAATATCTTGACAAGCCCTAAAAAGCTTGATGAGTACTGAAAAAGTATTGATCAGTCCTAAAAAGTCTTAAGGAGTTCTGAAAAAGTTTGATGAGTCCTGAAAAATCTTGACGAGTTCTGAAAAAGATTGATGAGTCTTGAAAAAGCTTGATGAATCCTAAAAATCCTTGCTGAGTCCTGACTATCCCCCAGGTTGTTCTGCAGCGCGTGCCCCGCCTCGTTCGTGCACCGCGAGAACCTGGTGGCGCACGAGAACTCGCACGCCGGCGTGCGGCCCTACCGCTGCCACCACTGCGCCATGGCATACACCGCCGACCCGGCGCTCAAGGTACACAGATAAACTCTTTATTGTTCATACCAGAAATTACAGACAAAAAAAAGCAACAAACGAATTGAGAACCGTCCCCTTTTTAACACGCTTTTATTAGCTTCACCTGTATGTTTGTATGTATGTATGTATGTTTGTAACCGACTCCTAACTCCTTTGAGCTCGATTTTGACCCACTTTAAACGGTCAGATTTCTTTCAAACTTTGTAGATATATCGAGGACCGATGACAATACACTAACTAAACGAAGCGTGTTTTTTAGTTATTTTAACTATTAATTTTTTAAATAAAAAAGTATAGAGATTTCTCGAATATGCCACTTACTTCAAAAGGAAAAAGTATGCTAAGCCTAAAAGAACTCACAGTAGTTGGTTCCATAATAAAAGTTGTTCATGACAATAAGTACTGTGCTGCCCTCATATTAAGGCCAAGAGCAGTATCTCAAAAAAAAACTGTTTTTTCACGCATTTATATCTTGAAAAAAAACGCATCTAATGCGTGAAAACAAAAATCAATTTTTTTTGAGATACTGCTCTTGGACTTATGACGGCAGCATGGGCCCTTTTCGGCCAGCATACTGTTTCCTTCTAGCTCCGTATAGTCGTGAATGGTTGTCTGTCTGTCCGCAGCGTCATTTGAAGCTGCACGGCGACTACAAGTACGTCTGCGACCACTGCGGCCGCAAGTTCAAGCTGAAACCAGCGCTCGTGTCGCATCTGGACTCGCACCGACGTGAGTAGCCACCTACCTATACATACTTATGAGATAAGGCGAAAAGGACTCGGTAGTTTTTTTTTTATGCTAATTAGTGACGAGACGAGCAAATCGCTCGTCTGATGTTAAACGTCACGTTTGCCCATAACAGGTCTGTGCCACCCAGAATTTTGAACTCGCAGAATTCAGACCCTGCGCGGCACAACACTGCGCTCATCACCCTGAGTGTATCATTATGACCAATTTTTACTGCGGGATCAACCCTAAAATAGTGGTTTCCCTGTGTCGAAAATGGCACGGAAAACAAATACAAGAACAACTAACGCCCCGAGTAAATACTTAAATTCATCATTCAAACACCTACTCGGCCAGGAGTCTGATCTGAACCCGGGACCTCTTGCTTATAAGGCAGACATACAACTAAGCTAAATCGGTAGTAAAAAAAACCGGCCAACTGCGAGTTGGACTCGCGCACGAAGGGTTCCGTACCATTATCTATAAAAACGGCAAAAAAAAACATTTACCTAAATATTAAATTTGTTTAATATTTATTTCATTCTGTTTTTTACTATTTGTTGTTATAGCGGCAACAGAAATACAACATCATCTGTGAAAATTTCAACTGTCTTGTCACGGTTCATGAGATACAGCCTGGTGACAGACGGACAGACGGACGGACAGTGGAGTCTTAGTAATAGGGTCCCATTTTTCTATGGAACAGCTGATTTTTTCGCGAATTTCGGGTTGGTCCTATATTAAAAGTTGTTCATAATGAGTACTATGAGCCCTTTTCGGCTCAGCATACCCTTTATGAATAACCCTGTTTATAGTAAAAGCATTCTCCCCGCAGCGGTCCGCAAGCACGGCTGCCCGTACTGCGAGCGGCGCTACTCGCAGAAGACGGCGCTCCGCCACCACATCAACAAGCTGCACCTCAACCTGCCGGCCGCGCACGGCTGCCCCATCTGCCCTAAACGGTAACAACCATACATTTCCTAAAAAAAAACTCACCAAAAAAAAATTTAGTAAAAATACAAAAAAAAACATATATACCGGTCTCCCCCCCTTTCAACCCCCTTCCCCCGTTTAACCCCCTGTTCCCTTTTAACCCCTTTAAAATTACCTTATATTATAGACTACATTACATTATAGATTACTAGATGCACCCGGCGGTTTCACCCGCTGTTTTTTTTTTTACTTTTAAACCTTCCCTGTATTAGAGCAAACAAAACAAAAAAAAAAAAACAACAAAACAGACCAAAAAGATGGGACCAATTTCTGAACACACCTATAAATATTTGACAACCAAGTGACACTATTTTTTATTTCTAAAAAGACAAAAGAGATCGGACATTCCGAGTTTCCCGTACCGAATATCAAATGTTTCACAGGTAGGAACAGTTTGTATTGAAAAATAAAATTGTCGATTTTAGTATTTTTCTTTACTTATTATTCATGTTTCTCACCGTTTAAACCTTCCCTGAACTTTTACAAATATATCAAGATCAAAATTAGCGAAATCGGTCCAGCCGTTCCAGAGTTTTAGCGAGACTAACGAACAACGATTCATCTATACTTCTATACTATCTATACTAATATTATAAAGAAGTAAAGTTTGTGTGTTTGTATATTTGTTAAATTGTAAGGGGTAATCTCGGGATCTACTGAACTGATTTTAAAAATTCTTTCACCAATAGAAAGCCACATTATTGCTGAGTGTCATAGGTTATATAAAAAACCGAAAAATAAAAAGGCTTTTACGTGGTAGTCTGTTTTGCAAAGTGAATCGGAGAAAAAACGGTCCGGACGGCGCGCGATGGCTTCGGGTTTAATTAACATTATGCCCAACTAAGTGGGCAAGGGTCAGCTAGTTTTTATATATAAAGAGAAGAGATAAAAGAAGATTATACAGAAATAAGCTTGCTAGCTGCACCCGGCGGTTTCACCCGCTGTTTTTTTGACTTTTAAACCTTCCCTGTATTAGAGCGAACAAAACAAAAAAATAAATATTCTAATCGGTCCAGCCGTTCTCGAGTTTTAGCGAGACTAACGAACAGCGATTCATTTTTATATATAAGAAGAGAAGAGATAAAAGAAGATTATACAGAAATAAGCTTGTGTTTGACCGCCATCTCGCCTGATGGTAAGCAACGATGCGGTTTACAACGGAGCATGCTTGCCTAGAAAAAACCTAGATTCTGCGCTTTACACTGTAAATGCTCACCAAACATCGGTCAAAACATCTAGTTCACAATGTTTGCCACATCTTCACTCTCGCATGAAAGTGATGACTAGGACACTGTCTTATTTGAACTAAAATAATAATTCAAATTAATTTAATATTTTTTTTGTTATTAATGATTATTGGGTTATTGACCTGCCTAATGTAACAAAAGTATTGTACCATACTTCAAAAATGATTCTTTACCTAAGACTAACCTTTCTAAAAATGTTGTTCCCAGATACGCGAGACTGACTCACGTCAAGGAGCACATGGATAGAGTGCACGGACTCACTATGATCACTCGCAGGGTGAGTTATGACATACATAATATACAATATACATACCTACTAGCTGACTCGACAGACGTTGTCCTGTCAAAAGCCATTGCGTCAATTCTATGTCAAATGTCAAAAGTTATGCTATTGCGTAACTATAGCAACCGTAGTATGTTGATGCTAACTTGTCAATTTATAGTAAAAATTATCAGTATATATATAATGTGCAATAAATTAAAATTGCGACTATAATTTGAGATTTAAACTATCCTATCTCTCAAGTTGGATCGAACTGCACATGGTGTGCGAATTTTATTATAATCGGTTAAGTGGTTTAGGAGTCCATTGAGGACAAACATTGTGACACGAGATTTATATATATTAAGATATATAAGATAGGTACTTATTCCTTATACAAGGTAATCTTAATACAAGGTTTTTTTTATTCAGTAATAGGCTTTCATTTGACCGCCATCTTGCCTGATGGTAAGCATCGATACGGTCTACGATGGAGCACGCTTGCCTCGAAGGAACCGATTCACTCGCGACTTGAAGACACCCTGATTGTATCTATCATGAAACACCCACTCAGGCAAACGTTCCACACCCTAGCGGATTTTTTTAGCGGGTTGTAAAGTATGAAGTTAGGACTTCATACAATGTATGAAGTCCTAACTTGATTACTTATTTCAATCGAGCAAGTGAAAATGAGTTTTATTTCGTTCACAGATGTATTTCCAAGCGCTACCTTCGATGACAGACTCGGAAGCCACGCACGCGAGAAGGTTCTTCAATTTTGATGTACACCAAAACTCTGAACATAAAAGTGTAAACAAGGAACCCGAACATATCCTACCAGACTACACTGATGCGAACACTACATACACTACTGAACACATACTCGAACCAAAAGCCCAAGTGCAAAAACTTGTCCAAATAATTCAGAAGAAAAAACCAGAAAAAAAAAATTCTCTTACAATCAAGGGAGAGGTGGTTACGCCTAAAGAGCAAAACCTAGAAAACGTCAAATCAGAAACGAAAAGAATACTACCTCGGCGTAAAATAATAGTAAACCCTGAACTAAATGTCGAAGAAGAGATTGAGGAGAATCTAAACATCGAGTATAAACGGCAAAAGAAAATTGTCGTTTACCCGCCGGAGAACAAAAAAACCGATGACGAAATGCACAAAATGGTACGCAACATCAAAAGCACGCTAAACAACCAGAAAGTAGTAACTCGTGCGAAGAAGAAAAGCTTGTACGAACTCAATCGCCATTATATAAATGACTTGAATTATGAAGTAACAATTCCAGTATACTTTCATGAGGAAGAGGTTGAGACTGAGGAGCAACCAGAAATTATTGTACCAGGAACGGAGATACCCGGAAACCTTGTTCCGGGGACGGAGATACTAGAAAACCTTGTTCCGGGGACGGAGATACCAGAAAACCTTGTTCCGGGGACGGAGATACCAGAAAACCTTGTTCCGGGGACGGAGATACCAGAAAACCTTGTTCCGGGGACGGAGATACCAGAAAATCTTGTGCCTTGTACGACAGAAACAGAAGATGAGCCGAAAATGGAAAAAGACACCGATGATACCTCATTGGACGAAGAATAGATAATTATAAAGATGTAAGTCAAACGAATATGCTGATTACCGACTTCTAACTGTAGTTCCTAAATATATTCTATATAGGGTTATTATACATTTTGTCGAGTGTCATTGACATTTTTCTAAAGAACAGCAGATTTTTTTTTCGCGAATTTCGGGTTGGTCCCATAGTAAAAGTTATCCATACTATGAGCCCTTTTCGGCTTAGCATACCCTTTATGAATAACCCTGTAGAGATCGTCTACTCAAGGCCCATACAATGTGTTTACGCTCACGTGCAAAGTAGGTGTACACAGTGTCATAAGGAACGGGTATGCTAAGCTGAAAAGAGCTCATCATTATGATCAACTTTTACTATGACCAACCTGAAATTCGCGGTAAATAATCAGCTGTTCCACTTTGTCGAGTGTCTTTGACATTTTTCTATGTAAGAGTTTTTTTTTTTCGCGAATTCCAGGCTTGTCCATAGTAAAAGTTGTTAGTCTTTATAACCCCGTATGCTGTATGCTGAGACGCAGGTGACGCAGCACGGCATAGAACAGACTTTCCAGGGCAGAGCAAACGAGACAGACATAGGCCGTAGAGCAGGACAGACATGTCTGCGTCTGCGTCGCACATACAGAGTGCCTAGTGCGCGTTTTTTCACAATTTGATCGCGTTAACGTAAACTACAATTTATATGAACTAGTTGTAGTTCATATTATGAACACTAGGTGGCGTTAACGCGGTCGAATAGTGAAAAAACTCGCACAAGGCATTCAGTAAGCAGCTCTCAGTACGTTCATGCATTACTAAATCTTCTCTGCTTTGCGGGGTCCTGCGTTACCTGCGACGCATACTCTTAGACTCGTAAACGTAAATTTATATGGGTTTGTTACTATTTCAATATTCGTAAGTCTTCCATGTTTGATGCTTAGTGTTTACAGCAATGAACTGCCATTTAATTCATGAAGTTAATAATAATTAATGTAATTATAGAAACTAAAATGCTATTATTAATTTATTTCAAGAAATAAAGAAGAAATCTGCATACGTCCGGAGAAGTAATTCAATGGCGTATGTGAATTCCACCAATGCGCACTTGGCCAGTGTGGTGGAATACGGCATAATCACCCTTCCAGGGTAGACCTAGACCTAGACCTGTATCCCAGCAGTGGGAAGATTAAAGGTTGGAATATGATGATGTTTGTAGGTGCGGAAAAATGGAACGGTGTTTGGTTTTGGGGCGTTACTACTAAGTACTTGTTGTATTAACTTTACTATGATAGTTACACTCCTATTAAAGTTATTTATTTGTTAAGTAAGTACGTTAAATGCCAAATACTTTTTCAGGTAGGGTTATCAGACACAAAAATGAGTTTTGCTGGCAAAATCTCTGATTTTTGTGACTTTCCAATAAACTTCCTGATTTTCATTCTATTAAGCTGGAGAAAGCATGTATTAATTGTAAAAACTCGCATTTGTAATATTATTCTATTTTTTGTTCTTTATCTTAGCAAATTTTCTGTTATTAGCCTGATAGGTCTAAATTTTTGGATATGTCTGGAAAGTCTTCGTCGTCTGGTAACCCTAACTGCAGAGCACTCTTAATGCATTGTTTTAGTTCTACGTCTAGCAGAGATCAAAGTACCCATAAAATGTTTCTCAAACTTCAGAGATGATTTTATCTCGAATAGAAACAAAATGGACCCATTTACGCAAACAAGATCTAACCCACAGCAAGCCAATATTGAGAAATCGAGACTTTTCTGAAAATAGTGTGCAAAACGTATAGAACTTATAGTTAAAAAAAAAAGTAGTCTAATGGTAGTCTCACGTTTTAGCCTGTAGAAAGCTAGAATTGGATTTCAAAAAGCTAAAACATTTCATTTAGATTACTTTTATGTACCTAAGTCAATTTCACTGAAACAGTGGGTTAGTTCTTGTTTGCGTAAATGGGTCCAAATGTACTTTGTTCATAATATGTTTGGTCATCGTTAGCCCCGCATGGCTGCCCTCTGCGCGTAAACTTTTATGAGTATGTTAATATTTACACATGTATAACCCGGTCACAATATCTGTGCACCTCGCTGGAATGCGTATAGCCTAATATAGTCGCACTGTGTGACAGGGGAAGCGGGAGCCTCTCCCGCTTCCCCTGTCACCTCTCCGCGCACTCCCCGGTGCGACAGTGCGACTATATAAGGCTATACGCATTCCAGCGAGGTGCACAGATATTGTGACCGGGTTGTAAATTGTTTTCTGAGGTTTATTATAAAATAATACAAGATATTTTATTACGAAAAAGTGTTTTATTACGCACTTATTATTTCAACCAAATGTTTACGAAATACCTCGACTATAGCATAATGCGTACACAATCGTAAGAAGACACCACATTTTTTATCTTAATGCATTACACTCTAGGAAAATACAAAAATATTAAGCGGTTCTCGGTTATCTACTGAATACCTTATTTAAATTATAGGCGAATTTTACAATAATGAAATGCACCGTTCCGTAAATACGACTATTACATCTATCTTGGTCGTACGTTAACACTCCAAGACCGTTTTGTAGTTTTAGAATTTTTAGAAGATGTCTATTCAAAATAGAAGATCTCTGAAGAAAATAATAGGTATTATGCATTACTTTAAATTCTTAAAATGCCAATGCATTTTTTTAAGTATTTTTGGAATGAAACGCCTTTTTATTTGCGCCATAGTAACTTGGGGTCTGGGTTAGAGATTCAAATGTCATGTAATAATAAAATAGAAATGTCGTATAACCTAATATCGATATCGACAAAATCATCGATATATCGTTTCAAAATAATCGTGACAAACTTCAGACATCTTTAAGAAATTCTACAACCGGTAGGTAAATGGGGTGGTGATGTGTTTGGGTGCATAGTAAATTTAGAACTAGAAAAAGCGCTTTTCTCTAATCTCTTAACGATCATGTTGACCAACATCCACAAAAACTAACAATTAACTCTTCACTTCACGAATACTGATTCATAGTTTTTTTTTGCCTTAACAATGGTCCAAAAATATCTAATAGCATCCCTAAACAATCAAGTAGAAAAATACTTTTAATTATGCCTCACAAAAATCTAGCTTTAATTTTCATCTCACTAGTAACAAGATTTTTAAAGATAAGTTTCATTTTTCTTTGGGTATTTGCTAGAAGCGCCGTCTTTCTTTGTTTGGTTAAGTTTTTCCAGACTTCAAATATGAACATAGATAGGTACATTTTGTAGGTCTGTGTCAAAATTATAGTTGTACAGATTCCATGTATCGATAAATCGTGTAATCGATATTTTTTTTTGATAACTGGAGTTAGTATTCGAATGTTAAACAGACATAATAAAATAATATGAAATATACGTATTTAAGCAAAGAGTTACAGTTTATCTAAAATAGTTTCTCACTTTCCAAGTCTTTCTGTCTGAAGATACATTTTAAACGCTCCTTGCACTTATTTTCCAAAAAGAGGCTTATTGTTATAGAACGGCTTTAAAGGAGTTAATTCGTAGGTCTAAGAGTGTTAATCTAAACTACTGTGACAATCTCAATAATTTTCGATTATTTTGTTGCATGTTGTTCACAAAAATCATTCATTTAAAGCTATTCTCTGTTCCCAAAAGGACATTTTCAATTTCACAATCTCTCTTCGGAAGGGTATTTTACTAGACTGCATGATTTATCACAGATGTAAATGTGAGGTCGCGTTTTTGACTTCAGCGGGCAACGAGGCGGGAGTGATGACGGTGGCAGTCGTTGACAACGATTTGATACAAATAATGGGACGGGCACACCCCGAGCGGATCGAGCGCGTGACTTTTCAGTACATTACAACTCGTAAGGCACGCTTACGCCACGTGCCGCTGTGTGCCCGCACCATATCTGTTGGAACCCCCCGCCTTACCCGCCCTCGCCCTACGCCTGAGGCCGAAAACGCGGCCACACTAGAATATGTTTAAAATATTTTTTTATTTGACACATTTTAATACAATTTCTGCCATTTTCGTTGAACAATATGCAACAACCCTTAAGTATTTAACCCTATGATAACAGTTAATACGATTACATATAAACACGTAAACTTGCAATGCGTATATCGATCAACCTTATCAATTTATACTGAACGTGAACATTGAAAAGACGTATCTGAACAAATTAATGTGGTATTACTTGAATATACTTTTTAACAAAAAATATCACGCCTTATCACAATTTATATCGAATGATATATCGTTTGTATTTGAATTCGATATCGATATATTTTTATCGATACAAACATTTTTAGGCCTATTTTGAAATTGAAAGTTTCAATTGTACAGCCTGTAACAAAAAATGTATTCAGAGTTGCCATTAATAAAGAAAATAATCGTCACAAATACGTCTTTTGATTCAAACGAAATAACAATCAGAAAAGTCGTCTTACATCCTAAAACAAATCCGAAATCTAGTTGTAGCCGTTTAATGTTGTACAAATAAACATTACATTCAATATGAACCGAACGTCACTAACGTTGCATGTATTAATATAATAGGTATTTATTTATAAATGTATTATAAATCTAGTGGCAGTTATCAACGTTTTTCAGTGAAACAACGCATGCGATGGCAACACTCATTGCATCAATTAATACAGTAAAGTACCTACACGATTTCAAAATGTACACTATTGAAGTTGGACGTTAACGAGTCTGAATTAAATTAGTTCCGTGATATTTTAAGATAAGTGTTTAAAACCATTATCATAGTCGAAGCTCATACAAGTCAAGTTACAATTATAAATGAAGTACCATGCATAGGTATACAAATTATAGATAGTTTAATATGATTAATAGGTACGTACTAATTATACATTTTAATAGAAACAATAAATGAATAATAAAACCGTCCGCATCTACGCCCTCGTCACATTATAAAATACCTCAGACTGCGTTACCTGCCTCTCCGATCTAGACACCTAAACTAATTTTGAAAATAAAACAAACTCCGAGATGACGTGTGTATCGGTAAGCAAAAATACAAAATTTCAGTACTTAATTAAACTAAAAATTCACTAAATCAGGCGAAAAAATAAAATGAAAACGAATATCAGTTCATATTTCGACTAGCTTCCTCGAAGGAAAAATTAAGCGAATTGTACAGCAGAAAATTAGGAACGATACACAATGAACGAGCGCGTCTGAGCAACTTCTTGACGTCAAGAAATCCGATCTAATCTAATATACTTATCACAGGTTAAAGGGGACAAGAGAAAGTATTAGTGTTCTCTTATTTCAAGTACGCTACGTAATTAATATAAAAATAATAAACTAAGACAACTTACGATGTACCAACGCTCAGGGCGTCTATTGTATCGTTTCAAATTAAAGATAATGTAAATTGTAAGCCCTCGGCCCGGCTAGGGGGCGGTTGAGATCGATTACTTATACATAACATTATAATAACGTTGACTGGCGGTGCTTAAGCGCTGAAGCCGTAAAAGTACGAGAAGAGCACGCATGGGCCGCGACACTCGGCCGCCGCGGCCGTAAGGCGACATTCGAACCGGACACACCCTCGCCGCCCGCGAATCGACCGGCGTCCTCCCAATAGTAATAGTTTTTAATAAAAATAGTATGTCGATGTCGGTCGATTCGCGAGCGAGGTCTGTTCAAAGCGTAGTTGCTCCCATAACCGTGGTGGCGCGGCACCGGCGCTCCCCGCGCTCCGCTCCGGGCTCGGCGCGGACAACTTATCTCTACAGTTGAGCGAGGGACCAACTACCGGATTTGCCGATGGCTTCCTTGGTCTAAGCTCCCTTTGTTCACCTTTACAGATAAGTTATCCGCGCTTTAATTGACGCGAGTCTTCCGCAGGCCTCCGTGGCGCCACCAATCATATCACAACACTGTCCACTCACTGTCCTGCGTCTATCACATAGCACTAATCCCAACCGTTCTCTTTCACCATATGGGCTAGTTCTATTATGAACTTGCCCTCCTTATATTTCTGACTTGATTCGAACGCGTGCTCCTGTAACAAAGAAATAGGGAGTTAGTTTTTGAATGCATAATGTTTAAAGCTGCAGAGCTGCCAGTACCAATTCAATAGCCGTCTAAGGATCTAAAAATAAAATATACCAAAAGGCAAACTCAGTTCGGAAGAACATAAATATACCCAGTTCGCTAGCATAGTACCTCAAGATGAAAAAAAAGGCCAGTGCGATCTTTAAAAAAAGCTGTTCTCCAAGTGGATAAAACAGCTGAACAAGTTTACCTATGGAATAATTTTAGCACGTGTTATAATATCTTGAATCGCGACTACAAGCAAAGCGAGCGAGACTGGCAACACGGAACCTGTATTACGAGTTTGGTTACTCGTGCAAGAGGATTGGGGTGTGTTGAATAGGGCGCGTGGCGGACAACCCTGTCTATGTGCTTCTACCGACTACCTAGAAATTAACAGTAATAGCTGAGTAATAAAAATTAGTAAGCCATCTATGATATGGTTTATTACCCGTCATAACCAATAATTTTATTAATTTTACCAATAGTACCTACCTATTAAGAGTAATTTTGTCGGTCATACCACAGAGCGCTTCTTTTCTACAGATTTTTGAGTAGTCCTCCAAATATTTATCTGAGCCTACAAAAATGAATTTTGACTGTCAATGATAGGTCCGACAGTGCTTCTAGATCTACGTAGGGGCTTTTATTATTTCTGTTCTATGGTAGGGTTGCTATCTTGATGCTTTCCTACGGGCGTTAAACCACCCGAGTTATATCACTTAGGTACTCTATATCTATAATCCACGCTACGTCTACGTCGCCATAATATACTTTCAACTATATACTCGTACGTGGATCGATATTAATAACTGCAATGCATAATCAGTGTCATTTTCCGTAGTTACCTACGTCGAAGCAATATGCGCAATTCCGCGGTAGTTCTCGTGAAACTACATTCGTAGAAGGCCACCCGATTACGCTAGGGTCTCTCGGTCGCCCAAACACGGCCATAAATTAATATTCAAGATAACCCCATGCCCTTTACTATCGCGGAAGGTTACACGAAGATAACTGGGCAGTCTTAAGTGTAGTTGCACATCTAGCATTAAGTACCTATGAACGGGTATTGTGTGCTTATTATATAAGAAGAAAACTGTATAATGTAGGTACATAAGAAAACATGAGTAGGTAAGTATGTTGTCTATTATTTCGAGAGTCATACCGGGCGCTACTCGAATGTAAGTAATAAGAATTTGTAATGCCTGCCTGCGAACTTTAATGCTTCAGATATAAGTATTTCGTCAACATGAATAGGAAAAAATACAGCAGTAAATACTTAATAGAAAACCAGTAATTTATCAGGTGATGCCCGCGATTTTGGCTTCGCATTGTCTCTCCTTTTACGGGATGGACTTTAAAACCTCCTTGCATAGCGCTCAGATTACAACTCCAGTACAAAGTCCTGTAGGACAAAGACCTGAGATCCTATTTCTGGGCGCTCCAGAATATCTCCGTCACTCTCACTCTCAGGACATTTCTAATGAGAGCGATAGAGGCCGAGATATCTCACTTACAAGAATAGGGCCCCTGTACATGCTTCTAGACTGGACCCCTCGGATTAGACTGCGTTGTCAATCACTCAGTCGTTAGAATTTTTAAGCCCCGACGCAAAAACTACTGGGTGTTATAAGTTTGACGTGTCTGTGTGTGTGTGGGTGTGTGTGTGGGTGTGTGTGTGTGTGTGTGTGTGTGTGTGTGTGTGTGTGTGTGTGGCATCGTAGATCCCGAATGGATGAACCGAATTAGATTTTTGTTTTGTTTGAAAGGTAAAGGTGAATTAGTCGGGAGTGTTCTTAATTATGTTTGATGAAAATCGGTTCAGCGTTGGGGGTTTTTTTAATTTTGTTATTAGGTAAATTAGACAGAACCGCAAGGTATAGCGAGTATACAAGAAACAGCTGAGTTATTTAAGTAAATAGCGTATTATGATAACGGGGGCAAGAAACATCTGTGCCAAAGGTTAATGTGTCGCGGCAGAGAACAATAACACCCATTGTTTTCAAAGATTCCAGTTAACTGTGTAATATCTAATCTCGAAAGACGTTTGGAAATAGCGCTTTGAAGATTTAATTACCTAAATGTAAAATTTTAGTAGTTTCTGTGCTAGATATAGAAAATTAGTTATGACTTATGAGTAGCGAGGTAACGGACACTAAATATAAATATTTGATCAGTTTGATAAATAGAATAAGTAAGAACTTGGCTCCACTGTCTTGTTATTTGTTTTGAAGGTATAAATTGGATTAAAGATTGAATGATACTAATAATGCTGGGCAAGATACGTGGCTATTGGCTATGCAAAATAATGACAGGAGTAAGGCAGTGACAGAGTGGTGTCCGAAGCAAGGTACCGTTTACCGGACAACTTTCTGGAGCTGTCCGGTAAGTCGTCAATTTTTTTATCGCGAATAAGTTCGCGTTTCTACCACCAAATCTGGCAGGAAGACGGGTCGACGACATAGTCAAAGTCACGGGTAGAGTCTGGATCTGATTAGGCCCGTTGCAGATAGAACCGTAAGAGTAAGACCGTAAGATACCTATACAGGGTTATAAGGTAAGGGTATGCTTAGCCGTAAAAGGACTATGTGACTTGTGACCAACCAGGATTTTGCGAAAAAATAATCAGCTGTTAATATATTTTGTCGAGAGTCAGTGACACTTCTATGGAACAGCTGATTTTTGTTTCGCGAATTCCGGGTTTTTCCCACGATAAGTTGTTCATAAAAATGAATACTACGAGTCTTCGGCTCAAAATACCCTCTTTTTGTAACCCTGTTTAGGTATCACTCTTACGGTGCTAGCTACATCCTCCTTCATCGGTCCATATCGGATCCAGATTCAACCCGTGACTGTACTGGTATTATGAAAGCTGTGGATGATGCTGATTGACACTAATAGGTATACCTACATATTTCCAGCCGAGCATCGTTTTACAGCACTCGCAGTATATGTCGGCGACGGCGTGCAGCCCAGTCAGCAGAACTCGCTCCTCCGCCGGCCCGCAGCCCACGTTTACACTGGAAAACCATAACGGACAATATTAGGGTAGGTCTAGAAAGTTTTATGTAGGGTCTTAAAATAACTAGCAGCAGCTCTATTCTGCGAAATCGATCTATGAGATTTGATCCCAATGCGAGTGAAGAGTTTACTTAGCTCTCGTCACTCGCTACATTGTAGTAGCATTTAAATTTCCAGTGTATTTTCATTAGTAGGTAGATATAACATTTTTCGTCATCAGCTTTACAATCTCACTGCTAGGCAAAGTCAAAGAGAGCCTCTCTTTGACTTTGTTAGAGTCATTCCCGGTGGGTAACACTGTCGTCAACACTGTTGACGATCGGGAAACTAAAGTTGCGTTCATTCACAGTGTTGACGAACGTATAGAATGCTCCTTCGGTATTTGCAAGGCTTTTTGCATCTTATCTATCCGATTTCTGCTCTCTTTTTAATGGCCATCAAAATTCCTATGCTTTTTACCGACTTTAAATCTTGTTCACCTTATCGAGTTCTTTGTTAATGGGACCATTGCATTATTGCGACAAAAACGTTCATAATTTGAAAACTAATCACTCATTCAGTTAGCAACAATCAACTGAATCAACTTCGCGACTGACATCGTACCAACTAGCAGTGTATAGAGTCGTATTGCCAGTTCATTGTTGGAATGACCCTCGTCCCGTTTTCGCAATTCATCCATGAATCTTTCAAATCTCCGCGTGATCAAAATACACTGGCTATTACGAAATTGGGTTGCATGCCTCACGTTTGTTTATTCGTATCGAGAATGCATATAGAACATAAATTTAAAACTAGAATTATATTCAACTAGCTTCCGCCCACGGCTTCGCCCGCGTGGACTATACCTCGGGAACCGATAATTTTTCCGGGATGAAATTAATTTATCCCTCTTTTTTGAGAGCATGTAAAAAGCGTCATACAATGGAAGCATCCCTGCTTCCATTGTATGACTATTGTATGCTTCCATTCCCCAAAAACCCCCGGATGCAATAAGTCAGCCCCCTCGAATCATTTTGAAAAATAACGGCCATTTTGAATCATTTGGATTTTCGCCATCACCATCAAGTAGCCCTTGCTAACTCCTATGACATTTAGTCAAACACCCACCCATCTTTAACCGTTTCGGAGATATAGACCCCCAAAGTTTGTATGGCGGCCATGTTTTTGAGGCGATGTTTTTTCAATGGCTCCAAAAAGGTCCGAGGTTTTGGTGACTTTTTAGTCGCTTTGGTAAAAATGTTTTTAGTTTTCGAGTTAATTAGCAGTTCTACCTCGAGGATGTGACTTTTCGAAGGTTTTGGATTTTTTCCGGATGTTGTTTACCCGCCTTAAGTTTAGTACATCTGTAAAGTTTCATTGAGTTAGCATCAAAACAAATTCTTTCTCCGTACTATCTTTACCACGCCATCTCACCCCCACTGGGGTTGATTTTCCAAAAATGGTGAAATAGGTGTTCGTTATTTTTTTAAGCTTCGTATATTTGTAAAGTTTCAATACCGTGGCGTCAAAAACAATGCTTCTCCATACTAACTTTAACACTCTATTTCACCCCTTTAGAGGTTGAATTACAAAAAATCCTTTCTTGGTACACGTTTACTCATCAAGACTATACACTCCATATTTCTAATTTCTACGACCAGCGGTCTAGGCTGTGCGTTGTCTGTCAGTGAGTCATTACAATTCTCTCTCCGTACTATATTTACCACGCCATTTCACCCCTTTAGGGGTTGATTTTCCAAAAATAATGAAACCGGTATCTATTATTTTTTTAGCTTAGTTTTGCAAAGTTAAATAATCGTAGCATTAAAAAAATATATTTCCATACAAACTTTAATACCCCGTTTCACCCCTTTTAGGGTTGACTGTCCAAAAATAATGAAACATGTATCTATTATTTTTTTAGCTTAGTACATCTGCAAAATTAAATGATCATAGCATTGGGAAAAAATATTTTCATACAAACTTTAACACTCCATATTTTAACCCCTTCGGGGGTTGATTTTCAAAAACCAAAAAAATAAGTGTTTATTATTTTTTCTAGCTTAGTATATTGGCAAAGTTTCGTAACCACAGCACCAAAAAAAAATTCTTCATACAAACTTCAATACTCCGTTTCACCCCTTTAGGGGTTGGTTTTTCAAAAATGATGAATAGGTGTCGATTATTTTTTTTAATTTAGTATATTCGCAAAGTTTAATAATCGTAGCATTAAGAAAAATATTTTTTTCATACAAACTAAAACACCCCTTTTACCCCCTTAGGGGTTGAATTGGGTAAATTCCTTTCTTAGTGTGCGTCCGCTTTTTGATATAAAACTTTTGTCCAAATTTGACGTTTGTAGCTTAAGCGGTTTAGGCTGTGCGTTGATCTGTTGATTTTGATGCGTTGATTCAACACTCTGTTTAACCCTTTTAGGGGTTGATTTTCCAAAAATAATGAAACAGGTATCTAAAATTTTTTTATAGTTTAGTACAATTGCAAAGTTAAATTATCGTATTATTAGGAAAAAAATATTTTTAAATAAACTTCGATACTCCATTTCACCCCTTTAGGGGTTGATTTTCAAAAAACAAAAAAATAAGTGTCTAATATTTTCTTAAGCTTAGTAAGTATATTTTCAAAGTTTCATAACCACAGCATTAAAAAAAATCTTCATACAAACTTTATTGCTCCGTTTCACCCCTTTAGGGGTTGATTTTTCAAAAATGATGAAATAGGTGTCGATTATTTTTTTAAATTTAGTATATTCGCAAAGTTTGATAATCGTAGCATTAAGAAAAAAAATTTTTTCATACAAACTTAAACACAATTTTTCACCCTCTTAAGGGTTGAATTGGGCAGATTCCTTTCTTAGTGTGCGTTCGCTTTTTGTTATAAAACTTTTGTCCAAATTTGACGTTTGTAGCTTAAGCGGTTTAGGCTGTGCGTTGATCTGTCAGCCAGTCTCGACATTCACTTTTACCTGTTTAACCCTTTTAGGGGTTGATTTTCAAAAAATAATGAAACAGGTATCTAATATTTTTTTTAGCTTATTACAATAGCAAAGTTAAATAATCGAAGTATTAGGAAAAAAATAATTTTATACAAACTTCAACACTCCGTTTAACCCCTTTAGGGGTTGATTTTCAGAAAACAAAAAAATAAGTGTCAATTATTTTTTTTAGCGTAGTATATCTGCAAAGTTTCGTAGCCACAGTATCAAAAAAAAATTCTCCATACAAACTTCAACACTCCGTTTCACCTCTTTAGGGGTTGATTTTCAAAAAACAAAAAAATAAGTGTCAATTATTTTCTTAAGCTTAGTATATTTGCAAAGTTTCATAACCACAGCATTAAAAAAAAAATCTTCATACAAACTTTATTGCTCCGTTTCACCCCTTTAGGGGTTGATTTTTAAAAATGTTGAAATAGGTGTCAATTATTTTTTTAACTTTAGTATATTCGCAAAGTTTGATAATAGTAGCATAAAGAAAAAAAAAATTTTCATACAAACTTAAACACCCCTTTTCACCCTCTTAAGGGTTGAATTGGGCAAATTCCTTTCTTAGTGTGCGTCCGCTTTTTGATATAAAACTTTTGTCCAAATTTCACGTTTGTAGCTTAAGCGGTTTAGGCTGTGCGTTGATCTGTCAGTCAGTCACGACCTTCACTTTTATATTATATTGATTAAATCTGTAGAATTTAAGAACGCTATTCCAACTATTCATAGCCCAGCGCAATACCTATTCAAAAAGTTTGATTTTACGATGCTAATACGAAATGCTGGAATCCTGGTCTAGCTTGGCTATCTCGAAATTTCAGGTCGCATTCTTATAATGAAAAATGCATGACTGTCTAGAATAGAATAAATTTAAAATTGAAGCAAAATGGATACTCACACTGAATTGAAGAGATACGCGCGCCCCTGGCTGCCTTGGAACGACTGAAACGTAAAAGGATGCACATAAATATATTTATGGATTCCGCTTGGATTAGGAAAATGGCAGAGCTATTTGGTATGGCATCGGGAAAGAGACAAGTATTATTGTTGGAAGAATAACAAAAATCTGACTGCTAATATAGCCTTGTTGATACTTCGCAATCCGAAATCAGTCAAGCCATTGATGCGGGAGGAAGTGGTAAAGACAAACAGCATACATATTTACGTACCTACAGCCGTTGTCGAGCAAAAAAAGCGGGACTATGTTATTTTATTTCTGGCCAAAGGCAGTGGTAGTCTTTTTCTGAGGAGAAGAAAAAGTAATAGAACAGAGTTCCCGCGAGTTCACACTATTTCTAAAGGGTGTGAAGAGCAGCTGGATTCGATATTCTGGGAGTATGTGTAGAATAGTGGATGATGATAACTTGGTCACCAAGAATATGTATAAGATGCTGGTAATGCTCAGTGCTCACCTTAGATATAAGCTCGTCATGGCTGGCCAAGTGCGCGCGGCAGTGTATGCAGCTGTAAGTGCGGTGCGCCGGCGGCAGGTACGCCTGGAAGGTCTTGACCGGCGTGCGCGCCGCCGTGCCGGCCTCCCCTGCGGCGCCGCCACGGTTACTCACCCCGTCACGCATGAGTGCCTGCTACCTAACAACACACACCCGTCAGATGGGCTCTTAAGGGCCGAGCACGCGCCGTACGTCGATATTGAGATGGCTTAAGATGGAGGTCATGATGATGGGTAAGAAGGCAAACGTGAGAAGGAAGTGTAGGAGTACCATTGCCAGCGTGAAGTATTTGGCGTGGTACAAGATAGAGAGATTCTTAGTGAGTTGACGCGCGGTTACCCACCAGTATTATAGGAGAAGTACCGAAACAAGTGAAAATTGTAGTAGGGGTTTCGAGATTATGTGAATGCGGTTGCTGTAAGTTGATGAGTTTTTTGTTTTATTTAGGAGGAGCAACAAGTGGCAGTAACAAAGTGTTAAATGATAAAGTTAGACTTCGGTATGGACAATGTTAAAAATTATGACTCAAAGACGAGATTTTGTTAAATAAGAGTTTTCAAATCTCAATATCGACGAAACTGCGCGCAAGGCGTTGAAGTAACAGCACTCATGGGACAGTTACACAACATTATTGGCCCTAACATTATATGTACTACCTCTACATAAGTACCTATTTTTCAGCCATCCATTACGGTAATAGCGCCCTGCGACACAGACTTGTTATGTCATTACAACTGTACACAGACTGACCAACCTAACCGCAAGGTTGACCAAACGAGGGAATTAAAATTTTCCATAATAAGCTATCAGTTTGTTTTATAAAACACGATGCTGGCTCCCTCATGCAGCTCAAAGATAAGTTGGTCGCAACATACGTGTGCGTGTAAAGATATCTAACTTGAAAGTGTGAGTGACCTGTGACATGTTATGTACTGTTATTATGCCATCAATCATCTGGTTATAATTGCGTGGACACTTTCTATAGCACGTGGTATCATCGCATAATGAACGGGGTTTTTAAAGTAGCTTTAATATGATAGGTAAACCTATATTCTTGGAACTTAGAATTACTTGGAACTTAGAATACAGAGATGTTAAAACTACGTGAACCTGTGAAATACTTTTATTCTTCTTTCTTATCAATATTATATGTACTATATCCCAAATTCCTATGCTAACATTGGGACCCTACGAGCATCATTTTCAATGCGTTGCATTTTTTTATCTATCTTCCTACTGTAGAAGAGCAGGAAACAAGAATTCTGCAAGATTTTTGTGTTTATGGCATACCAGAGTCCTGCTTTTAGTTTTTATAAAATAAAGATAAAACATAATGTGTATGTGTTAAATTAAGTCAATAGCTATCTTCTATTAGTGTAATTCCTGCAGCGGAAGTTAATCGTAAGCTATTATAATACTTACAATGTTTAATATTTAATGCTCCATAGGTATTGACCTTCTGCAGCTGACGTTACAGCTGCATCTGCAAATGTCAATTGCAGGATTCCACTGACCTAACCCATTATGTAATGAATGATAATTGTGACCCGTTTCTTGTTAGTGCTTGGCTTCAGTTGAATCATTTTGTATGCCCTTTAGCTTCAGCTGCGCGTTTGGAATTTCATTAGATAGGCTATTCCTGATAGCGGCGGTCTATGCTTTTAACTCAAATAGCGTTGTAATGTTTTAACTGGTGCAGGTGCAGGTTTATGGACTTTGTGGTACGAGTATGTTGTGCACAAAACATTTTCCTTCTTGCGATACTATTAAAATAATGTCTATACACAGAATTCTCCCTGTTACAAAGTGTCTAGAAGGATAGTCTTCAGATGGGGTTTAAAATTTTTATTCACCATTTTGCGGGAATGTTGTCAGGATGCGATGACATTGACGACTGATCACCCAGAATAGGTTGATTTGAGGGAGGTATGTAAATTTGGTTGACCTTTTTTAGGGCCATTCGATTTACTGCAAAAAGTGTTTCTGACTTAGTGTACTCGTAGTAATATAGGTATTTATTGTTACAGTCTGTACTATTACAATGTTTTGGAAGCTATCGAAAGACGCTATTACCAGTATATTTTGGATAGGGCAGGTGCTATGTTATAGAGCTACTTAAAACATTACATTTCAAAAGTCTTGACTAGGAAAATGAAGTAGCGCTTCTTCCGTGGTCTCGGTCATTCTACGAAACTAGGATATACCTACAGACAAATAAGTACCATAGGTACAGAAAATAGAGCGTACCTTCCATCGCAGTAAGTGGATAACGTATACGGACTCATTTCCTGATCATTAACAGTAACTAGTCCCTACTTCTACGTAGTTTACGACAGGTATCAGGAAGACGCCGTTAGGAATCTGCTCTAGTCGATGGAAGGTTAGCGTAAGTTTTGCCCCCTAGCCAAATTGCAATTCTAAAATCGAAACGTTATAGAAAACTTGGGAAATGTTTGGGAAATATTTGTTTGGGTTTGTTTGTTTTTAACCGACTTCAAAAAAGGAGGAGGTTATCAATTCGTCTGTATGTTTTTTTTTTTTTTTATGTTTGTTCCCTCATAACTTTTGACTGGGTGAATCGATTTTGATGATTTTTTTTTTTTATTAGAAATCTGACGCTTCCAATTTAGTCCAGTTCTGATAATGGTATCCATGAGAAAACCATATAAGTCTTAAATTTGCATTAGGTACGTGCGCGACAAATAGATGAATAACTCAATAGGGGCATTTCACGTGAAGCGAACAGGAAAAAAAAAGTGAGGTTCTGAAAATCGATCATATTTGGCCCATTTATACTTCTAGTAGGTATGAATGTGAACACAAAATATTTTTTTTGTATAATGTATATTTCACAAGTTATGGGTTTCTAAAGAATTGTCGTAATTGTAATATCAATTTTATGAAAGTAGTTTTTCGAATTTAACAAATTTACAATAAAATATTTAACATAGCGATACATATTGGAAAAATACTGTTCTTTTTAAAAATAAAATAAAATTTAAAAAAATAAAAAAATTTAATGTCCAAAACCGGAAGTAAACTTTTCAAACCTGAATTTCAGTCACTTCGACCATTTTTTTTTTCTCTTTTTTTTTTTCAAAATATAGCTTAAAGTATATTAAAAATACACAAGAAAATTCAAAATGGGATCTCTATTTGTTTAGGAGTTAGATGAATTAATGTACATACGCGTCGCGATGGCCGTGATTCTGACGCTTGCATAGATCGAGTAATTTGCGCGATATTTCATTAAAACTCGCAACTTTATTAATATTTTATCTTGTTTCAGCGTATTTAAGCTCTTACAAGGATGTGGAATAAGTATTATTAATATAATATACTAGCTTTCGCCCGCCCGGTATGTCCAATCTTTATAAATTATAGCCTAATATGTTTTATTCTGGTGTCTTAGCTACATTACTGCAAAGTTTCATCAAAATCCATTCTGTAGTTTTTGCATGAAAGAGTAACAAACATACATACATACATCCATACATTCTTACACATTTTTAAGTTTATAATATTACTAGGATATATATGAAACCGCACGTCATATTTCTATCTCTTTCTTGTACATAGTTTGTCTCTATTTGAAGACTAAGTATTATACTTAGTGTGTAAGAATGTATGGATGTATGTATATATGTTTGTTACTCTTTCATGCAAAAACTACAGAATCGATTTTGATGAAACTTTGCAGTAATGTAGCTAAGACACCAGAATAAAACATATTAGGCTATAATTTATAAAGATTTGACATACCGGGCGGGCGAAAGCTAGTATATTATATTAATAATACTTATTCCACATCCTTGTAAGAGCTTAAATACGCTGAAACAAGATAAAATATTAATAAAGTTGCGAGTTTTAATGAAATATCGCGCAAATTACTCGATCTATGCAAGCGTCAGAATCACGGCCATCGCGACGCGTATGTACATTAATTCATCTAACTCCTAAACAAATAGAGATCCCATTTTGAATTTTCTTGTGTATTTTTAATATACTTTAAGCTATATTTTGAAAAAAAAAAAGAGAAAAAAAAAATGGTCGAAGTGACTGAAATTCAGGTTTGAAAAGTTTACTTCCGGTTTTGGACATTAAATTTTTTTATTTTTTTAAATTTTATTTTATTTTTAAAAAGAACAGTATTTTTCCAATATGTATCGCTATGTTAAATATTTTATTGTAAATTTGTTAAATTCGAAAAACTACTTTCATAAAATTGATATTACAATTACGACAATTCTTTAGAAACCCATAACTTGTGAAATATACATTATACAAAAAAAATATTTTGTGTTCACATTCATACCTACTAGAAGTATAAATGGGCCAAATATGATCGATTTTCAGAACCTCACTTTTTTTTTCCTGTCCGCTTCACGTGAAATGCCCCAATTAGTCGGTCTTTTGAAGTCGGTTTTTGTTTTTTGTTTTGTAAAAATAATGTTCTTGTCTACAATCTATTAATAGATACCATTAAATACCACAATTCCATACCATACCATAATTCCCATACATTGTCTGAGTTTTCTATAGCGTTTGCGATTATGGAATGACTACTTGGCTGGAGTCTGGAGTATACTCGACCACGGAAATAGATGCTACCTCATTACCCTGCCGAAACTACTACTTTAAAACAATGCCCGTGATCTCGACTATATTTAACGAGTGCAAGTTTGCTATAACTTTAAAATACTAATGGTTTTTAATAAGGCTCTTGAAGCTTCTATACTTTCTCTTTGCTGACGACTGACGTGTAAGGGGTTGATTACACGTAACGAGTACAGTGGCGATAGTAAATGGGCACACTCGGCCGAGCAAACAAATCACGGTTCTAGTGACTTCGCCTCGTCAAGCTGTTTCTTTCTCGAATTTAAAAAAATTGTGTCACAAAAGTTGTTAATTTTGAAGAACACTCATTTTGTATAAAAGAAGAATATAGTAGCTAGTATAATTCCAAGGCGTGTGTTCAACTGCCTGTAGTATAATAATATGTGTAGTATTGTTGAAGGCGTGTGCTCACCTGCCTGGCGCGAGCAGCACGCGCCCGCAGCCCACATCAGCCGCGAGGGGCGTCGGTCACCTGACGCGCGCGCCGCCAGCTCGCGCCGGCCGCCGCCGCTCCAAGCCCGCCACCCTCTGCAACAAACAGATAACTGGTTAGGGATGCATTTGTAAGAGTAGAACAGAGAGAGAGAGAGAGAGTAGTTTCTTTTTTATGCTATTGAGTAACGAGACGAGTAAATCGGTCGTCTGATGTTGAACGTCACGTTTGTCCATAACAAGTCGGTGGCACAAAATTTTGAACTTTTAGAACGGATGACCCTGCGCGGCACAGGACTGTGCTCGTCACCCTGAGATATAAGATGATTAATCTCCTATTTAAAGTAGTAGATATACAGACAGGGTTATAACAAAAGGGTATGCTAAGCCGAAAAAGGTTAGTACTCGTCGTTATGAACAACTTTTACTGGGACCAACCCGGGACCAACTGACACAAACCCTAACTGCATTTTCAAAGAGTTTTCTGGGCGCTTTATTTTCTTTAGGCACATATTGTATACAATTCATAAATATTTATCTCGTAGGTTAGCTAAATCCTACAACATCGATAATCATTGATCACCAATGCAACGCCTCGTTCAATCACTTTTCGTTCAACACGCCTTCATACATCAATGCCTTAAAAACTCAGCGATAAGTCGATACCTACAAGAAAGCTTCAAGATCTATTGTCGGGAGTAAGTGATTTGTCCTGTGTCCGAACTACCATTTACCGTCCATAGATGCCACTGGACATAGCTTTATGGGACACGGTAACGATTGATGGGCAGTTGGAGACGAGAAGCCTTATACAGGCGCCCTTCTGCCTTATTGGAGAGGCACTTTATTAGGCGTGCTCGTGTTGGAAGAGTTCCGACGTTTCAAGGGCTTGTTTAACATTATGTAGATCCAATTGTGATGTTTTATAGTACCTAGTAGATATAGCAGTGTGTACGTACCCGTAATGTAACGTGGGCTCAGTAGCAATTTTATAAGGTCTATTGCGTATTTATGCAAGGATGCAGTTGTAGATACACCTCGATGGTTAGATGGTTAAATAATCTGTTTATTGTCTTTTATACTTTTTTTATTGTTTTCCTCTATAATTCCATTGAGAAAGTTGAATTTAAATTACCTGGCAGTTACTTAGACGTGCCGATGTACTAACTCAGGCCAAATACGTATAGATTTACTAAACCAGAAGCCTAATGATCAAAAGCCTGAAATGACGTCGCTAGACAACTGAATCTAGACAATAGCAAATAGCCCAATCAGACCAATCAAACCATTAGTTGATAGTTGGCTAGTTGCTAGCTAGCGGTCGCTGGGTGCAATGGTGACCTTTAACTATTAGATAGATTAGATACCTAAGTATAATACAATTGTATTCATACATACATTTATGTAAAAATAAATAAATAACGTTTCACATTCATAGCTCCTTACCTAGGACAGCCTATATCGTGGATGTATGGTAACAAGATTCGTCTGAGATAAATAGCTATAAGTATAAATATATATAATATATATATATACTTAAGTAATTCTAAATCAATAACACTCCATGTTCGATTGGATTTGGAACTTTTCCTAGGAGAACGACTAAACCCAAGCGTTGCCTAGGCAACCGACAATTCTACAAGGAGAACTACACAATAATAGTTACGGTTACGGGTCGTCTACTATAATTGCGTGATGTTCTTAGCAATTTTTTTCCCCCCCTCCCCTCTGGTGATACGTGGTGAGGTTATAAATTACCCCACTTCCCCCGCCAAAATTACGTGTACGTTTAAGGAGGTACAAATTATCTTAAAAAATTAAGTATCAACAAATAATACACGTATATCTAACTACACTCCTCCTCCCCCTCCTTGTGATATTTCTTGATGTTTTCTAAACCCCCCTTTCGAGCCTCACGTGATAAATGGACGATCCCTAAGTCAGTATTTCTGCTGGTAAAAGGCGCACTGTTAGCGTTGGCCAACGGAGCGGCAAGGCCGAAACGCTACGGCTCAGGTCGAAGAACTTGATTCTTTCAGGCACAAAATTACAATAGTTCTGGTTGGGTTGCCTGATTGGCGCTGCTTGGGAACCGGACGCCGGCTTGAGTGTAATTGCCCGATATTGAGATCGATTCGTCACGATAATTCTAGAAGCCTAATAATACCTAGGCTACGAGATGTTTTATGCTAAAACTGTGCGTTTCACTACAGGGTTATACGGAAAGGGTATGCTAAGCCTCAAAAGGCTCATAGCCGAAATGCGAAATTCGCGAAAAAATAATCAGCTGTTCCATACGTTTTGTCGAGTGTCATTGACATTTTTCTATGGAACAGCTGATTTATTTTGGCGAATTCCGAATTACGGAGTACTATGAGCCATTTTCGGCTTAGCATACCCTTTATGAATCACCCTGTATAGGCAACAAACTCTCCAAGTCTCTTCAAGTGTCTTAACTTTCCTACAGATATCCAATGAAT
Organism: Alcis repandata; assembly: GCA_949125135.1. Classification (NCBI taxonomy): domain Eukaryota; kingdom Metazoa; phylum Arthropoda; class Insecta; order Lepidoptera; family Geometridae; genus Alcis; species Alcis repandata. The sequence continues at coordinate 9,927,142 of OX421239.1, read as the reverse complement.
ATTCGATCAAGGCAACAAAAGCAGTTCTATCTTTATTTAGCATTACATTTATTTAGCATCCAAGTAGGTATGTCTCCAGATTGCAGAGGTTTACTCTACTAATGCGCCCATTATTGTGCCACCGGATCCCAGCTGTACTTACTAACGGGGTCACACGGTACCCACAGGAAATATCAGTAAATGGCAAATCAACTGAAACGTAAAAACATTTAGCTGTAAACTCTTTCATGATTTACCAAGATCTTTGTTATTTTTCTGCTGCAAAGTAAATATTTTGCCAACGTTTATTTTTACATTTATTTTTCACATGCGCAGTTAGAGACGGACGTTCACTACGCAAATTATCTGGTTATCAGGCACGAGTGTGGCCCAGAATAGTGAAGAGTATCGAAATGTGTTATAAAGTTTCTGCGAACTACAATGTTGTAGTTTTACTGCGCATAATTATTATATATTTTCGAAGACAAGTCGACAAATCATATGATTCTAAAATTTTTAAGCGGGAAATTTTAACTATTACAGATTGTTACAGACATACTTGTATACTTTTTATATGAAAACTATAAAATTCATATAAATTTTTTGTCAAATTTGTACAAACTCATTTAGACAAAATAGTTCAAGAGACTTCGTAGAGTCCTCTGTAGAGTTACTCGTATATTCCTGTCTGATGTGACACGTCAAATGAAAACAGATATTTCCGCTGCTATAATATCCTTTGTCTTTGAATCTCGATACAATACAGCGTGTGTCTATTTCAAGAGCGGTCGGAAACGTGAATTCAATTTCATTTGTTTTGAGGAGAGAGCATTTCCACTGGGTCAAGTAGTGGCCGATCTTCAAACAGATTGTTTTACTTTTTAACCGACTTCAAAAAAGGAGGAGGTTATCAATTCGTCTGTATGTTTTTTTTTTTATTTTCTTTTTTTTTTATGTTTGTTACCTCATAACTTTTGACTGGGTGAATCGATTTTGATGATTCTTTTTTTATTAGAAAGCTGACGCTTCCCATTTGGTCCCTTTTCAATTAGTCCAGTTCTGATAATGGTATCCATGAGAAAACCATATAAGTCTTAAATTTGCATTAAGTACGTGCGCGACAAATAGATGAATAACTCAATAGGTAGTCGGTCTTTTGAAGTCGGTTTTTGTTTTTTGTTTTGTAAAAATAATGTTCTTGTATTTGCTTTAAATCGTACTTCTTTCAAATAGTACACTAGCTGGCACGTCGATGTTTTTCCCACAGTTTAAGAACTTTCGTACATTGACCGGAAGTCTTATATCCGTTTTTGTGATGCATATTCTTTTAGTCTTTACTAAATTTCATAAAGATTTATTTATAAATGGTAACGAATTGCACTAATATTATAAATGTGTAAATGGATAGATGGATGTTTGTTACTCAATAACGCCAGAACGGCTGAACGTATCTGGATGAAATTTGGCACAGAGATAGATTATAGTCTGGAATAGCACATAGGCTACTTTTTTCCTCGGAAAACTCATGTTAACCTTTTAACCACGGGTGAAACCGCGGGGCTCAGCTAGTACACTATATCTATCTTTAGATAAAGACAGTTACTTTCTTAACAAATTTAGCCTGAAGGTTCAGGTGAGGTGTGAATAAGTACAAGTTATCGTCTAAAAATCCTCTCAGAACATATTTTTCGAAGGTAAAACTTTACCTCACCCCGATCTGAAACTTTCAAACGGCCGTTAAAGTTTCAACCGTGTAAAACGGTTTGAGGCTACCGTCAAATACCTAATGAATTATGGAACGTACGCGGCGCGGTTCGCGGAAGCTCATTTCGATAATGAGTAAAGCGGAGTATCAAGAGATTAGGTTTAACTATCTATTAGGGTTAAACCTTGGTTAAATCCTTTCGACCTAACTGTGTTCTAGGTTACAGACTGTACTCGAATTAACTTAACGATATGTTTTGAATAGAGAACATGTCTACGACCTGGGGCCATATTTTTGCGAGATAATGTACCCAAGTTTGAAGGCTTTTGAACAGATCTAATTTTTCTAAAAGTATTGACGTCCTTGTCTAATAGGTTGCAATGACAAAGACAGATATAGTTTTAGTTAGTTCAGATGTCAAATAAAACCTTCAAACTTGGGCCCATTTTCTCGGTAACTGTTGCTCTTATTAGAACTGTTATGAGAGTGAGACTCACGGAGATCATCTCGAGCGCCCAAAAATAGGGTCCCTGATGGTAAGCCGTGAATGAACATGAATAAATTTGTTCACGTTAGCCTTAAATATGCCTAGACTAGATTAGTTTTCAGCTAACAAAGTATTAGTAATTAGCTTGCAGGTGAAATATGTTTAACGTTAATTATAGGGTTTAAAATTTATTCATTTAGATTTAATTTTTCATATTCAGATTCACGACATATTTGTTTGATTTTACATATTCTTATTATTATCTTTCTCCTACAGTTACAGTTAGAAAAAGTTATCAATTGAATTCAGTTTTTGGACATGGAAAAAATAATTATATACCATCATCCAAAAGATTTCCTTGGAAACAGAAAAGAAAAGAAGAATCTTAAGATTTTCTCGTGAATTTCGACGAATGGGCGACATTCTTGTTCTGAGGTAGAAAATACCTTTCAGCTATTTTTTTCTAACGCGGCTTGAATTTCTTCAATAAAGTAGGATTGTCTGTACCTCGTTTCTAGGAACGTTCATAAGCTAAATAGATGAAAAGTTTTGTAGACCTCAATTGTATGTATGTGTACAGGGTTATAAGGAAAGGGTACGCTAAGCCAAAGGCTTGTGGTACGTATCATTGTGAACAACTTTTACTAAGGCATAAACTCCGAAATCGTGAAAAAAATACCAGCTGTTCCATAGAAAAATGTCAATGACACTCGACAAAATATATGGAACAGCTGATTTTTGTTCTCGATTTCCGAGTCTGTCCCATAGTAAAAGTTGTTAATACTATACTATGAGCCTTTTTCGGCTCAGCATACCCTTTCCTAATAACCCCGCATATGTATAGATACAGTAACGGAAGTAAGAGGAGTAGATAAACTGTGTAACGTTATACGGATCGGCGCATTTCGTAGTTTATCGAATTTTAGTTAGTTTAGCGTCAACTGGGTCAAACTGAAAATGTGATTTGCAAAGTTGAAATAGGTGACTTTGTTCCCAAAAACATTGCTAAAACAGATCAGAATTAGAACTAATTTTCTCTCAAATTACGTCAAAATTATACCGCAACTTGTAGGATGAAGCTAGGTAAGGTATGGTAGGTAGGGGTTTGGTGGTAAGAGTTATTGTATTATAGGTTAGTAGATATTATTACTCGTATTTCTTCTGTGGCGCAATGCATTGTTGGAGGTTGTTCAGGCGGTCCAAAACTCTGGCACGAAGGCTAGCCACTCAGCCTTTACGAGCTTACTGACTACTGAATCTTGAGCATTGTGATAATCTCATATAGTCATTCCCACTTGCGTCGAACACAGACCCCAACAAGTTATATCTAGAGTTACCTAAATAGCGGAAAGCAAAATCATATTGCTGTCAATTTTGTACATAAAACAAAACTAAGGCTTCGAAATAAACTCTCAAACAAAGCTACCGAGCTAATGTTTTAATTAAATAATTATATTACTTTCTACAACAATGTCTGTCGAAGCAGCATAATGAAATAAGACATCAGAAAAGTTGCTGAAATATACTCTCGCAAAGTTTGGCTCATAAAACTCCGGCATCTAAAGATGTTACGGATTCACGTAGCGTACCGTACTGAACAAACTTACAAGATTGGAAAATGCAGTCGCGAACTGAATAACATTTGCGGTGGGGAAAGTAGTTAAAAGTTATGTTCTAGTAATACTTACCGTTTCAGGTTGCAGCTCTTTGAAAATGTTAAAATTATACTATCGAGTCATTTTACTTCATTTACTGCGGGAGTTATAAATATGATATTTTTATGCCATAGCTGGCAAACAAGCACTTGAGCCGTCTGATGGTAAGCGATCACCGTCGCTACTACGAAAGTCATACATAATTATGCTATGAGTACAGGAGTTATAAGAATACATGATGATAAAGCATATTTGGTATTGATTGTCACTTCGTTTGACATAAACGTGTCTTTTTATAGGATTATTAAAAATGCAAAGGACAAGTTTAGTACAAAGCAGAGATGTTTTAGAGAGTAAAAACCTGAGAAATATACCGATATAAATATTAGAAAAATGGTAGAGAAAAAGTAATTTTAAATTAAATAAAGTTTTATAGTACTACTGTTAAACGTAAAAACAAAAACGTTGAAAATAAAAACAGATTTAATGATGATATTTAGTAGTAATTAAATCTTTTAAAATGCCGAAGAGCTTGACGACATAAAAGCGTAGAAAATTCATTAGTTAATCAATTATGCAAGATTAAAAATACGTTAAATTTTATCAAGAACATCAATATCATAATTGCCGTGTTCAATCATCCTCGCTTGGAAAATGTAAACCCATTTCTTACGAGCCATTTGAGGCCGCAGATGAACCTAGAGAAAAAGATGAAGCACTGCTTTAGATTTGGATGAAGCCAATTTATTTACTTGTTTTTTTTTGTATTCAATTAGTACCGCTTAAACAAATGACACTAATGATACATTAAATTACAAAACACAAATTAAGCACTAAATGAAATAAAAATAAAATAAAATGGTGGTGTATCAATGTAAAAAAAAAAATAAGTCATTTAAAAATACTCGAGTTTCTTTGAGGCAAGCGGACTCACAATAATCTAAAGTTTCTGCCATGATATCTCTCCAAGTCGCCTGCCAAAAAATCACAGTTAGGTCTGTTGTCGAGGAGAGCATTTAGCGCAGCAAGGGATAGCCAAGAACTCTTCTACTTTCGCGCGTCCAGCACAAGCTCTACAATAGTGCCTCGAGTAGAGGAGTCAAATTGATATGTCAATGTGTCTTGTGTACGAGTACGTAGAAGAGTTCTTGGCTTCACCCGAATCTTACGCAGTGCTCCATCTTTCTCTCAAGGTTTATCTTAGTTTGAGGCACGGCATCTTCGGAGTTCATCTTGATATTGTTGTTTTAAATTGGTTTCTTAATTGTTTGATGTTGTAACTCGACTTTGATTGTTATGTTAAAATTTTGAACACTGTTTCCGATGAAACATAAATAACATTGTAAATACAGGGTTGTAATACAGGGTTCTTCATAAAGGGTATGCTAAGCCGAAAAGGGCTCATAGTACTCATCATTATGAACAACTTTTACTATGGAACCTATCAAAAATTCGCGAAAAATAATCAGCTGTTCCATACACTTTGTCGAGTGTCATTAACATTTTTCTATGGAACAGCTAATTTTTTTTTCGCGAATTTCGGGTTGGTCCCATAGTAAAAGCTGTTGATAATGATAAGTACTATGAGCCCTTTTCGGCTTAGCATACCCTTTATCAATAACCCTGTATATATTATAAGAAATCCTGTCATAAATAGACTGTAGAGTTGTAGACATGCGGTAGGTGGGTAGAGAACGAATTTCGCTACCGGTTAATTAGGTTTTTTGATTAAAATACTGGAAAAATATTCGGCCGAAACAAATCGATAAAAAGAATAAATAAATAAATCGATTACCTGTAGTCTAATTCGATTTCCTATCGAGAAGACATTGCACGGGATTGCACCTTAGTAAGAATCATAAAAATAAGATTTGATACTCGTATATATGAAAATATACAGTAATGACTATTTTCTAATAACTTTTAACATCGGATAAATAGATAAATCGGTTAAGTCATCGAATTATAAAGATGATTTTTATGCACAGAGTCATAGCTATTATTTATTCTGTGGTTGTAAGTTCGTGCAAGATATAAAATCATATATAATAAGATTCTCGACATAGGCACTAGTTAGGCCTTCAAAAATTAAATTGCTGCTAATTCGGCAAGTTAGCATTTCCGCATTCTCGTAAATACTGTAGATTCGTCAAACTAATTAGTCCGGGTGTAGATAATAGAGTCTGTACAAAATCTAATAGATACAAAAAGCTATTTTTAAGCCCTGACACAGCTAACAAAAAGCGGATAACCTTGAAAAGGCTGAACCGATTTTGATACAACATGACATGTCTAAAAAAACTCAGCATGAAAACATGTTACCTAACTTAAAAAACCTCATCCAAATCGGTTCACCCGTTTAAGAGCTACGGTGCCACACACATACATAGCATTCAAAATTATAACCCCTATCTTTTTGTTAAAAAGATGTATAGGGTTAAAAATCTAAGGCCAACACAACGAACGAAGCGTGCTTATGTACCTAACATCTATATATATAAAAAAATGAAACCCGTTTTCCTTGGTCACGGCCTCACGCGTGAATGGCTGGACCGATTTCACTAATTCTTTTTTTGTTGTATTTGTTATTATTAGGAGATGGTTCTTACGGAAAAAAATATTAAGAAAATCTCTCAGAAATATTGAAAAACCCTAAAAACAGCCCTTTTATTTTTCCCATACAAACGTTTTCTAACTAAAACGAGCTTTATTGCTATTGTATAAAGTTCATATTGAATTGCAAGCACTCACTGTTGTTTAAGCAATGTAGGTATGTTCCTAACGTCCAAGAGTCAATTTGCACTTTATTACCTCTGTACAAAGTTCAAATTCAATCATATCTATCAAAACAGTGTGCGTTTTATACTGATAATTTTTACTATAAATTGACAAGTTAGCATCAACAAACTACGGTTGCTATAGTTACGCAATAGCATGAGAATAGAGGTTATAACAAAGAGTTCCTATAATTATTCTCAACACCTTTGGTCACGCCATCACGCGTGAACGACTGGACCGATTTCAATTTACTCTACGTTTATCCCAAAGTCTACCCGTGCGAAGCCGGGACGGGCCGCTAGTAATATATAAATTTGTATTGCGTTAGTCGCTTAGAGATCAAAATCGTTGGGTATCGAAAATTTGCGTAACGTTGTGTTCGAAGAGCCTGACAGATACAAAATCAAAGAACATCGTTTTAGTCCAAGATTTAAGACATTGCACTCGTGTTTCAACTGCCGCATTACATTTAAATTTAACGACCAATGACCTTATTCCAGAGCTAAATGGCTTCTGTCCATTCACCTCTCCACCATATCCACTACATAATATATTTTATGATTTCGTATAAAGTTTAATGCGACTAAACAAGCTACGATTTGAGTTCAGTTGCAGTTTCAAGAAGTCTGTTAAATTATGTAACAGTTTAATATGGTTACATCTTGGCATATACCGGCTGACTGGTTAGACACTTGACATATTCTAGGTTATCATAGTACTCATTATTATGAACAACTTTTACTATGGGACCAACCCGAAATTCGCGAAAAAAAAATCAGCTGTTCCATAGAAAAATGTCAATGACAAAATGTAATGTCAATGACACTTGACAAAATGTATTTTTGTCAAGTGTCATTGACATTTTTCTATTTTCTATTTTTCTATTGATTTTAAAATAATAATTAAAATTTCCAATTTAATTCAATGCATAACATGTCAAATAATTTTAATTAAACGTCAATAGTGTTCAACTATGATGATATCATGTCAATTCCTCATCAAATATTAAATTTAAAATTGACAATTAATGTGACGCTCTAGTGCTACTACTAGTACATATTAGTAATAAGGGCAACAGGGCACGCCTACGCCCCAGTCAGGCTAGAAGGGCGTAGCTTTCAGTCTGCCTGCAGTGACAAATGTTACGAAATGACTGCCACAGAAGATATATTAGTGTTTAGATGCACGTGTACGCTAGTTTCGACATGGATGCCCGTTTCGCCGTTCTTTGATCTTTTTGCTTGTATTCATTTACTACATAGTGTCTGTCCAGTAAATGTCCAGAGCATAGTGACACAGAATATTCTAGCATTCATTTCAATCAATAAACATTCAAATTATTCGATCTAAGTTTCTAAGATATTTTAAATCGTTCTAAATGGCTTTATTTAGCTTGACCTGTGTGCTGCTTTTTGGGTCAAATTTATTTTAGATTTGATTTATTTTTGTCATTTTTATGACCTGACTTTACCTTAATTACTTTCCTGCTCGTTTATAATTTAGTAATGAAAAAGGCGCTAGGTATATAATGTATTGTATTATGCAATAGTTTATGCCAGTGAGTTTCCTTGATCAAGACCTTGGAAATGTCAATGACGCGTTACTCAGTGACCGAGTTCAACAACCGCAGAACCCTTGTTCGAGCTCGTTGGTCCTGGCTTAGTAAGTCAGAATCAGAACCTAACGCTCTCGGTGCCAATTTGATATGATCCACTGCATTTCGTGAGTCACCAATGAAATCGTTAAGTCTCTTCATTTATAAGCGAGGTTGCTGGCTTTTCTTTGATTTCGTTATTGGTTTAGCTGTTTTAGGTTTAACTCATCGGTATCGTTTCATCCACATTCGGTGTAGCTGCTTTCGCTTTGAAAAGATAATTCCAAGAGCAATGGTCCAAAATATTAATATATAAAGATTTATACCTATTTTTTCTGATAAAATAAATAAGTTTAGGATTTTGCAACGCAACGCAACTTTCCCTAGTTGCAAAACATTTTCTGAGTTTTGAAACTATTTTGGAATCTCTCATGCATCTATACTAGATATTATACATCAACATGATAAAAAGAAGTTTAGCTCCTATTCTGATGCTGATAGATGATACAGGAACGCTGTATTTACGTATTCTTGTTGACACGACGTGAAACCAGCATCGGATAGTTTTTAATTAAACCTATGCGAAAACAAACTGCTGAAAATCCGTGTTGCGATTGTAATAGTCGTGATCTTCATTATTTTTAATAAACAGGTATTCTGACTATTTGCATTTTATATTAAGCCGGCTACGCATTCGAAATTTTAGTTGGAAATCGTACTAACTTCGGATATATTTTTTGTCGGTTCAAACGCATATAGCATTATGCGCTTGCGATCAACGTATCAAAGCCTGGAAGAGATCGTCCTTTCCTTAGCGATAAGCGTTATACTAGTTTTAAAGGTTAGGTTATTACTCTTATTACCCTTCTGCTTTATAATTTCTGGTGTGAACAATAAAAAGTTTATCTATCTGTCTATGAAGTCGTTTGCAGCCAAAATTGTTATTTTCTACCATGATCTATCTTTCATTAGTTCCATCATTATTTCTACTATCTACAAAGTTAGCAGTTTGCTCTGTACCAGTATGCGACCGGCCTTACAGACCAATATTGGTTCACTTTCCGATTTTCCACACGCCGGCGCCCGTATCGGTTGCACAACTTCCAGGTCAATGCCACGTCTGTCCCAGCGTTCAATGCACATTGTCCCATTGTGCCTGGGAATATGCAATATGAGTTGACGCTCTATGCTATTGCGAAATGCATATCGCTTAGCTAATTAATCGGATGACTGTTGGTATTCTTTGTTACAGGTGAATAATGCGAATATATAGGGGTGGGGTTTGAGTGCTTGCTTGATTACAGTTTTAATAAAGTGGGTTATCATTTTCATTTACATCATTACGTCTGTGTGTGTGCACTTAGGTTTAGTTTTAGATAAGGCGATCGTAAGTTCGTTGGTGTCGCAATATGGTGTTCACCCGAATCGATAAAGTAGGATGGTGTCCTTTAGATTTTTCTCTGAAAGTTTCATTTTTATCATGAAACTCCCATATTCCTTGTATGAGTTGTGTGTGGTAAAAGTATACAGGACAAAATTATAAAAACACTACAAATTTTGACAGGAGCAGATACCGAGGAGAAGGGTTTGATAACGGACGCAATTACCCCAATTTAAGAAATGATTTTTCTAAAAGATTTTCCCCTTGAAAGGAGTACCTACAAGATTTCTGACTCCCTGAATTACGACCATGTTTTGCCATTGGCGTGTCAGTTACTCTGTAAGTGTTTTGCTCGAATTTTACTTTTGTTCTGGGTAGGTACCTTAATATCGGTATCTCGATCTGTATTCACGTTTCGAGCCCAACGTGGAGACATGACTCGGGCAGCAACGAGGTTCCCGTTCCTGTCACGTTCGCGGCAATCACTTTAAACTTAACTTGCAACTCTATCTCAAGGTTTTTACGATACAATTTCAAATGCCAAAGGTATTAACTATTAAACTATGTCTAGACGGTACCTAATAATGAGATTACGGTCAGTTTTTGCGTGTGTTTTAAATGAAAAAAGCCGACCGGTCGGTTAGAAGGACACAGGTAACGCCAATGCACACTTATGTGTGAAGTTGGCGAAATGACTGAACCACAATTTTTCAAGGTGCGCCGTCAGTTTTGGATAGGAATACGATGGTGGCTCTTCCAATGAACTACAGATAAAATTGTAGATACTTGTAGATGCTTAGATTATCGTGTAGTGTTTTAGGTAGGCATCTACTGAGTCACGGTCCGCTGGATTCTGGGTAAGGTGTAACGTGATGTTTGGATAAATAGCTTTATTTGCGGAGGAGCTACCAAACGGCAGGATTTCTCGGTAAGGAAAGAGTAATTCGAGGTCAAAGACGTAGAGCCACTGACTTGTACAACAAAGATAATAAATAACCAAGAGACTGATCCAAGGTTTAGGTATTAGGTATAAAACAGGTAGATCCTGTTATCTAGGTACATAGGTATACCTACATTATCTACCTAACTAACATATCAAAGCATAGCCTAAACGGCAGGTCCAAATTTCATATTTCTAGGAAATAGTCATACAAATTTGCATGAAATTTGGAGAATATCCTTTTTTATGATGTGAGAATCCTAAAAAAATAATTTGCGACCCTTAATTTTTATATGAAAAATAATGTTTGATGTTAGTACGCGCACGAAGTCGCAAGCTATTGCTCGTTGTAACTACTAGCTATTATTAGAGACGATTAGAGGAAACTCTCTTTGTCTTCGGATCGAGTATTTTTCGAAGTGGATTGATTGGACATATACATACATTATGATTAGTTTGTTACGGTGTTGCAGATATCCAGTTTATTACAGCCTGCCTCAAAAACACTTTTCATGTCTGCCTCGCGTGTTATAAATAGAAGCAGGTGAGCTTTTTCCTGCTTATCTTCACTATTGCGCATCTTGCATGATTATTATGTATTTGTTTGTATTTTCCGGTGTGAACTATATCGAGTTTATCTATCTATAGAGTACTAGCTGCGCCCCGCGTTTTCACGGGATAAAAAGTAGTCTATGTGGTAATCCAGACCATAAACAACCTTGATTCTAATTTTCATGTATATCCGTTCAGCCGTTTTTGCGTGAAAGAGTAACAAACATACATACATACATACTCACAAACTTTTGCGTTTAGAATATTAGTAGGATCTATCTACAAGGTTTTGATAGAAACTCTAGAGCAGCCTGGAAGAGAATGCCAACGCTAGAATCAATAAGCAACGTACTGATTGACATGTACGACCGTTTGTTCCAAAAATTGAACCTGGTAGACGAAAACAAATACGTTTTTCCTCAACTCCAGAAATATAGGTCAGAGTATCGACCGCATGTTGAGCAGACGAGTACGCAGCAGTGGCATACTAACTACCATTCCTTCTGTGACGCCGTTCTATTTTTAGGACTGACTTCCTGATAACAGGCTTAAGTCGCGAAGTTTGTTTTGAAACATTTCGACTTATATCCGAGTTAAATTGTAAATAACGACGAGATGAAGAGTTTTATTCTTCTTTATCTTCTTATTATCATAATGCATTTTGTGTTGTGGCATTAAGATTGGCTCAGACCTCAGATCAAATATCAATGGTTCAGACGTACAGCCATGAAGGGTAAATATCAGAAGGTACATACAGTGGGCCTAGCACAACTTTGACGTAAAAATACGTAGCGAGTATTCGATAGAAAAGTGTACGCCATTTACACCCGTCAGGAGCACACTTGACAGTCGTAAATGGCATACACTTTTCTATCGAAAACTCGCTACGTATTGTTACGTCAAATTTGTGCTAGCCCCACAGTTAGCTAGACTAAAGTTAATTTAACATATAATTTACATACATTAGTGTGAGCTGTAATTTTATGTTTACTCACAACGATTGTTTCAAAAAGTTTACAATCCAAAAACAAAACATTCCCTTATCTGCCCCACGGTATTAAACAGACTACGTTTTAAAGAAGCCGATTAAAAAACTGTGTCACCCAGTCTAAGTCCAAAACAAATATGATAACGATAAATAGGCGTTGATAAGTAATCTGTATCGGTCATTAATATATCTGAGCTGTAAGCCAACATTTCAACGGCACTGCACTAATTGCGCGGAAAATATTGATTTCATGAAACAGTCGTACCAAATGTTGTTTATTCATATTTTAATGTATAATCGTGACCGACAACTTTCTTGTGTGTTTGCAAAAAGTACGTCATATGACGATAAGTGTAGATTAAAAAGTTATCTACTCTGCTCTTGATGTATCTTATCTGTTGTACTTCACTTACTTTTGTCTAAATTTTATCTTTTAAAAGTTGTCTATGAAGAACCCAACCTTTGTACTTTTTGCAATGAGTTTTTAATAGAATAATTCGGGCTAAATACTCGTAGTTTGACCAAACGTAAAAACTGGATATAATAAATGTTCTTTCATTCCAAACAAAACAAAATCCCCTGCATCATATCAAACGATGTTAATGGCTAAAGTAGAACTCATTGATCTTCAAATAGCGGTAAAAGAAAGCTCAGTTCCTGACTTAGGCATTCAGTGAATGCCACAGTCTAAAATAGAATACTGGAAATAAATTTCATTCTGGACAAGGACCATCCGTTTGCGCGCCAAATTAATTGTACCTCTCCGATGTGTGACTCGGTCAATATAGAACACCAGTGGATGTGTAACGTACCTGTAACCAAAACAAAATAAATTAGTTTTAAACCTTTTAAATATTATTTATTAGCTGCGCCCCTCAGTTTCACCCGCTATCTTAAAGGACCCGTTAGATATTTCGAGATTAAAAATAGCCCATGTGTTAATCCAGGGTATACTCCATACCAAATTTCAAACAAATTCGTCCAGCCGCTTTTATTGATTAAATAACAAATATCAGAGCTTGTAAATATCGAAAGAAGTCTTTCAATTATTAATTACGAGTATTACAAAGAATGGCTTCAAAGGTAACGTAGCTATTAACAATGTTCCTAGCTCTAACAAAATGAAATACTATGTATTCGAAACAAGTCATAAATAAACACAAGAGTTAAAGGTCAATGAGGTAAACTTGGGTTTTTATAAGCCCGACCCGTCTACAGGGTTAAAGGAAAGGGTATGCTAAGCCAAAGAAGGCTCATTACTCATCATTATGAACAACTTTTACTATTAGACTAACCCGGAATTTGCAAAAAAAATTAAAAAATGTCAATGTCATTCGACAATATGTACCCTTTTCTTATAACCCTGTAAATATTTTAGGTTCGTTATTTTTTATACTGCTTTTGATAGAGCTTACAGCTGATAGGATAGTCTAGTTTTTCTTGCACCATAAATTCAAAACCGAGCAAAAATATCTCTTGATCGCTAAAAAAGCGATGCAATTTGTAGGGAACCCATCCTGACGTGAGATCGTAAATCATTTTCTTTATTCTGCCCCATATACGAGTAAGTAGTCTCTAGGGTGCCACTACTAACTAATCTATGTCGGTAACTCTTCCATAGATTGAGTATCATGTCATACAAACAGCTGAGTAATCTGTAACAGTTCAGTTTTTTAAAATATAAGATAGAGGTTTTCAATTTCACGCGTAAAGCTTTGGTCGAGCCATTTACGAATTTTGCGAGACTAACACACGGTGACTGATTTTCAAATTCGTAAAGATAGATGATCACGAATTTTTGGTTTAGAAACGATATTCCTAAGGGGGCGTCCATAAAATACGTGAGATGTTTAAGGGGGGGCGGGGGTCGAGTCAAATCTCATCTAATCTTACGTTGGAGAGAGGGGGGGTCTCGGCAAACGCAATTTTTTTTCTGATTGAAACAAAAAAAAATGAAACTATTTTGCAATTTTTTTTTCTTTTTATAATAACAATCCAACGCGTTTACGTAAGAAACCCACATTTTGAAAAATCTCACGTGAGTTTGGGGTATGGGGGAGGGGGTTGAATAAAATATCACGACATCTCACCAGGGGGGGAGGGAGGGACAGAACATTTTAAAAAACACCTTACGTAATTTATGGACGCCCCCTAATTTCGTAAAAAAAAAATTTTTTTTGTCGACGGGTGTACTTTTTTTCTACTTGCTCCCCACGGCAGACGGAAAACTTTTATACTCCAAGAAACGCATTGATAAAGGCGGAAAAGAATCCGTACAGTGGGAGCCGGCAGATCTAAACCACCACTTTCATATTTGCTCCGTCAAGTTTATTAACCGCAGACTATGCAAAGAAGGAAGTAGAAATATAAATAAACATACCCTATACATTATGCAACGCAAACTGCACAGCTGCACATGACTCGTTTTACAATTACGGCTTTATTTGTGTTGTAAATATTATATATAAATCGTAAACAAACGCTGCTTTGTAGCATAGAAACGTTGTGTAATACTGCGACCTAGAACACGCAAGTTCAAGGTCCGTTCCGAAATGTATTGAACTAAAGTGGTTTAGGTAACGTATATATAATACATCTACGTATAACGTACTCGTATATCTATAAACTCGTTTTTACCTTTCTACATTGGTTAGCTACAAAATTGGCTAGTATTTTCCAAGAAGAACGTGGAAGGTGGGTTTTCCTAAGTGCTGTAGTGGCCGAATGGTATAATGAATGAGTGCGAAGATTATAGCGACGAAGCGTGTGATATGTGGTGGGTAGTCTGATGACAGAAAGACAGCTGAACAGAATGCTTTTGACGAAAAATCAAAAGCTGCTCAGAAGAGATGGAGAGTCAAAGCGAAGCCTTTGCCCAGCAAACAAACTAAACCACTGCTTTGATGAGTTTGGTTCCTCTCCGATTCCAAGTAACATATAAAATTCTAAAATCAAATTATAGCCACGCGTTGGCATCATCCCCCAAACATGAATCGAGAACATCAATATCACAGTAATTGTTTAAGTATTGGACTCATTATAGAACAATGGTAGTTCATGATACGGGCTGCTCGTGTACGATAAGGTCGTACTCGTTGTAAATTACTAATGTTGAGTTTACTAATTGAAGAAGAATTCAAAACAAAACTTTGAATTATAACCAATAACATACGTACCTATTAGGTATCTACTTTGTTTATAAGAACTCGCGTTAACTCTTGCAAGGGCAAAAAGTTTTAATTGTTCTATGTTGAACTTCTTTGTTCTTAGAACTAATATGAGTTACTGGTAAGGGCTACTGCCACTCTCACACCTACTCTTATGTTTGAAACACTACAAAGAGAATTAAAAGAACCCTGAGCAACAAAGTATGTACTTAACTTAGTTCACTAAACTGTGTTGAACGCCACAATATTCTACTGCTCCTGTATTATCTGTAATCATATTTACATTCAGACAATAGAACGACGGGAATGGTAGAGGGTTACGTTTCATTTATGATATTAGTGTAATTTGCTTCTGACGCAAAAGCCAAATCACAATTCCACCTATCATCAAAGCTCTCATCTCACCACGTCCAATTTCAATACCACATTTGTACCATAGCATATAATCGCTACAAACTCTCCGAATCGATATCCAACTCGAGTAAACAAATAAATCGAATCGCATCCCAGCTCGCGCGTCACAACAAACGCTGATAAAGTCACAATAGCCCTCACACTTATGCAACCAGATAACACTGCCTGCGCACTTATCGACCACAAACAATATTGAACTCTCAGTAACCGCTCATAAGAGTTAAAATAAACAGTTAACTATTATGCGGGATAACAGCTGCGCCAGTCGTACCATTTACATAATCTAAAGTGAAACCGATGCATTGAAGAATCAATCAGAGGGAATTGAGTAAAGGTTCATTTTGTAATAAATAAAACGTTTGCTGTTAAACTTCCGCGATAAGTTTCTACGATTATAGTGCAGTTACGATTGACCACACAGATGGAAGATTTCTCCGTGAAACAGCTGATGATTCCATCTTGTTCTTAGAACGCGTGATATGGATGTAAAGCAGAACGTGAAGTATTGTTCCGTTCGTGGAAAGTTTGAGGCTGCGTGGACGATGTGAGCAAATAATCTGGAGATGGAGCTATTTTTTTTTCTTTATCACCAATCGATAGTTTGGTTTTACATAGTTCACCTTTCTGCGGTGGTTGTTGATAAGCTCTAGCCTGACTTGGGAACTAACTCCCTGAAAGTAATGATATCAAATCCGACAAACTTAACATTTAACAAAATGTAGTATGTGGTGTATATGGTTCAACCCGCACTTGACCAGCGTGGTGGAATATGGCCTAATAACTCTTCAAAGGTAGACTTAGTATCCCAGCAGTGGGATGATGAAAGGTTGGGCTGTATGTGGTTGCTAGCTAGCCGAACACCGATTACTACGAAGGTAAGAAAGATACTAGAAACTTTCTATCACAGTGTTATTTTCCTACGGTATTTTCCTTCAATGAAATTTGTAAAACCACAATGATTGATGAGGTGATTGCTCGTCATAGAGATGAACAATAGGATTGGGAAGGGTGTGGTGATCGATATTCGATAATGATGATTGATTGCAAATAAAAACAACAATAAAATAACTCCGATGAAGATATTAGTATTATAATGGGATATTTTACTCAAGAAGTAACAGTAACTTTGGAGCTACAATTTCACGATAATTTGCGAAACGGTAGTGGGTTTAATAACTGCATTACGCGCACGAAGTTGCAAGCAACAGCTAATTTAAAATAAACAACATAACTAAGAAAATATATAGCAAATTTAGTTGGTTATTTTCTAGATTAACATATCGTGCTGCGTGTTATTTAGAGTAAAGATTGAATATTCATATCCACGGATTTTGTCATAGACGCAGCACGAGAATTCGCGTATTTATTTATGTTGCTGCAGAATGTCAATGAACGTAGTCCAGAGACATTTGTGCCAAGAATCTGGTAATTAAATAACGTAGAGCCACGTAGATTGTGTGACGACATGCTAGAGTAGATCCGTAGAGTGAAAATGTTCTCTGTATTTCTATTTTCTTTATAAATTCATTGTTATTCGTGTTTGTTTGGATTTTATTAAATACCGCGTCGGACTCTTCGTGAAGTAGTATTCTTAGAACGCGATTATTTTTAGTACTCAAACAAAGGCGGTATTCAATTTTCATATATTTTAGGTAGTGCATATCCATATAGACTAAGACTTTAAAAAGCATAAGATTAACATCAGGACAACCGTTTTTGACAATTCAGTGTCTCGTAGCTCTGCGATGTGATGGGATGGCAATAGAAGAAAGGCTAGTGGTAGTAATAACAATAAGTAGCTTGCTAGCCCAGCTGTGGACACACGTGGGGTGTGGACTAAATAGAATCTAGACTCGATACAATCTCAATAGCGACAGTTGTATTGAATTCGCTACCCTTTTCAGGATCTGGACAATGTAAACATTTAACTGCATATTTACATAACTAACTCTTATTATACGAACAGCCCAACCTATTTCACAACATTGTACACAAATAGTAAGGTTTGTATGTACCTGTTTCTGTTATTAAATAAGATTTATCGTTGCCAAAAGCCCAAATTTCAAGTGCGATATAGTAACGTCGGAAGCTATTTTGGCACGTTATGATGTGCCACAATAAACATCTCTTACATAACGTCAGTACTGAAGCAGAAATAGATTCTGAACATTGTTTAATTCATATTTGAAGTAAATAGCGGAATGACTTTGAGAAAAGTTCTAAGTCGTGATAATGGTGGTGAGTTGACATTTTATTGTAGAATTAAAGTCAATATTTTTATTGAATGATGAATTATTAGCTTCTATTATTTATTTTCTACTATTTGCTAATTTAATTAATTAACGTAAATAGTCTAGAATTAGGTATTCCAGTAGCGAAAAAGAAAAAAGAGATGAATCTACAAATATTGCTTATTGATATACGAGGATCATCCCTAATTACATTTTTAGTATTATCACCGCTAAATACGTATTTAACAATGAAAAGAAAAACAAACGAAAAGCATTTAAAAATGTTAATGCGGTTAAAAAGGTCACTCTTATAGACTATTACCTAGCTGTCCAGCGTCCAAGCCAAATAAAACAAAAGATATGAATCGAAAACTGGTTTTAGTCGCCTCTCAGGCAATTTAATCCTAATGAACCGTGAATAGAGATAACCAGACCAGAATGCCACTTTTCTGACAGCTGAGCGGCTGGTAGAAAATCAACATACTGACGGGGGAGCTCCGAAACACTGACGAAATACTAAGGAGGCTCGGTTGCTAGGCCCAACCGTTTGCTTTTGACGCTAAAATATTCAAGTGAAAACAAAGCTAGCAATCGTCTGTTAAATTATTAACCTTATACATTACGTTTGAATAGGGAAACAGTAGAAAATGTTAATCTTGTCATAGTTCAGGTTAGGACGTATTAAAAACACCGAGCTGCGCTCCAGAATGCAGATAATATTATTTAGATTTCATAGCCGCAAAGTCAGAGTGCAACTGTATATAATTAGGTAGGCCGGCCATATATTAAGTTCATAAGTCAAGCCGCATAACAGAAGATTTTAGTCTAAAAACATAAACGAAACCCAGTAGAGTTCTAGAGAGTGTTGCTTCAGATCCCGTCAGAGACCGTGTGGCGACGCGACGAAATCGACGAATCCATCACCTATGATAAGAGCAGATGTCAGCTGGTAGGACAAGACCTCCAAGTTCAACACTAGAAAAATCGATACATTTCTCTAGCAGTAGGAATGTTTACATTACTACAACAAGTGTTGTAATATCAAGAAAGATAGTGTAAAAATCTATGAAATGTGTTTAATACAATAAGCTAGAGGTATTATGTCTGATTGTCAAATCTATAGCTATCTGGGCCAATACACCCATTAAAAATGGTATGTCCTACATACAAGCTTCGGTGCAATACGATACGTACTATCGCATATTGGTTTGTTGATACCACGCTTGTTTTGCGTGTTGATGTGATAAGATAAGGTTAAAGGAAAGACTTTCACATTACACGTCACGATTTTGCGCATTTATCACAAGTTAATGCTATGACAGAAACGATTTACAAGCCAGAAATGTCCTTTGCAATGCTATGTTATTCAAATAAATCATCACGTAGCTATGACATAATATCTGCAGCTAAGTTAATTATACTATACGAGACAAGAACTATAGATAAAAGGTGACCAGAGAGGCCAGCTGACCTAACTGAAAAACTTTATTAGGGTCAACATAAATTAGATAACACACAAGTACAAATAAATTCATACTAACGCGCAAAGAAAGAAAACCGCGTTGATAAGAATCATGACTTTCTTAATGTCAAAGATTGTTCCAAAACAAATGTTTTTAAGATCGGTTGTTACATTAAGATACGGTTTCTTATATTGGAGGATTAAATGAGCCCCACACGTGGTCTTCCGAACGATTGGACAATATTAATAGCATTCGAGAAGATGACAGGCGACCTCCTTGGTCGACGCCGTTACTCAACTTAAGAGGTTCTTTTGTTTTCGTTTCTTCAAAGGCATACCCATATCTATAGGTATATAATATTATGTTCAAAGGTGAGACGAGTGACGAGACGAAAGTAAAATGATGCTGAATTTTTTTGGTTACATTTTGCATAATTACATATATTGCATTCGTGCTACAGATGAGCTCAGGTTAGCAATGACTTAAATATTTTTAAAAACATACTAGAAAAAATGTCTACAAATTGTGTTATAAAGTATCGATTTGAATATTTGGCAATAGAGTAGGCATCAATATTCAATAAAAAATACTTTTTCCTATTTGTTTTATTCATATGCTCGTAATTCCAAGTAAGCTACATACATACATAATTTCAGATCTGGATTGGGGATTCAAAAACATGTTTATCGTTGCTGTAGATAAATGTATTAGCACTAGCTAAAACCTGAAAACCTTGAACTAATATTTCCTTTACATCATAGACATAGATCTACTACATTTAAGGAAGGAGCACGTCAAACCCAGATTAGTAGATAAGCCCAAAAGTGCTCACGTCCATTCTATTTGAGCAATGTTTGACAGAAATGCAGCAGAACTTTATGATTCTAATTCTAAATCCACAGATACAAACTAGAAACTGTT
This sequence comes from Alcis repandata, assembly GCA_949125135.1. NCBI lineage: Eukaryota > Metazoa > Arthropoda > Insecta > Lepidoptera > Geometridae > Alcis > Alcis repandata. Next base: position 9,906,887 of record OX421239.1, on the reverse strand, counting down.
CATATTTACTGTACTATGTTCACATTATGAGTAAATAGACAGGCAGTTCTTAGAAGTAGAAGACGTTACAGCACAAGCGAGTTTAGACATACATAAATCATAAATTGATCATTGAACGTCTCAATGACAACCTATGGACAGAACAATTAACGTTCAATTTAAGAACAAGAAGACTGAATTGGTAATGGACCTGTAACAGGCACACAAGTAATTGCAGCTTCGACTAGAACAGGCAAACAACCGGTTAGGAAAACAAGTAATTTTGTACTCTGTGCTAATAGGAATAACATCGGAACTGGCATAGCGATTGTAGACGCCAAAATCAGCTGTTGGTGACGTAGAAGGAACGTTGGGCCTTGAACTTGGTTCTAATATTGAAAAGTTATGGAAGTCGTAAAGGTTATGACGGTTGTTTTGCTTTCTTTTAGTAGAATCATAATAGAATTAAAATTAATTAGGTCGCTTATTTTTTTGTGAAGCATTTTCTCAATTGTGGTTTCTAGGTCCAGGATTTCTTACAAAATATATTTACTTGACGCAAAACTTGTTCTTGGTTGGAATTCGGTTCGTAAGTATAATTTTGTAGAGATTTTGTTGATACTTTTTGAAACTAAAATTATTCTAAGTTTCTGCCATTATAAGACTGAAAATGGGTCAGAACACTCAGAACGTGCCTCATATTATGACCTTAATGATCCAAAATCTACGAATTCGTAGACTTGTTTTACCTCATCGAGTGGAGCCCTACGCGAAGTTTCTTGGTTTCGGAGAATCAAAACAACAATAAATATCAGCGGTAGTAGCTAACTTTTCCGATGTTTGATTCTGACTTCATGAAATTAGAAATGGACCAATTTGGATTTCCTGAAGCCGAAGGTGACATAACTCTCGACTTGTCGAATTTCATGACTGTGAAGCCGGCTTTTCATGTTTTTTGGATGATCGACCTAATTATGCGTTTTGACATAAAAATGAGCATCACGGTAGTTTTGACGACAATATGATGTTCGATCCTCGTATACTTCAAAAACGAGTCGATAGACCGACGAATGCAATGTATCCAAAGATAAGTTTCTACACACTCTATAACAATCTATTATTGCAAGATCCAATTGGTAAACATAAGATTAACGCTGCACTTCAGTTTCATTTGGCATATCAATTTAGAATTTTATTTGCATACCTACCCGTCTTTATACTTATTCGATCACAGATCTCTTCATATTATGGCACAAGCCTTGTATATATTGTAAATTATGAAATGTCAACATGGAATCGTCTCAGACCAGTCGGACCGGTCCGTCTGTAAGGCTCCAAGCCTTCCGGGTGTAACACGTGTCTAGTTATAGCAGTTATAGCAATCACAAATGTGGGTTATGTAACTGATATGATAACTGGATTTTGCAAATAAAAGATTTTAATTTACTTTTACGATTCTCAGGTGTTACGTCAACAATCATTTTGGTGATGTAAAACGATTATTATTATGAATCAAACTGCAACTGGGATATCGAAATTTGGACAAACTTTTTAGAGGGCCTGTGAGTGGTAATATAACCCATATTCTATGATACATATACACACGGTTTATGGTTACGATTTTTAATATTTTGACCCAAATTAGAACTAATTATATTATCTTAAAAAATGCTTAAGGCAAAAAAAAAAAACGTTTTAAGCGCGCAATGACGTCAATGCAAAAGAGGAAGATACTTATAAAAACGCTGATTTAATTTAATCTAAAAACGTCCGTACAAAACTTAATAATCTTACAGAAAAGGTAAAACCGCGCGACCACTGGTGAAATCACTGGGCCATAAAATTGGATCAACAGGTGTTTTTCGCGACTAAGCAAGCGAGCAATTTAAAAAATATTGCGAGGCTTTATTGCTGGTTAGAGCAACTAAATACTGTTACCGTAATTATAAAATACTTCATACGTGTTATTATCCCAAGTAAAGTCTAGTCTAACCGTTGTTTCTCGCAACATCGGCTTTTGACCGGAAAATTTGGCAAACAACTAAGTAATTTAACTAACGGGTCACGTACCTACTAGAGCCACAGTTACAGTAACAGTTACGGCTCAATGAGTGTTGTACATACGATTCTTTTCATTTGATTCGGAGCAAAAAATACAAGTGTTAATGAACCCATACACCAATTTAATCCTATTTGCCTACCACTGGCTATTTGAGGATCGTCCATCTGAAATACTGAGCTATTTTCGGGAGTCTATCGTGGTTTTTGGGTCAACCGCATAAAATAAATCAATGGTAAACATAGCAACGGTGTTATTGTTCAAAAATGTTTCAGTTCTCCAGTTCAGATTTAATTATCTTTATTTAAAAGATTCCATTAATACTTTTCGTCTATCACGTACATTTAGTTAGCTATTCCGGTTCATTTTATTCCTATACATCTTTCTATGTCAATTATTATATTAATCAAGTAAAAACCGATAGCTCATCTTGAGAATTTCTCAAGACTCAAGATGTTTTAGTGCCTATTCGTATATTATTACCAGCAATAGCCGCGTCCCACGGACGTTAATGTGATTTTAAAAGCAAGCTTGCATTATCGAGACCTCACACGTAGGTACCTCTACCGTCATACAGTGGGTGTGAAAACTCCATAAAAACCTTTCATAGAACGCTGACACTGCAGCTGTGATCAAGTTCGTTCCCACGGTAAATTCGCTTAGCAATCAATTGCTAATGGAGATTATAATACCTTTGAATTCCAGCTACTGGATATCTTTATACCTACGATAATTGTTGAAGAACTCATAAAACTGATATGCGTTTACCAAAGTGCCTACTGAAGAAGTTATATTTGTAACCGATCAAAATAGTGATATCTTTCAGTTGAGATTAAGAATCTGGATATTAATCAAAATGTTTACTACTATTTTATAGATTTTGATTCCATCAACGCCTTTGTCTACGACCGTTTTATCGGCGATATTGCTTACAGGTATAACTTCATCGTTCTTCCGTTGTGTAGACAGAATACAAATAATCTCAATAAGTAGGATGTGAATCGCGTGAATTTTTCACGTCCTTGTATAAATATAGACCACACGCAACTTATACATTGGTTAGTTCCGAAGTGATTCAAAACAAGCCTATTTATAACAAGGGGTTAAGTCGGCGAAGTTAAGCAATAATTGACTATAATGTAAAAGTCATCGTCCTCATTGCATATCATCAAGGTCTGAGCGAGGGTGAACGAATCCTCGGCGATCGATTGGTCGCAACGAGACGGGTCAACGATTCGACAGCTCGGTAAATAGGCACCGAGCTAGTGTATTCCAACTTGTGAATATAAATCAAAATCGTTTTCAGAATATTTTTTCACGTCAAATTATAAATGTAAAAAAACTGGACAACAATGTCACCTTTTTGTGAATTCAGCTAGCGCAAATAATACATCGTGAGCTGAATGCATATGTAGCATATAATTATAGTGAACTGGATTATTCTAGAGGGCGACCAAATTCGCGTATCAACAAGAGGGAGCAGCAAACTGATATTTTTGCTGAATGAAAAATCTAAAAATAAAGTTAAATTACAGTTAAATGTCGCTGAAATCCTTCGGGTCTGTTTAGGTGAGATTGCTTTTAAAACTCTTTTGTATTTTTAGGTTTTGGAGAGTTAGAAATTGTTATATTATGATACGCATGCATAATAATTCATCTAGACTTGGACTGTCAATAACTTATAAGAGAAGTGTGATTCCCCATAAATATGTATTGCCTCTTCAGTAGATTTTGCGAATAGCTCAATCTTATTAGAAAGCTCGGAATATCTATATTGTAATAAGTCTCAGACTTGGAAATAGCAATTGGTGAATATATAAGTGTTAGCATGGCAACCCCCAACGTCTTGATGGTGGCACCACTGTCGGCTGGCTGACGGATGGTGCGTCACTCTCACGACTGGGGAGTCGTGAGAACACCGACAAGATGGCGGTGCCGGTGATATTACGGAGGCGATATAAAAGATGGAAGATTGGAAAGGATAAGCCGCCTGTCCTCTGATTGTGATTGTGAATAAGTGAAGTGCTGTGATATTATTAAAATTGTGAGTAGCTTCCATAAAACCGATTGAGTATGTGATTCTAGTGTATAATTCCCCGAAACCCCATAGTAGTATAGCCATAGGTTACGTAAGTCGGAGGTAATGCTCTGACAATTCAGAACCGGGATAAAAAGGAGCGGTTTTTTTTCTTTCTTTTTTTAACCTACTAATTCGTTCCTGCCACGCTCACTTACCTACTATTTATTTTTTGTAAAAATTTAAGAAGAAAAAAAAAATATGGGGTAAACAATTACAAACAAACTATGTGAAAGGGCCTAACATAGTGCCCGAACAATTTATGTATTGTGTTCTCAGTTTCTCACATTCCACATGGCCTTGTCAAAGTTTATTTTCCTAATGTGGGGTACCTTGTCTATTTTAAGTGATCACAACTAGACCCAAAGAATAAAAGTTCTCCTCCTGAATAGTTAGTCTGCGTAAAAAAATATGCGTTTCAGTCCCGCTGAGCACCGAGCTGAACGCGACCCTCGGGTGGCGCAGAGCGAGGGCGCACTGCAACGCAAGGCGACCTGTCTGACGCACAGCAACGCGCACGCAGCGCAACGAGACGAAACGCAGATAATCGTTTTCTCTCTATCTGTCTTTTATAGTTCTTTTCGTGACGATATAGGTACATAATTATATTGTCTTTCTTGTTCCACTAATTTTGCAGTGGAAGCTTTTTATAGTATTTCGGTTAAATACACCAGTGGGCATACAAATTGTCGGCTCATAATCACCTAAAACATTTGTCCAACTCTCATAATTATATTTTTTTGGCATAGAAATCATTTTTGGTCACGATATGGCTGATCGAGTGATGTTATTATTTTAAATTTGAAGACATGCATGAATTACACCTACCGTCTACTAAACATAAAAAACTAAAAGTTATATCATGCTGTCACTGTCATTTTGTCGCTACTGTCACTCTTGAACAATGTTAAAAACAAAATAAATAAGAGAAAAACTACGTCACAAGCAAAGTTGTAGAAATAAACGAGGTCAAAAGTGCCTCCAAATGGTTCGTGTAATATACATACGGTGCTGCTCGCCAGTTCTGTCACTTGAACTTGGCTTGACACGCTACCGCGTGTCTAGATACTTGTTAAAGCAAAGCAGATGGCGCTGATCTTCCTTATAACGCACAATCGTTTGGTGGAAGCGTGATTTTTGCAAATCGGATTGTAAAATTCCCTCTTATCTAAACCTTTTGTTTTAAAAGTTTGCATTAATGTGGGCCAGCTTGTTGTAATTTGTTTGTTTTACTAAAGTGACAGCCAGATGGATAATCTAGTCTGCGCAAATAAATAAATATGTTTCAGTTTCAATGGACTCGTCTGAAGAAAGTCTTGAACTGTCCCTTATATTCAACTTATAGCCAACTAGGTTTGCCAGAGGCAAACTCCGAAGACCCCCCCCCCCCCCCGCACCCCGACTCAATTCCCTCCCTTAATAACACGACTATTTAGCAATCAACGTAGTCACTCACAACAATACGGCGACATACTGCGATGATATACTGCGATAATATACTGCGACGATATACTGCGATGTTGTACCGCGATGAAATACTACGATACACTGCGATGATATAAACAACGATACGACGACATGCCACGCCGCTCGCGGGATGCAGAGCGACGCACACACACCGCAGCGTGGTCTTCGCGGGACGCAGAGCGACGCACACACACCGCAGCGTGGTCTTCGCGGGACGCAGAGCGACGCAGACACACCGCAGCATGGTCTTCGTGGGACGCAGAGCGACGCGCACACACCGCAGCGTGGTCTTCGCGGGACGCAGAGCGACGCACACACACCGCAGCGTGGTCTTCGTGGGACGCAGAGCGACGCGCACACACCTCAGAGCGACGCTCGCGCAGCGCCGGCCGAAGCTCGCGCAGCGCCGAGTCACGCTCGCGCAGCGGCGGACGACGCTCGTGCAGCGCGAGGCGACGCTCGTGCCGCGTGAGGCGACGCTCGCGCAGAGCTGGGCCACGCTCGTGCAGCGCTGGTCTACGCTCGCGCAGCGCGGAGCGACGCTTGCGCGGCGCCAGGTGGCGCTCGGATGGCGCCGGGCAACACTCACACAGTGCGGAACGACGCCCGCACAGTACAGTGCGACGCACGTGCAGCCCACACACCTCAGAGCGACGCTCGCGCAGCACTGGGCGACGCTCGCGCAGCGCCGGGCGATGCTCGCGCAGTGCCGGGTTACGCTCGCATGGCGCCGGGTGACACTCAGCGCCAGGCGATGCTCGCGCAGCGCTGGGCAACGCTCGCGCAGCGCTGGGCAATGCTCGCGCAGCGCCGGGCAGCGCTCGCGCGGCGCCGGGCGATACTCATACAGTACGGAACGACGCCCGCACAGTACGGTGCGACACACGCGCAGCGCAACAGGACGCCCGCACAGTACGGTGCGACACACGCGCAGCGCAACAGGACGCCCGCACAGTACGGTGCGACACACGCGCAGCGCAACAGGACGCCCGCACAGTACGGTGCGACACACGCGCAGCGCAACAGGACGCCCGCACAGTACGGTGCGACACACGCGCAGCGCAACAGGACGCCCGCACAGTACGGTGCGACACACGCGCAGCGCAACACGACGCTCGCGCAGCACCGGGCGACGCTCGCGCGGCATCGGGCTACACTCGCACGTCTTATTTTGATCAACGTTTCGTTTCAAGATTGTTGTTTTTGTGGTTTTTGGTGCCTGCGGCGATCTTCACATAATTTTACTTTTGTTGACCAGCGCCGTCGTGAGCGGGTCTTGTACCGAGTTCGTTTTTAAAATATTTTCAGGTGATTTCGATAAACATATTCCTCGTCGTGACGGCGAGTATTCTAGTCTTTCTTAAATTTTAGTTGCTATGGAGGCAAAGATACATAATATGCTCACAGGGGATGCCGATTGGTTAAAGTTATAGTAAGTTGGTTTTCTTCTTCTTTCTTCGCATTTTTTTTTTCTGACTTTGGCTACGCCCAAACTTTGAAAGGGTCACGCATATAGCTTTTTATTGTTCTATGAATCGAATACTTAATAGAAATCAAACTTTTTTTTTGCTTTGATAGAACAAAGCAGTTAAAAGGAGGACACAAAAGGGTTTGTATAAGAGCATTGAAGCGCTGAAGTCTATTATAATTGACTAGCGACCTGTCCTGGCTTTGCACGGATGTCAAGTATACTCGGGTACTCAGGGATAATGTAGAATTTTAATGGTGAAAGAAATTTTAATGGTGGTTTTTAAATCGGTTTATTAGTTTTTGTGTATAATCGTTACATATAAGTATACACACAAATCTTTCTTTTTATAATGTTAGGGTAGATATTTCAGCGATTTCATGTTTCGTGTTGCGTACCACACGCAAATAAGTACTCGTATTATAATAATGATTTGTGCGTCAAATAATATACAAGGATTCCTACATGTGTGTTTGGTACTGTCACACTAACTTATCTCTAAAAATGTTTGTTCTTACTGCAGATTGTCGCGCTATTAAGAGGTCCTACACCACTCATGCCATTAAAAATCGTTATGTCTTTTAAAGTAGTGCTTTGGTCTACTTGTTCTCACTATAGACGGAAATTACCATCGAAACTCAAAAGTGACTGAATGAAAGTTTCAGCATTAGCAGAATTGTACACCTAATGTTTGAGTTTTCAGGTACGGAAACAATAATCGTATGCTGCCTCCGACCAAATTATAATATATACTTGTCTCTTCAACTAGACTTGGATGTCAGCAGTTGCACAACCCTTGCTTGGAGGACCTGTTAACTGTTGTGTATTTTGTACGCAAGGTGGTGAACTGTCTCTTCTCTGGACTCAACATATCAATCGTATAGTGCTCTTGCATGGGTCGAATCGGGCACAATGGCTGTCACTTTGGGGCACAATTTGTGGTCATAATGTGAGCCGTTAACAGAAGCCGATATTTATTTCAAGTGGTGGCTCGCAGCATCGAGATTTCTTCTTTTTTTTTTCCTCTTTCCCAGTAATCACGTAACTGAAGCATAAGGTGCCGGAATACATTTTCAGATTGGTAATACTGTGATTTTAACAAAACAAGGAACGTGTGTCTGTTGTTTATCATGTATAATATATTTGAAGATAGGCAAGCAGCATAGACAGATGTGCCTATACCTTGCAGTATTGAAATTAAATTTATTCATAATCATTAGTCTTGTTTACGGATGTCAAGTTTATATATCAACCAAGCATCAGTCTAATGCATTTTGTCGAAGTTAGTCAGATGGATTTTCTTGGAGTAACTCTAGGTCATAGATGATGGAAGATTGGAAAGGATAAGCCGCCTGTCCTCTGATTGTGATTGTGAATAAGTGAAGTGCTGTGATATTATTAAAATTGTGAGTAGCTTCCATAAAACCGATTGAGTATGTGATTCTAGTGTATAATTCCCCGAAACCCCATAGTAGTATAGCCATAGGTTACGTAAGTCGGAGGTAATGCTCTGACATAAGGAAAGATTAAAATTAAGAACGGCGTAATGAGATCATTTCTAATCATCAGGTTGTTGGCTCAGGACCTCCCATGGATTAAGCTCACTAACAAAAATATACTGCTGTAATAACACAGGAATGAATCACCGTTACCCCGTGTAATATAGGACACTAAAGTAAAGAAGACATTTATATGAGTCAGAAATATGGCAAGAGTTAGAAAGGATACAAATCCAAGGAAGGCATACGTTGACTTTGTTTATGGCAATGAAGGAAAACGAATATAGCAAATCTAATCGTATATACGGCTGTTTATAGGTCTATATGACATAGAATAGAAACGTATTACATACAATATTAAATTTAATTAAATAGAATAATAGAATGTATTGCATTTGGTAGACTTTTCTGATTTCCCTTTAATTTTAAATATCTGTAAAGTCGCATCGCATCACTATTTCATGATTTAATTATACATAATGTATATTATATTACTTGCATACAATCCAAAGTTCATAAGTTAATTAATACAAATTTGATAATGACTTACATTTAAATACATAACAAACTGCATACAATAGGCACAATAGCATTATCTATAAACAATAATGTTACTACACCAATGATAAATCTGCTGTTCGATAAAGCAATGTTGACAAAATTTATTTGACCTTCAATATCACGTTCTAGCCGACACGTAATAATAATGCTAATTTTAGCGTTGTTTCAAATTGCTTAGAAATACGAAAAAGATGCTTTCGTGATTAGAGTAAAAACTTTAATGAACACACACAAATTACGAAGACATGCTTACTTGTAAAAGCAGGTAACGGATTTGCATGTCTTGAAGAAGCCTGCTTTCTCTTCTAAATTGCTAGTATTAAGTGTTGATGCTATAGCGCCAAACTACATTGTAATAGAAAACAAAGTAGATAGAGATACAAAGCTAAAGTAAATTAGTTTGTAAATTGGATTGGACGGGACGTCTAGCGACTGTATCGATTTCGATATGGAGTACAAAGTATCCAAACGATCTAATCCAATTGAAAAAGATATTTCTAAGAAAGTAAGTAAGTTTCATCAATTTATTCAGCTGCAAAAGCATTTTTATAGCTAATTTAGAATATGGTCTATGCCATTACATAATTATGAACGTGAAGAAATGAAGAGCTATTAAAGTTAAATCCTTTAATTTTGTGATTGCGCAAGCATTTAAAATAATTACACAGAAATAATATTTGAAATGAGCAAAATACAGATAACATTATATCGTATTATTAGGACGAGGATCCCAGACTGTCGTGAATTCAAAACACTCGAAGTAAAAGAGACAAGAGAGACAATGTAGATAAACTTTACAAGGGCCGAGAGGTCTATATAGGTATTATTATTCAGCCGGCCACCCGCCTAGTCTCGATGGCACACAATGGCACAGACATTTAAAAACATAAGCCATTCCGTTTTATTGCAATGGAGCCAATACTCAGACTGAGGAAGCTAAAATAGTAAAAATTGAATTGAAAACTATCCAGACTCCGTAATAACGTGGGTAGGAACTCCTATGATTGTGATATTGGCCCAGACAGGAGGTGATGAGGCGAGAGGCAGGCTGGTTGGGCGCTGCAACGCACGCATGTCTAGACTAGACTGGATGAGTACATATTACAATATGAACACAGCTCACACCGTCTCCATTCTTAGAATATACAAATCAGATTATACCAAAACTGTCTGCAAAATACTAAACTAGAGGATGATAACAATCTGAACAAAGCTTACACCGTCTCCATTCTTGGAATATTCTACTCAGATTTTATAAAAAGTATCTTTATATAAAATCTATATTTCGTTCAATATTATTTTATACGTGTTTGAAGTTATTTAGTGGAATCACTAAAGCGACTGAGTCACCGACTCCGACGAAATCCCGAGAACTCAAACTGAGACAACAAAGAAAATCGATCCACTTCTTTTTGCTTATTTTAGTTTAGAACTGCTTTAAAGTATTTTAACTGGCTGAATAAGTTAACATTAATATAAGAACAAGGCTGAAATTCAAATGTTATGTTAATTTTTGTTCTCTATTATCTACAGCGGAAGCCTGGTTTGAATATAAGTTCTAGTGAGCGCTAGAAAGGATTTCCTTTCAAGACGATGAAGACAATTAGTAATGCGTCGCATTATATTTAATATTTGCGACGCAGTAAGACAGCCGTAAGAAATAAACGCGACGAGTCCGACAAAGGGATTGAAAATTCTCGTCCTGTAAATATTTTCCTTTAAATTGTTGGAGCAAAGCCAAAATGCCGAGAGCTGTTCCTTGAAATCGCCACTCGAGATTCCGAATAATCCTTTATTTCAAGTACGACAAGCATTCTACGTGCAAGGCCCGTTATTATAATGGCAGAAGCGAGTATGGAAAAAAAGCGGAATTAATTTCAGAGAAACACGTTTAGTGATGTAGACTACGTAGTTTTACATTTGTTTGAATATGAAATGTTATTCGATTCATAGTAACTGGTCTACAAATATAATTATTATAATAAACATAACAATAGTAGCAATAGTTTTAATTGAACTCTAATCGATAATTATGTTTATATTATTTTTAATAAGACGCCGGTTCATCGCAATAATAACAAACGTTTCTTATCAATTTCATGGCATAGTAACTTCCTTGTTATTGTCAGTAATTATGCCAATCGAACCTCGCTCGGTGGGTTTTAATTACATCACGATGAATAATGAAGCAATTGAATTAGACCTATTAATACAGTCTCGAGTGGATTATCTAGTAAATCTAGTTAGTCCTTACTCCTTAGGTATACATTGATTACAGATTTGTTACGAACTATTTTCTTGATGTATTGTTTTATTTGTTATGTTTCTATCGCGTATATTACAATTTACAATAATTAATTAATCGACTGTAAAATTAAATTAACAAATTAATTTTATGATCACCCGAACAAAACAAGATTCCAAAACTAATGCAGTGTGATTTCCTGATCACGTTAATTTTAAAGCATCACGAAGACAAACTGAGTTACATGATCATTGGACCATCGCCAGCAAATAATGTACCCAAATAAGAACTTTCCCAGCAATGAATCATGCCGTTTCGACCTCACATTTCGTTCACAAACACAAAACTAAAGGGAAGGACGTTCTAAAACAAGTTTTAGATCTACGGTCTGATTGGCCTCGTTAGATAATACCTATTTCGCTAAATACACAACAGATATTTACGATGTTCAACTTTCACTGAATCGTTTTTATCTTGTAACTATCGTAACTAATAATAAAAGTAATATTACAGACGTAGAATAATGGCCGATGGGCAGGTCAACAGACGAGAGCTGTAAGATAAAATAAATGCCTTTTCTGAAGCAGAATTGTTGATTTAAAGTTTATCACTTAGCTTTATAAAGTTTAGAGGATCTTAGACCGATAAATGAAGTTGAAGAACAAAGAGTTAGCTAGACTAACAAAAGATTCGAGAATTTCAATAGAATTTAAAAATATGTTGTGAAATGCTTATTGTAAGCGTAAATACTTTAAGAGAAATTGATTCACAGAAAAGAGTTTGCGTAGCCGTGAATAGATAATATAATCATTTAAGAAGGTGTTTCTCCGTATAGGTATCTACTTATATTTTGTTGATTCAATATTCTGTTCTTGTGGGAATCCGCTTTAGAATTCTGAATAACATGCTCAATGGATAATGGATAGAAATACAAACATGTGAATGCAAAATAGAATCCACACAGGTACGTGTAGAAACAGACACAATGGATTGAGTAATTGCTATTAGTAAATTGATTGTATTGAATATTATCAATTATTTAATTAGCAATTGCATATACATCACTAAAATTAAAATCCTTTGTTTGACTTCAAATATCAATAAATCATATTAACACGGTAAAGTTTAAATCATCTATGTAATTAACCCAGAAATATCGCAACAGTTTTGAGTGCTGTTTGCGTATGTTATTGTCATATCATAACTGTGATATATGTTGAGGTTCCGATTCAGCGAGAATTCTGAATAATGTATGTCAATAATGCAAACGGTGAATGTAAGCATCTGACGGCAGGTAAAGAGGCTTGCGAAGACGGACGAGATGAGAGCACTGCCATAGTGTATTCCGCGGTGCATTACGGATCCCGTTAGCCGCGAGATGTCTTACAAAGTTACCAGGCCACCAGGCGACCATAACATAGAAGAGTACCGCTATCCGCCTTCTGCGACGACCGGTCAAATTATAACTGTATCTACACAGAGCCTTGGAGCCGACCGCGACGTTTGTCTTTTCAACTGTCTGCGGCATCGCATTAGCGGTGAAATCGGCGGCGACAATTTTAATGACCATTCCGGTTTCCACTTTCGAAACCTTTGTGTTTTTATTGCGAAATACACACGAATCCTTTCGGATGTAATCGCGAATATATTTTGCTGAATTCATGCACTCGAGCGGACGATAACATCGATCGATAAAAGACAACAAACGAGATAAATAAGTTCCAAAAGTGAAAGACACGAACGTATTTTCCAACATTATATAAATGTTAAAGAAAAACAAAAGTATTTACCTACCTTCTGGCACGAAGGCGAACACGTAATTTTAGACGCTGTAAAAAACAGGATCGAACTTTGGCGTAGCACCGCTTCACAAAACAGCACAGTACACACGAATAATGCGCAGAAAGGGGAAAAATAATATAACTGCACTAAATTTAGACGGAGTACGCGATAACACGAGATCTCTAAACAAAGTAGAGGCGAGAGGCGACGCACGGCAGTCGCGCGCAACGTCTACTCGACGAGTGGCGGCCGCGAAACAGCAGCTTGTTGAGTTCACCGTCTCTCGGCTTGTCAACAAACAAAGAGGGCTTGGTCGCGGCGGCTTTGCGCAGGCGCAACGACGCCACGCACACATACACCGCGACCGCGTGTGAATGAACACGTAAACAATCGAGTAGATTTCCCTGTGCCCAATTTCTTTAAAACGTCCACAAACCTGATATTATTCGCATTCTCACTATCCTCCATAGTTTTGCTATCAGCCGTACCTGAAATGAAAGGAACTGCGTAAATACGAATCGGCTTCAACAGAACGTCACGTCGAAGCATGGCGCGGCACGAGGCATCAAAACAATAACAACTGTTATCGGCAGCATTGATAAGGGGCGGCTGTAAAATACGTCGGACGTCTAGAAGTCTCGACTCTTAGACAGCTGATTTGCAAGCTTGTTTTGGGAGTTTAGAACATTGTAGTGGACCGTTTTACCGCAACTTTTATAAGTTTAAAGAATGTCTCTGGTTTAAAAATATCTAGTAAAAAGTTTAAGAGACTAGGATAATATGGCTTAGTTTCTTTCGATACTATAAAGATATTGACATAAAACATATTTCCTACTTGCAATGCCTTTCAGATCATGATCAGATCACGAACAAATGTTCTCTCCTTTCACACTGACAACCGAATGCAAGGTAAAGTTTTCCAGAATTTGTTACCACGGGACGTTATCTGGGAATCTAATCCCAATTCCAGACATTCGTGAGTGAATGAACCCTTTATTCATTTACATATTCTGAGCTTAGAAACTACGAGGGTTTTCCAAAGGTATATAAGAAAGAAATCGATTTTTAACAAAATAATGTACATCCAAAACTAGGAATAATCTGTCTCTTACTTATATTCTTAGGCAAATATGACAAAAAAAAATCATGTTTTTAGTCTTAGCCTGTTTCGTATAGATTTCGGAAGATATACTTACCTTCCAAAAGAACAGGAATAACAAAATATAATTCTTACAAATATGGTAAAAAGGACTTAGAACACAGTCACACCCATCTTCAGAAGTCTCCCAGAGTGATTAATGACAATAACGACAAAGAAACTCGACTCGTAAGGATATTATTAACTAAACAGCTTCAACTAGCCACTTTGTCGCTCTAAGAAAGTTTGTTAGTTCTTTCAGTGCTGAAAGAAATGTTGAAAAGTGTAACGCGACAAAGTAGCACCGAGTTGATTGTACAGTGATCTTGGCACGCGATACAGAAATAACTCAAAGCCATGAACCTGAAGATATGCGTATGAAAGAATTTCGGTCCAAATGAGGGGGCGGGGCCACAGAATAGATGATAGCTACTACGTAAGTCCGACATAGTGACCATTTACGCGTTAAATATAACTTTTTAACCCCGACGCAAAAAGGACGGGGTGTTAGGTTGACGTGTTTTTTTTGTTTGAAAGGTGAATTGGTCGGGAATATTCTTAGCTATGTTTCGTGAAAATTGGTTCAGCCGTTTTAAAGTCAGGGGTTTTTTTAAATAAAAAACAAACGTAAATTGCTTCGAGTAGGTATTTGAAAACACCTAATTTAATAGTGTTAGTAAGATACGTAACTTTGTTTTGGGTTTCGATACTACGAGTACGTGACCTGAATATTGTCCGCTGGTGCGAATATTGTTCTGAATTATGAAGCATTTTCAGCAACGTTTTGTAATTTCAAATTAAACTTGTCTTTGAACAAATTAATTAAGATCCAAATTGTATTAATTTCAGCCTACTTTAATTATACCTGAAAAACTTTGGCATAACAGCAGCATTTTCAAAAATAAATTAGTACAGTTAGAATAACGTACTCTGTTGAATCAAATAAGTAAACTAAATCGAATAGAATAGAACATTTTATTGACAGACTAGTACACAAGAAGTAAGCTTTGTTATGATAAAATCACAAATTATCAAAAACTCGCTGTAAAAGAACAAAATTACGAGTATAACACACAAACAACAAATATTTAACGGGAAGCTATTACTTTCGTAAAAAAAGCGATAGTGGCTCCCTAATCCAGCTTTAGAGATACGCTAGTCGCACTCCACCTTGTGTCGACGACACCCAGATATTTGATTTCGTCGAGTGGTGACCGATTCCAATTTTACCATGGCTCTTCGGCGAGTGTGGACACAAGCTTAGGTATCAGCTGTACGAGTGCTCAATAAGAGGCTCAGATAAACCTAGTAGAAAGATGGAGCACTGTGTTAGATTTGGGTGAAGCCAAATCTTACACAATTTATCTCCAATCTCCTCTACTTTCGTACGTACTTTCGTACACAAGCTCTACAAGTCAATATATACCGGCTGACTGGTTAGACACTTGACATATTCTAGGTTATCATAGTACTCATTATTATGAACAACTTTTACTATGGGACCAACCCGAAATTCGCGAAAAAAAAATCAGCTGTTCCATAGAAAAATGTCAATTACACTTGACAAAATGTATGGAACAGCTGATTTTTTTTTCGCGAATTCCGGGTTGGTCCCATAGTAAAAGTTGCTCATAATGATGAGTACTATAATAACCTAGGATATGTCAAGTGTCTAACCAGTCAGCCCGTATATTTTTTTAATTCTTTTGTATTTTTAAGTTTCCGTATCTAGGACACATATTCGTATTTATTGTACAATTTCGCATTTGGTTATAATGTTACAAGTGATAACTTTTGTTGGCCTAAGTGTACTTATCATACTTAATTTAATTGTACTGTAAGAATTCAAATAAAATAAATAAAACAGTACCGCGAGTAGAAGAGTATTGATATTGATATGCCAAAGTGTACGTCTTGTGTATGTACGCGCGAAATTAGAGGAGTTCTTGACTTCACCCTTTAATGCAGTGCTCCGTCATTTACTCTAATTTTATCTGAGATTAGAGGTAACAATCACAAACTCTTTCAATTCAATTTCAAAGGCGATCGTACTGATGGATAGAGTAACATAAGCATATCCTCAGAGACCTTTTGAATGATGGCTTTCACTGGAAAACTCTTACAGATTTATTTATTTGAGTTCACCTACAATACGTGCCTACTCCAGACACATTTACAAAAATCAAAAGCAAACAAAACTCACACAAAACGTCGCAGTACTTCGAGGTGAAGACTGCATGCAATGCAGGTCGTAGAGTTGATTGTGTAGAAAGTGAGCGACTTTGAGTGTCTACTTCATCTACACTAATATTATAAAGAGGAAAGATTTGTATTTTTGTATATGTGGGACCGATTTCAAAATTTTTTTCACCAGTAGAATGCTGCATTATCCCTGAGTAACATAGGCTATATTTCATACCCGTGCAAAGCCGGGGCAGGTCGCTAGTAATCTAATATAGTTACAAAGTAATCGTAATCTATCGGTACACTGGATTTTATTTTATTGAAGCGAAGTTTGTGGCTAAAACATAAAACAGGTAATCTATTTTGTACAAATAAACCTCAAATCTGACCTGGAAAAATCTTCTTCTAGGACTAGGATCGCAAGAAAAGCTGGCAGGTAAAAACTGGATTCAAAACGTAGATATCGAGCTCAGTGGTTTAAATGGAGAAACTTGCGTTTCAGTCTCAGAGAAATAAACATGGGGCCGAACCGCAAAACACTTTTTTTAATGAATAAATCGTTTCACCACCAACTTGCCTATTAATTGGTCAAAAGTCAACCACTAAACAAAAGCAAACGCGATTCAGTTCAGGCTCACGCTAAGAGTTTATGGCCCCAGTTTTCAGTAGATGTTTTTTGATCTCTAAGAAGGTGAAACGTTTTATAAAGTTCGCATTCGCACTTAATGCAATGGCCATAAAATGACTCAAAGGTAACTAAACGCAAAATCCATGTGTAAACAGTCTCTGATCAACAATCTTTCAAGGTAACATTACAATGATCTTGTGAGGTTATTCTGAGCTAGTAGATATATTTCTATCACCTAACATGCTTTGCCTCTTTTTAGATGTTTGATTTGGACGTAGGAGTGACGGAGAGATGTATAATGTCGATTGAGTTGTAGAATTCACTCCAGGTCACGCAATGCGCTTACGCAAAGGTACCTTGGAAAAGTCAAGTTGGGTGTCAAGTTTTTAATAGACATTCTAATCTCTTCGAATTATTTATTGATTGCAGCGGCTGCCGAAGAAGAACAAAAACGTTATCAAATTTGGTACCTATTTAGAAAAATACAGGTTTATAAAGAGAGGGTATTCTAAGCCGAAAGAGCAGCTAAAAGATCAATTACATTGACATAGACTCGATAAACTGTATGGAACAGCCCGTTTTCTCGCAATTTCTCGCAAGGGTTTGGATGTATTTTTCAAACATACCTAATGATGACTTTGTGTCTTACGAGTAGCTCACCCTTTTCTTATAGCCCTGTATTTAAAATAGGTAACTATATCTACCATTGCCATTGAGGAGAGCTATTGAAATGATTAACATTCAATTTTGCAGGCAAATAATAATTTGGACATTTAATTTCAAATATATTAAATGCTGCACATCCAGAAATCTCATACAATATTTCGAGGTCACGCAAATTTTACAATTGAAGAACTACAAATCCAGTCATTAATAAAAATAACGTTAACAAGCTTACTAAACAAAATAATTTGCAACTAAAAATAAGAAGGAAAACAGTGAAATCGAAACACTCGACCTTATCTTCAGAGCATCGCCCTTAATAAAAGATTTCTTTATACCGATTGATTATATTGGGTAAGTACACGAATTAGCAGATTTATCAGATTGCAAGTATGTTAATTAGTATTAGATAGATATGTATGGACCTACCAAAAGAACGTAATTGGTATCGAAATTATTAAAGTAGGTAAGTAATTATAGTTACAGAATTAAGTACGTTGACCTCCGATGATGAGGTAGATTTATTACAACAACAACTTTTAAATCATTCTACTGTATGTTTACATGTTTACCCTCAGAGAGTGATTAGGCCGTATTCCTCACGCTAGCCAAGCGCGGGTTGGTATATTTACTTATAAATACAAAAATATTACCTTGTTTCAGATTGGTTATGCGGTTATAAACACTTTATTTTAGTTTATTCATCTTACGATAGGAGTCTTTCTCTATTTCAGAAAAATAAGTAGTCAACTTTTTTGTGTCCCAAATTGTTTTGCATTACTTTTATCGTGTTTCTCAAATAAACATAATTTACTCTGACACAAAGACTAGCCAGTTGCTTACCATCATCATTATCCACAGCCTTCTTTATTCCACTGCTGGGTATAACCCTCTCTTACTGAGCCATCCGCCTCAGTCCAGACTTAGGACTGAGGCGGGACTCAGGACTGGCGCAGGACTCCTGAGCCAATCAAATCCAGGTTCGACTCTTTTAAAGGAATTTTAAATAGCAATACATACTTACATAGGTATCAAAGTCATGAACTTACTTTTACGAACTGACTTTTCAACAAACCAGACAATATCTCTTATCGATCGGACCCAAAACAGCTTCTACAGCAATCCAAGCAGAAGTAACTGCTGGTAAGGGGAGAAATCAAGTTTTATCAATACTGTAATATCACGTTCGAAATGATCCTGATATAAAACTGCTCGGCTGATCTAGACGTAATTTGACATGGGACAGCCGTTGTGGGAATTTTGGAAAGGAACCAGCAAATCAGAATCAGAGGCTTTCAAGTGGTCTAAAAAGTTTCAAATCAGGGCAAGTCTCCTAACCCATTCAAACATTTTTCCACGTGAGTACATTTAACTAAGCTAACAATGTTAGCTCGCCCAGTGTAGCTGTAAACACGTTCAAATCAAATGAAGTCAGATTAGTTAGTCCAGTGAATTGACTTTATTTGAACCGCAAAAGTCCCAGCTTTTTACGGGTCACAATTCTCATGTAGCAACAGCGTACAAAGTGTTTATTGACCCCGGCTCAAAGACCTCGAAATTACGTAAAAAATCCACACAAAGATTGATCTAAATTATTTCATAACAGCTCTCCAACAATGTTTGTAGGAAGTAAGCGATTGCGACGATTCGAATGCCTTGACCTGGCTACTAACTGGGATTGCAGGGGTTAATCCAGATTATCGAGTCGTATCTAGTCATCGACTAAACTCTCGGGAGAGTGAATCATTTCTGACCACAGATATTTATTGGTTAATATGACACGAGCATGTGATTTGATCATTTGATCTCCCTCAACAAAATGGGCTCAGACCACAGAACTGATCATTTAACAAACTGGGGAGTCTTGTTTTTACCAGTTTTTGAACAGGACTATGTACATAACGGAATAAGAATGCGAATAGGTAAATAAAAACCAAACTACTTAGTTCAATTTGAATAAGAAAATTTACTTAAATCCAAAGTTTTCTTTCCTCGTCCAATACATGCTTATATTTGTTTTGAACCCCTTTAGAATAACGACGAACTTTCCTAGTCCTTTTAAAGAAGAACTATTAGAGTTTACACCTTTGCGGTAAATGTTCATTATTTTGCGAAGCATGTAGGTACACAACCAGCAAACATAACTTTAAGTCGTATTTAACTATTTTTCTTCATTATTCGAGCATTCAAAGGCTGTATAACACCTTGACACGTTAAAGTGGCAATGGACTGGCAAAGCAAATCTGGTCCTTGACATGGCTACCGCGCAATCTAACTCGAGCTGTGGTTAAAATTAGACTCACGGAGTAAACCTAATAGTGTCTGAGCCTGAACTAATAAAATACACTGGTTTTATTACCTAAGGCTTAGTATAAAGTTGTGTTTGTGGAAATTCGTCTTCTACTTCGGTCTTTGCCCCAATTACTGTTTACAAGAAATTGAAATTTATGGGCTCAAGAAGGATGTCTTTTGTTGGAAAAGATCTAAAGAAAGATTAAGAAGGTTATTTTGATTCTAAGAAGGCCCATCCTTAGTCGACGGGAAAAGATTTTATAGGAACCTAAATAAGGATAACAAACGATTCTATAGCTCCCAGCTTTGATTCTTACATTCTAGGTCTACTAAGGTCTTTAAAAGCACCCCTATTTTCTAACCGAAAGCCTCTAGAACAGCAATCTAGCACCTTGACCTGGCCTAGCATTGGAACAATCTGATGGCACAGTCGAGCCTCGTGCCGCCATTACAGATCGTTATGTTGTTTGTAATCACATCGATCTGGCTGACGTAGCCGTGTTGCTAATGGATGGTAAACGGCTGATGTGGCTCACCAGATTAGATTAAATGGACGTACGGACAAACCATGGACGTACAGACATCGACAGTTATGAAAACATGCATCAATATGACAGGGATGACAGGCCCTAGATAATGAAAGGAAGATTAACGCATTTTTGTTATAACTAACACGTGAACTCACGTAAAAAAAAATTAAGTCGTCTACTACGACTAGTTTCGGTCACATTCGGCGACCTTTATCAGGTGAGTTTACAAGCGTGACGCGTTCGCGGTTGCGTCTCGCTTGGCGTCTTATTTTACGTGCGTAGTTTGTAGAAGATTAGCGCCTTTAACTTTACCTTAAACGGCCTTACTTATAAAGCCTTATAAACACTTTTCTTTCCCAAGAACCAGGATGTTATTATCAGGAGTACCTATAAATTATTTTCTTCTGTGGTGCAAATTAGCCAGCGTTGTAGACGACCTAATCACCCATCAAAGGTATCTGATATCTCAGTGGAACGAAAAAGTCTTGAATTGAGAGCTGTGAGTTGGTACATACAGGAAGATATACAGGGTTATTCATAAAAGGTATGCTAAGCCCAAAAGGCTCATCATTATAAACAACTTTTACTATGGGACCAACTCAGAATTTGCGAAAAAAAAATCAGCTGTTCCATACATTTTGTCAAGTGTCACTGACTTTTTTCTATGGAACAGCTGATTTTTTTTTCGCAAATTCTAAGTTGGTCCCATAGTAAAAGTTGTTTATAATGATGAGCCTTTTCAGCTTAGCATACCCTTTATGAATAACCCTATATAGGTAAATATAAGATATTCCAAGACTCTTCCAATCGATATGCTACCACCACATAAATGATTTACAATCATACTTCGAGACTGTTCGAGGAAATTATTCAATTAAATCCCATCAGAGTATTCCAAGGATTACTTGATTGCAGTTCCACGTTTGTTGTTACGTAAACTGTGACGCAGAACATGTTAAATCTTGGTTAAATGACTCAGTTCTGCAAGTCAGGTTCAAAAGCCAGACGGGTCCTGTAAATCCCTTTGCTGTAGAAGAGACAATAAGCGGATTAGTAAAGGCAATTGGGCGATGTTTGCCGTCGGGCTACAACGTACTGGCTGGTAATGAGACTATATTTGCCAGTTTATTAATTTATATTTTGTTTATTTTATGTATATTTGGTATTAATTTTGTTCATTTGATTAACAGCTGCGAGGAAAATAAATAAGTTGATTTTAAACTAAATTTTAAAACTATATTTTATTGCATTGTCCTCGGAGTTACATACACACGTATACTAAATTTCAGCTCAGTCGATCATCGGGAAGTGGTTAAAAATTTAGTAGCAAGATTTCACTTGGCCATACATAGTTACATAATTATATATATTGCAAATTAAATAAGAGCTTTAAAAAAAAACTCTTAACGTTGAATCAATTTTAATAAAGCATGTCTAAGAACCACAGCATGAGAGCCTGCTTTAAAACAAAAAAACTACGGTGCAACAGACAGGCACACACTTTGCGGTCAAACTCATAACACCCCTCTTTTTGCGTCGGAGGTTAAAAATTAAGAATAAACAAATTCAAGTGCAAATGGCACTCAAAGAGCCGTAAGTGACAAAATACGAAAAAAAAGTATTTGATTTTAAAGTTTTTAAAAACAAATCTCCGATTCTTGTCTTTGGAGTAAAATAGTTAAACAATAAAAACATGTAACTATTTTACTCCACAGTAACATGTAAAATAATTGGCTGTCTGCTGTGACATACGAACAGACAAACACCAAAGTCTCGGCTTAAGATTTCTTGCCCGAAGCAGGTTCAGGATACTAAAAATGGTTCTCAAGTAAAGACAAGAACATTATTTTTACAAAACAAAAAACTAAAACCGACTTCAAAAGACCGACTATTGAGTTATCATATATTTGTCGCGCACGTACTTAATGCAAATTTAAGACTTATATGATTTTCTCATGGATACCATTATCAGAACTGGACTAAATTGATATGAGACCAAATGGGAAGCGTCAGCTTTCTAATAAAAAAAGAATCATCAAAATCGATTCACCCAGTCAAAAGTTATGATTGATAACCTCCTCCTTTTTTGAAGTCGGTTAAAAATAAGTAAGAATGCAACATTGTACCCGTACAGCGCACGCTGAGGGACATTAATTAACCCAAGTGCCACGTCAAAGCCAATTCATCAGTCAAGGAAAATATTCATAAACGAATAGAAGTATAATAAAACTGAATGAATATTCAAGAGGACGCTCGTAATTAACATTTTTGAATGAAACGAGCTCCTGAATTGAATTGACAATAGAGAGAATTTTAGATTCGAGAAAACAATAACTTTTTATCACCGAAGTCGGATTATATCGAACCGCCCTAACATCACATTTGTATCGAAACCGCGGAAGCCGAAATCCGGGGGGGTGCGGGCCGTATTCGGGGAGGTAAGGTACTTGGTCATTATTATCCAACATTTTCAAATATCTTAGTTGTGATAGCAAATAGTTAGTCAACTGATAGCTTTATTTTTTACCGTATAACAAATTGACGTTATGTTTTGACAGCAAACGTAGTGATGGGATCTGATTATCTTAAGAGATAAATCGATCGATTTTGTGGATGGCGTCATCATATCATGACGATTTTTATAAATAGAGAAATTACTAAGTAACCTAAGTACTTTAATTTTAATGAAATGTTTCAATTTTACCGTTGAGACTTAATTGTTATTATTAATTGTTAATGTTACCAAAATGCTCCAATTAGACTTGCTGGACTAATCTTTTCATAGATGTGTTTTCACAACATACAGTCCATCAGATGAAATAAGTGAATTTTGACCGATTGAAACAAAGGAAGGGCCAATAAAATCGGTTACTAGATTGTGCGGTTCTTATACGATTTCGATTTCTTATTTTTGGTAATCGATTTCAGTTTCACCAATAAACATAGTAAATAATTTTATTATTTTTCAATTATCGATTTTCTCTTCACTAGCCTGGTTACAGAATAGGGAACATAGGCCTTATACCGGACTGTTCTTCAACTTGTGACGAAAATGTCAATAATTTTTATAAAAACTAAAGAGTGGTATAATAGAGTGTATACTTTAAAGCCACTATCGTAATAAAGTCATTGGAAGATTCAAATTGTAATAATAATTTTAAGACGCGAACAAAAAAGCGTGTATCCTACAGTTAAAAAATACGTTCTACTATGTCACCCAGTTTCATCCACTATCCTACAGGAATCTTTTTTTGGGTTAAAAATCTGCCTATGATGTGTTAATCCAGGGTATAAACTTAATCCATAGCTACTCAATTTCATTTGAATCTGTTCAACCGTTTCTGTATGATTGATTTATCACAACCATATAAACATTAGTTTTGTATGGTTGTGATTTTGTAACATTTTGTAGTGGTAGTTTTGCAGAGCCCACCTGGGGAAGTACCACACCTTTGTCTGTTATTCCACCGCCAAGCAGTAATGTGCAAACATTACTGTGTTCCGGTTGGAAGGGCATTGTTTCCAGTGAAATTACAGGGCAAATGGGAGATTAAACAACTTATATCTCAGGGTGACGAGCGCAGTGCTGTGCCACGCAGGGTCTTGAATTCTGCGAGTTCAAAATTCTGGGTGGCGCAGACCTGTTATGGGCAAACGTGACGTTTAACATCAGGCGAGCGATTTGCTCGTCTCGTCACTCAATTACATTAAAAATAAAAAAAACATTTACATCTACTTATAATTTTTTTTAATTCAATTTATTGTGCTTGTGGGCCTAGGTTACAAAGGTGTTTGAATGATAAAAGATATCCAGACCCCGCCTGTCAGCGTACAAGCGGGTACTTAAATGACTAATTACAGATTTAAATAAAAAAACGAACATAACAGAATTTAAAATATCTGTCAAACTTTTAATAAAATTACTAATTATACCTACTGTGTAGTAGGATAGTGTGATAGAAACCTGAAATTTAAAAACCAATTTTATCACCTTGCTATTCAGTATTTTACAAAGAATGGTTTCAACTATATTTAATTTATTATTACATGTTAATTTACCCTTTGCATTTTACGTTGTATATGCATGCCATTTTACCCTATGTTACCCTTGACTTGTTTTTGACAGTTTTGATACCGAGACTGAAATGAGTTAAAACTAGCCTAAAACGACCAAAAATCATCCTCGACTCGTGATTATTGTCTCATTTCTAATTTTTTCGTTTGACATATATCGTAAACCGCACATCTCAGTAAAAAGCAAAGTAAGTCAATACTTCCCTTTTTTAGGAGAGCCCAAGTATTGCTTTTTTGTAATTTATTTTGGATTTGTGACTAGGAGATGAAAATTGGGCCACACCCAAAATTAAAAGACCATTTGGAACATCATTAAAATTATTGAATCGGTATTTATTAACAACAAATAAGTTTATGTTTAGATGCTTCTTACTCAATAACGTTACAACGACTCAACGAAAAAGTGACTAAAGTGTGGTAGACAGACAAAATATTCTAAAAGACATTTTTTACATTTATAACATTCAAACGCTTAAAAAAGTGCTCCGTTTAAAAAATAATAAGTATTGTGTCTTATGTATAGTCTAACTAGTTGCCTGGCTTTTCATTTCATTTTTGTTTGTAAATAAATTAAATTGAGTTGAATAGGAATCTTTTTTTATTGAAATCACTTACTCGGTTTTTGTATCAGTTATGAGATAATTTACAAAAATATTAAATTACTAGAATATTAA
The DNA here is from genome assembly GCA_949125135.1 of Alcis repandata. NCBI lineage: Eukaryota > Metazoa > Arthropoda > Insecta > Lepidoptera > Geometridae > Alcis > Alcis repandata. Next base: position 9,881,567 of record OX421239.1, on the reverse strand, counting down.
GCACTAGCACGGGAAGCTACATATTTTATCTGGATTGGTTTGTGGTTTCATTTCTATTTTTCAATATTTTACAGCATATAATGCCTTGTTTTCCATGAAAATTGTGATTTTGTTCACAAACTTTGACAGTTCGGCGACATCACTTATCAATGGCTGCCAAAACACAACTGATTGACAGTTGTGACGTCACGGCATCATACTAGCATTTTTGCTAGTATAGACGGTTGCCCTGCGAAGCTCCGAAAGGCCGATCTACTTACATACTAGATCGATGCTTTTTATACACTTTTGTTCAATCACATTAGTAAATATTTTACTTTAGCTGAGCTCCGCGGTTTTACACATTCAGGATAAAAAGTAGCCTATATACATACGAGTATATAGTATACAGCAGTATAAGGAAAGGGTATGCTAATCCGAAACAGGGTTCTCATCATTATGAACTACTTTTAGTATGGGACCAATCCGGAATTCGAGAAAAAAATCAGGTGTTCCATAGATTTTGTCGAGTGTCATTGACATTTTTGTATGGAACAGCTGTTATTTTTTTCTTGATTTCCGGGTTGGTCGTATAGTAAAAGGTGTTCGTAATAATGAGTACTACGAGCCTGTTTCGACTTACCATACTATAAATATGTTTGTATGTTTAGACTTATACCTCTGTATAATTAATCCAGGTATAAGCTATCTCCATACTCAATTTCATCCGAATCGTTCAGTCGTTTTTGAGTGATTGAGCAATGTACAACGAACATACAAACTTTGATATTTATAATATTAGTAGGCTTTATGCGAATGTACCTAGCTCTAACCATTCCTCTGTCTTTGTGTGTTTGATGCGTTTTTATGAGTAAACAGATGAACTAATTTAAATAATTGGCAAGGAAATGCTTTGTGAGCAGTATGATTCATTCATTGTTTACTTCAGAAAATGCAGGAAAACTAGAGACAGCCGCTATTAAAAGCGAGTAAAATACTTATCAAGTCAGCCCTCACTAGATAAGTATTTGAAATATAACCATCGATAAACTAAAAAATCAATAAAAAAAACCCCTCCAATGAAAGCTGTAAGATGTAAATAAAGTAGTAGGAAAAGTGTAAAAAATCCATTTACAAAAAACCAAGATTAAGTATTAATTAAATCAGTATGTTTAGGTTGAAAGTGTCTTGTCCTCTGATATCTAATGAAATCACCATGGTCTATCTTCAAGACAATATCTGGGAATACGTATTGGAAAGATATGCAGAAACTCAAAGTTCATGTTTCGAACTTGCGCAAGAAAACTCCATAGTCTATCTTCAGAACGGTAGATGGAAATGTGAACTGAGTAGAGATCTGCAAAAACTGAAAGTTCATGCCATTAAATTGTACAATAAAAGTATGTACACACATATGCAACCTTTAATCCTCCCACTGCTGGGATACAAGATCTATCCTCGAAGGGTGATTAGGCCGTATTCCACCACGCTGGCCAAGTGCGTGTTGGTGGATCCACATACGCCATTGAATTTCTTCTCCGGACATATGCAGGTTTCCTCACGATGTTTTTCTTCACCGAAAAGCCAGCATACAAGTATGTAGCTTCTTTCAATGTCGCAAGACAGTAGCTACCTATAGACCCTATAGCTACACATTAACCATAAAGCCGTGCTAGTCTAATGTATTATACCTATGGATAAGACATTGCAATTCTCAAGGGAAATATGTCCGATGGTGGCGTGTTCTCAAGGATACTTGAGGTCGAATAATTAAAACATAATCTATTTTAACGTTACTTTGCTATTTGAAGCAAAATTGCTGGATTATGTTTATTATTCGTAATCGAAGTAAGTGTTCCTGTGAAATTGATTTTCTTTTTGAAGTCGGTTTAAAAGTTAAATCATGAATTCGGTATACGCTATAAACTACTAGGCTAGCCTTGGTTGGATACCGGGTTCCTACATTTTTCACTGCAGTTTTTCAGCTGACTGCCAGTGGTAGTATTAAAAAAATAATTAAAATTTTAAATTAAGAATTCGCTGTTCTATACCTAAACTACGCCTGGCCTTGGTTGGATTCCTAGCCCCTACTTATTTGACTGCAGTTCTTCAGCAAACTGCCGCTGCCGGGCGGGAGTGCCTCTTCATTCAGCATTCATCATGTGCTCGAGCATGAATATGTTCGGTAAAACGAGCGCCGTGGCCCTCTCAAACAATCGGTCGACCGGCCAAAAACTAGGGCATGTCGAGTGATTTCAAGTACCACAAAACTACAATCAGAGACCGGCGTACTCAGGGGGCAAACGATGGGGGCTACGCCAAAAAGTTGTAAAAGTGGTAAAAGTTGATTTTATATTTAAAGTTCGCACTGTGGTAATGGACGGCCTATTTTTTTTCGCATTTTTCTTAATAAAAGCTGTGTTATTTTCTGCTGAATTATTTTCTTGTCAAAATTTTAGTCGTCAGAAAGTTACAGGCTGTCATTCAGAGAGACAGTCAATTAATTTTGTAATTACAATTTAATGTCTGATCACTAGGTCTGCCCGGCTAATGGTAATCAGGAGTTGATGCAGTCAGCAAATGGCAAGCTTGTTTAAAAAACTATAAAAGAGAACGCGACCGCTCGACAGCTATCAACATTCATTACACGTTCAATATTTCAAATTGCAATCTCGAAATTCAATCGATGCTATCTAAAGCTAGCCTTACTGCTGAAGCCTTGAGCTAATTACTAAGTTACTCCCCTGTGTGCATCGGTCTCGTTAGGATTAGGACACACTGCATTGCAATTAAATAGTTAAAGTATTTTATAGTCAAGAAATAAATCACCACGATAAAAGAAGGAATGATAAAAATTAGTGTAGCTAATTGGTTCGATCCAAATTGGGCCAAAAGATTATGGGTAAACACAGCAGGTGGTTTAAAACGGCCGCGACAAGCCGAAAAATACAGGCGTAATAACCTCGGAGTATTACAGGATAACTGGAAGATCTAGTACAGAACACACAGTATAGACGCAAAATAAGAGAGACTTTAATTTACACTTCAAAAGCTAAACGTTTTGTAAAATAGCCCCAAAACGTTATCCTTATTACGTCCCCATAAATCAGGGCCTCGTATCGGTCACAACAGCGTTGCTGGCTTGTTGGCACTTGGCCTTATTCCATATCTGGTTTTCAGTTTCGTTTTAATGTCGACACGAAACTTACGATAATAATGGGGAAGTTTATTTATAAAGGCTTTGTGGGGGTGAAACACGCACGGGTGTGTTTTCATTACTGTACTGTACCTGGCATGGCAGCTTGTCTGGAATTATATAAGTACAATAGGCCCAAGTTTGAAGGCATTTTAAGACAGATCTAAACTAACTAAAAATATATCTGTCTTTATCATTGCAAGCCATTAGACAAGGATGCCAATAGTTTTAGAAAATTTAGATCTGTCTTAAAGATCCTTCAAACTTGGGCCTAATATCGGCTATATAAAATAATAAAAAAATAATAACACGACAAACATAGCTAAGAACACTCCCGACTAATTCAACTTTCAAAAAACAAAATCAAAATCGGTTCATTCGTTCGGGAGCTACGATGCCACAGACAGACAGAAACATATAAGAAAACACACCTGATAAAAGCGTTTTACAGTGTAAAAAAAAGTTTGTAATTTAATTTAAGTCAAAATACAATCACAATTTTCGTAGAATGAATACCGAAATAAATAATTTACAATCTCCGTTAACATAACCTAAGTCTTTGAGTCTATTTTTAATTTTGTTTATATTTGACTGTTGTACCAAAGCTAAAATTCTAAAAAGATTAATTCAATTTCTGACAAACTATTGTATCAAAAACCGTGTGTACAAAGCAAATATAGTTACTAATTACAGCTACTAGTAATTTACAAGACCTGTTTTTAAAGCAAATGAAACTTTAATTACTAGACCTGTAGGTTGGTATTACGTTGAATTGAAGACGTCTAGCCTAGACATTCATTAGGCCCTTTGTTGTAAACACAAGGGCATTTGGTAATCTTATCTTATAATGGCTTCATACGATTATCCTAAGCCGTAAACACCCCAAGGGATTGCATTACGGTTACAGTATAGGTACAGGGTCAACTCTAAAACACGACCTTTTTCATGCGGCTTCTATGCATTGATGCATGCAACTTTCGTTCTATGAGGTTCGAAAATTCACAAAAAAACAGCTGTTTCATACACCAGCTATTTTGTCTAAAGTCAATGAACTTTTTCTTTGGAACATCTTCTTTTTTTTGGTGAATTTTCTAAGGTCATAGAACAGAAGTTGTTTGGTTCGAATAGAGGCTGCCTGTGGTAGGTCTTCAGTGTTTCAGAGTTGACCCTGTATAGGGTAGTTATAACGCTAGGGAATAGTTTACTAGAGTTTTGGTATCTAGTCTACGTCTTGTCTGCCCTGTTGTTTATATGGTAATAAAAAGGTAGCTATACTATATCTAGAGATAGGAGTAGGTAGTTTTCATAGAATCATAATTACATTTTATTAATCTTTGTTTCTCTTACCACGACTAATTGGCTGTAGCGATGTACATAAGTAAAGTTTTGAAATGCGAACCAATTTAGTATTAGCACTTTTTAGCGCTCGTAGTTTAGACCGACTAGGTTTTGGAACTGAATGGCCGGTACCGTCAGTCTTCGGATAGGCGAACGCGAACGGCGCGGCGTTTCGATCCGAGCGTTACCGTGGTTTGGATGACGTGTAAAATTGTAGGTCCGTTGTTTGACCTATAATTACTACCACCGACCCATGTCAGAAGTCTTCATCTTCGTCTTTTAATAAGTAAATACCTACGTATAAAATATTTTGGTAAATTAAGTATAACCGCGCGACCCAAAATTTAGGGCGGTACTTTACATAATATAAAACTGAAAACCATATCTATTATTTCATCATCATCATATTCAACATTGAATTCTCCTACTGCTGGGATACAGGGCTACCCTCGAAGGGTGATTAGGCCGTACGTATTCAACCGTGATTTGAACCGTTTTTTTTTGTTATTACTTTTGTAAAAATATTACACTATCGAAAGCTCCTTAATTTCAATATCAACTTCGCTTTCGTGTTTCGTGTATGACGTCACTCAGACGTCACCAACCTTTTCTAACTAATAACTATTTCTCTAGAAAACCAACGGACCGAGGAAAAAGGAAAGGGGAGAGGCGGGGTTCACCGTAAGCTGTTTCTGACATACGTTTGTCATTTCACACCCCGGCATTTGTTGCCCTTTTGGGACCCGCAATTTCACCATTGTTTAAAGAAATTAATGGTGCTTAAAAAGCAAAAATATAAAAGAATTCAGTTAAATGAACCGACTTTGTTTGTAACATTCCATCTACCGATAACGACTTGAGTTTCAAATTTTTTACCATTACGATTTTACGGCTTAATTAATATTATTAAATCTTAATGGGCATGACGACAGTATCAAAAAATCGCCGATTCAATGCTTTCAGGGCTAGCCAGATTAAAAAAATTTAAAACACATGTTTAGTTTTATTTTTAAAAAACAGATTATTAAGATTTTCAATAAATTATAGTCAAGTTCAAACGTCAATAAAGTTCCATACTTGTACTACAGCCTGACTTACCAAGTTGCAATCAATGATCGCAATCGCAATAAAAAACTAAGACAGTATGCGATTGACATTTCTATAATCTTAATATATATAAATCTCGTGTCACAATGTTTGTCCTCAATGGACTCCTAAACCACTTAACCGATTATAATAAAATTCGCACACCATGTGCAGTTCGATCCAACTTGAGAGATAGTTAGTAGTTTAAATCTCAAATTATAGTCGCAATTTTAATTTATTGCAAATTATATATATACTGATAATTTTTACTATAAATTGACAAGTTAGCATCAACATACTACGGTTGCTATAGTTACGCAATGGCTTTTGACAGGACAACGTCTGTCGAGTCAGCTAGTCGATTTATAGATTCTATATTCTATTACAGAAATGTCAATCCCATACATTGTCTCAGTTTTCTATTGCGTTTGCGATTATGGATTTGCATCTTGGCTGGGGCTGGTTCGCCATTGAAGAGGACGACGATATAACGGATTCCGGTGTAAGTGCTAGATTTAGAGCGTGACTAAAAATTCCTTCTTCCTTACACACTGCATTTTTTGACGTTATTGTTTAAATTGTTTTTGGCAACGCAAGTTGTGGATTATTCATCCGAAGTATTTGGTTCGTTCAGTGAGGAATGTTTACATTTTCTCGCAATGAGACACTGTATTATAGAACTACCTGTCTTATGCATGTGTCTTTTTATTAAATAAAAAAAAAGTTGAAGCATTAGATATTTTTTAATTGTATTGAACTATTTTTTTTATGTCTCCAAAATATCAAAGAAAAGCTTAATTAAAAGTTTACCACCGAATAAACCGAACCAACTACTATTAAGTAGTAGTTTATTAGTAGTTTGGTTGTTTAAATTAAAGTTAAAACAAAATGTTTCAAAACCACGTTACTTTTCATAGTTATACAATAATTTAAAGTTGTCTCTACATTTATTATTCAAGTTTTCTAATTAAGTCCAAATAAATGAAGTAGGTAGGTAGGTACACGATGATATTAAATTTGTTTCATTTCAGCGACTCCACTAAAATATTATGTACCAACTTCAAAACCAAAACGAAACTTATTTTAGAATCAATTTCATTGAGATTCCAGATGGATGCCACATTAAAGAATATTAAACATTTTGAACTGAAGAATTCCTGTGAGATCAAAGAGAATATGAAAGTTTTCACAAAATTAAATTGATGTGGAAAATTTTGTTAGGCTTGTTTGAAACTGAAATACGACCAACTGTGAGATTTGAACAATTAACTTATAAATACTATTGAAAACCAAGTTTATTTTTATAATTTACAAGCTGGTTGAAAGACCTACTTTACAAGCTTTTTAGTTTTTTTTTATGTAATTGAGTGACGAGACGAGCAAATCGCTTGCCTGATGTTAAACGTCACGTTTGCCCATAACAGGTCTGGGCCACCCAGAATTTTGAACTCTCAGAATTCAAGACCTTGCACGGCACAGCACTGCGCTCGTCAAACTGAGATATTACAACAAGTAGGTAGTATACATATATCAAGTCTTGCTACTGCATCTTGAAGCACTTGCCGGTGGCCGATTAAGGGGTGTGGTAAAGTAAAAGTTTGTAAAAAAAATATTAATTCATCCAACAATTTCAAAACCGAACTGCAAAATGTAGCCTAAGATACGCCGAATACAAGCACGGTACAAATACACCTTGCAATCTAAAACTTGTCAAGTTCTTGACAAGAACGTCGTAAATCGCTAGAAGATTTCCTAAAATCATGTAGGTTATACTTTTACACCCCAAAAACATTATCCTTCTTTCTTAGACAGTTGGGTAAAATGCTCAAAGCTCCATTATTCGAAGAGCAAATTGAGCTAACGAGGACGTCGATGAACGCTTTGAGACAGTCAATATTCAGTAAAGAAGACCAATTATTCTGAATCGGTTCAAAAGAAGCCAGTTGAATTGCTAATAGCAGCTAAGAAATAAGAAAAGCAGATGTAGAGTGTTTTATCGTAAAATTTTAGATCTACGAATTAATGTTTTATTAAACATTTGTGTCGGCATTTAACTTTAGTAGTTACTATTCTTGAGCTTACCTGCTTAGTCGAGAAGGCGGTGCAATCCGTCAGACAGAAAAATCACAGAACTATGAACGCACTAACTTTGGATACGCCAGCTAGACTATTGCGAGCAACTAGGAATCGGCGACAAGAATAGTAGACTAGCGCGATCGGTGGAAGCGACCAGCTAAGTCAGCTGTCGTGTCTCGAACTGGCTGCATTGTGCAAGCCACGGGCGAAGAAGCATTCACTCTATAGGTGCAATGTGCAATAAAACCACACGGCTCTCGTAGAAGCGGAGACGGCACCCAGACACATAAAATTTAACAATATCCCCGGCATATCCCCGACGCTATAAAATTATGGAAATGAACCCTTTTCTCGTAGTTTTCAGGTTCAGGTTAAATTTATAGGTAGGTAATAAAATGTTCTTATATTTTTTAGGTGAACCAAGAAATGAAAAATAAAAAAATAAAATGAAATTGTTATAAAGCACCAAGTTGAAAATCTTTACATAAACGTACATGTATAAGCTTTATGGGAGTCTGATAAGAATAACAATACAACAGCTTATCAATACAAATTAATTTGAATATCTGTCAAATTAATAGTTACTTATTATCGGTCTGATATAGTCGGCAGTAGGTACAATTATTTCTTTGAAATCGAAATGATTAGAATCTGTTCCAAATATCAAGATTAGATAAAAACTATGCAAAGATTAGAAAACTAATCATATGCAACCTTTAATCCTCCCACTGCTGGGATACAGGTCTACCCTCGAAGGGTGAAAACTAATGATAACCTATAAAAGTCTCAATTAAGTGAGGAAAGTGTTTACTCCACCTATTAATAAAAACAAAAAAGAACTTTTGAAGTTTTAAACACATACGACATAAATCGAAAAAGACTAAGGACTGCCTCTTTCACTTGTAACCAGAAAACCACCACATCCATCGCCTAGCGTGCTCACCCCTTCCCACGTGCACGGCATTCGATCGGCAAAGACAAAGCGATGTCAACGCACCGGCGACAGGCGAGCGATGACCGCGCCTCGAGCCACCCGACCAGGGGCCCAATTCTGGCCAGTGAGACATTATCTCGGTCACTGTCGCTCTCATTAGAGATGTCATGAGTTTGAGAGGGACCGAGGTATCTCGAGCGTCTAAGAATAGGGTCCCAGGTACTACGAAGTTGGGCAAATTGGACATAAGGATAAACTAGTCGTACGCGCCGGACTGAACCTCGCAGCCTCTATATCGCCAGAATGACTTTAGCATTTATTTCCAATTTGAGCGTAAAAATGGTATTAAATTAACTACTTACTTGCAAAATATCTTGTATACTCGTAATCAGCCGTACTCAATACAAACATACAAATGCTAATTAGTCCCCTACACTCTGAGATATCACACTCCTTTCGGTCAACTATCACGTAAACCCCCCCTTTTTTTTTTTGGGGGGGGTGGGAAATCATCAAATGACCCCTCCCACTCTTGGGCAGAGCGGAAGGGAGTGTCAGACTTCTACTGACCAAAAACCACCCATGTTCCTTCTACGCCCTTGTGACGCCGAGGCCGCGGTAACTTCTACCCGCAGCCCCGACGGGCATGGGCCCTTTCGGGCCCCTTCCATGTTGCTGACATCTCTTTGAGGCGCGCGTGGAACACGAACGCGCCGTCGACACGACCTGTGTCGTCATAAGACGGACGGACAGCGAGCTAGCCCAATAGCTCACCGTCCACAGGCCCGCGTCTACGGTGGCCGGAGGTCGTCACGTGACCCCCGACGCCCGGAGCGCCTCCCACGGCGGCGGCTGGGACGAGAGGTTCTCTCCCTCTCACGTTCCGCCACCTCCTTCGCTAGCATCACTGCTTCGCAGAAGGAGGCGACGGCGTCCCATTCCTCCTCGCCCCGGACCATGGCTTGCACCAGGGCCGGACGCGAGAGATCGCCGCCGCCGATCGCCGCTACGAGAACACGGCGGGGCTCCACCCAAGCGGGGCAGACCTCCACGGTGTGCTCCACCGTGTCCTCCGGCCGATCCTCACAGTGGTTGCATCCGGGCGTTTCCTCCCGCCTGATTCGGTGCAGGTACCTCCCGAAACAACCATGTCCGGTGAGGACCTGCGTCAGACGGAAGGTAAGGGCGCCGTGGCGCCTCTCAAGCCACTCCTCAAAGAGGGGACTTACCGCCACTATTGTGGCGTGCCCTGCACGGGGTTGCGACAGTCGCTGTCTCCATGTCGCCATGAGATCGCAACGTAAACCCCCCTGGAATGTCATTTGGGTCAAGAATTATAAGAATTTAGACCTTTTTACGGCAGGACGTCAAATTTTCAGATGCTTCCGGGTAAGCAAAGCTTGCCGTGATTTGTTTTTAACACGCTTATATGTATTAGCTTCACCTGTATGTTTGTAACCGACTCCTTTGGGCGCGATTTTGACCCACTTTAAACGGCCGGATTTCGTTCAAACTTTGTAGATATATCGAGGATCGATGACAATAAATTATTATAGGTACAAAAAATAAAAAAAATATACTTTTAAATAAATTAAAATAATTATATGAAGCTTATAAATTGTGTTTTTGCTCCGAACGCGATTTCTACGATTACTGTTAGCTAAGCTGTGACTCGGTACGCGAATTATGTGACTACTGCTGGCTAAGCTGTGGTTCCCCATGGCTACTAGTACATATTCTGCTACGTGCCGCGTTTGTCAAAGAGCGATTACAATGCGTGTTTTTTAGTTTTTTAAACTATTCTATATTATTTCCTTATTTGGGTATCTGTAGCAGGATCTTGTCCACTACTATTTTTAACCACGCACTACGACAAATTTTTAAGCCTACAGTAACGCACAAATATATTTTTATGCCTCTGTTAACGCAATAGGTACCTTTAATTCTTACGCCTCTTTTAACGCACAACAGTTTTTTTTGCACAACAGCGCAAAGGGTTATTTCACCCTCCCTTTAATATTTAAAGCCCATATTAACGCACTTTTTTTTAAATAAAAGAGCGGCAAAAAGCAGGTGGTTAGTCTGATAGTAAGCAAAACCGCCGAATATGAATATGAACACCTGCAACACTAGCGGCGTTGACTTATTTTACTATTCTATACTTATTTTTAATTGTGGTATTGATTACTATGGTTTGTTCAGTTGGATTAAGCTTTATCATAATATTTTTTTGCATTTATAACATTACTCGTAGTTTAAATGTGAGATGTTAAATAATCTTTATTACATGAACTAAGGTAAACAAACCTTAAATCATAAAAAGCTGCGATGTCCAGACAATGAGCCAGCGTTAATACACAATGAGTAATTGCTTTGCTCTGAAAAAGCTTATGGCGATCTCAGATAAACCTAGAGAGAAAGATGGAGCACGTTAGGTTTGGGCAAAGTCACGAATTCTACTTTCGCTACGTACGCGCGAAAGTAGAGTTCTCAAGTTCTACAGTGCCGCGGGCAGGGGAGTATTGCTAAGTTAAATGTGTACGTCTTTCTCTTGTGTGTGTTCTTGGCTTCACCCAAATCAAACGCAGTGCTCCATCTTTATCTTTATGTTTGTCTTAGATTGAGATCGGATTATTAGGCTCCATTAAACATCGTATTGGGTTAATTAATAAAGTAGAGATGTTTTTGCTGTAATAAAGCTAATTACTAATTACTGCGGTGATAAGCTATAAGATTCTGAGGTTTAAATGTGTTTCTACTTACCTAGAAAAGGCTATAAAGATATCATTTTTATTCGACATTATTTGTGTTTTTTTTCTATCATCAATATATATAAAAGTGAAGGTCGTGACTGACTGACAGATCAACGCACAGCCTAAACCGCTTAAGCTACAAACTTCAAATTTGGAAAAAAGTTTAATATCAAAAAGCGGACGCACACTAAGAAAGGAATTTGCCCAATTCAACCCCTAAGAGGGTGAAAAGGGGTGTTTAAGTTTGTATGAAAAAAATATTTTTCTTAATGCTACGATTATCAAACTTTGCGAATATACTAAAGTTAAAAAATAATCGACTCCTATTTCATCATTTTTGAAAAATCAACCCCTAAAGGGGTGAAACCGAGCAAGGAAGTTTGTATGAAGATTTTTTTTTTAATGCTGTGGTTATGAAACTTTGCAAATATACTAAGCTTAAGAAAATAATTGACACTTATTTTTTTGTTTTTTGAAAATCAACCCCTAAAGGGGTGAAACGGAGTATTGAAGTTTGTATGGAGATTTTTTTTTTGATACTGTGGCTACGAAACTTTGCAGATATACTAAGCTAAAAAAAATAATTGACACTTATTTTTTTGTTTTCTGAAAATCAACCCCTAAAGGGGTTAAACGGAGTGTTGAAGTTTGTATAAAATTATTTTTTTCCTAATACTTCGATAATTTAACTTTGCTAATGTAATAAGCTAAAAAAAATATTAGATACCTGTTTCATTATTTTTTGAAAATCTACCCCTGAAAGGGTTTAACAGAGTGTTGAATCAACGCATCAACATTAACAGATCAACGCACAGCCTAAACCGCTTAAGCTACAAACGTCAAATTTGAACAAAAGTTTTATACCAAAAAGCGGACGCACACTAAGAAAGGAATTTGCCCAATTCAACCCCTAAAGGGGTGAAAAGGGGTGTTTAAGTTTGTATGAAAAAAATATTTTTCTTAATGATACGATTATTAAACTTTGCGAATATACTAAAGTTAAAAAAATAATTGACACCTATTTCATCATTTTTGAAAAATCAACCCCTAAAGGGGTGAAACGGAGTATTGAAGTTTGTATGAAGAATTTTTTTTGATGCTGTGGTTACGAAACTTTGCCAATATACTAAGCTAAAAGAAATAATAGACATTTATTATTTTGGATTTTGAAAATCAACCCCCAAAGGGGTTAAATGGAGTGTTGAAGTTTGTATGAAATTATTTTTTTCCCTATGCTACGATTATTTAATTTTGCATATGTACTAAGATAAAAAAATAATAGATTCCTGTTTCATTATTTTTGGACAATCAACCCTTAAAGGGGTGAAACGAGGTATTAAAGTTTGTATGGAAATATTTTTTTCTTAATGCTACTATTATTTAACTTTGCAAATTTACTAAGCTAAAAAAAATAATAGACACCTAAGTATATTTTTGTTTTTGAAAATCAACCCCTAAAGGGCTGAAATGGAGTATTGAAGTTTGTATACAAATATTTTTTTCCAATGCTACGATTATTTAACTTTGCAAATGTACTAAGTTATATAAATAATATTTACATGTTTCATTATTTTTGAAAAAACAACCCCTAAAGGGGTGAAATGGTGTAGTAAATATAATACGGAGAGAGAATTGTAATGACTCACTGACAGACAACGCACAGCCTAAACCGCTGGCCGTAGAAATTTGAAATATGGAGGGTGTGTTTGTCTTGATGAGTAAACGTGTACCAATAAAGAATTTTTTGAAATTCTACCTCTAAAGGGGTGAAATAGGGTGTTAAAGTCAGGATGGAGAAGCATTGTTTTTGACGTCACGGTATTGAAACTTTACAAATATACGAAGCTTAACAAAATAACGAACACCTATTTCACAATTTTTGGAAAATCAACCCCTGTGGGGGTGAAATGGCGTGGTAAAGATAGTACGGTGAAAGAATTTGTTTTGATGCTAACTCAATGAAACTTTACAGATGTACTAAACTTAAGGCGGGTAAACAACACCAGGAAAAAAAACAATAAGCTAGTGTAAACATAAAATCCAAATAAAATATTAATAGGACTTACATACATACTCGTATTATACTACTAGCTTCCGCCCACGGCTTCGCTCGCGTGGACTATACCTCGGGAACCGATAATTAATTTAACCCTCCTTTTTTGAGAACATGTAAAAAGCGTCATACAATGGAAGCAGGGACCCCAAAAACCCCCAGATGCCAAAACAGATGCTAAATCAGCCCCCTCGAATCATGTAGAAAAAATAATGGCGGCCATTTTGAATCATTTGGATTTTTGCCACAACCATCAAGTAGCCCTTGCTAACTCCTATGACATCTAGTCAAACACCCACCCATCTTCAACCGTTTCGGAGATATAGACCCTCAAAGTTTGTATGGCGGCCATGTTTTTGAGGCGACTATGTTATTTTTAATGGCTCCAAAAAGGTCCGAGATTTTGGTGACTTTTTAGTCTCAGCGCTTTGGTAAAAATGTTTTTAATTTTCGAGATAATTAGCAGTTCCACCTCGAGGATATGACTTTTCGAAGGTTTTGGATTTTTTCCTGGTGTTGTTTACCCGCCTTAAGTTTAGTACATCTGTAAAGTTTCATTGAGTTAGCATCAAAACAAATTCTTTCACCGTACTATCTTTACCACGCCATTTCACCCCCACAGGGGTTGATTTTCCAAAAATGGTGAAATAGGTGTTCGTTATTTTGTTAAGCTTCGTATATTTGTAAAGTTTCAATACCGTGACGTCAAAAACAATGCTTCTCCATCCTAACTTTAACACCCTATTTCACCCCTTTAGAGGTAGAATTTCAAAAAATTCTTTATTGGTACACGTTTACTCATCAAGACAAACACACCCTCCATATTTCAAATTTCTACGGCCAGCGGTTTAGGCTGTGCGTTGTCTGTCAGTGAGTCATTACAATTCTCTCTCCGTACTATATTTACTACACCATTTCACCCCTTTAGGGGTTGTTTTTTCAAAAATAATGAAACATGTATCTATTATTTTTATAACTTAGTACATTTGCAAAGTTAAATAATCGTAGCATTGGGAAAAAAATATTTGTATACAAACTTCAATACTCCATTTCAGCCCTTTAGGGGTTGATTTTCAAAAACAAAAATATACTTAGGTGTCTTTTATTCTTTTTTAGCTTAGTAAATTTGCAAAGTTAAATAATAGTAGCATTAAGAAAAAAATATTTCCATACAAACTTTAATACCTCGTTTCACCCCTTTAAGGGTTGATTGTCCAAAAATAATGAAACAGGAATCTATTATTTTTTTATCTTAGTACATCTGCAAAATTAAATAATCGTAGCATAGGGAAAAAAATAATTTCATACAAACTTCAACACTCCATTTAACCCCTTTGGGGGTTGATTTTCAAAATCCAAAATAATAAATGTCTATTATTTCTTTTAGCTTAGTATATTGGCAAAGTTTCGTAACCACAGCATCAAAAAAATTCTTCATACAAACTTCAATACTCCGTTTCACCCCTTTAGGGGTTGATTTTTCAAAAATGATGAAATAGGTGTCGATTATTTTTTTAACTTTAGTATATTCGCAAAGTTTGATAATCGTAGCATTAAGAAAAATATTTTTTTCATACAAACTTAAACACCCCTTTTCACCCCTTTAGGGGTTGAATTGGGCAAATTCCTTTCTTAGTGTGCGTCCGCTTTTTGGTATAAAACTTTTGTCCAAATTTGACGTTTGTAGCTTAAGCGGTTTAGGCTGTGCATTGATCTGTTAATGTTGATGCGTTGATTCAACACTCTGTTTAACCCTTTCAGGGGTGGATTTTCAAAAAATAATGAAACAGGTATCTAATATTTTTTTTAGCTTATTACAATAGCAAAGTTAAATAATCGAAGTATTAGGAAAAAAATATTTTTATACAAACTTCAACACTCCGTTTAACCCCTTTAGGGGTTGATTTTCAGAAAACAAAAAAATAAGTGTCAATTATTTTTTTTTAGCTTAGTATATCTGCAAAGTTTCGTAGCCACAGTATCAAAAAAAAAATCTCCATACAAACTTCAATACTCCGTTTCACCCCTTTAGGGGTTGATTTTCAAAAAACAAAAAAATAAGTGTCAATTATTTTCTTAAGCTTAGTATATATGCAAAGTTTCATAACCACAGCATTAAAAAAAAAATCTTCATACAAACTTTATTGCTCCGTTTCACCCCTTTAGGGGTTGATTTTAAAAAAATGTTGAAATAGGTGTCAATTATTTTTTTAACTTTAGTATATTCGCAAAGTTTGATATTCGTAGCATAAAGAAAAAAAAATTTTTCATACAAACTTAAACACTCTTTTTCACCCTCTTAAGGGTTGAATTGGGCAAATTCCTTTCTTAGTGTGCGTCCGCTTTTTGATATTAAACTTTTGTCCAAATTTGAAGTTTGTAGCTTAAGCGGTTTAGGCTGTGCGTTGATCTGTCAGTCAGTCACGACCTTCACTTTTATATATATTGATGATTGATAATCAATTTTTGATTATTTTAAATTACCTATAGGTACACCGTAGCTAAAGCAATTCGTTTTTTTAACAATTTTAGTTAAATAAACAAATGGTAAGATGCTTAAGTTTACATTATTAGATCCACTCCATGTCTAAAAACCTGGCGAAGGGCGTGTCCAAAATATTGACCGCCCCATGGACTCAAGCGGTGCTGAGCAAGCCGCATGCATGGCTGGCTGTGCTGATGTGACGACCAGTGGAGCAGAACCCTGACTATACTGTTTTTTTAGGGTTCCGTACTAAAGGGTTAAACGGGACCCTTTAGAGTCCGGTATCCGTCTGTCTGTCTGTCCGTCTGTCACCAGGCTGTATCTCAGGAACCGTGTAAGTTATACAGTTGACATTTGCACAGATGATGGATTCCTGTTGCCACTAAAACAATAAATACTAAAAAAACAGAATAAATTAAATATTTAAGGGGGCTCCCATACAACAAACGAGATTTTTTTGCCCGTTTTAGAGATAATGATAAGGAACCCTTTGTGCGCGAGTCCGATTTGCACTTAGCCGATTTTTTTTTATTCATTGATAGGCTTGTGTTTGACCACCATCTCGCCGGATGGTAAGCAATGATGCGGTCTACGATGAAGCCGGCTTGCCTTGAAGAATTCACTCTTGACTTGAGGACATCCAAATAGAGACAAGCGTATCGTTTGGTCACAAGCCTGATGGGTCGACAACTCAATCATCGCGGTACTAACGATTAATATATGGCCAGGACAGAGACCAATTTTGTAACAGCGTGAAATCGTAAATCCAGTAGAAGATGATGATAATATTTAGTGACAATTAATATTTGTTGAAGATATTCTTTATTTGAGCTCAGGATCGGTAAATGAAGCCAATCATTTATTGATCATCGAGGTTACGGAAATGACAGGTATAGTCATCACAAAATAAGGGGCCCGTTTTGACTATTGTCATCGCGACGTAACTAGTGATGTTACCATATGAGTCGATATTCGATACTCACGATAAATCAATTCAAGTTTGTATGAGTATTTGATCGATTTCGTTATGTATTGTATTTGTATGTTAGTTCATTGGATTAAGGTTTTGATTAGAAAATTTAGCTTAAACTTTAATATTGTGGCATTTTGAAATGATACTGTGGTACAAAAGGTCAATTTGTCTTTAATTTAATATTTTTAGTTACAATAACATTCACTCAATCACAAACAAATAAGAAAAAGCGAAAGTTAGTAAACCATTCTGTGAATTTATTTGCGTCCATTTATTCGTGATATTCTTTTGTACTTTTAGACTCGAATCAGTAAGGCATCATTAACAAAACCTCCCCCGGCTGATCCAGCCGATCAATATTTAATTACTATTAAAATCGAATGAAGCTGGTGAAATTCAGTAATTAATTGGTTACAACACTAATATTTGAAAAAAGAAGACTGAGAACGTAACTGTTTCTGACAGTTTCGTTATAATTTGACATTGCATGCTACTATAAAGTATGGGCGAAAAGCGTTCCAAGTTACATTTTAGGGTCTTTCTCAAGTCTCAAAACGGGCCTCTTATTTTGTGTTGATTATAGTTATCATGATAATAAATAATAATAGAAAAGTATTTCTGCTCGTTTTTTGCACCTTTACCCTACGATATCAGTCCGAGTCGAAAGTCAAGTGTGGTCTTAAAAGACACTGGTAAAAACACATGTTCAGATCAAGATAAGGCGACAAAAAGACGGTGGAAACGTAAGAATACGCGATTTGGGACAGAATCGGGTTTTCGAAATGGCCCCAAATACGGGTATTGCCCTTTTGAGAATTGCGTCTTTTACGGGAATTTCAATTTTTTGCAAAAGCTTTTTATAAGGTAGGTACTTAGATAGTTGGTCTGGAATAAAGAAAAGCGTTTTAGTTTGGATCGTTATAGCATGATGATGACGCTGGAATACATAAAAAAACGACAATTTCCGACGAGTGACAACTCAATTGGAAGAGAATAAAACCATTACCATTACCAGTAGTGGTAGGACTGGTAGGGCTCTTTTGCAGAGCCGGCCTGGGGAAGTACCACACCTTTGCCAGTTATTCCACCGCCAAGCAGCAATGTGCTAACATTACTGTGTTCCGGTTGGAAGGGCATTGTTTCCAGTGATATTACAGGGCAAACGGGAGATTAAACAACTTATATCTCAGGGTGACGAGCGCAGTACTGTGCCACGTAGGGTCTTAAATTCTGCGAGTTCAAAATTCTGGGTGGCGCAGTCCTATTATGGGCAAACGTGACGTTTAACATCAGGCGAGCGATTTGCTCGTCTCGTCACTCCATTATTATACATAAAAAAAAACCATGACAACACCTGGATTCGAATAGTGCAGGACCAAGGCAGTTCGCACACTAAACTGTTTCGGTTCTACTAACTGATCAGTTGATCACGCTTAGTCCTTAGAATCTTTTTCATAAGTTTAAATGTCTATGTGAACTTGTCAAAGAGGCCTGGAGCGTAGCATGCTAAACATTAGAAAAATTGAACGAGTACGACATACGAAGATTAGAAGCAAAACCAAAGCTACCGATGCCCTAATGTTTGCTCAAAAACTTAAGTGGAAATGGGCAGGTCACGTGGCAAGACTGTCAGACGAGCGATGGACCATAAGGATAACACGTTGGAGAGGCCCAAGTGGTAAACGCCATAGAGGAAGACCACTTATAAGATGGGAAGACGACCTCATAAAAACGGCTGGACCCAACTGGCTGCAAAGAGCGAAGAATAGGGAAGAGTGGTTTTCTTTGGAGGAGGCCTTCACCTGCGGAGGGGTCCTTGCAAAAGAAGATTAACTAAGAATTTTTCTCTTTTTTTTTTTCTAAATGATGTTCTCTTTTTGCAAGGAATAAAAGGCTTTTTTGTTTTATTTTTATTTATGTGAAATAACGATCTTTAAAAAATCAGGGCTAGCCATTCGGCCTATAGAGGTACAGGGTTATACAGAAGGGTATGCTAAGCCGAAAAGATAAACCAAAAAATTCAGCTGTTCCATAGAAAAATGTCAACATTCGACAAAATATATGGAACAGCTGATTTTTTTTTCGCTAATTCCGGATTGGTCCCAAAGTAAAATTTGGTTAGCATGCCCTTTCTGCATAACTCCATACAAACTTACTATAAAGAAGAATATCAGTTCAACCTATTGTCTTTTCAAGCGAATATTAAAATCACCCTGTTTTCCCGTCCTTTACACAATATACAAAATAGTGCAAACACATCCTTTAGTTACATTACTCCTTTTTCCTACCGTGTCTAGACTGGCTGAGTCTAGACGGTACCTACAAGCGTCTCGCCGCTCGCCGGTGGACGACCGCTCCGGAAATGCATTAATTTCACATTTCCTAGTCTCTAGGTACACAACGTAGGTCCTTTTTACCATTTTGCTAAGGACCGATAGCAAACGGCGCTTGGAGAGTTTAAAATGTTTGCTTTCGACACATGTTGCCCCGAGGAGGCATACAGTTTCTTTCATGGAAAACTTACGTTTATTGCCAAGTGAAAGGATGCGGCTGGTGAGGGATCGAAGGTAGCATATGGGGATTAAGATTACGACGATAATGAAAGTAATACATATCTAATTATCTATGTATTAGGAATACTTAAAGGCACTCCCAAAATCTTTACAAAAATTATAAAAAAAAATATTTGGTGTAGGTACACTTTTATAACCTAACTTCCGTTTACTACTAAACTTCCATCAACTGAAAACATAATTTAAATAAATTTTAATAAAATACGAAAATACCTGACCAAATAGGTACAATTTAACTATAATACATTTTAGGGTAGCTAAAGTTTACCTCAAACTTTATAACAGCATCAATGAAACTCCCCTCGAACTTCTCTTCAGCAGTTCAGCGTTTTATTTCCTCTTCCTAGACTGTCAAGGGGTCTGGGATGTCTAGACATATCGTAATGGCGTCTGGTAAAGATAAGCCGAGAAAAGTTACGCGTCCTACAGTAGGTACCTACAGCCAATGTCTAGCCGTCTCGCCGGGACTGCACATTCTCATCGAAGCTACAGAGTAGCTATCACACAGATCGAGTGCTCCTACGAACAGAATCGAATCTGCAAATTACGACTTTTTCCTTGTCAATTATATTTTATCAATTATACGAATATTTAATATACTTTTAGGAAAAACAAATAATTCTAAAATAAAGAAAAATAAATTGACATGTACCTATTAAATCGAATAAAGTTGATACACGTTTTAACTTATTCATTTGGGTTACATTTTGACTTTTAATTGGACCCATTTACGCAAACAAGATCTAACCCACAGCAAGCCAATATTAAGAAATCAATTTTTTGAAAATAGTGTGCAAAACGTATAGAACTTAAAAAAGTAGTCTAATGGTAGTCGTATGTTTTAGCCTGTAGAAAGCTAGAATTGGATTTCAAAAAGCTAGAACATTTAATTTAAATTCCTTTATGTACCTAAGTCAATTTCAGTGAAACAGTGGGTTAGTTCTTGTTTGCGTAAATGGGTCCAATTGCTCTCCTGTAAAAAATGCCATTTGCAGTTTCGATAGTGTTTGTTGGAGCAGTCGAAATATTGTAAATGCGGAACCATAATACCGCTCGGGTGTTGAACGCTCTGCCTGAGTGGGTGTTTCCCGATAGATTTACCTAATGTAGTTTCATTTTCAAGTCGCGAGTAAATCGGTGTCTCCTAGGCAAGCGTGCTCCATCGTAGACCGCATCATTGCTTACCATGCCATGAGGCGAGATGGCGGTCAAACGCAAGCCCATCACTAAATAAAAAAAAAAATAATAATAATAATAAACTTATTATAAGGAAACGGTATCCTAAGCCGAAAAAGGCTAAATACTGCTAATACTAAGTACTCATCATTATGAACAACTTTAACCATGGGGCCAAGGTTGGAATCGCGAAAAAATATTAGCTATTCTATTGGTCGGTAGTGCCACGGGTAACTAAGTAGATCACGGGTAATTTTGTTGTATGCGTTCAATGAGCCAATCAGAGAAGTAGTGCCATGGGAAAGTAAAATTACCTATGACACTACTGGTAGTGCCAAGCAGTAGTTCCACGGGTAATGGACGCCATTTTGTTGAGTGTCATTCACATTTTTCTACGGAACAGCTGGGTTTTTATATTCGCGATTTCAGAGTTTATTAAAAAAATATATATTTCGTACTTTGAAATTGAATCGAGCTATCACCACCGCTTTACATACTGTTACTGAAACAAGCAACAACACCTTTATAGCAGTCTCATAAAGTCGACATTTTATCGTCGGAAACACAATACCCAGCTCAGTTGCAAGTAAAAATATTACCTAGTTAGTCGTAGGCGTTACTCAACCCTAATTGAGTTTTGTGCAAACGTTGCAGGAATGTGAGAATGTAGTTGCCGCGCGTATTGGCTAGACGAGTTTCGGGTGTGAAGATATGAACGCTCGATAACGAATATGACGGATATGAAGGACATGCCGAATATGAAGGTGACGGTCATGACGATATTATGACGGTATGACGATCATACAGCAAATTCTGGTAAAAACAGTGTAACAGCCTAAATCGAGTAATTGGTACTACGAAAAAGAAACGGCATATTGAAAGAAGGCTTTACATTCCACTACCCCATTTAAAATACTGGCGTTAGAGGACCTTAATAAACAGAAGGATACTGGTCATTTGCTGTAGTCTTTGTGTTAGCCACCGCTATCGTATTATTCCAGCAACATGACATTCACAAAATACAGTGCGACTAACTTATTTATAAAGTGGCAAAATTCTAAACCAAAACCAACCTGACAGTCGGTTTCATTCATAAAATACTTTACTGGTTCCAGACTTAACTCTGCTAATAATTTAGTCATATTCTACCAACGTCCACCTAAAACCAGTTTAACTATCGGCCAAAGATTTCATCATTTCCATTTCCCTTCATGTCTTTGTTTCGCCGTCTTTCACAATGACGGATTCGCGGTTTTTGCGGCGACTCATTTGCAACTTCTTTCGGGCATGCCTTTCTAAACATGGGCGGAAAACTGTTTGCAATGTGAGGATGTATGAGGATACCTATTCGTTTCGGGAAAGTTGGAAAACAAGATAAAGTGGCAAGTTTATCGCGAATAACGGCCTAAACATTAAGCTCATAGGTTTTGCTTCGCTTGGACGCTCTTTCTGCATTTTTAAATCGCGAATATATAATAAATCAGCTGTTCCATAAAAAAAATTCAATGACACTCGACAAATGTACAGCTGATTTATTTTTCGAAACTTCAGGGTGGTCCCATATTAAAAGATGTTTAATGATGAGTACTGTGAGTCCTTTTCGGCTTAGCATACTCTTTTCTAATAACCCTGTACCTATATCTAGTAGTGGACTGATGAGGGCTGATGGTGATGGTGATGATGATGCGATCCAAGCAGGAAAAATTAATTAAAAACTAAAAAAGTTCGTAAAGCCCAGTGGCTGGACTTGTGTCACAGTTTTTAAGCCGAAATAAGAACACTGAGCCTGCATTTAGTATTTTGCACATATGTAGGTACTAGACAGATTCCAGTGTCCTTAGCTTGGAGCCCTATTCTGTAGTATGCGATATTATAGTATTTCCACCATTGTCTTTCTTACTAAAAATCTGAAAGAGATAGGGCCCGAGATAGGGGAAAATTGCGTCAAGTAGAGGCCTATACCCAACAGTGGGTTGACACAGGTTGACAATGATGATGAAAATGAGTGTGACTGACATAATATATTTTTTAATAAAAATAACGTTTCACTGTCATATCTCTCCACTAGGTTTCCCAGTCGGAGATGCCATGGGAGACACTCAAAGACAAGGACAACTAACACCCAGACCCAGAACAGATATTATATAAATATATATTATTTAAATTCATCTTTGAACCATCTGCCCGGCTGTGAATCGAACCCGGGACCTCTTACTCAATATCATAAGGCGGATATACTACCGCTGAGACAAGCAGGTCGTCAAAATTATCGCACACGCCAGAATAGGACCCCTGGTAAGTGAGTAAAACCTCGCCCTGACATGATTACAGAGTATCGAAACTCGACCGATATTCACTGAACCAGTTTGATTGTACAAGTGTAGAGTTACACTTGAATACATAACATATCGTATTGTCTACGAGATTTCAATGCATCAATCGGTTAGCGCATACAAACCTTACCACCAACTTATTTGTATAGGCCATTTAATTTAGGGAAAAAACTCAAATGTGGTAAAGAAACAATCATAAAATAAATGTAGAAGAAACCTAAATTTTGTTTTTAAGAAAAGGGTATGGATGGCTAAGCCGAAAAAAGCATTTAATATAATATTTTTCGGTTGAAAAGCCGCTTGGAAATGTGTTTCAAAAACATTTTTTTATTCGGTATCGGGGCTGATTCAGCAGGGTCGTTGAGTTCCAGTCTATTTTTCTATGGAACAGCTGTTTTTTACGATTTCTGGGCTAGTCCCACAGTTGTTAAAGTTGTTCATAATGATGAGTGAGCCCTTTCTGGCTCAGCATACCCTTTCCTTATAACCCTGTATTAGTTATTCTATGATATAATATTAGTTGGTTCTTTGTACAACGTTTTGCAAATTCACTCGAGTATTTTGCCACAAGGACGTTTAAAGAAAGATGCATTTTTCAGGATCGTGCACGTTTGTAGAGTCCCCAAGTTCCCAACACAGACACACTGAAGTGTCTACGTGCTGGTTGTTTGAAGAAGGTATTACGAATTTACGAGTAAATAGAAGAATAACAAAAATTGGAACGAGGTAAATTGAACTATACAGTTTGTGACTCTATTTTCATTCATAGTAAACTCAAATTTCTTTGCAAGACAAAGAAGAGTATTAGACTATGGTAGGTTTGTTTTTTAAAACTTTTTACAAGCTTTAATTCAACTTCCGAATCGTGCAACTGAATAGGCTATTTGACAGTATGAACAATAAAGTGCTAAATGCTGTTATCCACATTTATTATAATTTTTTAAAGGGATTTGCAATTATCCGATTTAAATATAATGGCTATTTTATTTTAAAACCCTTGTTAAAAAGTTATTAATTTCTCAATTATGTCACGTGATACAAAACGGTCAGGATTGGCTTAATGACGTCACAACACAGTAATGAGATCTGTCATTGTTGCAGTCTTACGATTTTTGATCTGTTTATATAAGATTTTGAAATATTAACGTGAAAATTTGTGGTATTTTACAATCTTCATTGTATATTTTGGTATTCCACTCCGTCATGGATGTCAATTTTGTGAAAGCAGATAGCAGAAACTTGCCCAAAGTGGACGCAATCATGGTTGGAATGTTCTTCAAAAATAACTCCGATTTTTATTCTGCAGAGCTGAGAAATGTAAAAGCAGCAATGTAAGAATCATAAATATAACACTACGTAAGTAACCTTAATCCTGCGAAGGCGAAATAATAGTCTTTCTTTCAGTAGTAGTTTTTTAGGTTATAAAGAATAATGATCTAACTGACCATCATAAAATTGTATTCTAACCTCAAACAGTTTGTACCCATAAATTATGTTTCTTAATTACATTAGAGGTAAGTACTTACATCAAAGTGGTCCTCCTGTGAGGACCACTTTGATGTAAGTTCTTCTGTAAGAAAACATTTGAATTAACCACATAAACATTCGGCACATAAATAAACAATTTTTCTGGAGTTTTTATTGACGTATTGGTGCAGTTTGGCACTGCACACCATTTATAACTCATTTTCTTGTTAAACAGTAGAACGACAGCAGTACCAAAGCACTTAGGAAAGACTTGAACTATTGAAGTGTGTTTTGATTACTGTGTTGTGACGTCACGGGGGGTAATGCCGCCATATTGCTCGAATTAACGTTATAGCGGGATAATTAAACTATTCATTTTTAAGTTTGAATTTTTAATCGGAAAACATTACAGAATTAAAAATAACAATTTTTTATGGGTTCCTTAGACACCATTAAATAATCTGAGATGGATTACAAAACCTTGTCAAATAGCCTATTTTGAACTACTTTCTGATGTCTGAAGATGAAATTTGAAATACCTGTGCAAATCCAATGACTTGCAATAAACGATTTTGTTTTCTACTTTGTTATGACTATGCTCTTTGGCATAAGTATGACAAACTTCACACATAAATCAAAATTAGTTCTACAACAATAAGCTGTACCTACACTACCTAGATAGTAAGCGAATTCAGAATTTACATTTAAAATCTAAGCTAACAACTAATCCTATAAACATTTGGGTCACTTCTTCAGAATAATAAAATATAGTTCAAGAGAAATTCGGATCTAATAAAAGCTTATGAAATAACACTTACTTGAAAGAGCATCAAGAATGCTTTGAGTTATTGTAAAATGGTACCACCTCAGCGGCCATTTGCAATTTTCACCCGTTCCCGCCATATTTTTCCCGTCAAAAATGAAAAGTTTTCTGAACCTCACCTGAACGGAACCTGTCTACGCTTAGATTAAAGAGGATTTACATTTAAATGAAATACTTACTAACTCTTTATGCTGGTTTTTATGTTCTTTTTCGAAAAATGGCGTCCAAGTTTCGCAACAAAAGTGTCTGCTGTGCGATGGTCCTTTGTCAAGTTTCTAATAAACGTTTTAATAATTGCTTTTAATTTATAGCCGCAGGCAGTTTCAATTCACTTATTGTACTATTTTCCATTGAGACAATTGTGTAAAATAGTTTTCAGTACTATGATGGACGAAATAAAAAAATAGATGGCAAAACCACAACGGAAAATTAAGGCTTACTAAAAATAATAATCGTACAAGGAAACTGCAGGCGTGAGCGTGGCGTGCTTACAACAAGCAAGCCACATCAACGCCCGCGTGTCCAGCGCTCGAGCCAGTTATTTCAAATTTCGAAAACCGAGCAGTTTCAACCGAAGTTAACCGAAGTTTGACACGTCATAGTGTCATAATGTCGTAACTACACGGGCGGAGCGCTGAGTCCCGGATCTGCACCCACGCTGTTTCAATTATCTCTTTATTAGCAGATAAATCGCTGTGATTGATGCTGCAGTTTAAAGGTCGGTGACCTCTACTCTATGCACTGTATTCCACAGCATGATGAACGGCTGTTCCTGTTTAGGGCTTCGAAGTACAGTGGGGAAGGAACCTGTGATGATTGTTTTATCCGTCCGTTCTAGTTTAGGGGAAAATATAGTTATGATTGATTATTATGCACATAACTAGAGTGCTTTTTACACTGAGAAGAAAATAAATTTGTTAAAGCTTTAAGTTTAAGTGGCTTTTTTACAACTCCATAGTTAAATAGTATTATGGAAATGAGGGAGTCGGCGACCAAAGACTAAAGCGACTACATCTGTACAGGTGTGACATCATCATCATCATCAGCCTATCTAATGTTTGTCCACTACTTTTGGTGTGACGTACGATGCCTCTGCCACTGAGTGGCTCTAGCTAGATGTTCCAAAGAACTCTTATTTCCAGATTCGATTTATTTATTCTATTCTCGGTTGGCTGCAAGCTTCACGGTTCTGTAAACAAATTCCATCGACGAGTATTGCCAGTCCGCGTAGTGATCCCTTTGTTGTCTGAGGTCTGCAGTCTAGCCGTCTGCTCCGTCTAGGATCCAATATCTCACTGCACACAGTGCACACTGCACACTTCGTCCGTGTAACAAACTATTGAAAGTACAGAAGGTTAGCTTTATTAAGCACGCTCGACTAACGCACACATAGACTTCACTCACGGACAGTGCAGCCCATACCTGCAGTTACACTCGTACGTAACTACAGGTTTTGAAAAGCTGTCTCAGTTTAAAAAAAAATGTCTTACCCCCAAATCGACAGTTCTTGCCTTTGCTGTATTTCACGATCTTTGATCAAATATAAGACAATTTAGCAAAAACTGTAGGTTTTACAGTTTTCTACAGTGTTTTTGGAGCTGGTCTATAGTTTTTTTCTTAGACAGGTTTGGCAACACTGCTAACGGACACGAATCTAAGATCAATCGCCCGCGCTAAAGCACTGGCAATTGCTCTGAGATTCGTGTCAGTGAGCGATGACTGTGTGTGCGTCGGCAATACAAGTACATACATGAGCTTTACTTCTGTTCTCTCCATGATTTGTGTCCGTACCATCTGCAAACATGCGCTGCTACAAGTCTCGTCTTTGCACAATTTATATTTACGATGCATAGTTATGATGAAGAGTATGCAGACACACTAAACTTGCTTATAAATTAGGTGCTTACTCATACAACTTTACAATTACCAGCGTGGTTTCGCTACATTTGCTTAAAATGCGATTTTCATATTTATGCTTAGGTATCTTTAAATATTTAAACCAATTTCGTACTTGATATAAACAAACTTTCTTACATCTACATATTTTAGCTAAATCAAAAATCGTTTTTGCCTTAAAACCCAATTCAGGTTTGTAGGCAACCAAATAATTTCACAAACTCGTAACTTGAATGCGATGAACTTGGATTGCTTTTTATTCTGCCAAGCAAAGCTGTATCTTTATACGCTTTGAATGATATGCCTTACGCAAATTTTGACGTAAAATACGTAGCGAGTATTCGATAAATAAGAAACCCGCTTCTGAAATAGTGTTAGGTCATGAAATAATAGTACCCGCAGCAACAAAATGTATGCAAAATGGGACAGCGCCCCTGTCGGTCGTTAATGGAAACTGCATTGTTGATACATTTTTCTCGCCTACTGAATTGTTAAGTGTTGCCAGTCTACCTATGTTCCCTCCCCTGTTAGTGCCGCTCGTTAGACCGAGCCTCAAGATCCTTTGTTGTCTGGGTGTCAGTCACACCGAAATGCACTTCGGTTATTACACTATTTTTCTATTTCTTATTTCCACCACAAAATACCGGGTTATAAGGAAAAGGTATGCTAAGCCAAAAAAGGGTCTTAGAACTCATCATTATAAACAACTTTTACTATGTGACCACCACTGAAGTCGCGAAAAAAAAACAGCTGTTCCATTTATCGAGTGTCATTGTAATTTTTCTATGGAATACTGTTTTTTCGTAATTTAAGGGTTGGTCCCATAATAAAAGTTGTTCATAATGAGTGCCATGAGCCCTTTTTGTTATAATTAGAACAGGTACTCACGTAAAAATAATATGATTATTACAAAATGTGTCAAAACCACGTTTCTATAGTAAACCTGTGAACCGTTTTCGGTTTTTCTTATAACTCTGTAGTACAAGTTTCACTTCCACCACGTCTACAGTCTACAGCCCAATAGTAAGGGCGCTGTCTGTCTCTGTTTTATATCGTATATTCTAAATTCAAAATACAGCCGCGATCAGCTGTATCAATATTCCACTACTCGTATTCCCAACAGTATTCTAGACGTGCATTTGTCAGCTATTTGGTAATTTTGTATCACCAGCCAGCCAGACTCCAGACTTGAGACAACAAAGGAACTGACTTTCCGGTGGTCATTTTGAACGTTTTGTTATTGTCTGGTCTTGGTGTGATGTGATCAATTATGTATGTTTACTCGCAGTTTGTGAGAAATAAAATAATCCCACCAATATTATAAATGACAAAGTTTGTATGTTTGTTACTCAAAAACGGCTGAATGGATTTGGATGAAATTTAGTATAGGGTTGCTTATGCCCTGGGTTAATACATTGCCTTTTTACTTTTTATCCCGGAAAATGCAGGTAAAAACCGCGGGGCAGCTAGTGAGAAATAAAATACATATTATATTTACATTGAAATACAACGCTGACCTATTCATTTATATTCATTATTTTTTTAGCAAAGTGAATAAGTATAAGTAGTTAATTGTGTTATTTATTTTGCAAGCTTGTAAACATTTGAGACTATACAGGGTCAACTCTAAAACACTGAAGACCTTCCACAGGCAGACTAAATATTCAAAATAAACAACCTAAATTCTACGACTTTAAAAAACTAACAAAAAAATAACTATGGCATTATCCAGGAATTTTTGGAGTCGCTGATACCATTGTAACGCTTTTTACATGCTCTTAAAAAGGAGGGTTCAGTTAATTTTATCCCGGAAAAATAAACGGTTCCCGAGGTAGTTGAGTGGAATGATTTGTATTTTTGAATGTTTGCAACGATTAAACTCAAAAACTACTACATTATCACTGAGTAACATGAGCTATATTCTATACCCGTGCAAAGCCGGTCTCCGCTCAAAGGGCACGTACCTGCAAAAGAAACATGATTTTAACATCGTCTAGCACTAGCACGCGAGTGTAGGACTCTAGGGACATTGTAGCGAGGAACTAACTGTAATTGAATAGACTGGTTTACTAGGGCGACTGTTTGTTCTACTGTTTGGTTTCTAGGATTTGGGTTGAAAGGTGTTTATATTTGGTTAATTGCTATGGACTTGAATGACTTGAATTAGATGTCCGAGTTGGATGACGAAAACAGTATTTAGACAACTTTAGTACAGAGATAGAGAAGGGGTAGGGTATCAGTAGTAGATAAAGTAATAATTAATGACCTGTTTGGCTCAGCGGTAATATATCCGCCTTATAAGCCAGAGGTTCCGGGTTTCCCGACCGGGCAGATGTTTGAATGATGAATTTAAATATCTGTTTGGGTCTGGGTATTAGTTGTCCTTGTCTTTGTGTGTGTTCCAGCCTCCGGTTTCGTACGCGGCCGAAGGGGTTCCATGGCATCTCCGACACAGGATTTATCCTAGTGGAGAGAGAGAGCTATGAGTGTGAAATGTTTGTGTTTGTGATTGTTTAATTTCAATTAAAATAACATAAATCGGCATAAACAGAATAGAAAATCACAGATAAAAAACAGCTCAAGTCACTATTCGCAAGTAAATTACCCAAAAGGCTGGAGACGTTATGATGATAAATATATGTATGTTTAACTACCGATTTCAATTTGCTAAGGCATTCTAATAATAGCCTTTAAAGTTTTTATCGAGATGTTGTATGAATTTATAATCATCAATACAACAAAAGCTTAATACGCATATTTTCTTCCCGGTCAAATAATCATTATCTTTGTTATAATATTCTAAGAATTTGAATAAAACATATTCCCCCGGTGTAGGTCAAGGCGCCATATTCGCATTATCAAGGTCCGTCCTTGCCTCAGAGCACCTGATGAATTCATTTGCATATTTTTAATTAGAGGAAACGGTGAGGAAGAGCCTTATTTAATTAGGCGACCTTACTTTAGTGGATGCTCAGGTGCGAGCAGTCTACTCAATTGATAAAGTTAAATAAAATTTGCATATTATAACTAGTGGCTTCAATTCTGAGCTGACACGATGTTCATTGCAGCGTCGGTGGCTGTAGCCTTAGAAAAATAGCTTAGATCAGCTTACCTTCTTCATCTTATTCAGAAAGGTGATGAAAAAATCTCGTCTATCTAGATCTAGATTAAATTATTAGTCCGATGTCTGTCTTTGACAAATTACTTCGTTGCGAAATGTAATGCAAACAAAACTGAGACATGTTTATAGATTAGGTAATATACGTGCATTAGGTCGATTATTTTCTTTGTACACAACATTTCTGTGCCTTTTTATTTTCAAAACTTTACTTTTGTTTTTAAGATCCGTACAATTTATTTAACTTAGTGTTTTTAGTCTCAGCTTCTGACCACGGCCTGCGAAATGTTGACAGATCTACTCGTATTTACCTAAAAAAATAATACTAAACAAAAGAGATATGTACAAGAAAACAATCTACCTAAGAATATCTTGAGCCTAAGGTAGATTATAAGTCCTCTTATAGAATTAAGAACGCCGTTCACATTGCGTTCGATGTTATCACATTGTGTAAGAATCAACAAAGATTTCGTATAATATATTCAATGACCCAAAGAAAGTTCTCAAACCATAACCTACGGATAAGACTTATTTGTCTATCTAAGTAAGGATAGTTAAGTTGAAGACAGCAAGCTGTGGCAGCTGCAGATCTACAAACAGTATTTACCCGACCACTTTACTGCGGGTCTTGCTATAAAGAGATAAGCTCAGCGCTCAAGCCAAGGATTCCACTTTATTATGAAGGATTCCGGTATTTATCGAACAAAGGGATTGGTGCGGAAGGTCAATGATTCATGCTAAACGCTGCACGAAATGGAGCGAGACGGTGTAAAATCAGCCTTAAAAAAACATGTGTGTACCTATAATATGAGTTTTCATAGGTCTCGACAACGAAGAAAAAAGCAAAATAAAACAAAAGCTTCCTACATTACTCGTACCATAGTGCTACACTGTACGGAGCCTTATGAAACGTTTGATCGTTTCGAAAACTATCAAAACTCGTACAGGTACTGTAGGCCTAGCATGCGAGCCGCGACAAAATCTTCTCTCCACTTTTTGTCGTGCGAGAACGTGACACCACTACGTAAAAAGTATATGTCTCTCGCGATAGAAAGACTCGACAAATTTTGTCGCAGCGCGCATGCTAGTCTTACTGGTATCCTATTCGTGCCTATTTTAACGAGTGAAACATCTCGGTCACACTCGCTCTCATTAAAAAAGTCATGACAGTGAGAGAGAGTGACGGAAATAATCTCGAGCGCTCAAGAATGCACTGCGGTGCAAGCTTGATATCTTAATCGAACTACATATTGACATTTGAATTCGACAAAACTAGTTATTTTGTCATTTATCCAGGATGTAGATAATTTTTACGATTTGGTCGAGTTATTTTTATTTTTTTATAAGTCTTGGAATCGTACAGGTGTACAGAGTATCGTACAGGTTTATGGTAGAGATAAATAAGGCCAACTACAAAATTTCCCAAAAAAATTTGAAGAACGAAAAAGAAGTAGCCTAAATAAAAACTTACTCGCTATTTTACGGTTGAGTTTCGATGTTGACGTATTAAATAAGTCAACCTCATCCTTCGAAGTTAAGTTAAACATTAGTTTATCGACCGACAAAGTGACGTACTTGCACTCCTGCTGCCTTATTACAGAAGTTTAATGGTTGATAGCGATCGCGTGGAAACTTACTCGACATGCGCGAGTATGGGCTGGCACACTATCATTTCTCTTGAATATTGTATGTTGAATTTGAATTTCACTAATAATTATCCTTGTGCTAGTAATTTATGGTACTTATGTATAATAAAGAGTGTATCAAAATACCGAAACAAAAACAATAATTTGTAGTTTTCACTATTTACTATAGGAAAAAGCAAAATTGCTTATCAAAAGCAATTCATACAAGAACATTATTTTTACAAAACAAAAAACAAAAACCGACTTCAAGATACCGACTATTGAGTTATTCATCTATTTGTTGCGCACATACCTACTTAATGCAAATTTAAGACTTATATGGTTTTCTCATGGATACCATTATCAGAACTGGACTAAATTGAAATGGGACCAAATGGGAAGCGTCAGCTTTCTAATAAATCATCAAAATCGATTCACCTAGTCAAAAGTTATGAGGTAACAAACATAAAAAAAAAAAAAAACATACAGACTAATTGATAACCTCCTCCTTTTTTGAAGTCGGTTAAAGCCGTCGGTTCGTTCACTAAACTATCTCTTCAATATGTGCAAAAAGACAGCAACCCCTCTTTGAAAACAAACTAATCCTGTACTAGGCATACTTAATATAGCGGTAAATTACTTTAACACTAACCAATTTTTCATTGCAGAAACTTCCGTTACCTTTATCGCGAAGAGGTACAAAAATGTTAATGAGCGTACTGCACTACCGCACCACTTACACGCTACCTGCCGGAAATACCGCCCACAATGTACAAGTCGCAATAAAAATATACAAATGCATTAAAAGCACTTCCAGTTTGGCGTGCTTCGTTAATGTTTGGCGCATTCAACCGACTTACAGTTGTAGAAGAAAATCTCTTGCTCACTCACGGATTTGGTACTTGTAAGGTTGATTCGAACAACAAGATTTTTTAAACATTTGCTCTGTTCCGCGATTTTTAAGGTTTGTCAGTATGTCTTGTCTGAAAAGCATTATATGTCCGTCCTAATGATGCACGCTGATCCTCGCCCACTTTCATCAAATCAGTTTAGCCATTTAGGCAACAAACTACAGAGAAACTCCACTAAAATTACATTTACATTTATAGTTGTGGACTACCAACAAGAAACATGTTTTAGAGGATTTGTGAAATAACTCAAAACAGAGAGAAAATAGTATGTTTAGGTATACCTAGTAGCAGTAATAATAAAATGAAACCCGATAGATTCAGTATTAGACTCAAATTAAAACTATCGTGAGGCATTTTAATACATATGTTTTTACACACAAGCTCATACCAGCTCGGTGCATAACAAAGCGACGCGCGCGACACTGCGCTAGCGCACATTGCAGTTAAGTTTTCTTGGATCGTAGCTCGTAGTAACGGCGCTACGGCTACGCAACGCCGCTACGCTACGCAACGGCGCTAGTAGCGCTACGCAAGCGACTACGCAAGCGTAGTCGCTTGCGTAGCGCTGCTCTTAGCTTGTTTGGTAAGCTCGCAGTCGCAACAAAGGTTTTTGAATCCCATTTAATAATTAATCGGAAATCGGAACTACCGTTGATGGACGTCTGTATGTGGATTTTTTTTAAATCAGTGGTAGGTTTGCGTTGCGGTCTATCTTAGTATCTAGGCGTCTATGAACTACTCTACAACAAGAGCGTCAGCAGCCCCAAATGCTTTTGTGAAGTGTAATGTGTAATCCATAATTGCAGATGCATTTATCCAACACATTGCTTTTTTCCTTTTTAAGCTCTTAACGGTAATGTAAACAAACATTTTCGCAAAATTTACGGCGGCGGTTATTTTTCAGATGCGAAAAAGGGAAAGTGATGCGGACAGAATAACAAATGTTCGGGCTAATTTTTGACGCGAAATTAGCAAGATTTATAACCGTCGGGTCAGGGAGGTGAGAAAAATAGCAAACCTGAGCTTTGTGAACCACTTTTACAGTGGAATCGATTTATCAGTATAATCGAAAAAAATTTAACTGGTTGTAGGTACATTTCGACTACCTATGTGTGAGATGAGCTTTTATTATACGACATCACTTTCTAGGTACTACAAACTAGGGTAGGTTCCATTTAAGTAGATACCTACAATAAATATAGTAATAAGTGTAGTATAGTTAGTAAATAAGTAATAAGAATTGTTCATAGCGATAAGTACTATAAGCCCTTTTTGGGTTCGCATACCATTTCCCAATAACCCTGTATGAGGTGCCAATTGCATCGAGTACCTATTAAAAGAATATTAAATTCGGTCATACTAGTGTACCTACAGTCCGTAGTTTTCACAGCAGTGCAAACGACACTCAATTCTTCGGCAACAATAAAAACTCGAAACGCGAGCCAAATCTACTCTCATTTTCATTCTAATTCGCAAAAACAAAACGTTTTACAACCGTATTGTTGATTTAAACGAGACACGCAATTTTGAAGAAATAATCATGAGCTAATGTTGACTCACAGAGTTCAGTCTCACTTACTCAAAAAGTCACTCATTTCGAATAGCCTTCAGAGGTTTCACAGAACTGGGGAAAATTGGCGATGGGGTAAAATCCCATTACGATAAAAAAAAAAAAAAAAAAAAAAAACATACAGTCGATTTGATAACCTCCTCCTTTTTTGAAGTCGGTTAAAAACAAACTCACGACTCGACTACATACAGTATAAGGAAAGGTATGCTAAGCAAAAAAGGACTCATAGTAAATGTCAATGACACTCGACAAAATGTATAAAACAGCAGATGATTTTTTTGCGAATTTTGTGTTGGTCCCATTGTTGTTCATAATGATGAATACTATGAGCCTTTTTCAGCTTAGGATACTCTTTCTACATGACTAAATATTTTGCTATAATTATTTACAACTAGCGGCCCGTCCCGGCTTCGCACGGGTAGACTTTGGGATAAACGTAGAGTAAATTGAAATCGGTCCAGTCGTTCACGCGTGATGGCGTGACCAAACGTGTTGAGAATAATTATAGGAACTCTTTGTTATAACCTCTATTCTCATGCTACTGCGTAACTATAGCAACCGTAGTTTGTTGATGCTAACTTGTCAATTTATAGTATAAATTATCAGTATAAAACGCACACTGTTTTGATAGATATGATTGAATTTGAACTTTGTACAGAGGTAATAAAGTGCAAATTGACTCTTGGACGTTAGGAACATACCTACATTGCTTAAACAACAGTGAGTGCTTGCAATTCAATATGAACTTTATACAATAGCAATAAAGCTCGTTTTAGTTAGAAAACGTATGGGAAAAATATAAGGGCTGTTTTTAGGGTTTTTCAATATTTCTGAGAGATTTTCTTAATATTTTTTTCCCTAAGAACCTTCTCCTAATAATAACAAATACAATAAAAAAAGAATTAGTGAAATCGGTCCAGCCATTCACGCGTGAGGCCGTGACCAAGGAAAACGGGTTTCATTTTTATATACTATACAAGGTGTCACGGAAAGGTGCAGTAATACTTAAGGGTGTTCTTCTACACGTCAAAGTGAACAACTTTTGTGAAACAAGTTTGATAAAATTCGAGAAAAAAAATATCGAGTCACCATACAAAATATTTAGTCACGTGATCAATTTTCCATGGAGATTCATTATTTACTTTCTCGAATTTAGCAAACTTGTGTTCTAGAAGTTGTTCACTTTGACGTGTAGAAGAACACCCTTAAGTATTACTGCACCTTTCCGTGACACCTTGTATATATATATATATATAACGACAAAAAATTTAATACATCTATATATATATATATATAGATGTATTAAATTTTTTGTCGTATACTGCAGCTCAATTTTACTCTTGAGTTTAGACCCACGGTGTACCGTAATTACCTTTTTGCGTTTGACGTTTCTACACTCTGCGGCAGGTAGTGGTTAATATAATTAATATTTGTAGTGGTTCCACACTTGTAGTGGTAGGGCTCTTTTGCAGAGCCCGCCTGGGGAAGTACCAAACCTTTGCCAATTGTTCCACCGCCAAGCAGTAATGTGCAAACATTACTGTGTTCCGGTTGGAAGGGCATTGTTTCCAGTGAAATATCAGGGCAAATAGGAGATAAAACCACTTATATCTCAGGGTGACGAGCGCAGTGCTGTGCCACGCAGGGTCTTGAATTCTGCGAGTTCAAAATTCTGGGTGGCGCAGACCTGTTATGGGCAAACGTGACGTTTAACATCAGGCGAGCGATTTGCTCGTCTCGTCACTCAAAAATAAAAAAAAAAACTTGTAACTAACTTGTACAAAATGTAAGAAAACGCCTGTAAGTGTATCGTGATTTGATTTACCTTGTATTATACGTCACATCCCTTTTATACTCCTTAAACATCGAAACATATTTCGATGTTTTTTTACGGACAATTATCATCTCTGCATGTTAATTAATTAACTACCTTATTGATGTTAATGCCGTCTTAGTATAACCACAAGACAGATAGGTACATGTTTTGTGGTACAAGCCTTTACATTTGTTTTTCTCCTTATATTTTTCCAAGATAAATCAATAGCTTTACAAATTAATTAATAAATAAACATTCTAGTGCGCCTGTACCATAAAAAATTACACAAACAGAATAAATTCGCCAGACGAAGTGAATGAACTGTGCCCTTAGTCACGGCGCGTCTGAACCGCGCTAAGTATTAGCAAAGATTATATTACTTTCGTAGAATTAAAATTTGATTAAAACAAAGTGCAGAGTATCAAGCAATTAACATTTCATTTGGGGGAGCATTGGTGCTAAGCGCGTTAAAGAATATGGTTGAAAAATGTGTCCTGAATTTTAACTCTATTGCTAAGGTACTTTGAATTATTTTAGATGCTACTTATTTTTCTATGCTACTGAGTGACGACTGTCGAGACGAACAAATCCCTCGCCTGATGTTAAACGTCACGTTTGCCCATAACAGGTCTGCGCCACCCAGAATTTACTAAAAACTCAAGTTTATAAAGTCATAAATTCGTTTCATGAGAACTTTTTATACCTAGTAATAATAGCTATTTAAGTTATCTAAAATAATCTCATAAAACGTTAACCTAGCCACTCTAGTAACCTTCCAAACAGAAGAGTTTATATATTTAAAATTAAATCATGAATCGGTGCAATAAATATTTGTTTGCATTCTGCTCTGACCTCATATTTCAGCCACAAACCTATCTATAATAAGTGAGTTGCAGTAAGGACAAATAAATTGTCTGCCCTAAATAATAGCAGCTATAGATATATACCATCTAGATGATATATAAGTTAATTAAAATTACTTCATAGAGCAAATAATATACGAGTACAAACAACTTTAAGAATAGTGAAAATGTTACAAGCATATATTATATTATAAGACCTCAGAGGTCACATAAAATTATGAAAACTGATTCGACCTCACCTAATTTGAGATAAGGACAAAAAAAGAAAAGCAAACAACCTATAGAGTACTTATTAAGCTTAAATACCGTAACAATAAAATGAAACGTTCGACGCGGCCATTCATAATATAAGCTGAATAAAGTTTTCCTCGTTTTAAATATCCTTTAAAAGCTTCCGAGAAAACGCCGGATGGCAACACTGTACTATTATTTAATCTGCAACCCCAAACTGACCTATATTTAGATGAGAATCTCTCGACCTCGGCAGCGATCCACTTGCATTCAGACACTATATTGACGTTTTTCACCCTTATAATAATTTCAGAAGAAAATACACCCATGATCCCTGTCATCCCTGTGTTATATCCCATGTTTACACCTATGGGTAAAACATGTACTTTACCAACAATTCAACATACTTTATATAATAATAAAACATTATTCATACCTTGGGTTGAATGAGGGGTAACGATCAAAAAACGCCTGGGAAAAAAATCTTAAACAAAGCTAGGTAAGTATGAGTACTTCTCTTAGGTATACGTAAATGCAAACGAGTCAGTTTATTAATAATTGAAATATCAAATAGTTCGGTGTAATGTTGTATTTACGCTTTTGATTAAGGAGTATTTAATAGGCATACGTTCTTACTCCTACTCGTACAATTCCTTTGTCTCAATTGAGCATCAAATCCTACAAACAATCCGTGTTTTCAAACAATTCTAACCCAATTTTCATAACAAAATTTAGCATTAACATTGCATCTAAATTACAGCTAGGCAGGATCATACCATCAATTAATCCCATTTCATAATTCGAGCGGGTTTATTTTGGTATCGGGTGAAGCAATAACCTGTGACCCACTTGCGTGACACGGGCGTGACCCGCCGGCCTAGGTCGTGCATCCCCGCGCATCTCCCGCCCGCCACGCTACACTGAAACTGCTATCCTACTTGCGACGAATCTCTGCGAGCTTCTGAGAGCCTGGTGCATGGTTTCTTTGTTAATGATGAAAATTTGTCTTGTTGGCGGTTAAAAATACAGTTTGAAGTTTGAAGCATTACCTTAGTGTTCTGTGGCACTACAAACAATAAATGCACACCTTTTTTTATGTGAGAAGTCCCGGTATTAATTATGATAAAAATATGACGACCTTATTGCTAAAATAATAGATGTCAAAATATGTATAGTAAGGAAGATTTAGTAAAGCTACGCAACAAAGGAAAATAGTTTTACAAGGCAAGATTTTCAGAATCAATTATACTTTCATGAGGAAAAATAAAACTAAAACAAAAACTCCGTCAGAAATAAAAGGAAATCGCGTTTTTGCATGATATAAATATTTTAGTTCAGAGATAAACGCTAGCCCAACTGATTTACATCAAACAGAGTGAAATTCAGCGAATCCTCGCAAATAGAACGTGAAATAACACCCGTGCTGGATAGCCGTGATCTAGTTAAACCGCATTTAAACAAGCAACAGACACTGCAGTAAGCTTTAGTGAGTTCACTCAAAAAAAATGCCAAGATTAATAGAAATCAACCATAACCTTGCCTTGTAATATTTGAAATTATAGTAAGAATAAGACAAAAACATCATTGTTTTAAGCTTTTTAAAATCAGTAAATTCTCAGCTACTGAATTTTTTGTGATCAAACGATTTACAATGATCAATGGGATGGGAACAGAAACAAGTAGACGCATCTGACTAAACATACCTTTAGAACTAAAACAAACACATACATCTAATCAAAGACACGTGTAGATACACTTAACTCAATTGAAACTAGTAACTGGAGTAAACAAGGCACACCATGTCTTCAATTGTAATGTCTAAACTAAAACTGATACTGCTGTAGATGAACTATGTTATAGCGACGTAGATTTCTACGCAGCATTCTACAAACACGATTTCTTAATTAGTAGATTGCATTTATTACTCAATAGCGCAATCATGGTAGTTGACGATGACATGACCGTAAATCTTGACACAACGGGTCATTGATTCATTATGGGACGCGGTCCGAGGCAGATTATAAGGGGTGCGAGCAGCTTGTACCGGATCACATTAGTCCGTTACTTCGACACTGGATACCGTACTGGTCACTTGCTTTACCTTTGTGCTTTGTATGCCAGAAGCTGAATAGCTCGAATATATGCGGTAAATGTGTAATGCGGCCTAGTCTCGCGGATTTATGGCAAGAAATGCGAAAGATTTTATTTGTTAAAGCGATGAAGACAACGAATTTAGAAGTAAAAACGAGATAATATACTAGTACAATTAAACGACGAAAGGGCATTACGGTAAGTAGGAAATACCCTAACTCGACTCAAATAAAGAATATTTTAATTTGATCCAAATTTTAGGTAAATCTACAGCATAAAGGCTGTATATGAACATAATATTTTAGGTAAGTGGAGTAATTTACATTTGACAACATTACATAACACTTTTATATTATGACCTATAAAACTTTGGCACTAGACTTCTCAGCATACGTACGACAAGCAAAAAAAACAAAAGAACCAAGCAAACAAGCTGTCTTTTCTCTCTTTCGCCAATCTTCCCTAATTAGTGCTAATTTTGCTAAATTGGCGCTAATTATCACGCCATCACTGTACCTATGATAGTGTCACACAACGCAGAAGTATAAAATGCGAAAAGCTATTTCAATTATTTTAACGATCTTTGTGTTTGACTCATTTCGTAGCATGTCATAACGCCATACGATATTGCTTTGGTGCAATATTAATTGAAAAGCTGAATCATAAACTACCAGCTAATTGATTCAAAAACTGCCAAGTTAAAAGTGCGCATCCTGTTGAAGGATCGTAAAATCTGGTTAAATGTAGACCTGACCTTTTTTTTTTTTTTTTTTTTTTTGACGCGGGGTAATGCACTTACGCATCCCCTACCCGCCGGGGGAGACGAGTGGGGGTATGTCGGACTCGACACCGGTGAAGATGGTGGGTACCGGTGCCCATACCGACTAAAACCCCCGCGGTGAGCAGTCCGCCGCCATTGTGGAGCGAGATGGGGGCGCTTTAGCAATCTCCATCTCGCGCCACGGCGGCAGGCCCGGATCGGAACCGGGCCCCAGTCCCCGAGGGAGGGACGGCCTTGCTCACCAAGGCCGCCCCCCAGACGTGTGGAGCCGGTGCAAGCCGGCGGAGAGTCCCCCGACCCTCCGCCAGTGGCCCCACTACGGAGAGTGAAGGAGGCGAGCGAATCGCCCCCTCCTCCCTCCCCGTCGTCTGCGTCGGAGCAGATCAGAGCGGGGATCGTCCTCCCTGATCCGCTCCGCGGCCTCCTTCTGCGACATTACCGCCTCGCAGAAGGAGGCCACGGCCTGCCACGATCTCTCGTTGCGGAGCATCGCCCTAACAACGCTCGGCAACGAGAGATCTCCGCCCACGATTGCTGTAAGCGTGTGCCGCTGCGGGCCCCATGCGGCACACGCCTCCAGCGTGTGGAGCGCCGTATCCTCCGGCGCTCCACACTCGTGGCAGGCCGGCGTCGCCTCCCGTCTCGCGATCTCGTGCAGGTACTTTCCGAAGCACCCGTGCCCGGAAAGCACCTGCACAAGTCGGAACGACAGCGACCCGAACCGCCGCCGCATCCACCCCCGGAGGACCGGTCGAATGGCCTCCACCGTCCGCTTCCCTGGGACCGGTGGAGCCAGGTCCTCCGTCCACCGCCTCAACATGGTGGCCTGCGCCTGCCTCCGCATGCGCTTCACCTCCTCCCACGCTGGGGGCTCCCCGCGGGATCTCCTCGCCGCTACGAAGTGGTACACTTCGGCGAGGATCTCCGCTTGGAGCTCCCAGGGGGGATCCCCGGCTAGGACGCATGCGGCCGTCCAGGACACCGTCCGGTACCCGCGTATGGCCCTCGTCGCGATGACCCGCTGCGGACGTCGCAGCAGGGCCTTATTAGCACGACCGAGGGCGTCCGCCCAGACCGGTGCCCCGTACATGGCCATACTCCGGATGACCCCGGAGTACAGCCGACGGCATATGGCGCTAGGGCCACCCACGTTGGGCAGCAGCCTCCCCAAAGCGGCGGCGGCTCCCAGGACTTTTGGGGCAAGCTGGACGAAATGTGCCCCAAAAGTCCACCTCCCGTCCAGGACGAGGCCCAAGTACTTCATCTGGGCCCCGACCCGGACCGAGACCCCGTCCAGGTTTACCCGCGTACCTGGAGGGGGTCCCCCCCGAGGCCCGTGGAACAACAGGGCCTCGGTCTTGGAGAGGGCGACCTCCAGTCCCAGGGCACGGATACGGTCGACCACCAGGGCTGTTCCCATCGTGGCCAACCGCACCGTTTCCCCGAGGTCCCTCCCCTTGGCTACGACGAGGGTGTCGTCGGCGTAGCACGCGACCCTGATGTTGGCGGGAAGCGTGCCACGGAGCACCCAGTCGTAGCCCACGTTCCACAGGAGCGGTCCCAGCACCGACCCCTGTGGAACCCCGCAGGAGACGCGATGGCGCCTCAAGCCGTCGCGTCCTTCCACCAGGACCTCGCGGTCCTGGAGGTAGTCGGCCAGCAGCCTCCGCAGATACAGGGGCACTCCGTGGTACCGGAGCGCCTCCTGTATTGTTCCGTGCGGGAGGCTGTTGAAGGCGTTGGCGATGTCCAGCGAGACGGCCAACGCCTTACCCCCCTGGCCGACTGCATCCTGCGTCCACTCCTTGAGCCAGAGCAGGGCGTCTATTGTCGACCGCCCTGCCCTGAACCCATACTGGGCCTCGGATAAACCGGGCCCAGTCCCCTCCAGGTGCCGGATGATACGGGAAGCCACGACTCTCTCCAGCAGCTTTCCCGTGTCATCCAGCAGCACGATTGGCCTGTATGCGGAAGGCGACTCAACGGCACGTCCCTCCTTCCGCAACAGGCACAATCGGCCGTCCTTCCACAGCTTCGGGAACTGTCCTGACGTGAGGCACGCGTCGAACAGCTCCCGAAGCCGACCGCCCAACTCCCTGAGCGCGATCCTCAGGACCCGTCCCGGGATCCCGTCCGGACCCGGGGCCGTCTTGCCACGCAAGTGGCTGACGGCAACCTCCATCTCCGCTACCGACACAGGCGGGATGGAGGCCGGGTCCAACTCTTCCGTGGAGGACGGCTGCGCCATCGCCGGCGGGGTGTGGAGAGGGGGATCAGGAAATAGCCCCTCCAGCACCCTGCCTAGAAGCTCCGGCTCCAGGGACTCCGCGACTGGGGGCGTCTGGCCCCGGAACTTTTTCCGGGCCGCCAGGTACGGACGCCCCCACGGGTCCCTGTCGAGGCCCTCCAGGGCCTCTCCCCAGGCCTGGGACTTGGCCCGTCCTATGGCCAGCTGCAGCTCTATCTTCGCAGCGCGGTACTGGCCATAGAGACGGGCCTCGACAGCCAGCGCCTCCGGCGACATCTGGTCGTCCGTCCGACCGTGCCGCCGCCTCCTGCAGCGGGCGTACGGCCGCCGCGCGCGCATGCAGGCCGCTCGGAGATCGGCAATCTCCGAGCTCCACCAGTAGACCTGGCGGCGA
This sequence comes from Alcis repandata, assembly GCA_949125135.1. Lineage (NCBI taxonomy): Eukaryota > Metazoa > Arthropoda > Insecta > Lepidoptera > Geometridae > Alcis > Alcis repandata. Next base: position 9,838,778 of record OX421239.1, on the reverse strand, counting down.
CCACCGGGACGGCGACGGGACCGCGGCATGGCCGCGTCGCATACGGCCGTCACCGCCGCCCGAAGATGACCCGCTGCGACGTCCACCTCCGGGTGCGTGGGGCCGGCAAACCACAGCTGGACGATGGCCGCCTCTTCAGCCAACTCGGCGTCGAGGCGACCGATCGTCCAGCGTGGGAAATCCCCCCGCACCACGCGCCGCGGCCCTCCCTGGATGTCGGAGGGGACGATCTCGAACCTAATATATTTGTGGTCCGAGAGCGTCTCCACCTCCGACATCACCCTCCAGGCCCGGACACGTGCGGCGACCGCTGGGGTGGCGAACGTCACGTCCACCACGGACCCCCCACGCTGTCGCACGCACGTGTGGGCTGACCCTCTGTTTAATAGGGTCAGCCCTGAGGCAACCGCCCACTCCCTGACTATCTCCCCGCGAGAGTTAGTGGAAGGGTTGCCCCATTCTCGGGCCTTGGCGTTCAGGTCCCCCATTAGGAGGACCTGACGTGGCGCCTGCCGTCTCACCGCCGCGGCCAGGAGGTCCGTGAAGGCCTCTAGCTCCGCGGCGGTTCTGTTGGGGGAGAAGTACGCGCCGATCACCGCGTACTCCTCCCACTTGGCCACCACGTACCCCGAACCCCTCTCCTCGACTGAGAGGGGGGGGCCGCCACCCGCCTTTCCCACAATGGCCACGGAGCCGTTCAGGTCCCCAGCCCAGTTGGGATGGGGGGGAACGTAATACGGCTCCGTGGCGACCGCCAGATCAATGTCCCACTGCGCCAGGGTGTGTATGAGCAGATCTTGTGCCCTGGCGCAGTGGTTTAGGTTCGTCTGGAGGAGGTTGCGATGTCTGACCTGATCCATTAGTCAGACATCACAACCACCTCCTCGCTTGCCGGCTGGCCTGCGGCCTCTGGAGCGGCACTATTTGCTGCCGCGGGGGCGGCCGTGGTCCCAGCGGCCTTCCCCTTCGTCTTGGGGGGGATGTAGACCTGACCTGCCCTGACCCGAACAACTGCATTTATCCTAATGGCGCGGCTGACGTCAGAGCACTTTTCTTTTGGCATTACTCTCAAGAAACGGAAAGTTTGGAATTGGCAGAGAATGTAGAAAACACTCTCTGAATCTATATATATAAAAATGAAACCCGTTTTCCTTGGTCAGGGCCTCACGCGTGAATGGCTGGACCAATTTCACTAATTCTTTTTTTGTTGTATTTGTTATTATTAGGAGAAGGTTCTTAAAGAAAAAAATATTAAGAAAATCTCTCAGAAATATTGAAAAACCCTAAAAACAGCCCTTTTATTTTTCCCATACAAACGTTTTCTAACTAAAACGAGCTTTATTGCTATTGTATAAAGTTCATATTGAATTGCAAGCACTCACTGTTGTTTAAGCAATGTAGGTATGTTCCTAACGTCCAAGAGTCAATTTGCGCTTTATTACCTCTGTACAAAGTTCAAATTCAATCATATCTATCAAAACAGTGTGCGTTTTATACTGATAATTTTTACTATAAATTGACAAGTTAGCATCAACAAACTACGGTTGCTATAGTTACGCAATAGCATGAGAATAGAGGTTATAACAAAGAGTTCCTATAATTATTCTCAACACCTTTGGTCACGCCATCACGCGTGAACGACTGGACCGATTTCAATTTACTCTACGTTTATCCCAAAGTCTACCCGTGCGAAGCCGGGACGGGCCGCTAGTCTGAAATAAATCTTTGCATACTAAAATGTAGTTATCATATTGTTCGCTGCTGATTTCAAAGGTAACTGCGCAGTTTGTTCTTGACATGTTAATATAAACTGTGAATTGTAAAATTCATTCTGATAAATTATGGACAGAAATAATTCATTGAGTCGAGGATCGAGATGAGCGGACTGTATAATATGAATATTGGTATATTGGGAGAAATCTACATGAAAAATGATAAAAGTAATTGCTCGGGTACTTGTAAGTCAATTTTCACATAATAACGCCATCACACTCTTAGGCCTACAACAAGGTTTCCACATATCGCGGAAGCAATATAATGCAGACAGTCTTAACTTATCAACCCGGAATCGACGGTTTCATTTCCAACGGACAAGGCAGACGCCTCAATAACTAAGCCACACTGCTCTTTACAATACTACTAAAAGCCACGTCTTCTAAGAACTGCAATATTTTTCTCAGCACACCTGCTGAGCATGTTATTACGGCTGCGTAGAGCCAACAGTTATTTCCACGACCTGATGACTAACCTTCCATAAAGGTGGGACAAAGAACCGTACGCAATTCGCCTATGATTCAACCCAGTGACGGTGGGAATGAGCGACTAAATTATAAGTTGCGATTGTTTCCAATTGGTTCCCGTTGCGAAAACAATGGAGATTATGGAGATGTTGGTAAAGTCATATCACATGCTGTTAATTTGATACCATATATTTATAACTGGTTTCAAGAAATAATTTTACGAGTACAGTGGGTCAAAAATAAAAAATACCGTTGTTGACGAAGGATTTGAAAAAAAGTTTTTCATTACCTACGCAAGCTTGGAACAAATTAGGGATTTGGGGTCCAAAGTGTAGAATAAGAAAAATTATCGTTCACTAGGTTTGCCTGTCGAGCATTAAGATTTGAAACAAGAGATCATTTTGTCAGGGATGGCACTGGACAACCACACAAAAACTCGGGAATGTCACGGAACAACCAGATTCGAAAACCCATTAGACCCTAAAAATGTATTTAAATATCTGTCCAGCCAAGAATCGAACTTATGGGCATCCTGCGCAAAAAGCTGATTCACCACCAATCAGGACATACCAATTATTATGCACAACAAACCCGGATTTAGACACATTCGAATGCAGGCAACGTTCAGTAGAAGCACAAAGCTTTCAAAGTGTATCGTCTCTACCAGAACATTGGAGCAATTGGGTCAGCACATTGAACTGGCCATATTGATTGCAGCCACTTCCAGGCTACGACGACATGTTGTTGTTTACAATACCGCACTTGCAGTTTGAGATTCAAATAGGCTTTATAGAGGCTATAGTGCGAGCAATTTATATCTGCACAGTGGAGTTGAATAGGGAACCAGATTAAAAAAGAACTGGCAGCTTAATTGTAATTTCTAGTTTTTTCATTTGCTTATATCTATAATACAGATTGGACCCAATGTAATTTGCTTGTGCAACCCACTAACAAAATAGCATGGAAAAATTAGATGTGTCCACGATTGAAAAATCAAGACAAATATTTAGCCACAAAGAATTCGATCTGAAGAAAATTGGGAAAGCAAGTTTTATAAAGATCACAATACGCCTCAAAAAGTCCGAACCGGCCAAATAAAGCAAAATGTTGTACTTGCGCTTTCAGTTACATTTGACTGCCAATAACGGCGTCGTAATCCGTCGTACACAACATAAGGTTGTAATAACATGTAAACACCATACTGAGCTGTGTATGGATATTTTAGATCAAGTAGAACTGAAGAACTACTCATACCTATATCACCTTAGATTTATGCAACAATCTTCTGTCTATTCCACTTGCACGTTGCAGGTCTTCCTGGTTTCCGTGTTTGTCTATACTATGGCGTCACAAAGTATAAATAACTCGGGATCGTTGCCCACGGCACGGTAGTAAAGAAACTAGTGCTAGCGTGTTGCACGTCGTAATGTAATGTTTGCAGTGATAACAATGTTGCAACAAATTTACTAAATGAGGTTTCAGGAAGATGAGACTGTTATGAAATATGATAGCAGGATGCATAAGTAGGTTACAAGCATGTTGCAGGACTTTTAAATAAATGAACAGCAAATTGCCTTTGAGAAAAGTTGATATAGGTACATACATTACATATTATATATATATTATGTCGATTTATAGGTATACTATACAGGGTTATTCAAAGGGTATGCTAAGGCGAAAGGGGCTCATAGTACTCATCATTATGAACAACTTTTATTATGGAACCAACCCGAAATTCGCGAAAAAAAAAATCAGCTGTTCCATACACTTTGTCGAATGTTATTGACATTTTTCTATGGAACAGCTGATTTTTTTTCGCGAATTTCGGGTTGGTCCCATAGTAACAGTTGTTCATAATGATGAGTACTATGAGCCATTTTCGGCTTAGCATACCTTTTATGAATAACCCTGTATGTATTATGTATACCTTCTTGAACGAAAAAAGTAATGCTGAGTGGCGATCCTTGAGGGAGGCCTGAGAAGAACACTGATATGCCGACGATGACGGATGATTTATAAGCTAAAAAGCTATTATTTTTATCATCATTGAATAAATTATAGGACAAGGTATGAGTATTATGTAAGAATACTATACAGATCCATCCAGTTGTACATTATTGTCACCTTCAATGGTAATCCAGAGTCCAGCCCACGCTTAGCCATTACACGTCTACATAACGCTTCCTCTTATTTTCCTTCTCTATCCACAAATAAGGTAAATGTACCGTTCACCGAACGCTTAAGACCTGCATGTACGTTTCTATATAAAATAAGGTCTGGGATTTTTACACGATTATAATTAATAGTTTAGCGGTAACTTAGATAAACTAGTTTTCATTTAATTTTTTTTTTTTAATTAATTACTCTTTAGAAATATATTTAAAATATTTTTAAAGTTTTTAGGTCCGTTTAGTCTCATTTGTACCGTTCACCGGACTAAGAAACGTGATCTGCACCTACTACCGGATCGGCATGCCGTATCACCGGACTAGGAAAGAAAATGTATGGAGTTGTGGTGTTGAGTGGTGCTCAAACTTTCGTTGGTCTTACTGAAGAGTACTTTATATTAACAACCTAACTTCACTAGCTTTTTAACTTCAACTAATTACTAAAAAAGTTTTAAATAATTTAAATTTATTTTTGTCATCCATGTATTTGTATTTCATTAACTCAAATTAGTATTTATACAGGGTGCGACTGGTTAGATACTTTAGATATTCTTGGTTTTCAATGTACTCATCATTATGAAAATTGTTTATTATGGGACTAACCCGGAATTCGCGAAAATAATTAGCTATTCCATATAATTTTGTCGAGTCTCATTGACATTTTTCTATGGAATAGCTGGTTTTTTTTTGGTGAATTCTGGGTTGGCCCCATAATAAAAGTTGTTCACGATGTTGATGATGATGAGTACTATGATAACCCAGAATATCTAAAGTGTCTAACCAGTCATCCTGTATTATAAAAACATTAATCTAAAACATTTATTTAATCTATCCTATCACACTTGTTTTGAGGTAGGTAAGATATGGTTTGATAATTTGGTTTGGTTTTGGTAAAGCACTTTTTATGCTTTTATATGTTAATTTTGAATCGGTTATACCTCCTCTACAAAAAACAAAATGACAACCAATTGTGTATAAAAAAACCTTCAAATGTACGTTGTTAATTATGTAATGTGTTATCGATATGTCAACGTTCTCATAATTCATAAAATACACTGTGTATTGACATCCTTTCGTCACCTTCCGAAACCATAATCAAAAAGCTCTAATGTATACAGGGTTATTCATAAAGGGTATGCTAAGCCGAAAAGGACTCATAGCACTCATCATTATGAACAACTTTTACTTTTTTATGGGACCAACCTAAAATTCGCGAAAAAAAATCAGCTGTTCCATAGAAAAATGTCAATGACACTCGACAAAAGTATGGAACAGCTGATTTTTTTTGCGAATTTTGGGTTGGTCCTGTAGTAAAAGTTGTTCATAATGATAAGTACTATTAGCCCTTTTCGGCTTAGCATACCCTTTATGAATAACCCTGTATAATATCCGATAAAAAATAAAAAAAACGGTTCCACACTAATCTTAAAATAATGTAGATACATTATACATATACATACACACACGCACTTACACATATACACATACAAGCACACTCACATACATTACACTCACACACACACACACATACACATTATATTATACAATTTTTGTTTTAACTTTTAGAAGCGCTGGGTTTTACCAAAAATCATTTTAGAGAATACGTTTGAATATCGACCTAGTAGTCAATTCCGTAAGGATTATATTTCAATGAACACCGCATAATAAAATAGCTGAGATAATAAAACATCCGGTAATAGAGCCCATGGGTACCATTTACCGGACACCCGTTCGGTAAATTGAACAGTCAAATTTAGTGGAACGTATCACCCGAACAGATTTTGAAAATAGTCTATAAATTGTAATCATTACAATGTAACTACAAATCTGCCATCGTTACTTGTAATTAGAACTATTACAAAACCATGAATACATGTGGCTTTTGATATTATTGATGTAATATAACTATTAAGGTATTTTCAAAATAGCCTTGCCAAAAAGCTTATTTTGATGCCAAAAACTTGTTAAAATGTTAAAATACAAACACAGTTTTAAAAAAATTGGCTTGTATATTAATGTTCGGTGATTGCTCACTAAGTTCTTAACACTTCTAGTTATTTAAATTGCAAATAAATTTATTGAAATAATTGTTCATCAATCAGTACGAAATTAATTAAAAAAACATACGTTTTTCCTGATTCCGGACACTGTTCGGTGAAACCTTCTAGTCAATATATGCTTGAACCCACCACCGGATTTGTATTTTACTCAATTTCTGTAAATTCCACTGAACCGAATTCACTTATTTAATCGGAACGCAATAACTAATTGAGTAACGATACCGGAAAACCCTATTTTCGATCACTAAGCTATGTTTAAACGCCATAAAAACCTTAAGAAATACACGCGATTTCTTAACGATTTTCGTAAGGAGTTCCATACAAAACTGCGATCGACCGACTCGATCGATTATCACGGTCCCACTGATTCCCAAAATGGTCGGCTAGGTCACGTAAAGGAAGGGGAGGATATGTAGCTATCGGAGAAAAAAATCGCAACTTACTTTCAACCATAATTTTTTGACTTATAGCTTAAAATAGGACGTTTCCGGTGGTAGGGCACGTCCGGTGAAGGGTACTTTTACCTTAGTAATCATTTCAAAGAAAACTACTCGTCAATATTATTGAAACACACACACACACTCCCTATTAAGCGCATTATCACAACAATGACTACGATGTTTGTTACATTCATTTTCAAGGTAAGTGCGATGTTAATGGTGGTCAATAACTATCATACCATCCAACAAACACATAACGTTGCCCTAATAACGGAACTAAAATTTTCTATGGATACCTATCAATTTTGTTCAGACAAATCGACAGTGGCTCTCTCATTCAACTGCAAATATAAGTTGGTCGCGCCGTACGACTCATTTTATACACTCTTTGTTCAGTGTCCACATGGAACAGTCGTGTTAGTTATTTGCGCAGAAACTTGTGGACGTTTTCACGATAATAAGTACATAAGGAGGTAATATGAGCAATTTAAAAGGGTAATAATATAATAATGGACAGTCCAATGCTCTGTGTTTAACGGTAGGTAGGTAAATAATGAAATAGGGGCCTAGGAAAATAACTATTGTACGGATTATGATAAGCTTATTATAGGGATAATAAACAGTGTAATTTATATTAGTATTACGTATTATATTGTGTTAGACATCAACAGCTGTGCATTGATTAGCAAAATCAGCTAACTGAAAAATTAACTATTTACGTAATGGATTTATAAAACATTTTATGAAGGCACTGATGTACAATGTCTATATTTTAGGCACTTTGATAAAACTGTAGCCATGTTACTATGAGTGCTTTTAATACTGGAAAAGAATTTGATATTATCTAGCTACGCAAAGTTGCACTCGCTATCTTGCAGGCGTTATTGATATTGGCAATTCCAAAATACACTAAAATCAATCGAAAATAGTTTTTTTAGGCTTGCGTTTGACCGCCATCTCGCCTGATGGTAAGCAACGATGCGGTCTACAATGGAGCACGCTTGCCTAGAATAAACCGATTAACTCGCGACCCCCAGATTAGAGAAAATAATAATGTTTGAGCGTGAATAAACAACAAACATACACATGCCCAGACACACTTTCAGTGACTCCCTGTTTATACAAAAATTTAGAGGCTTGAGCTTGACTAACGCAAAAACAATACCTACCTATCTCAGAGGAGACAGAAAGCAATCTAAAAATCAATTCCCAGCGTAATCTCCTCCAAAAACGTGAGAGATTTTATGTTTTCATCATACGACGCGCATGTGAAAGAATCGTAAAGATTAGATAGGGATGCTACAACCAACTTATCGGCCGAGTTGAGTGGAGGTGTCACTAACGTTATTTCTATACAAAATTGTCTTTCTCCCATGGACAATTCAAGTTCCATCATTTGGTCAACTGCACATCAAAGTTGGTCGGTCTGTACATCCATCTCCGGATAATGTTATTAGTGGAAAACAATGTTTATGTCTAGATAGTACAAATCATAAAGATAGTCTAGTGCAGATTGGAGGAAATCAATGTAATGGACACGACATTACTTACGACGTTACTTATGAAAACGAACGTGTAGAGAAAGTTGATGTCTTTACTAAAGTAGGTCAAGCTTTAAGTGTTATCCTTCTGCTTGTAATCTCTAGTGTGAACAATAAAGAGTTTATCAATTTATCTATATCACTAGCGGCCCGTCCCGGCTTCGCACGGGTAGACATTCATTTTTTAAACATTTTGGGATAAACGTAGAGTAAATGCGTCTTGATGATATTTGAGCACGCAATTCAATGTCAAATGTTACATTAAAAAAGTTTACATTGTCCAAAGCGCTAAGTACCTATTCTTAATTTTTTTTTTCTTTCGTAAGAACCTTCTCCTGACAATAACAAAAACAACAAAAAAAAGCCGTTCACGCGTGATGGCGTGACCAAGGGAAATAGGGATTCATTTTTATAAATATAGATTTGTGAAATAAACGAAAGATGCAAGAGCCCGAGAAGAGGTACTTTTAACAAAATGTAGTCATAGAGATGTTCAAATACAAAAGTGGTAAATACGAAAATAATGATTTATTCGGCTTGTTTTGATGTGGGTGACTCGTTAATTTTAGGAGCGCAGTGGGTCGTTACTCTGGCAACAGCTATGGGTCGAACTTGGACTCAATAAGCAAAATATCATTATCCAGAAGTGGGGCAATAATGGGCGACGATGAAATATTAAGAATAGTATATTTATTTTATTAGGAGTAGTATAGTAAAGTCAGCAGAAGCGTTACTACAAACGATGTTGCCACAACACATTAATTCGTAGTTTAAAAAAGAGCGAACTTTGCAGACAATTCCTCACCAAAAGCTACTGCGTTCGAGAAAATCGTAAAGACCGTTCCCATATTAGATGATCCATGTAATCCAGCTATAAAACTAAACGAGACAACACAACGACTGTCAACAAAAAAAGATAATGTTTATTATTATTACACGTAATTAGGAGATCAGTTAGTTCGTTATCCTCTTCCGTCTTCAGTTAATCCTTGTAACTACTAACCTATTTTAGTTAGGATTAGTGAAGATTTAGGAATTAAGAAAACTCCACAACCGACTGACGACTGCGATTATGCGCAACGACATGCCGCTGACAACTTTTATATGCAGGATTAAAAGGAAAGGGTACGCTAAGCTGAAAGTGCTTATGGTACTCATCATTAGAAACAATTTCCACTATGAAATACAGGATAGAGAAGTCGCACGCTTGCAACTTGACAAGAAACCGATGCGAAAGACAACTCTGTGTCATTTTGCGACGACTAGACGCAGCGACAAGACGCACAGTTTGCGCTGGCACTAATTTAGACGGTTTATAAGTAAACTTGTTAGAAAACTTTATGATGTCTAATTCTTATTTATAAAAATGAATCGTTGTTCGTTTGGCTCGCTATAACTCGAGAACGGCTGGACCGATTTCGCTAATTTTGATCTTGAAATATTTGTATAAGTTCAGGGAAAGTTTAAACAGTATATACATATAAACAGAAACATGAATAATAAGTTAAAAAAAAACAACTAAAATCGACAATTTAATTTTCCAATACAAACTGTTCCTACCTGTGAACACTTGATGTTCGTCCTATCGGTACGGTAAACTCGAGATGTCCGATCTCTTTTGTCTTTTAGAAATAAAAATAATAGTTAAAAAAAAACTAAAAAAACACGCTTTTTATAAAAAACCGAACAAAAAAAAATAGAAAATAAAATTTTATAAAATTAAGAATAGGGTTGAAAATTTCAATAAATATAAATTAATAATAGTGTAAATAAATAAATATATGTATTTTATTTTTAAAAAGCGTGGGGTGCATGGGTCAATAGATATTATATATTTTGTAGATACATTTTGTATTGACAGACTGAGTAGAGTGATTAGCATTTTGATAATATCTTAGAAAGCACCCCACGCTTTTAAAAAAATAAAATACATATATTTATTTATTTACACTATTATTAATTTATATTTATTGAAATTTTCAACCCTATTCTTAATTTTATAAAATTTTATTTTCTATTTTTTTTTGTTCGGTTTTTTATAAAAAGCGTGTTTTTTTAGTTTTTTTTTAACTATTATTTATTTTTCGCTTTTTAGTTCGATTTGCTAACTATTAACCATCCTTAATATGTACAAATGTGTTGGTGTTATCCGATTTTGGCCGTCTGCTCAAGCAAATTAAAAATAAAATTGATGCGTAACAAAAAATATTGAGCAAAAAGATTTGTAGCCGCGTGGTTTCGATCCTCAGACCTCATAAAATAAAATTGATGCGTAACAAAAAATATTGAGCAAAAAGATTTCTAGCGCGTGGTTTCGATCCAGGGACCTCTGGGTTATGAGCCCAGCACGCTTCCACTGCGCCATTCTGTTCTCTGACATGAATGACGAAATTACCATTTGTAAGTTAAACGGTATTAAAAGTTAAATAAACTTTATAGAAAAAGCGTGTTAAAAAAATTAATAGTTAAAAAAACTAAAAAACACGATTTGTTTAGTGTATTGTCATCGGTCCTCGATATATCTACAAAGTTTGAAAGAAATCTGACCGTTTGAAGTGGGTCAAAAACGCGCTCAAAGGAGTCGGTTACATACAAACATACAAACATACAAACATACAAACATACAGGTGAAGCTAATAAAAGCGTGTTAAAAAATAGTGTCACTTGGTTGTAAAATATTTATAGATGTGTTCAGAAATTGGTCCTATCTTTTTGGTCTGATATGTTGTTTTTTTTTTGTTTTGTTTGCCCTAATACAGGGAAGGTTTAAAAGTAAAAACAAACACAGCGGGTGAAACCGCCGGGGACAGCTAATATAATTCCTAGTAGCATTGAAGCACATGCCATCAAAACATGAACGAGACTGAGTGGAAAATACAGTTAGGTATAGATATTTTACGGTGATCGCTTTTGTCCACAATACATGTATACAAATACGTAAAATTCTTTCATGAAAGATAAATTATTTTTCATAAATCAATATAACGTTTCAGGGGCCGTTATAACGTTTTGTGGGAATCAGAGCGTGTAGATTGTTAGGTGAATTCTCGCTCTGAAAAGTACTGAAAAACTGGTAAACGTATTTTAGGTATGCAATGGAATCAGTATGCAAGGTAAGGTCTTCTACGTCTGTGTGCTTCATCTTCGACCACATCGTCGCTTACCATCAGGCGAGTTGGTGGTCAAACGCGAACTTTCACGATAAAAAAAAAGCGGAGAATAGATATGTTGACAATATCGTCCATATCGCAAGGCGCAGACCGAATGTCAACTCTGGACGACCGTTCTTCATGGTTTTCATAGAATTGCAACTTGGCTAGGAGGGCTGGAACGGAAATGACTCTCCATTGAAGCTTGTAAGTGCTTAGCGACTGATTTTCAATTGCAGAGTGATAGTTAAAAATGAACGAGGAATGACGAGAAGATGTGTTAATCTTGTTACAGTATAAAGAAAGAGACAGACCCAGCAATAGGATAAGGAAGAATACATTATGAAGTTAATCGTAAAGGCACTAATATGTTTAACAATCTGAAACACAGTATTAGTTAAAAGTTAAATGAAAGTCATTGTGGTATTAAAGTCACTGTAAGCATCGTCTAGCCGACTTGAGTCTATAACAAAATCTATATAGTTAAGTCACTTTTTAGTTTTAGTTTATATAGTTAAGGCTTTTTAGCTTCTATACTCTCGAAACCCCTCGACGAAAGAGGCTAATAACGAAGTGGCAGCAGCAGTAAATGCGCATGTATTTATTTACCGAGCTTCAAGTAAATAATAGAAAATTACGGCAAAATATTAGATAATTACCAGTTTCAGAAGGGTCAACTACTCGACATCCATTTGACCGAACGAAGTGAGGAGAGTCTCAAGAGTATAGGTCTACAAATTGGTACTTTGTATGTATGTTAGTTGGTAAATTGTTCATCCAATCTTTGTGATATTTTGTTGTCTACTTGTTTATTAGGTACTTTGTAATCGTAGGTGTTGTAGTACTTGTAGTTTTTGAACTTCATGTTGTTTTTGGCCTACTGGTTTAATCCAATTTAAGTTTTAATATAATATGAGCAAAATCGATCCAGGCGTTGTTAAAATATAGAGGTCACGTGGGTCACGAGGCTCAGTTCACCGCGAGCTTCACAAAAAACAAAAGTTAACAAAACTGAAAAAGTTACTGTATAACAGTTATCTGAAACGACGTTGTGGTGTTTCTCGCAATAGGGAGCGGGATTCGCACGAGTTTCTGGAATAAATCTTTCCTCTGGAATCCAGGATGACCGTAATGCCCACAGATATGTTTGCATAGCCGGGGAAGGCCGGATTTGCATGTTGGACCGTTGGACGTATGGAGGCAATATCTATGCCCGGCGGTCTTACCCGCAATCAAAAAGGATCTGGGTCCGTGAGTTCTTTGAGAGTTAAATTGGACCGCGCAGGGTTTCGTCTCCCTCTGTCTGATAGAGAAATAGAGAGATGAAAGCTATCGTGATCTAATTTAGGCTAGCGCTGAGAGCTTGGCACGAGCTTTGTTCTTTCTATTAAAGACCGAAGAAAACCAAGCCAGCCAAAAAGTTATCAAAAGTCCTAAAAAACTGAGCTCTCCACGACATTTACATTTCACAATAGAACTTCGCTGCAGAAATTAATTTCCAATTACGAAGATAGAGATTATTTTCTTCTTTTTCTTTTACACACGAAAGGCAATCTTCGCCGAACTAAGTTACAGAGTGCTTGCAGAGAACTGAGTGCAAAAGCTTATAAAGCACTTTAACGCTGAGATCAGCTGATTGCAGATCGCCTTCACAGGTAGGAATCTGTAGAGTCAGTTAGTAGCTGCACGTAGGTTCTCGATTAAACTGTAGGTTAAATTACGACTTGGTTAAGCTTGCCTTGCTCTAACTAAAGTGTTAGCGGATAATAATTTTTTAACGCTAACGTAGTTAAACCTTTTCTTTGGGATTGAAATGATATTATTATTTAATAGCTCTGACTGACTGGGTTTTACTTATAAACTCTGTTTAAACTTGATCAAGATCATTGCTTAAAATAAAATACTCTGCAAACTTTTCGAATTTAATTTCATCTCACTGCTCGCTGGCATGAAACGTCACATGCAAAAACAAGAACATTTTATTTAGGAGAATTGTAAGCAGTAATTAAATTTAATCAGGCCTTATAAAATCTATAGAGTATTTGATAAAACTGGCCAAGTTCAATACATTTACTAACTTTTTTGTGGCTGTTTGACCTTTTGACAAGGTGTGAAGGTTTTTTTTTTTAGGTGATTGAGTGACGAGACGAGTAAATCGCTCGCCTGATGTTAAACGTCACGTTTGCCCATAAACAGGTCTGCGCCACCCAGAATTTTGAACTCTTAGAATTCAAGACCCTGCGCGGCGCAGCACTGTTATGATAAAAAAATGGTTGAAAATGGCTGTCTAAAAACTAACTACAACTCGATTCAATGTATTTATAGAGTGAGGTCAAAATAAATGAACTGATCAAGAACTAGGCCAGTTAATCAACGGGCTTCCTCTTGCACCATCACCGCGGCTCATTACGCGATTCCACTCGACGTCATAAAACTCTGATTTAATGGCCCCGTGGGTGTTGAGTGCCACAAATCGCAGTTTTACTGTTACTGCCACCAACTCATTGTAGAGGTGGCTGAATGGGAGAACTAAATTTTTTACGGGTGCTAGTTGTTTTATTCATAAAAATAGGACAGTGGCTCCGCTACTGATAAGCAAATAGCATTGTTAAAGGTTTTGAAGAGGCTATATACCGAGATTACGTAGCTTCGATGCGTTCTTCTGGCCCTTTGTTATACCTATCTACTAGGAATCATGCGTCACACATGTTATAAAAGTAAGTACCTAACTATTTAAATGAAATATCTAATAAAATTAATCCAGCTACTTAGACACACAAAACGTAAAAAAACTTCGAATAAGTACTGAGAGTTTTTGTACGAAAACCAACATGGTTTTGATACATTTTGTTATTAACAAAACGGGAATAAAATAAACGACGTAATTTTTAGTAGTTTAGTGAGTTTTCTCGTTTTAATTATAACAAAAAAATTGTACGATTGTTCCTCCATCAACGTTGAAACAGCTGTACGGAATTGGATAAAATTTAGTATGGAGGTAATTTTAGATAACAAACAAACTTAAATTATTACTGGTCAATAATTATTGAGCTAAAGATCATTCTGTCCTAAAATAATCAAGAAGAAGATGAAGATCATCCTGTCCATCTTCATCAAAGTCGTTGAATTAGAAAGGTTTATACCTGAGACCTTAGTATTGAGCGCCTGAGGTTTACACCTACTGTATAATTGTATATCCCCGTCCCGTTCTAATTTGATATGTCTATGACACCTCCAAACCCAATCGACGGCAATATTTCACATTAAATTTGTAATCAAATCGATTCAATTCGGGGAAAATCGGTTTGAGGAAAATCAGCCGTATTTCAATTGAACAGTAATTGATTTTCCTTGTCACTTATAATTTAGACGCTAGACGAAACACATTACCATTGTCTGTTGTGATGGACCGGACTATTAATAACTCCTGTCGTTAAGGGTGTGGAGCAGAAACAGAAGGATATGGCATATCATATGCCATATCCTTCTGTTTCTCGAGATCCATCCGTGCATAGTTACATATGCGGCATATGTAACTATGCACGGATGGATCTCGCTATTTCGATGGAATTTAAAAATTTGTAATAGTGGGACTACATGTTTTTCCTTATTTCAACATAAAACATATAACAGAAGAAAATATTAATCAAGCAAAAATATACAAATACATTTAAACATATTAAATATTAAAAAAAGACCACAAAGATGAAAATAAACTACTTTTGCCTTAAACCAGTCTCAACTCAACAATTATGCCGAGAGAGGAAAAATGCAGAGGGAAAATTGACGGGGAAAGTTAGTGGGGATTTCGGGAATAACCCGAAAATATGGTGTAGTTTCGCTTGATTTCCAACTTAAAAAAAAATTGTAACAGGTTAGCGTTTGACCGCCATTGGTAAGCAATGATGGTCTACGACAGAGCACACTTAAAAGCAACCGATTCACGTGAAAATAAAACATTTCAGACTTTTTTTTTTAATGACTAAATGCTGTTGGCCACTGATGCCTCTACAGCGTACCGGGTGTTTGGCGAGCGCAAATGGCGCTGGGCCTAAAGTTTTTGGGGGCGACACGCACAAGGGCACCTCGGAGGTACGAGCCTCGCCTTGGGCCGTCGCCCGGGGTTGGGGAGACTGACTTGCTCTGGCACCCCAGAAGGGGTGTGACCTAGAGCCCTAGTAAAATGATCAAGTTCATTGTTTTGATGTGCATTTATTATTCGGCAATCGGGTATATTGATTTAGAACTCTTTGATTATTTAGAACTGGGTTGATTATTTAGAGCATAATCAACTTGATCTGATTGATCATTTCAGACAACGCCACCTCCTTTGCTTGTACTCCGTGATACATATATATGCTTCTACTCCCTACAAGTAGTTAAGTTTTCAAAGAGTGCATTTGAAAGGTCACCCGGTGTCCGCGGGCAAATGTCAGACACGGTACACGCGGTGTCTGACATTTAAGTCAGGCTCTAGAATTGACATAAATGTTCCTAAAGGATTGTCTACGCCGAAAGCGATTACGCGGTCAAGCGTTCGGCGTTCGCGTTAGAACGCCTGGGTTGCACCTCTTGTCCTGTTCCTGGCCCTCATGGGGAAAAACGGTATTTTTTCGTTTTGGGAACAAATGTGCGTTAGATAGAAAAAAAAGCAAGAATAGGTAGAAGAAGTAAAATTCCTGTTGTCCTTCGCGTTAGGTGGGTGATAAGAGGAAAAAACCTGTGGTCTCTACTAAAATGCTGTCTAGCCATGAGTTTGTATCGTAGCGTAGAACGTAAAACGCTGACCGCCTGACCGCTTTCTGTGTGGCCAATCCCTTGGGTAGAGTTCGGCGCTTTGTGTTCGTTATCTAAAGACATTCTTGAGACAAGGGGTGTCGCGTGTTTAGTGAAATTCTTCCCAATGTGGTGTAGTTTAACTCCCACATTTATTTCCTACGTTTTATTTTCTGCTTCTTTGTATCTTTAATGAATTATCACATACTTTAGGTTGTTCATAACAGGTCTACGCCACCCAGAATTTTGAACTCTTCAAATTTAAGGCCCTGCTCGGTTCAGCACTATACTCAGCTATTTTATCTTGGTCACTGTCACTGTCATTAGAAATGTCATGAGAGTGATCCTGATGGAGATAATCTCGAGCGCACAAGAATAGGGTCCCGAGTATATCACTTTCGTTTGAAATGTAAATTCATTCGTAATGCAATCTCCAGTACTAATAGGGACGAGTTTTGAATTCAAACGCTGGAAAGGTTATTCCTCTCTCTAACCTCTAGTAACTAAAGTTAGTTATTCAGAATAAATGTAAAAATGTGAGGATTAGGAGCTTTAAATGCAAAGTGAAACAGAAGAGGTGTGAAACGAATTATTTTTAAAAGAAAAAACCGACTACAAAATTTAGCGTATGACTAAGTAATCTAAGTATATACAGGATCAACTCTAAAACACTAAAGACCCTCCACAGGCAGCCTAAAATACTTGAACCAAACAATTTCTATTCTACGAGTTTCGAAATTAAGAAAAATCAGTTGTCCCATACAATTTGTCGTTTATGGAACAGATTTTTTTGCGAATTCAGGGTTGGTCTCATAGTAAAAGTTGTTCATAATGATGAGTACTATGAGCTCTTTTCGGCTTAGCATATCCTTACCATATAACCCTGTAGAGTTATTAGATTTTAACTGACATTAAAAAGTTCAAAGTCACAGAAACTGGCTAAAAGCCTAATCGAGGTCTAAATAGACCACAACACGATAATATCATGTTATTTTGTGTATGCAATGCATCTATACTTTCTATATACCTCTAGGTAAACCTAACTGTTATAGGCTCTGACAATGAAACGTGAACCCTAATCAAGTTAAAGTTAGGTAAGACTTCTGGTCATAAAACAAGAACATTACTTTTACAAAACAAAAAACAAAAACCGACTTCAAAAGACCGACTATTGAGTTATTCATCTATTTGTCGCGCACGTACTTAATGCAAATTTAAGACATATGGTTTTCTCATTGATACCATTATCAGATCTGGACTAAATGAAATGGGACCAAATGGGAAGCTTCAGCTTTCTAATAAAAAAAGAATCATCAAAATCGATTCACCCAGTCAAAAGTTATGAGGTAACAAACATAAAAAAAAAAAAACATACAGTCGAATTGATAACCTCCTCCTTTTTTGAAGTCGGTTAATAAACATACATAACATACATATTGTTTCTGAAATGATAGGTATGAAGGTGTTTGTGAGCCTGCGTTACATTGGTAGATAAGGTGTATGAACCTGTGATAGTTAGTCAAACGTACCCTGGTTGTAAAGGATTTGCTTATTTACCTGCAAAATAAGAAAAAAACATGTTATTTATACACAAACATTGGGCCCAAGTTTGAAGACTTTTTAAGACAGATCTAAACTAACTAAAAATATATCTGTCTTTATCATTGTAAGCCATTAGACAAGGATACCAATAGTTTTAGAAAATTTAGATCTGTCTTAAAAAGTCTTCAAACTTGGGCCTATTGCAAAAAGATAAACGTTTAAATAGAGTTAAATAATTAAGTTCATTTTAAAAAACAATCTTTTATTGCATTGTCATCGGAGTTACACACCTCAATCGGACATCGGGAAGTGGTTCAAAATTGAGTTGCAAGATTCCACCCGAACAAACGTAGTTACATACTTAGTAAGTTAAATACGTTGCAAGTTAAATAAAAGCTTGTAAAAAGAGAGGAATCGGCGACTCATTAAAGCCACCAGTTGTTGCACTAGTTTTAAGTTTTATTATCCTTTTGTTTGTAATTTCTGGTGTGAACAATATTCAATAGTGTATCTATCTATAGATGTATCTATCTATCAGCAACTCCCATTAGTTAGAGTTTTTAAGGTTTCCCAAAGGCTTCCTGCAAAAGGTAACGCAAACAACCGAAAGGCATCTGTAGAGACAGCATGAATTTTTCGACGTAGCGTCTAAGCTGCGATACAGCTCTTAGAATATATAATATGTACTAGCTGACTCGACAGACGTTGTCCTGTCAAAAGCCATTGCGTCAATTCTATGTCAAATGTCAAAAGTTACATTAAAAAAGTTTACATTGTCCAAACCGCTAAAGTTAAATTATGGTTTAAGTATTTTTAAATTTTCTAATTTTTCATGTTTTTTTACTATAAATTGAGATGTGAGCTATCCTATCTCCTAAGTTAGATCGAACTGCACCCGGTGTGCAAATTTGATTAAAATCGGTTAAGTAGTTTAGGAGTCTATAGCGGACAAACAACGTGACACGTAATTTATATATATTAAGAAGATAATCACTCTACATTATGTTTAGACAATACATATTTGAAAACTACTTTAGATGGTGGCTACTCTCAACTCTGGATATAAATTGGTCATACTGTTATAAGTCTCTTTGTTCATTACAAGCCGAGCATTTAGTGTTGCCATGTAAGTATCAATTATTGTTCCATTTATTGCAAATTGGAGCCAATTGGTACTTTGATTGCTGCAGCGATAGCAGCCAGATGGCAACCAGCTCGAATCGCACTGCACCTACGTGTTTGTAGATTGCTGTTATTTTGGTCCTTTTAGTACTTTATACTCAACTAAATAGCCTTATAAGTAGACGTAGTAGACGAAGTAGACGAAGTAGTATCTATACATAAAATCTTACTAAATATAAATCTTACAACATTATAAAGGAAGAAAGTATGTATGTTTGTTGCTATTGAACGCTGAACGGCTGAACGGATTTACATGAAATTTAGAATGAAGATCGTTCACGGTCTGGATTAACACATAGAAAACTCAGAAATGACTGGCCCGTTTCATTATTATCTTACTTTATTCACTTCAATACTAAACCATCCCCTGGTATAGGCAAATAAAAATGCATAAACCCCAAAAGCCATGACGAACAAAAACAAGTCAGCTAATTCTCTCTTGTGCAACTGCAAAAATATTGAATGCACAAAGTGCGCCAAAAATATTTCTAAAATAACACAGAAAAAGGACAAGCTGTACCTACTAGCTAACACAAAGGCGCTATAATAGTAATTCAGAAAAAAAGAAAACAGCTGAATGAATTTTGCATAATACCTACACGAGACTCTTTTGGCTCTATATTTCTGCGCGGGCAAAAAGCTTTGTAGAAGCATAAAGAAAAACATTACGTATTGTTCGTAGGTACTTCTTTGTATGGAGAAATTGTATATTACATAGTATTTGGCATACGCTAGGAAAATCATAGAAAATCTATCAGAGAATACATAATAGGTACCTATATCTGTGTTTGTGTACTAATATTATAAAAAGGTAAAGTTTGCATGTATTTTGTTACACGAATCATCGAAACTAGACAGATAGATACTCCTTATTGAAACTACTGGTCTGATTAAAAAAAAAACCCTGTGGAAAGCTACGCTACCCCTGAGTGTTACATGCTCTATTTATAGCCCCAAACTTGCGCAGCTGGTGGCCACGCAGCACCAATTACGAAGTTCCGATCATCAGCTTGCGTGTAAATAATAAAGGTACGATATTTTATTCAAGTCTTTCCCATGAAAAAAAATATTTATAAATCCCATTTTCCACAGATGCCTCAAAGTACAATAGATACTCTTAGTTAATTTTCTTCTTTACCTCATTTACTTTTTCAAACAGCCACCGCGTAATACCATAACATTGTTACAATATCACATTTGCAGAACAATGGTACGTAATACCAATGCAGGTGTTCAGTTCGTGCTTAGAGCTGGTTACGCAAGGTTGTGAAACTAAGCCAGGTAGGGCAATGTCCTTTGGGTTCAGTACTTCTAGATATGATTTATTCTTTGGAAATATAAGGAGCTGGGCTGTGTTGAGTCGTATGTAGCAATGTTTTGTAATGTGCTAAAGGATCACACTGAAAGCCGGTGGCCTGAGTGTCTCATTGAAAGCAAGCATTTGACGACCGGTTTAGCTCAGTGGTAGCCTGGTAGCATATCTGCCTATTAAGCAAGGTGTCCCGGGTTCGATTCCCGGCTGGTTAGGTGTTTGAACGATGAATTCAAGTATCTGCTCTGGGTCTGGTTAATTGTCCTCTTCTTTGAGTGTATGTATGGCGTCCCCGACACAGGGAAACCTAGAGAGAAATTATGAGTGTGAATCGTCCTTTCTTCATTGCAACTCGGCATCTCGATAGCTTGTATCTAATCTATCTCAACATTGTTATCATCTGTGCTACTCCACTCTGGAGGTTGGCTTAGCTAACTTTTCCTTATCTTGAGCCGGTGTGATAGGCATAACGCATGAACAATGCGGAAAAGCTGTTCGATGCTAGCTATGCTTGTCCACTTTCGGATGGCCCGCAACCATGACTTCTTTTTATCTTTCTTGTTTCGAGTGAAATTTCAGGGCAAATAGAAGAATCTTATATCTCTGGGAGACGAGTGCAGTGCTGAGCCGTGCCGTGCAGTGTTTTTAATTGTATGAGTTCAAAAGTCTGGGTGGTACAGACCTGTTATGGGCAAACGTGACGTTTATCGTCAGGCTAGCAATTTGCTCGTCTCGTCACTCAATAGCATAAAAAATCTGATAATAAAATAAAAAATCACAACCAGTGTAACGTGAACCCACAACACTCTCATCAGTATTCTACAAGCAGGTAGGTAAGTAAGATTCTATTCCAGGTTATAGCAACTGAAATAAAGTCTCAATGCATTATATTCACGCGACTAAAAAGCCGCGCTACCTTTATTTCGCCGTAAATCTTACTAACTGTCAGATACCACCGCCTAGGGATGTCTCTTGTTATTCCACTCTTAGTTCGGCTGTTTGTACACAAGGCGACTAAACTAAAAGAGTCATTCTTAGTTATCAACCTATTTTCATCGGAAATTCGGCGGTGACGATGGCGACGGCAGCGGACTCTGCTAATGTAGCGACTCTTGAAAAGACTACAAGAGTCTCTACGCAAGCACTCTATATACGAGTATAGAGTGCTTGAATCTACAATCATCTATGCAGTACCGCTATAAAAAAGACTATTAATTAGATCTGTAGTTGGTAGGTTATGATCGAAGACTCGAATTGCACACGTCGTTGACAATGACACGCAAAGTTTTATCGATTCGTATACGCATGATACGCGAAACCACGTTCCATTACACTGCGAAAGCCGCTGTAGTCAATCGGATATTTTCGTCGCCTTGAGTACGAACGATTTCGTACATAAATAGGTTGCTGTGGTACACGACTAATTAATAAGGTTGAAGATTAACAAGGCCTTATGCAACTTCCGTTCTAGGTCTAATTTGGCTTATTAGCTAATAAGTAGACGAGGTTAGGTAATCCGTATCGTTTAAGCTTTCAGTGCTCCTTCAGCTAATTGTCAGCAGCATCCTGTGTTTGTATATGATGACTGAGTACCTTATATTATATAGGGTTATTCAGAAAGGGTATGCTAAGCCGAAAAGGGCTCGTAGTGGGCTCATAGTACTCATCATTATGAACAACTTTTACTATGGGACCAACCCGGAATTCGCGAAGATCCGCTGTTCCATACATTTTGTCGAGTGTCATTAACATTTTTCTAAGGAACAGCTGATTTTTTTTATCGCGAATTCCGGGTTGGTCCCATAGTGAAAGTTGTTCATAATGATGAGAACTATAAGCCCGTTTCGTCTTAGCATACCCTTTCTGAATAACCCTGTATTAGACGTAGAGAAGTGGACAAACCAGCTGCCCTTTTAGCTAATTCTTTTCTAAGTTCGAAAATCAAACTTCAGGTTATCGTCAAATAGCCGACACGGATTTTTAAATCAAATCCAAAACACACTATTTGGTTCATCTTATCCGGCTGTAAAAATGGAAGGCTAGAGTGACGTCACTTCGGGCTTGAGGAAAGCCAAATTGGCTCATTTCGTATTTCATGAAGCCAGAATCGATCACCGATGAAGTTAGCCAATAGGGCTGTGCGTCATGTGGATGCTTAGGTACTCATCTTATGTCCCCTCCGAATTGGGTTCCCGCCTTTCCGTGGCGGGGGGGATAAGTAGCCGGACCGCCTTGCCCGGTGAAACTAAGAGGAACCCTAAAGGTGGAGGCTCGGGCCGGCGCCCTGGACATTCCGGGAAGCGGCGGTCTGGGCCTAGGAGCCCTCCCGTATACCTCTCCGTGGAGAGGGAACGTGGTAGGGCTCGGGGTCGTCTGCGGACGACGACGGGGGGCACATTGTGCCCTCCAGAGGGGTAGACTCGGCCGGCGTCCTGGACAGTCCGGGTAGCGGCGGTCGAGTCCCCGAGAGGGAGAGAGCGGGAGAGAGAGAGGGACCCTTTCTCTCACCCGCTCCGCAGAGAGAAGAGCAGACACGGGGGCGAGTCAGGCCAGTGGGGCCAGTAAGGCTCGCACTCCGTCTCCGCTAGGAGGGCCTGGAGTGGCGGGTGCGGGGACACCCGCTGCTTCGCACTGGGCCCTCCAGGGTGGTCGACGCGTCTGATGTTCCGACGCGTCGCCACGAGAGGGAGGGGGTGGCCACCCCCTACCCGAGGTGGGTCTGCCTCACGGCGGACATAGGCTGGGCGGGGCTGCGGTGATTTAATGGGCCCGTGGCTCCGTCCACTGCCTGGAGGAACTTCCCAGGGTTTTTAGTGGGTATGCCGCCACTAGGGCGGAGACTCCCACATAACCACCCTGCCCTCCCCGGGGCGGGCGTGGTATCCATAAAGGATTTTCCCTGGGTCACAAAAAAAAAAAAAAAAAAAAAAAAAAAAAAAAAGGTACTCATCTTATGTACACAATCGGTTTAATCAAATATACTATTACTTAGCTATACAAAGTGGCTCTTATAGTTTAAAACCACTTGCTTTTATGCTCTATCTCTAACTGTAGAGTTTTATTGACTCACTGTTATAGCGCGGCCAGTTAAGTACTCTTCAGATAAGCTTATCACACTAAGTTCTTATCATCGCAAATACTGATAGTCAGTGGCGGTTTTAGGGGGTGGCGAGCAGGGCAATCGCCCGGGGCCTCGCTCTTGCAGGGGCCTTGCGCAACAACCCAAGCAAGTTTAAAAAATATGGATTTAATTAACTAAATCTTTTTAGTCTTAGGAAAAACCGCAAACATAATTTTTTGAAATTTATCATATCTGTATTTGTTAATTTTGTAAATCTTTCATTGTAAAATATTTTAAAACTCAAATTTTATTTATTTGTATAACTAGCATTTCTCGTCAAACATGACAAATACCTAAACCAAACCACCAGACCTACTTTCGCATCACATACTTTTCACGAAGGACAAAGGGCCTCGCAATGACCTGCTGCGGCCAGGGGCCTCGCAGTGGGTAAGGCCGCCGCTGCTGATTGTCCAGTGTGCATGATCTATTCGTATTCGCTTTGTTTTTTACAAGCTTTTATTTAACGTGCAATGTTTGTTTGTATGTATCTGGTTGGGTGAAATATATATATATATAATTATATATTATTTTTTTTATTCAAAAATAGGCTTGCGTTTGACCGCCATCCTGCCTGTTGGGAAGCAACGATGCGGCCTACGATGGAGCACGCTTGCCTAGAAGATACCGATTCACTCTCGACTTGAAGACACCCAAATTATAACCATCGGGGAACACCACCGAAGTCGGATTATATCGAACCGCCCTAACATCACATTTGTATCGAAACCGCGGAAGCCGAAATCCGGGGGGGTGCGGGCCGTATTCGGGGAGGTAAGGTACTTGGTCATTATTATCCAACATTTTCAAATATCATATTTGTGATAGCAAATAGTTAGTCGATTAATAGCTTTATTTTTTACCGTATAATAAATTGACGTTAAGTTTTGACAGCAAACGTAGTGATGGGATCTGAATATCTTAAGAGATAAATCGATCGATTTTGTCGATGACGTCATCATAAAAATAGGGACGATTTCCATAAGTAGAGAAATTACTGACTAACCTAAATACTTTGATTTTGATGAAATGTTTTAATTTCATCGTTGTGACGTAATTTTGGTATGTTATCAAAATGCTCCAATTAGACTTCCTGGAGTAATCTTTTCAGAGGTGTGTTATTACAACAGACAGTCCATCAGATGAAACAGATGCATTTTTACCGATTGAAACAAAACCGATTTTCTTTCAAGAAAATCGGTTACTAGATTGTGCGGTTCCTATCTAATTTCGATTTCTTATATTTGGGAATCAATAACAGTTTCACCAACTAACATTGTAAAGTTTTATTATTTTTGCAACTATCGATTTTCCCTTCACTAGCCTGGTTACAGAATAGGGAACATAGGGCTTATACCGGACTGTTCTTCAATGGTCAATGGAAGATGCAAGTTGTAACAATTATTTAAAAATGCGAATGAAAGAGACCTTCAGTTAAAAAATATGTTCTTCTAACTATGTCACCCAGTTTCACCCACTATCCTACAGGAATCTTTTTTTGGGTTAAAAATCAGCCCATGATGTGTTAATCCAGGGTATAAACTTAATCCATCGCTACTCAATTTCGTTTAAATCTGTTCAGTCGGTTCTATGTGATTGATTCAGTCACAATCATTCAAACATTTACATTTTTATAAAAATCCAAAATTTAATTTATTGTGCCTGTGGGCCTGGGTTAGAGAGGTGCTTAAATGATAAAAGATCTCCAGACTCCGCCTGTAAGCATACAAGCGGGAACTTAAATGACTAATTACATGAAATTAAATTAAAAATGAAATTACAGGAATAAAAATTTTTTGTCAAACTTATAATAAAATTATTAATTACTTAATACCTTAATAAAGCCTGTTTTGTTATTCAGTATTTTACTGAGAATGGTTTTAACTAGATTTAATTTAATTTTACGTTGTATATGCATGCCATTTTACCCTATTTTACCCTTGACTTGTTTTTGACAGTTTTGATATCGAGATTGAAATGAGGTAAAACCAGCCTAAATCGTCCAAAAATCACCCTCGACTCGTGGTTATTGTCTCATTTCAAATTTTTTCGTTTGACATATGTCGTAAACCGCACCTCTCAGTAAAAAGCAAAGTAAGTCAATAATTACTTTTTTTAGGAGAGCACAAATATAACTTTTTATAATTTTATTTGGGATTTGTGACTCAGAAATGAAAAATTGGGCCAGAACCCAAAATTAAAAGACCATTTTAAACATCATAAATATTACTGATTGGGTATTTTTTATATGAAATAATAATGAATTAAAGTACTATTTTAGAGTTATTATAATCAGCCTATGAAATTCCATTACACCTTATTGCATAGATAGTATTCAGTCTCAGTGTAGTGCTTGAATATTCTGTAGTCAACAGGGACAAGTAACAACTAAAGGGACAAGAAAATTGTACTACAAAATGTAGCCTATGTCAAACACAGGCGAGTTAAGTTGGTGGTCAAACGCGGATTTATTCATTATAAAAAAATACCAAGATTAACTTAACAACATCTCATAATGCTTTGGTAGAGCCGTTTAGGCCTGCATGCCTTCATAGAAAATGCATACTTATATTAGAGACATACTAATATTATATACGTGAAAAAGTTTATGTTTAGATGCTTGTTACTTAATAACGTTAAAACGACTGAACGGATTTAGATTGAATCTTTGAAGAAGAGTAACTATTTATTCAATAAAAACAATCATATATGTTACTTAGATTTATTTATATATTATATAATTAATATTTATGTAACATTTTTATAAGAGTGACTAAAGTGTGGTAGACGGTCAAAACATTCTAAAAGACATTTTTTTACATTTAAAACATTCAAACGCATAAAAAAGCGCTCCGTTTAAAAATAATAAGTATTGTGTCTTATGTATATCTAACTAGTTGCCTGACTTTTCATATCATTTTTGTTGGTAAATAAATTAAATTGTGTTGAATCGGAATCTTTTTTAATTGAAATCACTTACTTGGTTTTTGTATCAGATATGAGATAATTTACAAAAATATTAATTACTAGAATATTAAGCACTAGCACGTGAAGCTACACATTTTAGCTGGATTGGTTTGTGGTTTAATTTCTATTTTTCAATATTTTACAGCGTACAATGCCTTGTTTTTCATGAAAATTGTGATTTTCTTCACAAACTTTGACAGTTTGGCGACATCACTTATCAATGGCTGCCAAAACACAACTGATTGGCAGTTGTGACGTCACGGCATCATACTAGCATTTTTGCTAGTATAGACGGTTGCCCTGCGAAGCTCCGAAAGGCCGATCTACTTACATACTAGATCGATGGGGAACACCCATTCAGGCAGAGCATTCCACACTCGTGCGGTTCGCAAAATGAATGTGGAGTCAAAGCGTTTCGTTCGGGTTTTTGGTATGTCAACCATAAAACGATGACGCCTTTTTGTGCCCTTGGTGGTATTACAACTGAATTTTGAAACACTTCCCGTTGTCCAATTCAAATTTCAAAGTTTGGTCACGTAAAATCGAAAATTGGTATCCTGATACCAAATTTCAGCTTAATGTAACTCCAATGCCACAATAAATGCTTAATTTTTATTACCTATAGACTATACCAGTACCAGACTATACCTCCCATACTTTGCTTATTGTGTCTTTAGCGGCTTTAAAGCGCTCTACCCGAATGACATAAGCAGTACATAAGTTGAGAGGTTAGGTCAGAGACAGAGTTTGACCCGGCTGAAAGCCTCGAACATGTCCTCTATACTTTGAACCGGTCTAAATCCCCATTCCTACTCTTAATTGCCTTGAAAGCATCCAACTCGTTGGGCGAATGAAGCTGGCTCTGCCATAAACGAATATCCCGAGATTCCTGCATTTCTCTTTCGTTCCAGACGTCTCGAAGAGCTGAGTGCCGAGTGCTGTGCTCCGTTCTCAAACAGTACTTCACTGCAATTTGTTTCGTCTGCAATTGCTTTTCGTATAAGTCGTATAACACTTTAATCATAATAAAATTTAATGTCTCGTGAGAGCTTTTGCGCGATGCGTTGAATGGCTTTGTTTTATTTTTTGTTCACCTAAAAAAATTAGCTTGTATTTTAGTTGATTCGATGTACTCGTATTTTAACACAATACATACTGCTTTAGAGCTTAAAAGGTATTAACTTTTTTTTAGCTGCTGCTTTCACCTAAGCGGTGGTGAGAAACGATGACGATGAATTAGTCTATGTCTTATCTGTCTTAAGTCTTGCCCTCGGCCGAGTCCTCAGTTTGTATAAACATTTTGATGAGGCGAGACAGTCACTAGAACCATGGTTTGTTTGGTCGGCCGAGTGTGCCCATTGACTATATTGCCGCTGTTCTCGTTACGTGTAATCAACCTATTATAGCGTGTAGGCAAAATTTCATGTAGATCGGTTGAGCGGTAAAAGCGTGATAGCGATAAACAATCACAGTCACATTCGTATTTATAATATTAGCAAGGATTCTGAAGCGGATTTTATTTAATAAATATTTTACGCAGTAGATTTTAGTTTAGCGAGATTTGGTTTTAGAGCTTCAGGACCTGAAAAAAGCTTGAACGAGATTTTTGCCCAATATTCGATTTAATTCTTATTTACTTGGTATTACGTCAAAGTACTATGGGCTAAATTGCTGAAGCAGAGAAGTTTTAAAGTGCTCTACGATCAATTACCTATACTTAGCTTTGTACCTCTATGTGCTTAAATATTTTTTTCGAGTACCAAAATAATTACAATAACTTTTCTTCTCGATTTTGACCTATATCCCATGATCCGCGCAATACGAGTACCTTTTCAATTACCTTCATCGATCTTTCAGCATACTAACTATTATGTATTCTATGGCACAGCCCTCAACACAAAGGGATTGAAAGCACTTGGAACCGCGATTGACTCTGCCTCAACTTTGCGTTTGACACGGCTGTGACGTCATCATGGCCTACATTCTGCCCAGAAGTTGCAAGTAGGGCATTTGCAGATATTTTGAGGCACGTTTTGTGATGAGAAGGGCTTTTGAAAAATGGCAAACAGCGCTTCTTTTGTGGTAGATTTCGAGCAGTTTACGGGTCGTTTTGTATCATACCTGTATTCCGTTTATATAAATAAATAAATAAAATAAATAACGTTTCACACTCATAGCTCCCCACTAGGATAACCTGTGTCGGGGATGCCATGGAACATACACAAAGACAAGGACAACTAACACCCAGACCCAGAGCAGACGTTTAAATTCATCATTCAAACATATGCCCGGCCGGGAATCGAACCCGGGGCCTCTGGCTTAAAAGGCGGATAAATTACCGCTGAGGCAAACAGGTTGTCGATATCAATAGTGTTTAGTGCAATCTAAGTCAATTATCTAAGTCTAAGTTTAATTCATTATTTGACTGATAAAGGCTATCTTAGCCTGACAAGTGGAACTAAATTACTTTTGCTTATAACTTTACTTATAGATCTAGATTCTGGATCTCTGTCCACCAGAACGGAAACAGTAGGTTGGTATTGTAAGTTAGGCACTGATTCACTTAATTTTTTATGGGTTATTGGTTGGCAGAGAGCCGTGGTAGCTCAGTGGGAGAACCGACGCTTCGCATTCTTGAGGTGGCGGGTTCAAACCCCGACTCGTACCAATGAGTTCTTTAGGACTTATGTACGAATTTACATACCACTGGCTTTTCGGTGAAGGAAAACATCGTGAGGAAACCCGCATATGTCACGCAAAAAGGGCCGATTACCGGCCTAGTTGCGGAAAAAGAGCCCGCTCTTTATCTTTATGGGTTATTGGCGGGGGGAGGAGAGGTATTTTATAACCTCACCATGTAACACCAGGGGGAGGGGAGGTTGAAAAAGTTGCTTAAAACATAACGTAAATAATGGACGACCTCTTATGTGCCTGCAGTAAACGATTATTAGTATTATAGACTGTGTCCGTTTTTATAAAAGTAGATGTATATCTAAGATCCTTTTTTGTCACTCCTATTGATCGAACTAAAAACTTAAGAAAAGTTAACAAACTTAAGAAAAAGAAAAATAGCACCAAAACCCTTTCACGACTCATAAATTTAGTCGCCCAACTTTCTCCTTCAAGTTTTTTGATTGCGAAATATTTAATTTACTTAATCTGCAATTTCGCGAAACTTTGAACTTTGCTAATAACTGTTATTAGAATTTCGCAGACAGTCAATTAGCTGTGGTTTTTATCTAATCTAATTATCTAGACTTTATCAAGATGGGAAAGTTTTTGTAAAGAATGCTTAGGTTTAAAGTTAGTAAAATAATTATGTAGTTAGGAATTTCTAATAGTAGTGAACACGTTCGGTGCCACCGACTCGCCCGGAGAGTTCACGTAAATCTTATTCCAGTGCTGACGACTCGCATGGCGTGTTCAGTGTTTTTCAACCGTCAACCGTAAAATGTAGGCGGCATCCGAGAAGACATCATGAAAATCGTAGTGGTACTGAATATGTTAAGGTGAATGTACTTTTTACGTTTTCGAAGTACTTGCCAGTGTGAAATCCTGATCTGCATAATTATATTAATTTTATAAAGAGGTCAGGTTTATTTGTATGTTTGTTATAGCTGTTAATTAGGTAATCTTCGAAACAGTTTTCTTTATTCGATAATTAAGAATCAATCGAGCTTACCTGCTAAAAGAAAATGGATAATAAATATTTGAACCCCTTGATAAGAGCCTACATAAAGTTTTTTCGTAATTTGCTAGGCACAGCTGCAATTAGTAAACACTATGTAGTTACTCGGAAAGGAGGGGAAAATAATAGGCTTGCGTTAATAACTGCCTGATGGCACTGGTATTATACCAATACTTTACATATACTTATAATGCTGTTTCGATTTAAAAAAATCTTTGACTGGTGGAAAGCGACATTATCCTGAGTACTAAAGGCTATATTTTATAGCACCGTATTGTTTTCCGAGCATTAGCTAGCAATGATAACTTTAAAAAAGTCTAATTATTTATTCAAATAGTATTTTGTCTTACCCGGTACTTTGTAATCATTCTAATTAACCAAATGTTCACATTCTTGATTCGATTTTAAGACAAGAAACAATTTAACTTAAAACCAATTTATGCTAACATTTTAGAGCTTTCTGCTAACTTATATCATTAGCGAGATGCTATCGACTAAATCACGGATGAATTTGTTTAAATTTTCTCCCTAAAAGTTCGCAAACGACTTTTTCGGAATTAACTTACCATAAAATAATCGTTAATGAGGCATTAAAAACGAAAGAATACGTCCCTGTGATGTCAGTATTTTAATGAATTTTATAAAAAAAAACTAGCTGACCCGACACACGTTGTCCAGTCTTAACTATGAGTATTAAATTCGAATTGTCTTAAATTTTCTAATGTTTAGCTCAACTTCCTTAATTTTTTCTTTTATAAGAACTGACAATAATTAACACAATAAAAAAGAATTAGCGAAATTGTACCATCTGTTTACGCGTGATGCGATGACCAAGGGAAATAGAGATTCATTTTCATATTTATAGATATAATAGCTGACTCGACAGACGTTGTCCTGTCAAAAGCCATTGCGTAACTATAGCAACCGTAGTATGTTGATGCTAACTTGTCAATTTATAGTAAAAATTATCAGTATATATATATAATTTGCAATAAATTAAAATTGCGACTATAATTTGAGATTTAAACTATCCTATCTCTCAAGTTGGATCGAACTGCACCCGGTGTGCAAATTTGATTGAAATCGGTTAAGTAGTTTAGGAGTCCATTGAGGACAAACATTGTGACACGAGATTTATATATATTAAGATAAGATGTACGAGTATATAAAAACAGGTACTCCTTGGAAAAATCTTGGAAAATGTAAGAAGCATGGATGATATGAGAAGCGATGGCGATGCCTTCTAGCATTTCGAGATCACCAAAATACCTGCCTAGTAAAATCGCAACGTGTGGGTATGATGTACCTTCTTTCTGAAGAATAAAGCGCAAACTGAAATACTCTAATGTTTAGACCTTAGAACAGAGGTTCTCAAAAAGTGGGCCATTACGCCCCCTTATAGGCGCTAGAGACATGGAAGAAAAGACTTTAGGACGAAAATTGGGAGTGTTTTGAAGTGGTTTAGAAAAGCGAAAGCTGATTAGTGCTTTTCTAATACTTATTGTTATAATTTTTTCCGATTGTTATTAAAGCAAATAAGGCAGTAAAGGCAAAGTTTAAGAACCTATGCCTTAAAATATTTATTAGAACCACCAGTGAGTTTCGCGATACGTACCTAATACTTTCGAAAAAAGCCTACGTTCTCTCCATGTCGATGTCAAATTACAATTTCTTATAAACAAAATTTGCGTATGAAAAGAACTGCCTTGAATGAATGAATGGCCAATTTAAGACACGTGATAGCTATAACGATATTATCTCGAATTACAGACTATTTTATTTATTTATTCAAATGAAATTAAGGGTGTGCTCATAGGATGAGAAATTACTAAGAAAGGAAAGACAGTATAAATAGGAGGAGTCGTGGAACAAAGATTAATGATGTTGACGAATTTTTAAATAAAATACAATAAGATAAAACGAAATTTGAATATTTTTTCGGCACGAAGGACCGCAAGGATTTTTTTTAAGCCAGATTCGTTTAGTTTAGTAACTCAGAATCGACGCCATCATCAAACTAAACGCATACACCAAACTACTTCGCTTGAATTTAAATTGCGCTATTCGCTTCAAATTCGGAGTTTTGGATGCTCGCCCTAAAGTCGAAGACTGACTTGTATAGTTTGTTTGTAATGTATCGAGTTTTTGTTACGCGTTACAGTAGTCAGTGCAGCAAGCCGAGCGGCTCAATGACCATGTTTACAAAGAAGTCATTTGAAGTCAGTTTTATTTGAGGAGCAGGCACATTGTCGCAAGCACAACGTACCTATCTCATATTCTAACAAGACATGGAACTCGCTTGAGCTTGTGCTCAAAGCGAGCGTTCGTGTCTTGTGTATCGCCGCTTTGTAACAGGCTCGCCTTGAACGATACATTACAAACAAAGGACTCATGACAGTAAATAGAACGCACTAAAGCTTGTGCTGAAAGCGAGCGTTCGCCAAGTCTTGGGTATTTTGTAACAACTTTGTAACAAGCTCGCCTCGAATCACACGTTAGAGTTCATTAGACAAACGATACAAGTCAGTCTGACTTAACAATGAAGTCAAGCACGAGCAGTTCAAACACCCAGGTTCAACGCCTCTAATGTAAGTAAAGTTGTTTACTTATGTATAACTTATTCAAGTCAGTTAACTAAGCATTCAGATGCTATCTCGGAGACGTAATGAGCGGGGTTGTACGGGCAGACGAGTTTGAGAGCTCGAGTCGACGTTGTTACGTTCAATGTTCCGAATATTGACTTTTTGGAGAGCTTTTGGAGAAGAAAATTACTTGGGGGAACTATGTACTCAATAGGAAACAAAATTATCTCAAGGGATCATTCATCTCTCAATGAAATCATGTCTTTAATCACATAACATAGTCCATACGTATGAATTTTATTATTTACGTGGATAACTAAAATAGAAACCAGAGGTTAACGACAATTGGCAACTTAATTTATTGACTGAAATGAAATGTTGTATTCTTTAGTGTTTTAATTCAATTGGTTGCCAAGATAATGGAATGTAATTGTAATAGATTAAATTCGGTGACTTATGACTTTATGCCAATTTATTCTACACGAAGTGACATTTAACTGCTGGTTATGACTAAAGAATAAGAAAGTATGAATGAGCGAAATAATAATAAACTACAGATTGAAGAAAAGCACCGCCTCTGGTTACCTTTCATCCAATCCCACAGAGCGCAACCACCACCACATACCGTGGCGACCGCAGCATTGTCACAATGAAGACATTATGCGGCATCATGTCTCTTGGATACCTCATGCCTCATGGTTCCGTAACATCTGCAGTCATGAGAGGTTTTCTGGGCCCTTCGAGATTACCCCAGATATTCTCACTATCATGATATTTCGAATGCCATACATAATTGCCGTGACGTGACACTCACACTTAAGGGGGGAGGGGGTCGATTAATTTTGACTTTGTGTGACAAGGTAGGTTCTAAGTATTGTGACGTCACATTAAAAATATCTAAGTACCTATTAAAAGCTCCATTTCTAATAAAAATTGTAGATGTAAAATCTCAAAAAATATGTGACGTCGCACAGTCACAGAGGAGAGGGAGAGTCTCGCAAATGTGACAAGGACAGGGGGCAAAAAGTCATGAAATTCGTGTGACGTAATTTATAGTTTTTTATTATTATTCAGTAATAGGCTTGCGTTTGACCGCCATGCGCAATCTCGCCGGAGATAGATGACCCCTGATAACGACATAGACCAAATAATATCTCACTCGCCAGAATAGGGCCCCGGTTACCGAGGCCTTTGTTCGAGCCGTTCGAGGATAAGCTTTCCCGTACGATGCACCCTTGAACCGACGCTTTCTAATAATAAGTACGCGTAACAATAGGCTGTAATATGAAACTGTAGCGTCTGTAGCGCTCACAAAAGGGCTAGAGTTACCAGCTAACCAATGCAATTGTTACAAAGTAACTAGTTTATGAAACATTCGATTCATAAAACGTAAAAAACGACTTGGTGTGACATTATTTACACGATATATTTTTTCAGTTATTTCGATGATATTTCTGAGACCAGTCTAACAGTATATCCCGTCAAATAAAAATATAATTTTAATAATCTGAGATAAAAATATAATTTAATAATTAAGTCGTTTTATAAAAGAGAGTTCGAAGGTAACAAACATAAAAAATTACAACCTAATTGAGAACTTCCCCTTTTTAAAGTCGGTTATATACAGATTTTCATGATGATTTTGACGACATGTAAATGGCAACGTCTGTCAGAATGAATCACTTGCAAAAACGCAGTCTGTTTTTAGATGCACTCAGTCGTAAAATATGATTCTTCCCACTTTTCCTCATTCCACACCCAGCAAATTTCGCTGATTTATAGCTAATGGAAAGCATTTTTCAAACCTTTGTACAGCTTTTATTTAAGACTTCCATTCGAGTTTTCATCGTGCCAAGTTGAAATGTTTGGAGTCTGACCAAAATTACCCGTGTTATGCAGATTCAGTTTTCTGGTTCGTGAATTCGAACTAGCTAGA
The DNA here is from genome assembly GCA_949125135.1 of Alcis repandata. Taxonomy (NCBI): domain Eukaryota; kingdom Metazoa; phylum Arthropoda; class Insecta; order Lepidoptera; family Geometridae; genus Alcis; species Alcis repandata. Next base: position 9,804,074 of record OX421239.1, on the reverse strand, counting down.
ACAGTTCTCAAACTTTTGACCTAGAACCGCTTTGATATTATTGTTTGTAGGACTACAAGTTTAAAGAAAATGACCTAATAAATCCGTAGCTAGTCTGGCAGAAATCGCTTTAGGCCAAAAGACTTACAGAATGTACCTAATTCTGCTTAGTCTTTTATTTTATTTATTTAGTGTGCAATAAAGCTATGAAGTCTTAGTATTCTTTATTCTATTCTGTTCAGTCTCGGTATAATCTTCATTATGCCGTGCCATTTGCATCTATTTACAAAGCAAGTTGTCCTAACCTACTCAAGCAGTACTGCGCATTTCAACATCTGTTCCGTAACTGGGCTACAGCCGGCTAATCCTATATTACCGACAAGGAAGTGACATAATGGCTTCGCTGCAGATTTAGACCGAGTACTTAGCTGCTATAGGGTATATGGCTACGGCTACCATGGGCTGGTAATGGTTGATTACACGTAACGAATATAGTGGCGAGGCAGCCAATGGGCACACTTGGCCAAATAAACAAATCATTTTTTACTTGACTGTCTCGGAAAGTTTATACAAGCCGAATACTTCGCCCAGGACATTGTCTCGTCACCGTACTCGTTACGTGTATTCAACCCATTACTGCAAGTGAACATGCAGTTTGGTTTTTGGTTTGATCATGCCATTAGTACCATTGGATTTTAATGAGGCCTGTGAAATATAAAAAAATTAAATGGATATTTTTTAAACAAGCGAAGCGACCTTGGAAGTGATCCGGGCGCGGCCGCTCGTTATTGCACTAGTTTTAAGTGCTATTTTCGTTTTGCTTTTAATTTCAGGTGTGAACAATGTTTTTTCATCAAGCTCTTATTGCTTTCTCCTCGGTTGTCATATCTAATTTCAGCTCAATCGGAACAACGGGAAGCCGTTCAATATTGCGTTGCAAGATTTGACGCAAACTACGATAATATTGAAGAATTTTGAATTTTTGACGATGGGCTGAAATATGGAACCTTTAAATGAGGATTGGAAATAAGTTGCTGATACTTAAAATGATCTTCTTTGCAGGGTTGGTTGCTTAATAAGGAATCTGATTTACGTTCTTTTGCGAATACTAAAATCCTGCACTGTCGTTGTACCTAAATTATAACCAAATGGCAAGAATGGAAACCCTTTTCCTTATCTCAGCGAGGCTCTCTGCTTACGTAAACAAAGACATGGCTTGTAGACTTAAGCACGACGAAATAGACCGATGCAGAAGCCGGATATGTGCATACACTGTGGCCTGGTAAACATGACGTCTTAGCCATAGCATAGACCTAAATGGCCGTATGTAATTAGGAAGAATTCTGTGTTTATAGTCTAGGTACTATCAATGTACGTTAGAACACATAATTCTCGAGAGTTAGAAACACAGATCTCAGAAACTATGGTTAGAAATAATGATTTATAGTTGGTTACGTAGCGTAGTTCTCGATTAGATGACTACTACATCATTAAAAGCTGTGGGTCTTTGAAAGAGATTGAGATTTTCTGGCGAAAAGCCACTGAGTGCGAAAAGGTAAAGTCAAGCTCCGAAAATTCTACGAATTTTCAATAAAGCAACTTCGTGAGAGTATTCTTGGAAATAAACCAATCAATCGCATTGGCCTCCCTCAGGAGTCAGGACTTACGTCTCGCTGGTTTGCAACTGGTTTGTTAGACCCCAGCAAGATAAGGTGAGCCAAACTAAGGTCACATAGCCCAATAGTTGTCTGCCAAACAAAGTTACCTATGCTTTTTGTGCGCATTGCGATCACCTGGCTCTAAGCCAGCGAATCAATGCTTGTTGGGTATGTTAGTTGTTGATACGATAGGTATTGATATAACATAATGACGGAAGAATGTACGAAGTCTTTGTACAGCAAAACGGCTTTTCGAACCGAATTTACCATGAGGCAGACGCTAACGGCAATTCCCAGTGTATTGTCGTCATTCAAAAACTACTTAGAAAAAGCTATCTTTTCATTGATAATTGTGCTTGATAGGTTACAGTTACAGTAGGTACCTACAGTACTGTAACGGTTTATGCAGTGGGCAGATTGTCATCATTAATCATTTTGCATCCACGTAGGCGTCTTCAGCACGCGATTTTTTCTGGTAGGTAATTATTTATCCAATAGAATAATTAGGTAGGTACCTATTTATGCACATAGGAAAAAATCTGTGCTTATGCATTACAAATGTCTCATGGCCAGCGAACCCATGCGATATTTTTTAAAATTTATTTTAAACGGCTCACGCCATGACACACGCCAGTAATAAGTTTGCGAGGGGATTGCAGACAAAGCAAGGCGCGCGCCGACCCGTCAGACTAGTTGCGCTGCGCCCCTCCCTCCCCGTCCCGCGCAGCCAAACAGCTGACAGACCCAACAAAGAGCATTGAAGCCAGCCAGGCAAGCCAGCCCACATCATAACAATACCGATTAAGTACTGCTCGGACAATACGATTATTAGCTCCAAAGCGAGCGTGTGCAATGTGTGCATATCGATTGAGGCCTTACAATTACAACCTTGCAGCGAGTAGGTAGGTGAGGCGAGTATTTGCATTGTTTCGATTGCGATGCTACGAATCAACATTGATGAGCTTCCTTCATGATGACCTACTGTGGCCAGTTAATGTACTCGTACATACCTACCAGTCATTTAATAACACTGCCACACGATAATTGACAGCAAATATCGAATAAACAGCGATGACCATGAAAATGCGTCCTACTGTCCTAAGTACGTGAAAGGTGATTTCGTACGTTAGGGCATACTTGCCTTTCTGATCATCCAATTCACGGAGGCCCACGAAGCGAGGCACTCCTTTGAACTTTAGTCCATCCAATGACTGTAAAGTCGTGTTTAGTCTTATTATCACGATATCATTGCTGAAAATCACCACGGTCACTTGTGTCGCAGTTCAACACGGTTGCTATGGATAGCAAACGATGGAGACACTGGTTCCTAGTAATTTTCTAAAGGCAATTTGTGCAGATACATTGTCTAGTTTTTGTTTACAAGTATTTACGTCGTATGTTATTTACATCACTTTTTAGTGGCCTGCGAACGTGATAATCGTTGCACTGCCTGCGCACTTCGTTTGATGCGCCTCTGCGTCAACAAAACAGAAAGGTTATTCTATTCTGTTTCTCGGGACGAGAAAACTCGTTTGTTGGTTCGATAGGATAGCTGTCTCGGTCGCTAGCCTAGGCCGGACGAGTTTTGTCCCACTCCCCCATTGACGTTTGTCTACTGAGTTGGGTTGCTACACGCTGTACACTAAAATAAAACATTTTTCTTTGGGCAGGTTAGATATTTTTACCTTTTCATTTTAGGGATAAAGTCTCATTGGTTTATTTTATAAGTATTAAGAGAATATTAGAAAGTTTTTATCTTTTTATGGCTGAATCATTTTATTTTAGACAAGAGCCTGCGATTTTCGTGAGAGCAAATACTTTTCTCTCTTTGCAAGGGGAATCAATTAATAACATCAGGGTACCAAATTGAGAGTTTTAACACAAATACTTGCGAATTCTTATGTGTGCACTAGTAACCATAAAAGCAATTTTCAATGAAAGATGGCAACATCAAAAATTAATTCGAAACGCGGCTTTTTTGAACTTCCCTGAAGAGTTCACATTCTTAGGAAAATGGGCAATACAACTATGAAAATATCGAACGAGCCTATTTCTATACTTTCACTTTCAGTTCCAGCATCTAAACGCTGGCGCCATCGCGCCGCTCAGTGCATAAACACAGGTAAATTATTATTGGTGATTTAGCAGTATTCGCCACAACTAAATAATATAGTTGATGCCCGGTTTGGAGCGAGAAAATATAGCCTATAGCACTCAGGGATACTGTAGCTTACCGTTAGTGTAAAAAAAACGTAGAATAGGATAACTAACTGTGGACAGTACCCAGCAACAAACACACATCCAAACTTTATCTTTTAATCATATTAGTAGGTTCCTATTACACCGTGTTTCAGTACCCTTTGTATGAGATTGGATAGTTTTCGAAACAATGAAAGGTTTCGTAAGGCTCCATACATTACAGTGAAGCGTCCCGGGTAGAAGTGAAGAGACAATTATCGTGTACGAAATATTTGATTGTTTTTGAAACCTATCAAAACTCATACTTAGAGTACTGATCTGAGGTGTGTGCTTCTGTCTGTAGCTTATAACGTAGTTTTATCTACACTAATGCTAAAACATTCTACTTATGTTTCCAATACTTGTGTTATAATGACTACTGTTATAGCACAGACAACATTTAAGCAATTTCACACGATGTTATAATATCCACATCGATGTCGTAATGAGTCATTATAACATCGCGCTCTCGCTCCTGATTGGCCGCCCTGCGCGCATGCGCGCGCTCGCTCCGCCGCCCTGCGCGCGCATGCGCGCTCGCTCCTGATTGCGCGCCAAGTTCACTGTGACAATACACGTTTTTATTAGTGAAGATAAACGTATTTTATCAAGTATTGGAAACATAAGTAGAATGTAACAGCATTAGTGTAGATAAAGTAGTGTATGCAACTGCATATAACACAGGTATTAAAACACTCGTTACTATTATGAAACTCGCTCCGCTCGTTTCATAAACACACTCGTGTTTTAATACCCTACATAAACTACTATTATTATAAAGTTATCTAAGAATAAGGTTTCACATAAAATCCGAAATACAAGCAGCATACTTATATTATTCCCAAAATTAGAACAAAATATTTACACGAAAACTAATTACAGAGCAATTATGTGTTTTTCTGCCAGAACTTGGGCGCAGAGCGAGGGGTTTTGCTTTTTCCCGAGTTCTTCTTGGGAGCAGAATGAGTTTCAGAGCCACCGCCTGAAGCGGACTCCTCACTTTCGGCCTGGGTCTTCAGGGTTTTCTTTATATAGGATATCTGTGAAAAAAGCAAACCAATAAATTAATATAATAAATATTAAAACCTTGTGAGATGTGAACCTATATAATGAAAAGTGTATTGCCAGTGCCATTGAACTGTCATCATTCCAAATGGAGCTACTTCGAGTGGTTTGCTACTTTTTTAACACTTTAACTGTGGCTAATGATCACATGCGCTTGCCTTAACACTTTGACTGCGGGAAACACATACCTTGTGTTATCCTATGTGCGACGCGAGTACGGCTGCACACGCCAGGCGCGTAAAACACAACGCATTGGACTATTAGCCGCACCTAAGGCAAGCGCATGTGATTATTAGCCACAGTCAAAGTGTTAAGTCCGGCTAATAGTCAAATGCGTTGTTTTACGCGCCTGGCGTATGCAGCCGCATTCGCGTTGTATATGTACAAAGGAAAACACAAGGTATGTATTTTCCGTTAAGTGTTAAACTGGCTTTGGGCCTAGGTTCTTGTTGAGGAAATACCTTTTTTGGCATGTTATTTTGATCTTATTTGTTTAATATTCATAATCATCATCCACAGCCTTTTGATACTTTTTATCTTTGATACTGTAAGTCGCAGGTCAAACTTGGACCCAACTAATTTTTTAATATATTTTTTATTGTTATTTTTGACAACTTTACCTCCTGGTCAATGTTCATTTGGTGATGTAAAGCTTTTTGTTTATGATGGTTTGCCCTTTGTATATGCTGATCCACGGAGCTCAGCACTTGTTCACATGCATTGCACCAATCGGCGAGCACATCGGCAATAGATGTGGCATCTTCGAGCCTCGCGTCTCTGCCAAGTGCCACATCTACTTCTACACGTTTGCATTCTTGATCCAGCTTGCCGTGGATTATGTCTGTAATGATGCATTTGTAATAATTAAAACCGTTAAAGCTAGTAAATTAAGACTTGGTGAATCTAAAAATATAATAGGACTAGTAATTGAACCTTTGGATTAAAAAAGAGAAGATTGTTGTTAGGAAAATACTCAATCACAATGAGTATTTCGACACTGAGGTATTAAGACACCAGCTTATGCCACTTGCACATCTATGTACAATATATAGACCTACATAAATATATAAATGTGAAAATTTATTTCCCTTGGTCATCGCATCACGCGGGAACAATTTAGCTAATTCTTTTTTTGTTGTATTAATAGGGAATATGCATGTATTTTTTTTTTATTTTTAATTCACTTCTTACATCGTTATAAAATAGTAAAAAATATAAATACTGTTGGAAACGCTCTAATTATTTTTTTAAATGATATTTAAAACATCGCTAAAATTTGATCTGTTTGAACGCCGCCATTTTTGGCGGGCCTTGAATGACGTCACTTATCACTACCAGTGTTTGTTGACTATAAGTTTGACAGTTACTTTTGGTTGTTTTATACAGATTTTCAATTTTAAAAGCTATTCACACCATGGAAAAAGCTAAAAACCATTTTAGATATTGTCTTGTACCAATGTGCAAAAACACTATTATAAGTACACCTGAAAAAGTGTTTTTTCCTGTTCCAAAAGATGCGAAAATACGAAAACAATGGTGTAAGGTTATGAGAAGAGATATTGTATCTTCATTATCGTGTTTGCATTGTTGTGAAGATCACTTTAACGTAAGTATATTATAATTATTTGGATAGTTAGCATGGTTAGAATTGATCCGAAGTAGGTTAGTAAGTAGGCACGTAAAATCTTGATTTGATGCAAAATATGCTGTCATCATGAATGCATCTATTTTTGGTAGATTATCCGATTGTGCTTTGACAAAGCCACTTTCAGTCATCGTCCTAGATGATTTAATGCTACCAGAAGTCCAGAAGTTGCACTAAATGAAAAACACTACAGAAACACAAATAAAAACAAATTTTTTTCAGACACCATACAAACAGCAACGTCTCTAAATCCGATAACATGGTATGTGACGTCACGTTTCGGTTCGACCAATGGTGATGCGTTTCCCAAATTTCAATTTCGCGCGCTTATTTTGCATTTTTTAATTAATATTTTTTGCAATTAAAAACATACTAAATAAGAAAATAATGGTTCAGATACAATTTTAGGACAATATAGATTAAGGGGAAAAAAAATCAATTAAATTTAAACCAAATGCATATTCCCTATTATTGTCAGAAGGTTTTTAGGAAAGAAAACATTAATAAAGTTGAGCCAAACCTTATAAGATTAAAGACAATTCAAATTCAATATTCATAGTCAAGACTGGACAATGTCTGTTGGGTCACCTAGTCATTGAAACATTAAAAAAAAAACAGTTATAGTGTAGACAGCAACATACATCAAAGCTCTAACAAGACCTATCCAAATACTCACCTGCATAAATAGCTTCAATAATAAGGTCTTCCAAATCTCTCACATTCTTGATATCTAGCTCCTCAAGCAACACACTGTAGGGGATGCATTTCTCTTGTGTGGCTAGTGTGGCTATGGTCAGATGCTGGAGCTTCTTGCATTGTGCCGGGGTTAGTTCTAAGTAGTCAGACTTGTTCTCCAAGTAGTCTTTGTATGTGCCGTAAGCAAAAAGGTTGAGAGATTTAAGGTGCTTTTCGTAGGGGCCGGTCTCAAGCTGAAAATTCAGTTGGAGATTTAAATTAAGATTAACAGAATATTAATTTCGTTCATAGTAAACACATATGCGGCAACTACACTATAGTAGGAATACGATCACACAGAAGGAATTAAATAGACTGACCTATCTAAAGAAAAGAAAACAACATCACAAACACCAACAATGACTAACCTCTTTTATGTTCGGCATTTCCAAAAGTTCACCAAAAACATGAACGCCCGGCGCTTCCAGGACTTGCTTTATGAGTTCAGCACACGCAGAGCCTTTGGCGCCTTTAGCAAGAAGCACAAACTGCTCCAGAGGGTGGTTGGTTGAAACCGTCAACAAAGATGATTGTTCATCACCGTCCATTGACATAGCATTCATGGTGGATGATTTTATGGAGCTTCTTACTGTAGATGGTAGGTACTCAATTACTCAGAGCACGATTTAAATTTAAACAAAGACTACAATTTAATTTGTCTGCAAAAATTAAATGTCTCCAATTAAATTTCAATCGATTTTCGGTTTTGGATTTTGGATACAATGAATGAAAGTGACATGACTGATTGACAGCGACAGCTAAAATGGTTTTGAAATTTGATTTTTTTTGCGTACTTGCCAGTATGTAAAATTCAAATGTTAAAATGATGAAAATGATTTTGTAAAGCTAGCCAGAGCCCTCCCCTATCAGCGTGAGAGCTCGTTTGCCTCAAAGCCCTAAAGAATCCATCCCCTAAGTTACTGGCTTCGGCGTTCCTGATACTCCAGTCCAAGGAAGGAAGTTCCTTGCTCCAGTCCAGTATTGGATTTCGCTGCGTTGCATCGGGTCGAGGCTACCTTAAGATAGTCTAATTAAAGAAACTTTCTTATGACGACGACAACGGGGCAGATCATGTCGGTCGGTGTAGGTTGTTCCGTCGCGTCGATCACCTGATTACCATAGACAACGATTTTTCTAAGGCTTTCAGCCAAGGAACTTCAGCACAGATTTTTTTTTATATATTGTCACACCAACAAATAAAAGAGTGGTCATGAAAAAAGTTTAATTGACCATAAACAATAAAATGGCGTCCGGTTTTTTGTGTGTGCGATAAAAATTATGTTTTCATGAAATCATGTTATTCCATAGAATTTAGTAGTTATTTCACTGTTTACCAGTATCCTTGTTAGTTATATAGAAAAAAATGTGTTAGAAACGCAATAAAAATATCATCGAACATTGCAAATTATGTGCGTGACAATGCTACTCGTAGCGTCGTTGTCCTGTGCCGCCTTTTGAAAATGGACATTTTGATCAATTTACAAAGGTTCCTCTTCGTATATTTTCATTGCTGGTGTAAATTCGTTCCGTAAAATACAAATTGACTGTTGTTTTGCGTGAAATTGCCGGTGATTCGATGCGCCGTCGATGAGTGCGTTGTGCGTTTGTGGGTGTGAAAGCGTACATACATGCTCGTATTCGTAATGATAAAACTGTCATGAGGTGTGTTTACTATCAAATAGTGGATTTGTGTTAGTGGGTTTATTTTGTTGATGTTGTGTTGAGTTTTTGTTTGCAAAATGTGTATGCCAACGCCTAACAATGTGTCGGGCTTCGGTGGGTATGCGTGGGGCTACGCCAGCACTGCAGATCTTACCAAGGGTGAGGTGGAAACTCCAAGCAGCCTCAGCTACACACTTGGGAATTCTGTAAGTGTAAACAATGTATGTTTCTAATGCTTCTAAGTACCTTTCATAATTTTGTGTAGTATCAATATGCTTATGAGAATTTGTACATAATAAATATAACCAAAACATTACATAGTGAAAGAGTTTAGTAAAGATCATAGTGCTGTTCAACACACCTTAAATAGTATAAATATATTAGTGAAGTTCGGCCCTACTTATGTTTTTTTTATTCAGTTAATTTTTTATCCAATAAATCTATCTAATTTGAATTATTATCTGACTTAATCTTATTTCCATCTATTTTATTTTATTTTTCAGGTATCGCCAGAGACCACCCTCACAGTGATGTCACACAAGACTCCTCAGGTTCAGGACAAAATTGGCACAGTATCAGTGGCTGTTTCCAACACCGGAGCACAAGTGACAAGAGTGGTCACCTCTGGGACTCCGGTAACTGCCCGGAGAGCTATGTTTGTGCTGAATGAATCACCCACACATACTATAAATAGAGTATCACAGCAAAATCAGACTGCCACCATACACAGTAAGAGATTTTTATACTTCATTTTATTTTTATTATGACACAATGAGGCTGTTCTCAATTCACACTTATAAAGGATAATCAATAAATTTTGTTGAAAAAATAAAAAAAACCATTACAGTGAAATTTGTGATCAGAATCCCTGCTTTATTTATGTTATTTGATATTACCTAGCTTGCAAAATCACAAAATGTTTATATTGAATGAAACAAAGTCTTATTGGGAGCTAAATATTTTGCTAACCAGCATAATTCTACACTTTACTCAATGTTGGCATAATTATTGCGAAAATATTGACTAAACAAATACTTAACCTGGCATTCAATACCAAGTCATGGAACCTATCACACAAAAAAATAACATGTGCTCTTTAAAACCACCAACATTTCCTTTAAAAACTTCATGTTCAACCCTGAAAAATCTTGCAGCTGCGAACCTCACAAGCAAGCCCTTCATGACGCCGATTGGACCGATTCAACTGACAGCCGAAGAATGCAACGAAATTTTAATGAAGCGAGCATTACAAGCCCAAGGGATTGCCACACCAGTAATAGATGCATCACAGTTGAATCATACATTATTAAACGGTGGATTAAAAGGCTTAGCGGAAGTGAATCAACAGCCCCAGCAGGACCCACTGGCGACAAATACTGTGCAGCAACATCATTTGTTGCACGCCAAGCAAGAACCTGGGACAGCCAATAACTCACCCAAGGCAAGTTTTAATAATAATTTGATCTCGTTACTCGAATGTTAATCACTTCACACTCACTTTTATTTTAACACTTTGGCTGCGGCTAGTAATCACATGTGCTAGCCCCAAGCGCGGCTAATAGTCAAAAGCGCTGTTTTAAACGCGCCTGGTGTGTGCAGCCGCATTCGCTTCGCGCAAAGGAAAACAAGGTATGTGTTTCCCGCAGCCAAAGTGTTAATTGACAAACAATTTGTTGAATTGTGTGCAAATGATCAGCATTCGAGAAACTAGGTGTTATACTCAATCATGAGTGAATCCTGAATCAAATCTACAATCAATCAATAAATTCAAAGCTTCAGAAACCTTATTATTATCCTAGAAATATTTTACATTTATTTTATTCTCACAAATTCAATCAGCAAAATAATTATTTTTATTTTCATTGCGAACTATAAATTGGGAAAAAATATTCAGTCACGGAAAACTTTCCTCCAACAATTTTCTGTTGAAAATTCTTTTCATTCCTCTCATTGACTGTTTGAATTGCCACATGATATTTAGTCAATGAATGTTTCAAGCGAACAATGCTCTTGGTATCCCTAGTACCTGGTGATCCATGAGCCAGCGGGGGGCTCAATAACGATGTCTCCTAAGACGCCAAGCAGTCCCTTGAATCTCCATAATGAAACTATAGTAAGTATCAGCTGGAATGAAATTACTAAAACTCCTAACAAAAGTAACAACACTGACTTCCCCCCGCACCATCACCACTTTTAAAATATATGAGGTGAATTCTACCGTTCTCTTGAACCCGCCGCGCCGCGCCATCTACATTGGCAGCTCTTTTCATTAAATTAAAATAAAACTTGAAAAGTACTGACTCAAATTTTTTTTAGTTTGGGGTCTGTGAAATTGGAACAGTATAGTGAAAATTGCATTATGTTCCCTATTTTAATATGTTATGTTTTAAATTTGTTCCTCTTTCTGGTATTTTGTGGCTCTTTGCTGTACACAGCATAGGATGACCAAAACCTTGACATTGTGAGCCATTGTAAAATGCGACCATGTGGCATACCACATAGACACTTGAATGGTATGGGCACAACGGAGCCGTTAGCGGTACAGGAGTGTGGTTATGGTGTGTTAGTTTTAAAGTACTAAAATGTAGGAAGCACTGTGAGCGAGACTAAACCGTGGCATTTTAGTACATTACAACTTGCACGCCACACTTACGCCCGAAGTATGCCTGTACCATTACTAGCGGCACCCCTTAATCTTACTAATATTATAAAGGTGAAAGTGTGTGTTTGTTACTAATGAATGCTGAAATGGCTGAACAGATTTACATGTAATTTGGAATAAAGGTCGTTCACGGTCTGGATTAACACATATTCTACTTTTTTCCTGGAGAACGTGGGTGAAACCACTTGTTACAGCTATAAATTAAAATTAAAAATTTAAAAAAATTAAAAATTAAATTAAGCTATAAAAGCAAGCGCCCCAAAGTCTCACCACATCACATTTACCCTAAGACGTGAAACCTGCCCCCCGGTCATCCTAGGCCTCGACACACTGCCCCAATCAACCTGCGTTAAATACCTAGGATTTCACCTGGATCGAAGGATGACATGGAAAGATCATATAAAAACGAAGCGCAATGAAATTAACCTGAGATTTAAAAACCTACTCTGGCTTCTCGGTAGACAGTCTGCCTTATCCCTATCCAACAAGCTAAGGGTATATTGCTCCATAATAAAACCAATCTGGACATATGGTATCCAATTGTGGTCGACAGCCAGCAAATCTAACATCATGTGCCTGCAGAGAGCCCAAAACAATATTCTAAGGGTACTTTCCTCTGCACCCTGGTATGCTCGCAATTCGGAAATCCACGAATACCTGGGAATCTCAACCATCCTGGATGAAATCAAACAATACTCGGCCAACTACAGGGACCGCTTGACAACTCACCCAAACCCGTTATCCAGTATGCTTTTGCAGCCAAACCCGATTGGAAGACTCAAAAGATCCGACGTGTTGACTTAATAAGGGGAGACGGAGCAGTGGCTCTGAATCACCAAACGCCAACCTCTCGCAACTTACCTGATTATAGTCTAGATGACTGATCGCAGGTCCATATGAAGGAAAAAAAAAAAAAAAAATTAATAAATTAAATAAATATTGTTTATTTATTTGTCAGTAAAAATTGTTACATTAGTGTATGAACCCTGAATCTTGCACTAAGTGAGTCCTGTGTCGCAAGATTCAATGTCATCCGTATATCTAATATTTGCCAAGACTGCTTGTTAGTAACGGTATGTCAGACGGTGTATTCCCAGACGGAGCTGCTGAGCTCGCAGACGGTGATGACGACAGCGCCGCCCGCCGTCAAGGAGCGCCCTTATTCGTGCGACGAGTGCGGCAAGTCCTTTCTGCTCAAACACCACCTCACCACGCACGCCAGGGTGCACACCGGTGAGTAAACAAACAAACTGCAGTAAACCGCTGGCAAGTGAATAACGTAATGCACGGAACCTATTACCCCATAAGAATAAGTGCAATAGTAGTAGTGGTAGTTTCGTTTTTCTCGCTAATGGGGTAACAATAATCATAATCATAATCAATTTATTGGTAATATTACAAGCTGAAAGAAGACACAATGTATTTCACCATAATTTTTAATTTTAGCAAACGCACTAGCTTTCCCATTTTATGAAAAGTGCTGCAGACTAAATTATATCGTATTGTTGCGTGATTTCACCAATAAATGTAAAAGCACCACTCTGGGGTTCGGTGTTCTGGCATTTAATATCAACTACAGACAAACCTGACTGGTAAGATCAGGATAGGGTTTACTTCTAGTATATGTCAGCGAGATGAACCTAACCCGCTGTCACTACACATTGTAGACGTGTTCCGTATTGACGTCTCTGTTTATGAACTTTCCTATTTCATGATCTATGTCGTTATTTTAATGTGAATTGATCTGCTGCTATACAGAGCTGCTAATCTTTTTTAGCACAATAGATCCAGCTTCAGATAATATACCATTTATATCCAGTCCAAAAAAGTTGCTAAGTTTAAAAAACTCATTTCAAACTTTATTTTCCTGTGTTCTCCATTGAAGCTGTATAAAAACTAGCAGGGCAGAATTTACGGGCGATAAAATGGATAAAATCGGTAGCATTATTAACAAGCCCGGCGTCCAGGGAGCCGGTGACCTAATTAGTTTTATTACTCGGACGTTCCGCATTCCGCTACCGATAAATGCACTGGAAAATTTAAGGGAATTTTTTGTGCAGTTTTTGACTCAATATGTTTTTATTTTAATTTGCTAAAAAGTAGAAGCTAACTAACATATTGGGAAGCAATAAATTGGTCAGATGGGTGGACGTGCGTCAGGCTGAGATCCGATCCTTAAAAACTCGAGTGTACCATGTAAAAAAATATCGTTAGGTATTTACTTTTGCTGCCAAATCAATAATAAAATTGCAAGCATCAAAATAAAATCGTAAATAAATAATGCTTCAATACATATTCATTGATGTTTTCTGCGCACAATTTGTAATCTAGAATTTATTTCAGCATCTGTAAACGTGTTATCCATTGGGCAGATAACACTGCAGTCTAAATTTCGTCGATCCTAAGGCCATGTTTTCGATTTTAGCCGGCAGCGGGGCGTTTAAGGCTCTGGGTAGGTAATTTGTATTGAGTCATCGCAGCTTCGCTCCGCAGTCGCCAAGATCAGTTCCGATCGGATTACTGCCCTGCTTTTGTCGTCATCTGCTGCTATCGCCCCGCTGCCGTCCGAAAACACGGCTTTATGGTAATTGCTTTCATAGTGAAAGAATGGGTGCTGTTCGTAACCTTAGTAACCAACAAGACAGTAGAACATGATGATGATGATGATGTCGTCCGCGTCGAATCCGACGATGGCGACCCAGTCTATCTTCTGGCGTGTGCTCGTATGTGGCTAGCAAATCCAAACTTCGTTTTGAACACCCGGTCACATGTCGCGCAGTAAAGCTGGCCCGCGCTGTTGTACGTGTTGTAGTTGTAGGAAGCTTAGGTTAACCAACAAGACAGTAGAACATAGAAGAGCTAACAGTACCATTAAACCAATGCGCATGACTTGCCGTAGCACCGATAGCGGTCCGCTCTGTTTCAGGTGAGCGGCCGCACTGTTGTCCGCACTGCGGCAAGTCATTCGCGCACAAACACTGCCTCAACACGCACCTCCTTCTTCACTCCAACAACCGCCCCTATCAGTGCCGAGAGTGCAGGAAAACCTTCACTCTGAAGCACCACCTCCTCTCCCACTCGCGGGTAGGTAACGTACCTTACCCCCATAGACGATGTAAATTGATTCTAGGTGAAAGGCCGCATGTGTGCGCGCACTGTGGTAAGGCGTTTGCTCGGAAGCATTGCCTGAACACGCATCTGTTGCTGCACTCGGCGGAGCGGCCGTATAAGTGCCACGAGTGTAAAATGGCGTTCACGTTGAAGCATCATCTTGTTACGCATTCGAGGGTGAGTTCTGGTCATGTGTCTAGTATGAATGTTTCAATGGGATAGCTCCTAAGATGTTTGTAGTGTGTACCTTCGTCTTCTTTGAAATAGAAGAGATCAATGTTTTTAGTGTTTCTTAGGATTAGCCCTGTTTGATAACCTTATATGTAACAAGCATTTTAATAACCAAACTCCTATTCACCAGGTGCACAGCCGAGAACGTCCATATATCTGCACCGAGTGCGGCCGAGGGTTCCCCTTGAACAGACACCTAGTGACGCACAGAAAGTACCACGCGGGGGAGAGGCCTTACGTCTGCAACGACTGTGGAGAGAGCTTCGCGCAGAAGGTGAGAAACATGAATTTAGAAAGCGCCATCTAGTTTCATTTGCTACGAACTAAAATATTTAAATGGTTAGTAATACCCCCAATAATTTCTCAGCCACCAGTTATATGTACCTTCGATCGAGTATATCGTTGGTGTTTCGTAGAAAGGGCGAATCAAACGTCAATCACAAAAAAATCAGAGGAGCAATTCTAGCTGTATGGTAATTTCTATAGTAATTTCTCACCATTCGCTGTTTTTTTTCGCTATTTCTGTTTGGCCCCACAGTAAAAGTTGTTGATAACGAGTATTATGAGCCGAGCTCTTAGCTTCCCTTTCCTTTACCTTTTTTCGGCTTTGCAAAACCATTCCTTATAGTGCTGTCATCATCTTCCTACCCTTATCCCACCTTCGTGGGGTCGGCACAGTATGTACTCTTCTTCCACTCATCTCTATCACTCGTCATATCTAAATTCACTCCCTTCTTTTTCATACTATCTTTCACTTATACTTCCTTATAGTGCTGTACATGTGAGCTAATGTGTTGTCCCCCGCAGGAGCACCTGGTGATGCACAGCCGCTTCCACGGCTCGCTGTCCCCGTTCGTGTGTGCGGACTGCGGCGCCGCCTTCGCGCGCAAGTTCCAGCTGGTGAACCACGGCCGCGTGCACGGCCGCGTGCCGCACGCCTGCCCCGTCTGCGGGAAGGAGTTCCTGCAGAAACGGACCCTCGTCGCGCACATGAAGTCAGTACTGTACCACTGCCGAAAGAAATCTCAGTACCGTACTACCATACCACTGCCAAGAGAAATCTAGAACCTTATTCTGTGTCCTACCCTGTGTTATGTATATCTTTTTGTTTGCAATTTCTGATGTGAACAATAAAGAGTATCTATCTAGAACGCAGTCAACCGACAACAACATTGGTTAAGTCACTAAGAATAATCTCACAAAGTTGTCCATCCCAAAAAAGAGTAACTCGTACATTGCATTCTCTCTATAATGTATCTCTAACTTTCGCAATCAAAACAAAGCTTTAATTCCAGAATCCACACGGGAGATAACGTGGTCGCGTGCTTAGAATGCGGCGAAGCGTTCAAAAGCAAGTCCGATTTACAGCAGCATTGCAAAGTTACGCGACACTGCTACTCTACAACACAGGTAATAAGCATATAACTACCTCAAGAGGACCCATCTTCTTTTAAACAATGTTTCATAATGTTACATGCTTAATATGGATGCATTAAAAACCTATGAATATACAGGTTCAACAAACGCAACAAGTCCAACAACAGACACAGCAACAAGTTCAACAACAACAACAGCAGCAACAGCAGCAACAACAACAACAGCAACAACAGCAGCAGCAACAACAGCAACAGCAGACCGTTATAAAAACAGATGACTTCAAACCTCAAATTGTGCAGGTTTGTAATAATCTCTTAAACGGTTCCAAAATGTTTTTTAAGCTACCGAAATGTGTTGTATGGAAATATGTCTGAGTTAGTTTGTAACACAGGGTGGATTCTGGAAGATGATTAATTCGATCTTCTTTTATTATTATGTTCATGACAAGCTGTACAATCATCTGTAATTTACGGTAAATATGGTATTTTATATACAGGTTTTCTGCAAACCACAAGTCCAGCAACAGTTACAGCAACTAGCACAGCAACAAGCCCAACAGCAACAGCAACAACAACAGCAGCAGCAGCAGCAACAGCAGCAACAACAACAACAACAAACAACAGTTATCAAGACTGACGACTTCAAACCCCAAATTGTACAGGTTTCCTTTGTAATAGGCTTGACTCATTTCTAGTAGTATTGCATGTATCGGCTGAATTCGGCTGTTAAGGCTTACACCTGCGCATGTGTGCGAACAGCGTTAATCTGAAGAACATAGTATGGACACCGTTAGACATGTTCGCACGTGGTTCTCGCGAACACGAACAGTATGGTTCGCGTACATTTTAAGAATATGTGTGCATATGACGCGTCTACAGCCATTCGAGTCGCGTAGTGTGCAAGGTTCGTGCGCGTGCGCAGGTATAGACACGCCTTTAGTGTACGTCCATAAATGTGTAGAAATGTAATACTTCATCTGGCCATTTCAGCAGAAAAGTCCGCATTGATTTTATCCGCGCTGTGCATGAAATCTATATAGCCATGAGCATAGATGTAATTTATCGGACGGTACAGAATACTCATCAGCTTCTATATAGATGTTACTTGTAGTACAATGATGATAAAAAAAACTGATTTTCAAGATCATCTTAGAACTAGTTACTATTCGGGATATAACATACAGTATATTATTATTAAATAGTATACGGTTCTTATAATACAAGTGCCGCTTAGTGTAATAACTCGAAGCTCACATTCTCAGTAGCGTTGTATTGGAATTTTATTATTAATTCATCTATTTGTTATTATGTCTTTACGCTATTACTTTTCAATGGTTTCTAAATTTCTAATGCAATAAATTTGAATTTGAGTATAATTGATTAATTTCTTTAAATAATAAACTTTTAAAAGGTCTAATTGAAACGAATATTATGTTAATCAGGTGATCAGTCCTGACGGGCAAATAGTTTCGGAGAAGTCGTCGCCAGGGTACGCGTGTCCAGAGTGTGGGTCATGCTTCAACACAAAGGTAAGTGAAATTATCGTCAATTTTAATACATCAAGTGTATTGTTTGCAAAATAAGAACTGCCTCAAGTTCTGTTTTCTAAATCTCGACAAAGGGAAGAAAAATCTAACCATTGCATGAAATCTAGTCGCTGTACTGAGACTCGAGCTCGATTTTTTTTTAAAACATGTGGCAGCTATTTGAAAAATAAATGTGTGATAAAATGAAGTTCCCGTTTACGCCATCTGCTTTCCTGTTTTACATAATATATGGATCTACTGAATACCCTCTACGTATTTTTCGATAAAATTCTCGCTCGATACCTTGTAAATGATATGATTCTACTCATCATTAATTTTACCATCTATGGAGCACTTGTGCCAGCAACCCAGAGCCTCGTTCCGGTGCACTGGGTTCTTGATTGTTTTGGGTGACCGCTGCCAAGGAGGAAACTTACAAAGCACTTGCGGACCGCCAGTGCGGGACCTATCGTCTCCACATCGAATAAGGATAAAAACGGCATGATTGTTCCTCAGGAGGCGCTTTCTCTGCACGTGCGCATCCACGCCGGCGACCGCACGTGTGTGACCGACCTGTGCGCGCTCACCGCCGCGCTGCAGCCCGAGCTGGTGGCTGCCGCGCACCACAACCAGCACAACAGTGAGTGCACACTCTACTGACACACTACACACACACACACACACACACACTACACACACACACACTACACACACACACACATACACCGCACGTGTGTGACCGACCTGTGCGCGCTCACCGCCGCGCTGCAACCCGAGCTGGTGGCTGCCGCGCACCACAACCAGCACAACAGTGAGTGCACACTCTACTGACACACTACACACACACACACACACACACACTACACACACACACACTACACACACACACACATACACCGCACGTGTGTGACCGACCTGTGCGCGCTCACCGCCGCGCTGCAACCCGAGCTGGTGGCTGCCGCGCACCACAACCAGCACAACAGTGAGTGCACACTCTACTGACACACTACACACACACACACACACACACTACACACACACACACTACACACACACACACTACACACACACACACATACACCGCACGTGTGTGACCGACCTGTGCGCGCTCACCGCCGCGCTGCAGCCCGAGCTGGTGGCTGCCGCGCACCACAACCAGCACAACAGTGAGTGCACACTCTACTGACACTGTTCCGTACACGGACGGAGAATGGATTAAGTTACTCCTGCGCACACTTTTAAGTTGGATTAGTTCACAAAGTACATAGAAAACATTAAATGTAGAAATATACGACTCACTTGTTTGATGGTTATTGCTTGAAGAGAATGACGTTTTGTGGCAATGTTGCCAAGTTTACCGGATGGAAGTTGGATACATCCGGTGTTGCTAGCCATGGCTAGCAATGTGCCCGAACAGACACACTACACACACACACCACATACACACACACCGCATGTGTGTAACCGACCTGTGCGCGGTCACATAATACTACATACACACACCACCACAACACTATGTCAACAACAACAACAACAGCTGATCAACAGACGAAGAGACATTATGTTGTGGATAGCAAAAGTTTAGCAACAGAAAATGACGTCAAGTACTCTGCGTGAACGGCTCACTCACTGCTGCATGTATTTATTACTGCGCAAGCAAATCATTCCTCTTTATAATATTAGTATAGATAAATAAATAACGTTTGACACTCATAGCTCCCCACTAGGATAAATCCTGTGTCGGGATGCCATGGCACACACAAAGACAAGGACAACTAACACCCAGACCCAGAACAGATAGTCAAATTCATCATTCAAACATCTGCCCGGCCGGGAATCGAACCCGGGACCTCTTGCTTATAAGGCGAATATTATTACCGCTGAGCCAAACAGGCCGTCAAAAGCAACATGTTCGTGACATCAACTTTTTAGGTAATTTGAAAGACAATAATTTCCAACGAGCTAAAACGAGACAGAAACTTCAGTCTTTTTATTAATCTATTGTTCGTATATTATAGTCGTGATATAAACAAAAAACCTTATAATATAGAGTATCTAAGGAAAGTACATAATATGAATATATATTGTATGTTGTATATTGTATGTACTTTCCTTAGATACTCTGCAACATGTTTGTAAAATAACTTCTGTTACAGATCAGCCCATCATCATATCGTCGGCGCCGAACAACAACGTCGTGCACACGCAAGTTATAGCAACTGTGAGTAATCACTGTGCAAAGATGTATAGTAAATATCTGGAAAGAAAATAAAAAAGTATAACATAAATTAAATTATCTTCATATATATAAAAATGAATCGCTGTTTGTTTGTCTGGCTATAAGTCGAGAACGGTTGGACCGATTTCGCTAATTTTGATCTTGAAATATTTGTGGAAGTTCAGGGAAGGTTTATTAAGTCGCTTCAAGTTTAGCAGCTCTCTTGTAGTCGATTTTTGATGTGAAACATCTATTGGCGCACGTAAAACCGATTTCTGGCGTGGCGACGCATGCCGTGGCGACGCGTCGAAATAAATTTGAATCCACGAAGAGCACCTGCCAAAAAAATGGATAGGTGCTCTTCCTGGACTAGGCTGGGTGCTCTTCGCGCAGGTGCTCTTCGGACGGGTGCTCTAGGTGGACTACCTCGTCGCCACGGCATGCAGTATTCAAGCAAATAAATAAATGACGACGCGCGTACCTAATTGAGTTTCAATTTTCGAACGGTTTTGTGTTCTGCATATTACTTTCAAAATAATGTCGATGTTTCACATCTGCCAGGCGTCCCGTGACGGCTCACATTTTTTTTGTTTAATTACTTGTTATTTATAGAATCACTCAGCCCCGCGTCCGAAGATGCACTTTTGCGGCGAGTGCGGTAAAGGGTTTGCGGCGAAACATGGTCTCTTGGCGCATCAAAGGAGGTAATTTTTACATAATTTTATCATTACATCATTTTGACTATAACTGAACGTAAATGATTGTAGCTTTGGAACTACAATTTATATTTTTATTCAAATGATGTCGTATTTGATAATTCCAATTTAATTCTGGGTACACATCTAAACACTATCTGTGGGTTATTAGAGACACGTTTGTTAGTGACTATAATCCAATATGAAAGTAACAGTTCGTCCACCAGTACTGCTGCATAGTTTCGTTTTCCCCATACTATTGTAATCATACCTATATGTAGATTGTAACCACAAATGTTGTTAAAACTAAAAAACGTTTTAATAACTTGAATAAGTCTGCGTTTGTCCTCGAACTCGCCTGACCGGCTGGCCTTCAAGCCAGTAAAACCACAAACCCACAAAGGTTACTTTAACCACAGAGACCAATAGATCTAATCTGGGTGTCTTCAAGTCGCGAGTGAATCGGTTTCTTCCAGGCAAGCGTGCTCCATCGTAGACCGCTTCGTTGCTTACCATCAGGCGAGATGGCGATCAAACGCAAGCCATAAAAAAGAGATTTTTGTGACTACTTTTTTTTAATGTAATTGAGTGACGAGACGAGCAAATCGCTCGCCTGATGTTAAACGTCACGTTTGCCCTTAACAGGTCTGCGCCACCCAGAATTTTGAACTCGCATAATTCAAGACCCTGCGCGGCACAGCACTGCGCTCGTCACCCTGAGATATAAGTTGTTTAATCTCCCATTTGCCCTGTAATTTCACTGGAAACAATGCCCTTCCAACCGGAACACAGTAATTGTTTGCACATTACTGCTTGGCGGTGGAATAACTGGCAAAGGTGTGGTACTTCCCCAGGCGGGCTCTGCAAAAGAGCCCTACCACTACAAATTAGTGTTTTAGTTGTAACCATTAAGGTTGTTATAAGTCCCCCCCCCCCGCCCCCCGCAGGCACCCGGACGGCAGCTGCACGCTGCGCACGCACGTGTGTGAGTGCGGGAAGGCGTTCTTCCAGAAGAACCACCTCATGCTGCACCAGCGACAGCACATGGACCTGCCCAACAGAAATGTGAGGATACTTACTGACAAGGGACAATAATATGCCGTAAAAATAGCAAGAATGTATTATATCATGTTTTCGCCAATTGTTTTCTTATACAGGGTTGAAAGGAATAGGGAAACCAATAAACAATTTTTACTATTGGATCAAATTCAAATTGAGAAAATTATCAGCTGCTCCACACGTTTTGTCGAGAGTCATTGACATTTTTATATGTTACAGCTGATTTTGTTTTCTTGATTTCAGGGTTGAGTTGGTCCTATAGTAAAAGTTTTTCAAAATGATAAATACTGTCAGTCTTATTTTCGGCTTGGCATACCCTTATAACTCTGTATAAGTAAACTACTAAACAGATTTTACTGTCAACTTTACCAACATTTAAAAATTTCGTAGGTCAAGCAATAATTACTCGACTAAAGCAGAAATTTCTCGTTTTCAGCGAAGAATATTAGTTCTTCCCACAAGTTTTGTTGTTTGCGATATTCAAGATGATAATGCGCCGGCGCCAGGCTAGTTACTAGTTTAAACTTTTAATGTAATCATTCGATGGCAATAGGTAGACGGCCAATCACCGTTTGTAGGTCGGTGACGTCATGGATGATGATTGGGTGTACACGAACTGCCTCCGAAATGCGGTCTGTTGGTTCAGACCTGACTTGTAGAAAATAATATCTTAGTGTAAATTCTACATTAGTAATTATTAGCAATGTAATTTGTATGTCGATAGTAGTTCGTTGTGTATTTAAACTGTTTCCTCACTATAGTATTTCTATCAGTTAGTCAAGTATGTTTCCAGTTTATTGTTGCAAATGAAATAGCGTATCAGTAGTCTAGTTTTTACCTATTAATTAACCAGCGAACGGTATTTCAATTAAATCTCAGAACAAACAATTCCAGAATCAGCAACAGCAACAGCAGCAGCAGCAGCAGCAACAAGCCCAACAAGCAGCGCAACAAGCAGCACAGCAAGTGGCGCAACAAGTGGAGCAACAAGTTCAGCAACAAGTGCAACAACAAGTCCAGCAACAAGTTCAACAGCAACATCACCAGAACACCTTGGAGATAGACCAGGATCACCAGCAACCGACGCATATACAAGTGGTGGGGAAATCAATCAATCAGTCAACATATTCGAACAGTAAATTAGAGTAGGTCACATTAGGATGGCTCCTTCTAGTCTGGTAATAGTATTACATATATTATCGACCGTATTACGAAGTTTACAAACCATTGGTAAGCAAAATAAACCGACCACGGAAACGACACGCCAAGCCGAACAAAATAAATACATTGATCTGTAATTTAAGCAGATCTAATAGTATTGCTTACAGGAGTACCGATTTGGTAGCACCACTAGAAACAAATCAATTAACAATCCGAACACTAGAGCGCTGTTAGCATCATTCGATCTGCGGATGTGATAGCGTCACCTGAGTGCTTGCTTGTCTAACTACCAAAAAAAGTTTTAACACTTTGACTGCGGCTAATAATCACATGCGTTTGCTTAAACTGCGGCTAATAATAAAATGCGTTGTTTTACGCGCCTGGCGTGTGTAGCCGCATTCGCGTTGCACAAAGGAAAACAAGGTATGTGTTTTCAGCGGTCAAAGTGTTAAAGTTAATTTTCGACAAATTTGGTCAATAGGACAACCAAGCACTCGGGGCGACGATTGTGAACTCGCCTTCACTGTTTGTTATCCAGGTGAATCGATCGGGGCAAGTGATCGGCAACCAAATCGTGGTCGGGCGGCGCATCGTCGCGCCCGTACACATCCTGCCGCGGGACAAGCTGCACGGGAAGCACCACGCGCACCGACACCACAACGCAAAGTAACTAGCCTTTATCCTATAACCTCACTTTATTGTATTTTTTTTATCGCCAATAATAATCAATAAGTCTAATAAAAGTCATGAGACGGAAAGTCGCCTTCTTCGGACACATGCAAAGAGGATCCCTATATGAATTCCCACAGTTGATCCTCGAGGGCAGAATTTAGGGAAGAGGAGCCCAGGACTACAGACGGAAATGGCTCGACGACATTAAGAAGTGGACCGGACTGAGTTGTCAGCATTTAAAAAGCACAGCATGTGATCGCAAGAAGTTTAGCCTACTGACCTGAACTTCAACCAACTGACCACCAACTCGCCTGTTGGTAAGCGACGATGTGATCGAAGATGAAGCACGCAGGCTTTGAAGATACCTATTCCACTCTGACCTTGAAAAGCACAAGATTATATCTTTTAGGAAACTAGGAAACCGGCAGTTTATTCCATACTACTACTTTATTTTATTTATTAGACACAAATAAATCACAATCGATATAGCTACACAATATTTACGTCTAAGTCCTGAACTGGATTGTAATAAAAAAATAGTGTGATGAAAAAACCACATACAGGGTGTGGCATAAAGAGTGGATAATCCTTTACCTGCGGTTGGGGGACATCACGACCGTTCGAAAAATTACAATTTACATGTAGTAAAAATTTCACAATTTTTGGTTATTAGACATTTTTGAAAATTTGGATAAAGTTTGACTTTTGCTCACTCTTTTAAGTGCCTTTACAATTCGAATAATCTCTCAGGAAAGAGTCAGATAATTTAATCTAGCTTTTTGTCAAATTATGTATTTGTAACCTTACATTTACTTACAAAGCTTTTTCCTTTTTACAGCGGTGATGTGAAAGAAGTCGGTGGCCTGGTTCTATCATCGGGTCGCGGGCCGAGCCTCATCAAGTACGAGATATCGATACCGCCGCAAAACTCCGTCGTACAAGTGCAACAACTGGACTGACCACCGTAACAAATGGTGTGAACAGTGTAACAACTTGGGTAAACAGTGTAACAACTTAACCGAGCCATGCAAGACCTCAAACGAACAATGCTACAACTTAGTTGAGTCTGGGCAGGAACCGTGTCGCGTCAGTAAAAGTACTACGGAGTGCAACAACTAAATAGGGAAGTGGCAGCGTGATATTAACAAATTGAACAGTGCAACAACTCTGTTGGATTGTGCAACTCAGCGGCAGTGGAACAACTAGACTGGGCAAGAGTGCTAGTTGAGTTGTCCAGTGAAGGATCTGAACTAATCACGTACGCATGGCATGGTGAAAAGAAAACGGAAAGGAAAGTTTAAAATGACTTTAACTAAATATCGGATGTGAAATAAAGTGTTCCTTGTAAATCTGAAGCAAAAATGTGTAAATATTCTGTACAGTGTTTTTTATTATGCTGAGTTTTCTGACTGAATGCATGGATTTTTTACATAAATGATATTTTATGCACAGAAATTGCTGCTTGTTGAAAGTTGTAGCAAAATAGTTGTTAAACTGGTCGTATTTGAATGCTAGAATTAAAAGCAATTTCTGTGCATATAAATGTCTGTATGTGGTTTTATGGAATGTTTGAGATGTTTCACAACATCCTATGATTTACAGAAATACGCCTAAATTATAATCAAATGATACCAATAGATCGGAAAGCTTTATTTAACGAATAGAATTCTATCGGGAGCCTTAAAAATAGAGCCTTAATTTTGTAATTTTTTCGATACATAGCATTAATTGGATTTACTTAATTTTCGATAGCAATAATTCTGTACTGTCTGGCAAAAAATATGGCACTCCAAAAGAATCCTGCCAATTTTACTGCAGGCCATAATATTTTAGTTTTATTTTGGTTTCACGTTTATCTTTCATATATTTAAAAATGCTTGTTAAACTTATTTGTACTGTAAATATGTCTTATTTACACGCATAACATTTTTGATCGGCGAGAAGTTGAAAAATTTATAGTATAAATTTGCTTATTGAGCTTTTATACATAAAAGAAGGGAAACTACAGTTTTAGTTTTGTTCCATGCTATATTTCTTGACGGACAGTAAACTAATGTAAAGTGTATGTTCTAAAATTTAGGGCATAAAAGACAGTCCTTTTGTAGGATAGTTTAAGGGGAAATAGCTAAGTCTCGTGTACATATCAAGAGGTCTTTTTTACCGCGCGGTGTTTTGTATTAAAATGTACAATCTCTGTAGGCAATACCGCATTTTTTAGTTTTTAGTCGCCCCATATCGAATGTAAGCTGTTTTTTAAGTACATAAAGTATTTTGAGTTTTCCTATTGTAATAATTTTTGTAATGGCAGGTATGTTTGTTTAATGTTAATGTGCAATGAAAATTCATGAGAGAAATATTTTAGATCTGAGCTTTGTTCTAATAGGCACTCTACCTGTGGTGTGACTCGTTTGAAACTGAAATATTTCACGACTCAATGAATAACTGTCAATTTTCGTGTAATCATAGAATACATGAAATTGATTTTCAACTCTGATTCTCATGTATTTGTTCTATTTACCTTGGCTTTCTATACAATTCATTTGCTACCATTTTCGAAAAGACATGATTTGATGTGGCTCAGGTATCAGATGAAAAATAAATTTCTAACTAGTGTCACACCATATGTGGAGGACCTTAAAATTGTTTGTGTCCAGACAAAATTAATGCGGAGATAGTAACTCGATGTTATCACAATTAATTTTATTTATTGTTATTAAATAGTAATATTTTATATCTGCTGGCCTGTTTTTCCTAATTGTTTTGTCATTTATTATGATTTTCGGGTCTAATTTCCTAATTATTTTATTATCAACTCTGGTTTCTAAATGCAATGTGATGCTCGATTTTATCGATTGCACTTGGTAAATAAAACAGACAATATGTAATGCACCAAGTTGGAGAATCATGAAATGTAATGCCGTTCGTTCTGTTGTATTATTTTCTGAAATAGATCAACCGCTAGCTGTAGACTTTATTGCTGTCTTTTTCTTACCTATTTAAAAAGAAAAAGATGGGAAATTTTAGTTATGATTGTCTTTTTGGTTTTTGGAAAATGGTCATCAGAACGCTGGCAAAGAAGTTCTGTTAAATGATATATTGTTCCAAATTTTTTATCTAGTCTGTGATATAGTGAATGCATCTGACTATGGGTCTACCATAATTTGAGATGAAGCAATAAATTTATGTAGAACGTAACATTTTTCTAAATTTTTTAAAGTGGCAACATTCACGGGGAATATGGTAAATTTTATTGAGGTTATACAAATAGTGTAATTTTGTTGTATTATTGAAAGTCTTAAATCGTTTTATAGAGGCTACATTGAAATCTTATGCCGGCTATACACTCAGGCGTCTCGGTCCGATAGCATTTTGATAACAGTTGGAAATAGAGAATATTGCTCTTGGCCTATCTCGGATTGTGACTGCGAGAGTGCAACCGGCACTAAATTATCCTGTTTCATTCTAGACATCTTCGGAATCATGTAGTATCCGCCTCGAAACGTAAAAATTGTAATTAACGCTTTTTTATTTGCTAGCGCACTTAATAAGTTTTTATATCGTGCAACGCACACGGCAGACTGAAAGTTCGGCGTGACTCCATTCAAGTCGGCCAAAGTAGATGAGCCGAGCGGTAACTTCCGTCGTCTTCCTAAACGCCCGAACCAAGTCACTTATGTGCGTTGAATTGTCAAACTGATCGTTGACATAGGTGTTGATTCTGTTGTGATTGGTGTTTAAACTAAAGTTGTTGCTTTTTTGCACACTTTAGATTTGGCGCACACTATGCGACAGTTCGGCGACAAGACGACTGGCTTCGGCCGACAATTTTTATATTTAGTTAATTTAAGTAGATTTCCAGAGTTGCTAACGACAACTCTGCGTCTTGTTGCCGCGACTAGATGCGATTTTCGCTGGTACTTAGTGACAAAAGCGTATATAAATTTTAGTTCTGTCAGATTGAAGAGCTGAGATAGTGTTCAACGGAACCAACACCTTTGTTTCATTTTTTACACTGAAAAGAGTCAGAACTGATCAGTGAATAAATCTTCAATATTATTTTAGTTTCAAGCTTTAGACAGTATTATCAAAATCACATGAAACATTGCTGAATAAATGTAGCTTTTGAAACTTCCAATATAATTATATTTTGTCCTATATGTTGACAAGTTGTTTGCCATTTACTTCGTGTAAATATAGTTTATATCTATAATTTTTATATTAAATGAAAATATACATACTATAATCCCTACTATTTGTTTCTTTTGTATTTCTAACCTAAGATAAACTTTTATATTATGATCTGTGAACAAAGTAGTTGGTATACTCCCAACGGCCACCACTAAAACCGCCCCCAGTGGTGGCCGTTGGAACAGTGCATTATTTTTTGTTTGGGGTACAGATGACAGATTTTTAGTTGGCTGGCACTGGGCTGACAAATAGAAACGGTGAAGTAACCAAGGTCAAAAAATTGGTGTCAGCTAGAATGATAGGGAGACGGCCAACTATACAGGGCTATAAGGAAAGGGTATGCTAATCCGGAAAAGACTCATAGCACTCGTTATTGTGAACAACTTTTACTATGGGACCAACCCGGAATTCGTAGCTGTTCTATAGAAAAATGTCAATGACACCACAAAATGAATGGAATAGCTGCTTATTTCTTGGCGAATTCCAACAGTAAAAGTGGTTCATTATGATAAGCACTATGAGCCCTTTTTGACTTAGCATACCCTTTCCTTATAACCCTGTATGACGTCTGGTGGTGCGTTGTGAGGCGAAAGCTGAAGACTTGGTCATCTCATTCATCTCAGCCTATTTCGTCTAAAGATCACCCCAGACGTCTCGTTCTAACGCTATAGCAAGGACTTATATTAGGATTTTGCTCAATTTATTATTATCTAAATTTGTCAATAAATAATCAACAGGATAACTATTCGCTTACAGACATTTTAGAAAATATTCTTGGAGATCCTAACTTTTCATTACAATAAAAGTGGTTTCCCAGCTTCAAGCCCAAATTATACCAGGCCAATTTGCCAAACGCAATAAGGGCAATCTCTGGAGAATAAAAAGAAAATCGTGGCTTATTTTTGCGCGAAAGTTCGCGAGGCACTCGTATTCTGCGGGGAAGCTTGATGATACAAGAATGGAAGGTGAGGTTTATGAATTCTTGAAGTTCAGCGTATCTACTATTATTTGTTCTGTGGCACAGCTTCGTCAATGCCCTGTGGTCCCAAAGGGCGGGTAAATTCAGCCGTTTTGTTGGTCGGTGAAATTGTTTATCCCTCCGGCGTTGTTTGGGAAAATTGTTCGCGTTTTACCACCCATTTCTGAGTTTTCAAGCCTTGTTGCCCATTTCACGAAAGGTTTATCTTTTTGTACGCAAAGTTTATGACTTTGTGCCGAACATGATTGTGGGATCTATTTTTTGGTCAACATCTCTTAGATTTCTAAATCAAATATTTTCACGTCTTGCAAGTTTATTGCTTCATTGAAGTGTGTCGATGGTCGATGGGCGCTAATTTAATTTTGTTTAGATATCAAGTACAGTCTGCTGCAGTGCTACATATTCTTTTGATTATTTCATTATACACCAGAAAAGTAAGAAAATTCGTATAGATCGAGGGGTTACAGCTCGTTAGAGAGTTTCATTAATTTAGATCTTTATCAACAAACATAATTTTCCCAGAAGCTTATTACTATTTTGTTTCATAATTTTAAAAATAAGCTAGGATATTCTCGTTTTCCTTAGCGTTAATTGAATAGAATGACCTATTAGGTTAAAAGATATTTATATTAATATGTCATAGCTACGTAATTAATTATTAGCAGTAGGCGCAGTTTGGTTAACCGTAGTGGTGGTTTTAGAAATTAATGTCTTCTTAGTTTACCTAACTGTACTTATGCCCAGACACGGATTTATACACAATAATGATCCATCTCATTATCACACCCACGTTATTTTGGTAGACTGCGTTATGTACCTACTTAGCAAGTTATTTGTAGGTAAGTAAGTATTTTTTATTTAGGTAACGTACGCAGGTTAGGTATTTAATACTTTTGCACCTAATTTGGGTTTATTTTAAGTTTCGTTTGCTAACAAAACAAGTCATAAATTCCGACAAAGCAGAAAACCCGTAACAAGCTTTTGTCGCAATATAATCAAGATTGTGGATACCACAATGGACGAAATTCCATCAGCGGTTGCTAAGCTAACTAACTTATACTCGGGGCAATTTAAGAAGCCACAATTGACGACTGTCAGTTTTATCTTCATAGTGAGGTGACCTGCTTAAAAACATCGATTAAAATGAATGAATTAGTGTTTTTAGTTATTAGTGTTTTCCCCCGTTTCGACATGATAAGACTGTAATGTTGTTCTTGTTTTGGTACTAAGTGTTAAGCAATCGGAGTCCAATTTATAGCAAGATAAACGTAGTCAGACCTGGGTATCTCCAGATGAATCATACAGAAACGAAATAGATTACATAACATCTAACAACAGAAAAGCTTTCCAAGATTTGAGTATTTTAAACCAACTAAACTTTAACACTAACCACCGGATGGTGAGAGCAATAATAAGCAACAAAGAGCCGAAGAAAAGTAGAAATAAATTTAACCCAAACTGTTCAACTTGTGTGTCTTGCCTTGCATCACGTATGGATGTCAAACTTAGACGTTGACTCAAATTTTTTTTTCTAAAACTATTTACGTGCCAAAAAGGTATTTAAAGAAGTATTATAGGTGTCACGCTAAAGGACCGGAAAAAAACAGACGACATATAAGATCCACAACGAATGTCGAGGACATTTTAAAGAAAGTCAGACAATCAAAGTGGCGATGGACAGGACACATGACAAGAGACTGCAGAATTAAATGGACAAAAATTATAACAGAGTGGCCACCACGGCATGGCAAAAAAAAGAGGAAGACAGCTTAAAAGATGGATGGGTGACATATAGAAACATTGGTGGAGTAGTCTGGCCAAGAAAGGCTAGCGACAGAAAGAAGTGGAAAGGGCTCGTCACAGGACACTCTGATCACGACACAGAAAAATAGTAATAATAATTGTCAATACTATGTTTAAATTATCAGCAATAAAAGGCTTAAATAAATAAACGTAGTCAGTAAGATCAGTCCAATAAAAAAGCCGGGTCAGTAAATTGTACCTTACCAAATCAATGATTTTTCTATTTAGTTATTTTTTGTATTTTTATAGTTTGTTAAAAGAATAATAAATATTTATGTTTTATTATAATCACAACGTGGTTATTAATTTATGGTGATATTTCTTCACAAGTTTTTTATGTAAAAAGTTCTTTAGTTCAGTTCTTTACGAGATCGTAAATTATCTCGTAGATCAGTAATTATTTATTATGTTTAAAATGGTTTATTAAAAAAACAAATCATAAAATAACTCGTATCGGTCATTATTACAATAAATATGTAATCGTAATTGAAAAAAGTTCAGCAATTGTGCAGTTCTAACAAAACGAAAAAATATATTATATATGCCCGCCGTTAATAGGTTACGTTGTTGATTTTCGATGAATTGTCAAACGGGGCCTGTAAAATTGCCCCGACTATAATCTAATTCATTCTGGTTATCCAAAACCACGCCCTTTAGAAGATTGTCAAAAAAGCAATGTTTTCGTATGTACCTACCATATACCTAATTGTAACGTCGCGTCGGTTTGATTTGGAACAAAAATACATGGTAAGTATATGGAGAAAAGAAATTGCGTTATAAAATATACCTACATATTTATGTTATACGTATCTACCTATCCCTCTTCTCATTTTCTTAGTAACATTGTAGATTGGAGTCTTGGTGTAGGTTTTTGTAAGTTATATCAGTCCATACTAAAAATGACCGCTTTGAATATCGACTCTAGTGTCTACTTGAATACTAATAGGTACTTATAAATAACTTGATATGTATCATAGAGTTACTTTTATTTATTTTCATTTCCCAAATGCCGCCACTGGGTAGGTAGGTAAATGGCTGAGGGAGCGCCGGACCTACATCCTTCAGCTTATAGCTGTCGTAAAGTTTGGCGTGAATTGTACAGTACAGTGAAATAGCCACTGCCCCGGTTGAGAGGTCACAGATAGCCGATGGCCGCAATCAACACTCGGGAGCGATACAGCAGATTTACGACCGAGTAGCAAATTGCACAGCGGGGCGCGTGAAGCGGGGCCCTGATTTTGTTTGATTTATTGATGCTTTGTGGTCAGTGAAACACTATGCGTAGAGAGTAGAGAGCAGAATGGGGTCGACCTCATTGGGCTGGATTTTTCAATCACTCGCATGAGTATTTTCGTGTGAAATAACCGTATCGAACGTTATCCGAAAAAAAAATGCGAAGGTTTAAAATGTTTAAATAATTGAGCACCATGACCGACTTTGAGTAGGTAGTCATTATTTATCTGAGATGATCACAGTGAAATTATATCTATTTACCTCACGTCCCATAGGTAGGACACTATAATTATGATTTTTTGTAGTGACTGGACATTTATTTTACTCACAAAGACAATCTTATAATAGCCATCTACCTAAATATTACCTACCTACTGGCGATGAACCTAAGACATATTTAAATTCTTTAATAGCTTTGAACATTTCTGAAAATAACCCGAATTCTTCCCAAGTAATTTCTCATTTTCGCGGCGGCCGGCAGCCTTCCGAACCAGATCTTGTGAGTCAGCGTTTATGCATTCATCCAAATTCGTGTCTCAGCTCCTTAAGACGTTTACAAATTGCGTTTAATCTCTCGCAGTCATGAGCGTTTGGATTGGTCCAGTATAAAATGCTAATTACTTAGTGTCTTTACTGGATCAACCAAAATATGTAGGTACATATTTTATCGGCTACCAACCTGGCTCGAAGGACCAAAAATAATATAGCTAAATGATTGCAAAAATTATTCCAAGCAGAGGCAAATCGTCATTGTAGCTAAATAATCTTAAATCAACTCTGAATCAAGGGTGTGATAATTAGATACTCGTCACCAACCAACGGGCAAGGTGATTAATCACAAAAAGGATCAAATCTAATTACTTATGTGAATTGCAGTGTCTGAGTCACGTTCATATTAATAAGCCCAGTCACTCACGATCCGTTTGACAGAATTTATAAAACCTTGCATTCAGTTCAGTCATTGACTACTCTCTTTACAGCTAGCCTAACTGCGAAGTGCAGCCGTCAAGTTAGGGTCAGTTAGCTAGCCAAGCTTTGGGTGGGGCCAGCTAGTAAGGGAACACCGTTATACTCAAAATATATTTCTATGATGTATTTCGTGTTTTTGACCTATCGCACGCCTTGGCACTGCTGTGATAAGTAGTTATCAATAAATAATTATAAAAGATGATCTGATTTTAGATGTTGGGCATTCAAGACTAAAGGTCCAGTCTCCAGACACCACCAGTGTTAAGACAATCTCATTAAGCTGTATTAGTACTCAATCCTAGTGTCCCTAGACAAGGGCCTCTCTAATAAGCTTAAACTTTGTTACTAGGTCCTAAGTGAGCCCAGAGATTAGTCCAGAGCTTGTCTCAAACTTATAAGTTGCTAGACTCGTAAAACTAGATATTTTGTGTAAAATTCATAACTAGTTTGGATATTAATTCCTCAAAATCAGTTATGCTCGACGTATTTCAACAATATCAACAGAGGACTTATTTATTTTTTCAACATACGAGTAGCAGTAGATATCATATACCTATCATTTATTTTATTCACCGCCAAAATCGACTTGGTAAGGTTTTAATATTTTCACTAAGTAGGGTGCTTTATTTTAATAATTGCAGAACTTTAGCTTTTGCTTTCTGTTTTTCAAGTTTTCCTTTTTATTTGGTTTGGTTCAATAACGACTACAGTTAAAAGAGCAAGCATCGCTCTATCAATCAATCTAAAAAGCCGGCTCTATTTTAATAGAAAGGATGCTGTGGTAAGTTTTTCTTCCGCCCACTGGAACCTAGCAACTATCCATCAAAGCGCAGTTTTTGTGATTAATGGCGGAGCAACGGCAATTCAACTCCGTCAGGGTTCATCAGGGTGATTTAGGGGACATTATTCGGCCATTATTTTCAGTGTTTCATCTTTTTATTCGTAAGCTGATTTGGACTCGTTTGATATGCTTATAATCAAACGAACTTGACTAGGAAAATCTTTTGGGGAATCGGAATAAGAATTCGTTTATTCTTGTTCGTTACCTTTGTGAAGTTATGCGGTTTGTTGACATGTTCCTTGTTATTCAAAACTACATATTTGCAAATCAAGGAAACCTCAGTTCTGTTCTGTAGCGATTTTGGACGCCTCTAAGCTTAGGTAGGTACCTACATCAAGGCACTGAAGGCGTTATCCAAAACGCGCCACATGGCTTAATTACTTAGGGTTCAGAATAGATTCGAAATATGTACTGTACGTATACGTTATATACATACCTATAGGTACAGTTATTGTCTGTAACCATTATTCCATTATGTGTAGTTCCACCAATCAACATACGTTTAGGCTAACGAACCCTAGCATCTATTTATTTGCTGTTTTGTATATTGTATTCTGGGCACAATATTAGGCGTTAACAAAAGCTGATAAAACGTATCAACAAACTTTTCATTAAGGTTTTCAGAATAAATTTAATTCATACTTAATCGTCGCTTAGCGCGGCAATTCTATTTTATTTATTTTTAAAGAAGAAAATCAGAATCTATATGCGTCGTCCTATCAACAAACCTTTCACGAAGCTTTTCAGAATAAATTCGCTCCATACTTACTCGTCACTTAGCTCTGTAATGTACTGAGTGAGCGATGTTGATGACGGTAATCCCTCAACGTCAGAGCTCGGGACAACAAGAGGCGAGTAAATTAATTGTGGCTTAATAATAATACGGCTAATAAAATCATGGCTTTTAGGGTCGCCCTTTGTGCAGCTTTTGAGAAATCAACTAGTTATGTGATGGCAAAGCATCGTAAGTCTGAATAAGTATGGGATGTAACATACTCGTTTCGGTAAATTCGATATATTGTAGGTAGGTACTTGTATTGTTTTTGTGTTGTATATTTATAGTTATTTATTAATTACTAATTCTTTATTAATATTAAAGCAACTTGACAGCCGAAGCCAAGGCGTGCCACGTCGAAGAGCAAGGAACTTGGACAAAGCATTTTGAATTAGGTTGGCTTTACAGTTAGGTAAGTATATTTGAGACAAAAAGACGAGGTAGGTAAGTGTAGGTACTTTATATTCGACGGAGTCCAAAGTTTCGCTTCAAGTTTAGAGCGTGTCCAGCCGTGTCTATCGTGTGCAAATCCGAGATATGGACAATTGGCTCTCATAAAAACTGTTATGCACAAAAAAAGTCGCTCAGAGGTATTATAATTAGGGGGGGAGAGCCTTTAGTCCGCATTATCTTTATTTCCTTACCATCATTCTTGTTGCCTTACTAGAAGGTAAAAATGAGTAGGCTTCTACCTATCCAAAGAAGCCTATTGATTAGCTGTTCTCAAGGAACTTCCGTAGGCGTTTGTTTAAGGTAAACGAAGAAATATTCGGCTGTAGTTTAGTCTCGACTTCTGAGACTGATCGCTGATCAGTTTCCAAGAAAACGTGATTAATGGAGTCCTACTGAGTGTCGGATTACCAGCTTATTTTGTTTTCTTCCAAGGCTGTGTTTTGATTTCTTGATTGTTTTTGTTTGCCTTGGACGATCTTTATCTTTATCAATTACGTGGAAAAACATAAAACAATAATGCCTACACTTTTGTGTTATAAAGTATAAAACAATACTTAAGAAAATAAATTCTCTTATATTTAGGAATTGAAGTGGAATAGCAAACAAAAATGTGAAAAAATACTTCTTTATTGTTTTCTAATACATGTTTAACATTATACAATCTTAACTTTTATTCATTAAGATTAAATTACCTCTTTTTCTTTAATTTTTAATACATTAAGGTAGCTTCAAACATAGTATTCGTGATATTATAAACTTACAGCAAAGAAAGACGAAACAACAAAACTTAATCTATTTAATATAAAAGGCGGTTACATTTCAAAGGCTGCACACTACACTTAGAAATATAGGTATTATAGGTACTCATTCAATATAAATAGCCTTTTGTGCGCAAATTAATAAAAAAAATTAGATATAAATTATCATGTTACAGGGATTCAGTAATTAGTGCAGTCGCAAAATCAGCATTAAGGTCCTAGTGCACCACATCGGTCACGAGTCACGACCATTGGTCGCACCGACCATGACATAAAAGTCACGGCTGTGGTTATTGGACGAATATTACAACAATTATTAAAAATATAATTATATGAAAACGATATCATGAAATTATCATGTGTTACAAAACACGTATGTAAACAAGTAATGCTAGAAAATCTTTCACCAAGACAATTTTTTCCACAATTATACAGTTTGTCTCTGTTTGTTTTTTAATTAAAATCCATTAAACTCGTATGCCTATTATTAAGTAAAACATAAATCAAGATTAGTACCTTTACTTACACTTCAAACAGTTTAAAGAGTACCTACTTTTTGTGCAGTGCCCAGCCACAAGCCTCCTGACTTTCTTAATTCTGCGATAAAACCTGCTCAAAATTATAGAAATATTTATTTTCAGTGAGCATTTTGCAGAACAAAATAGAACGGTTGCTGCAATCTATTA
Source organism: Alcis repandata (assembly GCA_949125135.1). NCBI lineage: Eukaryota > Metazoa > Arthropoda > Insecta > Lepidoptera > Geometridae > Alcis > Alcis repandata. The sequence goes on along the minus strand of OX421239.1, from coordinate 9,767,696 downwards.
ACCCCTCCTGTGACCACACTAGGCAATGGTCCATGCCATTCTAACCTATATTTTTCCACCACCCTCGTGACAAGCGTCTCCAGCATTTTCCCAGCTATTCCTGATGCTGGGCAAGTTTCCCCAAAAGGCATGGAGGCGACTGGATGAGCTCGCGAAGCCTTGAGAGGGTCGAGCTTTTCAGCGCACCAGCGTTCCGGGACGAAAGCCTTTGCTCGGCCCCATTGCTTCTCCGATTTGCTGGTCACGGAGTGGGCAAGGACTATGTCCACCTAGGAAAAAGTTATGGTTAAATTTCTTAATTTGGACAAAGGATCTTTTAGTACTTACAAAAAGATTTATCTCGGATTGGAATTTGACACATGCTGAGGTATTTAGTGACAGATTCCTATATGGGAGATGGTAGCAGGACTCACAGAGTAGACCAAAATTAGATTTGAAATTATAATATTATGTAGTATTTGTAATATAGGCACTCTGTATTAGTCTGGGGGCACGACAGTATGCTCCACCAAGTGGAGCAGAGACACAGCCGTATCATCTATTCTCGAATCCATTCAGGTCATTTACGACCCCCTCTAACTTCGTTATGGATAAAGCTAGAAGTCTGATAAAACTTACCCCAGCAGGAATCTCATATCTCCCCCCCACAAAAATATCCTCGTAGCTTCTCCTAACAACCCCTCCAGTCACCGGCTGCACCCTCATAGTCTCTCTGACACACGTCGCCACATACGGGAGACCGGGCGGCGCGGCGCCCGCGTCGCGCGCCACCGACCAGGAGACCTCGTCGTGTGGAGAGAGAGCTGGTGGTCTGGACATTACTGCTAATAACTAGTTTGTATAACTTACCCCAGCAGGAATTTCAAATCCCCCCACGACGATATCCTCGTAGCTCCTCCGCAGCACGCCCCCCGTGACGGGCTGCACGCGCATGGTCTCCCTGACGCACGCCGCCACGTACCCCCTGCCCGCCGCGCCCGCGCCCGCGCCCGCCGCCGCCCCGCACACCTCGTCGTGCGCGCGCTGCTGCCGCGCCGCGTGCAGGGACAGCTGCTGGAACGTGGCGAGGGCTGTTTGGGCGAGCTGTACGAGACAAGTTCACTTAGAGAAACTATGTTGTGGACTAATGATCAATGTTTCTTAAAGTGGTTTTAGTGATAAAACTTAGATGAAAATTGAGGTAGACCGGTGAAAAGGGCTGTTTTGGTCAGCTGTGGGGATGAAAGTTAACGTTGATAAAAGTAAGTAGGTTAGTGAGCTCAAATAGCTCTGGTGTCAGTTTTGAGGCTGCCAGAAGAAGTTGATTATAATTATAATACAATGCTCGTTAGTAAGAGATTTAGAACCAATGCTGCTGATAGTGGTTGTAGTGGAGAAACTTGGATATATATTTTTGTAGTATGAGCTGGTTTATAGTGTTATTTTGGCCAGCTGTTGGGGAAAGTTGACTATAAATAGCATTGCTTGTTAATTAAGATTAATGTTGCATGGATTGAGTGGCGATAAAATTAAGATAAATATTTGGGTAAAGACATGGAAGCGAGAAGTACCTATTCCAGAAATATTATTTGATCATGAACAAGCATGACGTAAGTTCGACGTCAGAAATATTATTTATTGCTAGACCCTTGCATAATCTGTTATTGAAACTAAACCATAATAGTGACCCTATAAATCTGGGGTTGCTTATAAACAGTTATCAGTAGAGTCGTTAAGCCTCGTAATACCAAGTTATGGCTATGGCCTCTGACACAGATAATAATCTAACACAAGCGTTTACACGTTTGAAATAGAGATATTCCTATTTTATGATTCTGGATTTAAGATAATGGTAAAGAAATAAATCATTAGAGATAAAAGGCAACTAACATTTTAGCAACGGTACAACCCGTTGACATCATGCCATTTTTGTTCTTATTATTTTTTCTCTTTTTAAAAACTTGTATTTTGTGTTAGTAGACGAATAACAAAAGACGGCGTTCAATGAAATTTTTAAGGACCTTTTCTCTGTGAGGGTAAAATTAAATAGGCCTATTTTTCTCTCTAAGCATGTTCTTTGTATTTGTAACTTACCGGATCAACGCCAGCCAGCAAAATATCAGCAGCCAACGGAAGTATTCGCCTCTCCAGCGGCCTCAGCTTGTCTAGCAATACTTGTTCTGGCTTCAACTTGCCGGAGTTAAGCGAGTCCAGCGCTTTCAATAGGAAATGCTCGGTTAAACTGTGAAGAAAAAGAAGACTATTTTAGCTTATTATGGTTAAAAAAGTTATTGGTTTTGGATGGTGATAGACCTAGATAAAATAAAAGTCTGCAACAATAATAAATTCCATGGATAAAAGTCAAGGTTTTCTTTTGAAAACTGGTATTACTGGCAGCAAAAAATACAACAAAAAACCCCGAATGAACTAGCAGCCATCACTAAAGAAGAAATTCATGAACAGGCTTTTGAAAGTACTTTACCTAAAGTGTTTGTCAAAAGCCTTTAATGCACTGTTGAAAGTCTTGGTGTCAGTTTTCAGGGTTCCCTCACTCCTCACGAGGAAGTTTTCATCTGAGATATCTCTTGAAAGTCTCACTAATCGTTCTGCTGGTGTGAGCTCTTCCATGCACTTTTTGGAAAGGGAACAAAGGTCAGGAATGTCGTCGTCCATTGATGTTTTTTCTGGTGTTCTGAAATAAAAAAATATTGCAAGGCTATTGAATTATCTACTCGGAACTAGATTTTCATAGTCAGAATATTGGATTTGGCGATAATAATTATTGGCTATGACCATAAAATATCCCTATATTACGATTTTTATTGCGGTACTAAAACTTAAAGTTTGCTATACGGGCTGACTGGTTAGACACTTGACATATCCTAAGTTATTATAGTACTCATCATTATGAGCAACTTTTACTATGGGACCAACCCGGAATTCGCGAAAAAAATATCAGCTGTTCCATACATTTTGTCAAGTGTCATTGACATTTTTCTATGGAACAGCTGATTTTTTTTTCGCGAATTTCGGGTTGGTCCCATAGTAAAAGTTGTTCATAATAATGAGTACTATGATAACCTAGAATATGTCAAGTGTCTAACCAGTCAGCCGGTATAAGGCTTTGCTAACCTAGATGCAGGTTATCTAGCCTACCCTACATCTAGGCAATATTGCATTTGTAGGTTTACATTACAACTGGCGCTCATAATGTCTTTGCCTGTTTTTAGTAATAAATGTGAAGTTTCAAAAGGTACTACGTTGGCAAATCAAAAAGTACACTACCTACATCACTGGTTATATACAGTGGTCCAACAACCAATATGATTCGGGGTTAGTTCCAGGTTCAAAGGCGCAGATATATCGTGCCATCATCGTGCATGCTGTCCTTTGTTTTTTTAGTTTTATTTTGTGTGTCTGCATTTGAAACATTTTTTTGTATCCGTTCTGTTATTAAAAATGAAAGCAGTCTCTAGTTAAAATCGTTACCTGTTCTCAGGTGTGGGTACATGCACGGCGCCGTCCAGACAGCCGAGCCGTGTTCCGAAGATCAGCACGCCGAGCGTCTCCAGCGACCAGCGGTAGATCTCCGTCTCCAGCTCTTCGTTTAGTGCATTCTCAGAGTGGCGTAAGTCGCCTAGCCTAGTGGGAGAAAAGACTCATATAGTATCAGGTAGTGATGTTTTCATGAAAATCAGGTCTACAAGAATTAAGCTGATTTTATTGTGTTTTTTACGTTGCAAGTAGTTTTTTTTTTGCGTTTTTTTTTTAGTCTTACGATTTTTTCATACTGTTGCGTAATTTTGTTATTTGACAATACAATAGACTCTTCAACCTTAATACTCTTTGGTTGTAGTACTGACATTATGAACGTAGGTTATCAATAGTTTTGGTCGGCACGACCATAGCTTGTGAAACTTGACCGTGTAGTGTACTAGAACCCTAGTGTAAAATTCAATTGATTAGACTCGTAGGTTCTTTCTTATTTGTTTAATTGTGTATGGGCTTTTACTTTTGTGGTGTCAATAAAAAATTACGTATTGTACTATAGGTTTGTTTTAGTAGTTATCTTGTTACCTTCTAGTGACGTCAGCTGCGATGTCATCGAATACCTTTTCGTAATTGCTGATCAGAGTGCCGTCGTGCAGCAATGTGCGAATTGCTGCCCATATCGCTTTGCTCTCTTCGCTGTAAATAAAAGATAGGTGGGCGTCTTTATTGTCTTCGTTCAAAGAACTATGAAGGGCACATTCGGAAGTTGATATGATAGTATCAGGTTATCTGATCAGGCGTGTTAGCCATGATACAATTTGAAGTTTGTAAGGATACCTACAATCAAAGTGTGCATTTATCAGTCAATGCTGCAGAATACTTGAAAAAACCTAGCGAGTGATTCGAGTTGGTTTTCAAGAGCCGCTCAATTTTGCTCAAAATAAATTAAAATAATTTGTGTTGCCATAAATTACGAGTAGCTACTTTTTCGGACGATAAGATGTACCTACAAATAAAATATATATTTTTTTTGACGACAACACGAATCATCATACTTTTTAATCTATCATATTGCCTTCTTAAGGAACTTACATCCAAACCTAAATTCTGGTTATGTACATAATACCTAAGCTTCCGCAAATAGAAATTTTATGCTCGAGCCCAGTAGGCCAAAGTCTGATGTGGTTCCACTATCGGGTAATCCCATCAAAACGCAATTACGACAATTTGATACTTTTTACTTACTTTATCTGTAGATAGGTAGGTACATATCATACTTCGTTTTATTCGTCTCACGTGAATGCAGAATGCTCGCATTGATCACATGGCAGTGTGATAGACGCGTCAATTTTCGTAACCTTTTATGTATACTAGATAAACCATTGTAATAAACGATAAAAAGATTCACAAATATTGTTAATGGAGCGGCGATAACAGCCGAATATTAGGGCTCTAGATATAGTGGACTAACAGCTTTCCATTCCATCCGCTGTTGAAAGGAGATTAAGATAAGGTTATTATCGAGTTTGTTGCACTTTTTGCGATCACGTCACATATCCTACCTTTATCTCAGGTCAGAAGTACACTTGTCAATGTGCACACTGCACACATTTCTTTAATTATGTAAATATAGGTACTTACTTTAATCATTATCATTATAAGAAAAGGAACCGTAAATTTTTCCGGAATAAAAAGTATCTAGTTGTATTCCGGATAATTTAACGGTGTAGTATAAACTATCGCTGTTTCAAATATTCAAATCCGTTTGGCTGTTTTTGCGTGAAAAAGAAATAAACATTTATACATCCTAAGAAACTTTACAATATGTACCTAGCTAGATATCTAGGTCTGGCATAAGGCACTTCTTTCCAAACTTCCATGTTATGGCATACCATCTGGGCTCTGCACATGGATTTCCAGCTTTCTCTCTGGGCGGACCATTAAAGTCGTGGTTGATGGATCCTGTTCCGCCGCCATGCCCATTAATGCTGGAGTCCCGCAGGGTTCTGTATTGTCGCCTACCCTTTTTATCCTGCATATCAATGACATGTTGCAAATTGTGGCAGATTGCGGCATTCATTGTTATGCGGATGACAGCACTGTTGACGTACAGTACTCTGGCCGTGTTGGCGCCCGGCATTCCGAGGTGGAGGCTAATAGAGACAGACTTGTTTCTGACATTGAGAACTCTTTGCAGAGGATCTCAGAGTGGGGTGATCTTAATCTGGTAAAGTTTAACCCCACTAAGACGCAAGTTTGCGTGTTCTCCGCTAAGAAAGCCCCTTTTGTTGTTGCTCCGCGATTCCAGGGCATTCCTTTGGAAATTTCTAAGAGTTTGGAGATCCTTGGCATTAACATTTCTAGTGTGGTCCAATTTCGGGGTCACTTAGAGGCCAAAGCGAAACTCGCTTCCAAGAAGCTAGGTGTGCTTAACAGAGCGAAGCGATACTTCACGCCGGGTCAGCGGCTTTTGCTTTACAAAGCTCAAGTGCGGCCCCATATGGAGTATTGCTCCCACCTTTGGAATGGCGCACCGAAATACCAGCTTCAGCCTCTTGACTCCCTTCAACGCCGTGCCGCTAGAATTGTTAACGATCCCAAACTCACTAACAAGCTGGACCCACTTAGTCTTCGAAGGGACGTGGGCTCCCTTTGCATATGTTACCGCTTGTTTTTTGGGGAATGCTCTGAGGAGCTTTTTGACCTCATTCCTGCGTCGGACTTCCACCACCGCACATCCCGACACCGTCAAAAAGCTCATCCGCATATATTGCAATGCTGGAAATCCCACACTATCAGGTTTGACCGCGCTTTTATCCCGCGGACTTGCAAAATGTGGAATGCTCTACCACCGAAGGTATTTTCGCCGAGCTACAACATGGGGCGTTTTAAAAAGGGAGTCTACAAGCACCTCTCCGGGCTGGCAAAACACCATCAACGCCGCTAGTGTTGCAGGTGTTCATAGGCGACGGTTTTGCTTAACATCAGGCTGGCCGCCTGCCTGTTTGCCGCTCTTTTATATAAAAAAAAAAAAAAAAAAAAAAAAAAGGTCCCTACTTTTGTATTTGTGAGGTATTTCGTTTGATCGTAAATATCTGATTTACATGTTAGCGTATGATCTACCAGTTAGATATATCAATGGCTAACATAAGTTTGAATATTTCTTAAGTTACCTACTTAATTCTCAAGACAGAAAAACATATACGACCATCAATAAATCAGGCAGCTACATACTATGTTAGCTGTTATGTAACGTCCTTATTTATTATTTACTTATCAAAGGTTTGCCAGAATATATTCAATCTTGTAGATCTACTATTGACCAAGCTATGAAAGCCTAAATTGAGCCTAGACCATTTCGAATCTACCACGTTGACTTGAATTTCTCGTTCTAGAACTGGACTAGACTATCTGGGACCTAGATTCTATTTCTAAGCAAGCGCTAGGTATTTACTTTGGCACTTTCTCTGGTCCGAGTAATGAACATACCGGCCTGAATTAATATTTACACGAAGATGTTGAACGACACAATTATTACACCTAGGCTTTGGATTTGGTTTCGCGTAATTTTTTGGCTTAGTAGTGTATTATTTATTTAAGTGTGAAAAACAAAAATTCCGACTCCAATATGAAGCCGATATGAAGACGAATCTAACGACACTTCGAAATCTAAAATTGATCAAATACTCGTAGGCGTTAGGAAATCCCATTAAAATATACCTACTACATAAGAACATAAGCACTACTTATAATATACCCAAAAATATTACCCTACTTCTGAACAATCGACTGAAAAATAGCTCCGTCTCTGTTGGTTTGGTTGTTACATTATCGCAATTTTCGGTAGAAAGTAATGTGTATAATGAGAACGGACGTAGCTGCTATAATGAGACCGGTGCTATAATCTTGAATAATTGCAAGTGGAACTGCGGTGCACAGCCAGTGCGATGCTTAATGCCCGCCTTCCACTGCGAGCGGAGCGGGCTCCGTACGGACTCCGTTTAACTCGCAACGGCTTTTTTCATAGAAGTGCTTCCACTGTGAATGAGCGGACTGAGCGGATCAAAAGAGTACAAAGAGTTTCAAAATTGGTCGCAGAGTTGAGCGGATTTCCAACGGACTCCGTACGGACTCCGTTCAACTCGCAACGCAAAATTTCATACAAATGCTTCCACTGCGAGCGAGTAAGCGGAACGGACTGAGCGAGTTAAAATGGGTCCGCTGCGTCATGGCGTCGCACGCGAGTTTTGAACGGACTCAGCTCACCTCCGCCCCCCGTCGCCACCCCTTCCCCTTTCCTTGCCCGCTTTCGTCTGTCAGTGTCAGTTCAGAACGCTCCTCGCTCATCGCCGCGCCGCTGGCAATGGAAGGCAAACAACTCGCTCATCCGACCCCGCTCATTTCCCGCCTCACTCGCTCCGCAAAGCCCTCTGGCAGTGGAAGGCAAAATCTGAAACTCTTTCTTAGTGGAAGTGTACAACTATTTTTACTCCGGTCCGCTCAGATAATCAGCTCAGTTTCCGCTCATTACCCTTTTTTAGTGGAAGGCGGGCATTAGTGTTAAATAATTGCTGGTAGAACTAGAACCGCAGTGCATAGCTGTTATTAAATATCCTACTATATAATATTTTAAACGCGAATATTTGTAAGAAGATATGGATGTATGTATGTTTGATACTCTTTCACGCAAAAATGGCTGAACGGATTTACATGAAACTTGAGATGAAGGTTGTTCATGGATTAACACATAGGCTACTTTTAAACTTCGGACAACGCGGGTAAAACCCCGGGGCGACGCTAGTGTGGTCATAAAAACTAACCTGTGAGCAGGGCAGTGGCTTCCCACAGTTTTCCTGTGGTGAGACAGCGGTGAATTAGCAAAACGAGGCGGCTCAGTCGCGTAGCTCTCGTACACCTGTGGAAGACGTTAATCAAATTATTTTTTGTTGATTGAAAATCGAACAACAAAAAATGAAACAAAAAACGACGGTTTAATTTGTAAGTCAATATAGAAACCGCAAAATTTTTCGGGATAGTAAACAATTAAACATCATCGTCATTATCATTCACAGCCTTCTTTATCCCACTGCCAGGTATAGGCCACAGATATCAACAAATCATCCTTTGATGTCTGTGGTATGGGCCTCTTTCTTATTGCGTCAAGTTTCGGGATTGAGTAGTTCCATTACAGCTTAAGTCTTCATTCAGGGTAAATGTAATAAGATATTTCCGTACCAAAATTTCAAACATACGCACACAATGGGCCAAAGTTTAAAGGCTTAACTCAATAGAGCAATTTTTTTTTTAATTATTGATGTCCGTATCTAATAGGTATTTATTTATTTATCAAAATATTCTGATAACACCTTTACAGTTGGACCAAGGCGGTAATAGGTTGTAATGACAAAGTCATATATATTTTTTGTTAGTTTAGGAAAGGATGATTGATTGATTTGATTTTTTTGATTGTTTTTTACTTTTTTATTGCCTTCAAACTTGGCCCATTCTCTCATTCACAATCAAATTAGGCACGCATCATTCAAATTAATCTCAATGGCTCTATTAGAACAATTAATTATATCGGAGGCTTTGGTTGGCCTGAAAACTAGAGCTACCTCTACGCTAATACAAATTCATGACAAAGAACAACCCACATTGAGTTCTAAAAGTGAAGGCCTCGCATAACTTTAACTTCCTATATCTAGGCACGCCATGATCGCATGCTCAAATTTTTATGACCCAGCAGCCAACGAGAACGACGCGCGAAAAAACTTTCAAGTTTTCCTCACGACAAACCATTTTGGACTCTATTTTAATCGCATACAATATAGAATTGCATTTATTACAGCGCTTCTTTTCAGTTATGTCTCTTTGGAGGCAGAGTTAGATTTTGCACGGCTCGGAAGCGTGTGAATTAAATTTAGTACAGTCAAAGATAAAAGCTACTTACACTTATATTGTTCGATAACTGTATTTCGATAAAAAACGTACCTATAGATGTAAAATATGTAAACAAATGTTTAGATATGTTTTTGCGTCAGTTGCTGCGATAAAGGATTGTTATTGTTTTGTCTTATTTAGTTATTTACTACAGTATGATAATGGTAACGAGTTGTTTTAAAAATTATCAATATGTTGCATACTTGCATATTAATGATTAATGAAGGCGAAATCTGTTTATATTTAAACTACATGGATAATAATGGATATACAACTAACAACTTTAATATTTATACCAGCAAATGTTTGTATTGTTTTTCAATCACGAAAAAACGGCTAAACGGATTCGTATGAAATTTGGTACGAAAGTACTTTACACCCCGGGATGTAAGCTACTTTCGTATCAAATTTCATTAACATATATACTACTTTTTATCCCGGAAAATGTGGGTGAAACCGCGCGAAACAGCTTGTTTATATTTAATTTTAATAATAAGATCATAGAGATACTATTAGGTAATCTACGTCAAAACAAAATTATAATTTGTATCAAAATAAATGTGACCTTTAGAACATCGATAACTAGTTGGTAGAGCCGTAGAGCGTCATCGGTCACCATTGAGCGATGCTATAAAAACGTCTGATAATAATGAATCCAGCTTTAACTAGTTTGCGCCAGTACGGATATCATTGAACCTTTATTAGCTGACTATGGCAAAGTCAAAAGGAAGGGTTGTGTCTTTTTAGAAGTCTATACTGGGTTATAATAAAAGGGGATGCTAAGCCGAAAATGTATCATATTCGTAGTAGGTACTCATCTTCACAAAAAACTTTTTTCTACCAACCCGGAAATTGATAAAAAAATATCAGTTATTCCATACCTGTACCTGTGTAATTGTGTATCGAGTGTCATTGACATTTTGCTATGAAACAGCTGATTTTTTTTCGCGATCTATGGGTTGGTCCATAATAAAAAATGGTCATAATGATGAGTACTGTGAGTCTTTTTCGGCTTAGCATACCCTTTCCTTAAAACCCTGTATTGTGTGTGTTTGTATTGATGTATGTTCCCGCGTCAAAACTACTCATCCAATTTTGATAAATCGGAAGAAAGAAATGAAATATATATAATTATTTATAATAAAGAAGTCAAATTGATTCGTTATTATGGAGTTTTTATACACTAACAAAATCATTGTGACGGATGTTATTATACATCCAAAAAGTGGAGATCCCTGAGTTATTTTTCGTAGTCGGATCCCAGTTACATACTTAAATTGATTACTTTTTTATGACTAACATTTAAATGTAAACTAATAAAAATAAAAGTCATTTATTCTAAGCACTTAAAAACAAAGCTCAAAATTAAACTTCAGCTTTTCAGCTGGAAAATCATTAACTAAACTGTAAAATAATAACTTTATGCATACGGTAAGCTGATTTTCTCAAAAATGTTATGTTGTATTGCTTATTTAACTGACTTCAAAAAAGGAGGAGGTTATCAATTCGACTGTATGTTTTTTTTTTTATGTTTGTTACCTCATAACTTTTGACTGGGTGAATCGATTTTGATGATTCTTTTTTTATTAGAAAGCTGACGCTTCCCATTTGGTCTCATTTCAATTTAGTCCAGTTCTGATAATGGTATCCATGAGAAAACCATATAAGTCTTAAATTTGCATTAAGTACGTGCGCGACAAATAGATGAATAACTCAATAGTCGGTCTTTTATAGTCGGTTTTTGTTTTTTGTTTTGTAAAAATAATGTTCTTGTGTTGTCTCGGAACTCTCTAAATCCATTTATGAACGGTACTTATCTGGAAAATTAAATGTAAGTAGATAACAACCACGTATTCCAATTGTTTCTATTTTTAAGCGTACCTAAGTACCGTTTCTAAAAGCAACGTGACAATGCACGAGGTGTTCCGTAGCAAATTAACCTGATCGATTTGACGTTACTTTTATTCAGAGACTGATAGGACTACAGCGCTGAATTTATGCCGAATAATACATTTCAATATTCCAAACTTTCTGGTTTGGCAACCCTATATCGTGTCGTAAAGCTCATCTTTTTCTTCTTCTCTCTTATATCTTAATATATATAAATCTCGCGTCACAATGTTTGTCCTCAATGGACTCCTAAACCACTTAACCGATTATAATAAAATTCGCACACCATGTGCAGTTCGATCCAACTTGAGAGATAGGATAGTTTAAATCTCAAATTATAGTCGCAATTTTAATTTATTGCAAATTATATATATACTGATAATTTTCACTATAAATTGACAAGTTAGCATCAACATACTACGGTTGCTATAGTTACGCAATGGCTTTTGACAGGACAACGTCTGTCGAGTCAGCTAGTACGAGTATAAAAATGATTCACAGTTCGTTAGTCTCGCTAAAACTCGAGAACGGCTGGACGTATTTGAATATTTAGTTTTTTGATTTGTTAGTTATAAACAAAAAAAAAAATAAAAGAAAAAGCGGGAGAAGCCGCGGGGTGCAAAAAATTGAGAAATATTTTTTCATTCTCGCTTTCCATGTAGGGTATAAGATTAATCAGATTAAGTGAGGATGCACACTAACAATTCCTCTTATGATAACGATGATAGCAATTTATTTCTAACATTGCTACGGAACCCCGCCGTGAGCATGTCACGACACGCACTTGGCGGTTTTTTCATACTTCTAATGGAAGGCACGAGTCCTAATTCGTTCACGTGTACAGACAAGACACGAGTAGGACTTTACATTTGTTTTGGTAGTAGGTATGCTAATTTTATGATAATATCGGGACAGCTTGATCGAGCCATAAAATCCGCATTATTTATTACTTGTTTATATTTAGACATTGTTACGTATTTGACTGTATGGAATAAGTTCTTGGTAAAGCATTTGGATCAATAATATGAATTAAATCCTCCTAATATTATAAATGCGAAAGTTTGAGTGTGTGTGCCATGAATGCTTGTTACCGCGTATCACCGTAACTATTTGAAACCGATTTTGATAAAATTTTGACGAGAGATAGCTTATGTCTTAGCCTACATTAACTTAGGCTACTTTTTACCATCATTTACCACCATTTTTTATCGCCACGGGATGCAACAGTATTGCTAACATTTGCTACCGTATCCGTATATCGCTCCAGCAGGCGGTAATATGCGGAGCACACCGGAGATCCCAATCAAACAATCAGTTGAATTGACTAACTGTGCCAGATCAATCGAGTCTATTGGCTATTTTGCATCACAAGCGAACATGCGTACCTAAACTTGAACGTTTGCTAGAATTCACTTTTGTAAATTTATATTAGACGCTGTAGTGAATCCTTAAGTTCTTGGACTTACAGATTCTGTATCTACCTAGTCGGGTCAGTAATAGATACAGGGTATCACCCTGGACAGGAAAGAATATTATTATGCTAATCCGAATAGGGTTCATCATTATGAACAAATTTAACTATGGTGCCAACCCGGAGTTTGCAATAAAATCAGTTGTTCAATAGACTTTGTTGTCTCATTGACTTTTTCTATGGAACAGCTGATTTTTTTCACAAATTCCGGGTTCTCCACGTGAATCTTCACACGGTAAGTTTTTTGCCTCTTGGGTTAAAAATTAGCACTTATTATAAAATGACTGTATTTCCTGAATCTCAGCTTAGATCTCAGCTAATTCAAATCTATTCAGTTCAGAACTTCGTTTCGCTTGTCATTTTTAATTGACACTACTTATTACTTTCTCTTTCGTTCTTATTTACGAAATTAACATGAAAGAGTGAGCGGGACAAAAATATTGAAATGAAGTGACATACATTATGAACTAGCTGATGTCCAGGACTTCGAACCCAAAGCAGTGCTAAAAACCACTTATGTGTGAAAGTTTCCATAGTAAAAAGCAGCTACTCGGACTTTGGCCTCGCATATTCTAAAACTGGCAGCGCCCCGCGATTTCAACTTCACGATGATGATGATGATAAAAAGTAGCCTACGTGTTAATCCAAACTATAAAATACAAGATTTGTAATTTGTGGTATTATAATTATAAATTATTGGGGATTTTTAGGTTCTTATGTGTTGATAATTGGTCATGGGTTATGTTCGTCTGGTATATTTTGTTTAGTTAATATTAATTATGAGCGAATTAATAGACGAAGATTATAAGTATAGATTATAAGATTTAAGATAAAAAATTAATAGTTAAAAAAACTAAAAAACACGATTTGTTTAGTGTATTGTCATCGGTCCTCGATATATCTACAAAGTTTGAAAGAAATCTGACCGTTTAAAGTGGGTCAAAAACGCGCTCAAAGGAGTCGGTTACAAACATACACACAAACATAAAAACATACAGGTGAAGCTAATAAAAGCGTGTTAAAAAGAGAACATTATCTTACCTCTCTCATCATCTCAGGGTCGAAGACATACAGCACGGGCCGGCTGCGGCTGGCCTTAGCGAATCGCACAAGTTTCCCGTACTTGTCGTGGAGACCTTCCAGCAGGCCCAGGCCGAGCGTGTGGTGGAAACTTCCTGAGGGGAAAGAAAACAATACGTTTTATTTTGGAAATATCTTGATAAAAAAACATGAATCTTGATCTACTTGTTCTTGAATTAGTTCTACTTGGTCTTAGTTTTTTTCTTCTAATTCGTGTGGTGTGCAATACGAGTACATTATTTTATTTTTCTAATTACCTAAAGTTCGAAGTGTAGTGCGCAAAGTATGTAAAATTTTAGGTCCCGGTCGTTTGTCCTTGAGCAAGAAACTGCCAAACCATTGTAAGAGGTTTTCAGGCGGCCTAAAAACTGAGACATCAAGGCTAGCCACTTAGGCTTTACGATCTCATTTACTTTAGTAAGTGAGTAGACAAATTTCTCCAACCAGTTTTAAATGTATGTATTTCACACTAATTTGTGCGATTTATCGTAATAAGTAAGTAAATTCAATTTGAAGTCAATTGGCTAGTGATTTGCTGTCAGAGTGTTTAGGACACCTGACAAGCTAGCTTGGCTTGCATAATATTATGTTTGTAAAATCTCATCTTATTTCAAATTAATCCAGTACAGAATCTGTAAACCTCGTTCTCTGGACACAGGTTCCATAAAATGGCAATGACCTAAATGGACCCTTAATAAAACTATCAGTGTAAATATGCCCTTATTGATCGGATGCAATAAGCCGTTCTGTGGTGCAAAACCTATATAAGGGCTCGTGGTCACAGAGCCCAGTTATTTGTTTACAAGTCTTGTACGACTTGTGGCACAAGTCTAATTGTAAAATGGTTTGCCAACTTGAGTACCTGCTTTTTATACAAGTCCTGTAATGAGAATACCTATAAGTTGAATTGCTTTTGAATTCCCACAAGTTTTGGGCCGTGATTTTTGTTAAAGTTTTTTAATACGAAGTATTAGAAGTTGAAGGACAGGTGGAAGAACTTTTCAGCAATAAGTGAGTATAAATTCAAAGCACTTGTAGAGTTTGGTAAACAGACTGGTTGGTAATAACGTACCTAAGAGCCCCCTTTTTATGCGATAAAATTATTATCAACATTAGAAAAATAAGTTTTTACATTCGAAGCTCCTTATCTCAGAAATAGTCATTTTAGCTGTGTTTTTTTTTGAGACTTTTATCAATTACTAAATAACATTTTTTTAAATACAATAAAACATATCTTTTTGGCTTTTTCTGTTATAACACAAAAAACTATAATTACCAAAACTGTTCATATTAATATTGGTACGAGTATTACCTATTCGTAAAGACAAATTAATAGCAGCCCATTTCTTTGATCTAACTAAAATTCTCTCTCTCTGCTCTTTTAATATTAGAACGGTGAGGAAGAGAAGAAAGCGTTTTGTAAATTCACCTTTTTTAAGACGTACACGATTTGACTTGTATTCACATAATAAAGGGTTTCGTATTGTGACACAGAGCCCGGTTTGTTCGTTAGTGAAGTCGTAATAAAAATGAACAGTTTATTGGAAGTGAACATGCAGCAGGATACCGAGCGCAGACAAAATAAAATCAAGACGCGCCACAATAAGAAGCCTGTAAGTTTGCTGGTTTAAACTGTTATTGCTGAGTTTTTCTGGCATTTTTAAATAAATAAACAATTCTTTTTTAGCTGTGGTTAGCTAATATCAGTAGTAAATGCATAGATTCATAGTTACAGTTTAACGTTTTATGGTACCATGAGAAGTTAGTTCTCAAAAAGCTGTGCGCGTATTTGGTAAAAAGTTGAAAGGTTTATGTTTGACCGCTATCTTGCCTGATGGTAAGCAATGACGCCGTCTACGACGGAGCATGGTAGAAGAAACCTATTCGCTGGCGAAATAACGTAAAAGTTAAAGGCTCGAAGAATACGTGACGGATTTAGCACTTTGGATTGCGGAAGCTTGAACCAGGTGGAGCTGAGAGTAGAAAAAAGGTAAGATAGGGTAGGGTTTAAAGGTACTAGTAACTGCGGTGTTGGAGAGGACGGGGGGTGGCTTGAGCCCTCAAGCCTCTCCACCTGGATCCACCAGCTAAGCGAAGCTATACCTACTTAGGTACAAGCATAAATAAATGCATACGTCAAATGCATTGGTTGTTAATTCTTTCATGACGTTATTAAACTTCATTAGATATGCATTGAAGTGTGTTTGTTTTGAATTTATTAACTTTATAAGTACCTATTAATTGCAGAAAATAAAGGTTTATCCACTTTTTTAAGCATATTTATGATCAATACAGTTTTAATGGATTTTCTCGGTAGAACAAACTGTAGGCAATAAGCGGCGTACGCACCACTGCCTCCAATGAATCTATGCCATGAAGGTAATGAAACGCAAAATGGCTCACATAAATCAATGCGTGCGCTGAAACGTGATTTGGCTAATTTAATTCTGCGATAGCATCACGGTATGCATTTAAACCATACCCGTAAGGAAATGAAGAATGTGATCGCATGAGGATTTATGAGCAAAAACTTTGTTTTTAGAACGGATTCCTTAACGAGCACTTGCGTGTTTGAGATAATTTTGACTGATTCTCGTGGCAGGAACCCTGAGATTCTTTGTCTTGAGCTCTTTTAATTCGTTTTGGGGTCATATCAGCCCTTATTACTGCAAAACAAAGGCTTTTCTTTAGAAAAAAAATCTTCGTTGTTTCTCTTTTCGTCGTAACATCAATGTCTTGCAAACTTTACCTTGACCGCATCATCACTTTGTCCCACAGCTGGGTCTAGATCTCTCTTTAACTGTGCCCTCTGCCTCAGTGCCAATTGGATCCAGTTTCGATCCACAATTCTAATCATTTCGTCGACCCATCTCGAAGCTGGACGACCAACGCTCCGCTTACCTTGCCTCGACTGAGACACTTTCTCCTCAGATAACTTTGCGGGACCGGTACACAATCCTAATACCTAATACCGGTGCCAAATTTCACTCAAATAATTAAGTTTAGAGAAAAATTTGACCCTCGCTTGACAAATTTTCTTAACATTAATTAACATTGGTTAGTACTGACTGCGCACTACATTTTTGTATTGCGCACAACTTAAATGGTATTTGTCAATCTAAACAATTGCTAAGCAAGCTAAGTTTATAAGTAAGGCTCCGTAATGTATGGCTTCATATATGATTTTTAACAAAAATGACAGAGTATTATAAGTTTGACGTGTCTCTGCGTGTGTGTGTGACTATCTGTGGCATCGTAGCTCCTGAACGGATGAAACGATTTTGATTTTGTTTTTTTTTGTTACGTGAATTAGTCGGGAGTTTTCTTAGCTATGTTTGATGAAAATGTCGGTTTTTTTTTGTCAGATTGTTAAATAAAGACTTATATTGTAAAGTGTCTTACCTATCCTCGGCAGCACGTGAGCCGAATGCCTCAGCATCGGCAAGGCGATGGGTCCAGGGATGTCGGTGAAGGGCCTCACTGCGGCCGCCACCGCCGGAGCCGCCTGCCCTCGCCGCTGGGGAGATGTGGACGTGCGCCGCGATGACGTCACTGACAGATGCCGGCGGGAAGGCTGGTGGAATCTGAGGAGTAATTTTTTGATGTTTATAAAAATAACAAAAGATAAATAAGAACTGCGCTAAGAAGGATTTTGATCTCTCAAATTGTAAATCTTTTTATTTAACACTGAAATTGTAAATCTTTTGTTTGGATCACTGAAATTGTAAGTCTTTTGTCCTCGTCATGATTGTTTCTGTATGCACATTAGCGTCGTAGCGTGACGTCACTTGCTGGTCCCGACAGAATACCAGCGCTGGTTGTTTACAGCGGGCATATGCTGAGTTGGGATCGGTTTTTGGCTCAAAGACACGGATGCATCTCATTGTCTTTTGCATGTGTTGATTTCTGAATTGATTGTTTTTATGTACCTATCTAAGTGTATGTACCTATGTGTATTTGTGACCCAAAAATATTTTTTCTATATTTCTATATACCTAATTAGAGTAAAGCAAAAGATAAAAACAGCCCTCATATCTGATCTTTTTTGCTTAGTTTTGTAATCTTCTGGTTGTTTAGTCAAGTAGCGAAATTATATCTTAGGCAAATTTACGATTTGTTCCAAAGAGCTCGATGAATGGAGCCGTTGAGAATTTAATTTCCCACATATTGTATGCATCTCAATTGCCACTACAAAGTGGATTACAGCGATTAAGAAAATATTTTCTATTTTGATCGGCGGAATATCCTTGGATTATAAATACATAATTGTGAATTAGGTATGCTGTGACTTTAACATACAATATGAAATCCAATATAACAAATATATAAAAACAAAATTAAAAAAAAAAACCATTTAGGTAATAGAAATCTCGTTGTTTTATTTTAATACCTACCTTTAAAGTATTGTCGTTTCAAATTGTTTATTGTCTAGACTCTAGTAGATCTATCTGGACTCTAGACTCTAGAGTCCAAAAATATCCAATTCCAGATACTTTTGAGATATTAAAGAGTACCGAACCGTTATCGAAGCTTGGCCAATAAAGTAAGTAAACCAAGTTGTAAAACAAGATAATTAAGTGAGCACGTGCTTAGACTTTACTTAGTAAATGTCAATTTATCTTGGTCCGAGTAGCTTTATCTCAATGTTTATTTTGAACGTCTGTTTAAGGTAGCCATTTATGTTTACAAAAGACGTTCGTTTACGAGGCTAGTTAACTTGGGAAACTCATTCCTGTACGAAACCTCATTCCAGCGTATTGTGAGAGTTGGGTCACGTCCTTTTAGAGTTCCCAAGTATTTGTAGAACACTTTCCTATTCAATGAAAGGCTTAAAAATATATTATTAACGAAATAGCAAAGATTGATAGTAGAGTTAATTGGCATAAATAAGATTGTCTCTTGGGCTCTCCCTGTGACTAGTTTGCAAAACCTGTTTAGATTTGTAAACATATGTCGGGTTGTTTACATTTTGCGATACCTATTTTGATCACAACCTGAGTAACCACTTAACATAGTTAGATAGAGCATGCTTGCCTAAAAGACCCCGATTCACTTATCTTGTCCGGAGACTCAAAGACACCCAGATTAGGTAAGCCCAATTTCCGCCTATATTTATGGCAGAGCTTTGCAAACTCTCGACTTAGCTCGCCGTCCCTTCGTGTACGAACCGCTTTACTTTGTAGTTAATTAGTAGAGGCTGTAAGTATAACTAAAACTAAAGACATTGTTTGGCTAATCTTAAAGGTGGTTTCACACGAACCGCTTTATCGTCGTTAGTGCTTATCTGGAGCACGTACGGTATGACTAATTAATGCGAATGTATGGTCTGGTCTGGGATTATAGTACCTACTGTTTTGTTTTAGAATGCACTGAGAAAAATGGCCGTCTAAATATCGCTAAAAGAGTCATGAATCCACTTAAAGTACGGAGCACACTGAAACTAAAAAAACTTAGTTTTTGACTAATTGTCTATAAATAATTTTATTTGCCGAGAGTTAAATATTTAGTTTATTTTAATTTTTATATGAAAGATTTCAGACCAAGGTGCTCCGTTTTATAAATAATAAGTGCAACTCAATTGTACTTCTGAAATCTGAATTAGGCCACTGATGCATTCTGCTAAAAAAAGTCGACCCAAATCTGAATACACTCATTTACATTTGCGAAGTAATACAAGAGTTGAGAGATATTTGGATCTTTGTGTCAACTGGTTCATTGGTGTTCATTCCAAAAGATATTCGTCAAAATCTAAATATTGAAGTGTTGCTGAAAATATCCAAAGAGAACGAGTTTCTAGCTTTGTAATTTATATGTAATTTGACATTCACTTACATACATGGACAATTGGATACAGATCACAAAAACTAAAGGATTTCTTTATCATGATGCATCTATCTATTCTCTATGATTTAGATAAATATAAATGTGTGTGGATGATGATTATGTGGTAGACATAGAGTCATCTGATATGCATCTCCCTCAAGCTTGTTATTGAGTCTATAGAAATGACCTTGACGGGTCCACCACGATCCTGTTATAAGCGATTGCATTTATTACGTTTTATATTGTTTTAGTACTTATACGAATATCAAACCAGTTTATTTTAAGACCTGGATGGAGTCTGCAACAAAACAAAAACACCGATTCCAGGAATATACGCTTTAGCACCGGGTCATAGAGACCATTTTTCATTTGATACTTCATTAAATTATGATGCGAAAAGAATGCGGCCTGGTTGTAAAGTTAATACGCAGTAGCGTCCAGCTTCAAGTATGAACGTCGGTTCAAGGTCTGTTATGTAAAGCTGTCCCAACTAGCAAAAAGTGGTTTTTAAACTATCTCCAGGAGAGCATTTCCCTAGGACTATATAAGACTTATATCCGCTTATAAGTCCGGAAAAGGGCCCACTTTATAAGTAAACTTTTACTTATATCGTGTTTATAATAGACCGCTTCAATGCCGTTTACGCTTATATTGCTCCTGTAATAGAATTACGTCAATGCAATTAGTCCTGCAAATGCCAATATAAGTAAATTATAGGAAAATTTGAGATGAATACGCGCCTCGCAATTCTTCTTTAAGCTCACATTTAGTGAACAGTCGAATGGTTATCTGTCGGTCAAGAAATTGTTTGTGTGAACATTACTTAAGTTTAATTTAATAATAATAAATGTCAAGAATATAAATGTAGAATGATAATAAATGTAGAAAATCGAAAGCTTATTGTTGTTAGTCTGGTGTGTATTCGTAGGGGAATGTGAATTTACTGAAAAACCTATCATGGTTTTAATTAAAATTTTAAAGCGCTTCTTGTAATTTACGTATTTACATTTTAATATTTAATATTTTATTATGAAAATATCATGAACAGTTACCATTTTTTCGGTGAGCATTGCCAAGTGTGACTTAGCGCCAATATAAGTAATACTGGTTCTATATTGGCAAGTGCTAAAACCGAAGATTCGCCATATTGTTACCAATTAGGGTTCCACGGTGCCCAGATAAAAACAAACTCTATTGATATTCATAGATTAGCATGCTTTAGGAATATTGTAAGGGTTTGTTGTGCGTGCTAGGTTAAACATTAGTTTAAACATTGTTTTTATTTAATTTAATGGTTATGTTATAATTAATATCTAATTATTATATTCAGGTTGCCAACGATCGAAATAAAAGTATGGTGATATTCCTTGATATCGATCGATTTGTTCTAAGCTCTTAGTTTTACATGCACTACTTTTTAAACGGTTTTATTTAGCTCACGTTTTCTTTTTTCATCATTTAAATCAGTAGCATTATTGAGTATTAATCCTTCTTCAAGTTGCTTCATTTCTGTCACTAAAGGCCCTATAGAAAAGCATCAAGATCTGATGGTTTTCAATCTCCACCATAGATGCCTGTTGAAAATAAAAATTCATATTTTATTGTCATAAAAAAATTAAGGTTATAAGACAGTGTACTTACTTAACTGGCACAAAATTCAAATAGGTAAAAAAAACAACATACATATTATACTACTTGGTCATGAAGCTGGTAACTTTAGGTATATTATTAATGTTTCCATTTATTTTTACTTACCCACAACAAACGGTGCCAAATTTGGTATTTCGAAGATGGTACATAATATAACCAAAACTGGTATCACGAACTGCCGAAGACTGGTAATCCATCAATATACCAATCAATATAATATTCAGAGAAACCTCAATTGGTAGACAGGGAACATTTTTCAAAAATTCTTTTCAAACATTTGATCAGACCATTGTACCAATAGTGCCCTGGGGGCGAAATAGTAATGTGTAGGTTTTCTTTTTTTGTATTTACTCGTAATAGTGTTCGTGCATCTTAAGGCAAAACATCGTTTATTCTCACATTTATAACTTCAAGTAAAGAGTTTAATGCAGCATGAGAAATATTGAAGTTCAAAGCCCAGTTTTTAATAGAATAACGCAGTTCTAAATTTTTGTTGTAATCTGAAAGTTCTGCCTCATTATCGCTTTCAGAATCGCTCAATGATTTTTCATTATAACTTTCGTAGCCCGAACCTCTTCCATCTAAAGTTACAGTTATCTTGTCCGGAACCCTCACCAGAATTCGCGATGCGCCCTTCACCAGTTAAAAAACCAGTTGCAATATTAATGGCTGATTTCAAATCCTATAATAGAATTAGCAAAACTATATAAAGCGTGTTTTAGCCTATATTGGTAGTTTCAAGCAAAAGTGACCTTATGAGAGTTTTGACCAGGATTGTTTGAGATTACTTAGACTATAACACTACCATGGAATGCCTATATAAGTGTATCTAAGCTTATAATGGGATACGATAAACCTATATAGAGAACATTTTATCCTACTGCGTGTTGTTATAATCTTAGTGATTTTATTATCTTTGAAACGCGGATATAAAATACACTTTTAGGGTAATGTAAAACCAGACAAGAAATATAAATGCTTTTCAGTAGTTTAACTTGAATTTACTTATATTGGCCATAAAATATTAGCTTATATGAGGTTATAAGTATAAATAACAAGAGTAATTGCGCCTCAGTGTATATATTCCTGGTAGATGCTCCTCGAGGAATCTTAAGATTTAAACGCTCCTAAGATGTTATCTTATAGGCGCATATAAGTCTGAGTTACCGGATTAATTACTCCTGAGTGCAATTAGTTTTGTTCCTAGCTTTTATAGGAGTCTTAATCCAGTAGTGGCCACGAAATATGATCCTATATACCGATATAAGTTCAAATTATAGGATTAATCGTACTGAAGTAAAAACGGCATTCATTAATGCTGTTATAAGCGTAGTAGCAAATACCAAAACCATCATCGGAGCTATATAAGTCCACATAGCATTATAAAATCGCATTCTAGGACTACTTTGCTGGTTGGGGTATCAATTACTTAGGAATGGTTTACGACTCTACGACGGACTATGGCGTAGAATGACATAACAAAACGTAGGTATATATTATCACCACCATAATCAGTTTTCTACCCACTGCTGAGTACAGGTCTCCTCTTCAGGGCCCTACCTTTTTGAATCTTGTGCCAATCTTATCCACTGCCTTTCTGCAGCCTTTTCAATGTCATTCGATCAGCGGATGGTTTGCCAAGTCTGATAGTTTTCCGTACATATTATGTATGTCAAGTCAACTACATGCATACCTATGTATGTATAATTGTATAGTAAGGTTAATATAACATCGAACTGTCAAATCGCACGCAAGTTTTTGATCGCACTCAAGAATAATTCACAGCAGCCATAGTGCAAAAATAGTAACTATAGAATGTTGTAAATTGGATCGAGACAGTAAGTGATCGTATCAAATGCCTGTATAAAAAGTTCAAATTGCGCAGCTAAATAAAACCAGTCTGGTCAGTAGAATACACCTACATACTGATACCAGTAAAAAACTTAATAAAGTTCTTCAGAGATTAGGTATGATTGTAAGTCGAGAGTGAATCGGTTTCTTCTAGGCAAGCGCGCTCAACCGTAGACCGCATCATTGCTTACCATCAGGCGAGACGGCGGTCAAACGCGAGCCTGACATAAAAAAGTAGTTACCGGCTTAATGCATTGAATGCAATGAGTAGGTAAGCTCGTTGGGCGCAGTTTTTCGAAGAACCTACTTATGAGTGTTTTGCATACAATCGATACTTACAGGATATCACAATGGCTGAATACATGAACCATGCAATACTAAATCCTAACCAATTTAAATGCGAAAGTTAGTTTGTTTGTTTGTGACGCTTTCACGCTTGACTACTCAACCGATCATCATGAAATTTTGCATTTATGTTGTCAGGGGTGCAGAAAAGGACATAGGCTACTTCTCATCATTATCATCACCTTTTTTTCTTCTCGGGGGTGAAACCGCGGGACGAAGCTAGTCATAATACTTTTACGTGCATGCCCGGTCATAAACCTGATGGCCTCAAAATGGGGTTTAAAACATTTTAAAATAACGTACGATAAGGTGCAGTTCACTGAAGTCACTTTTAGCTAATTAGCGCCTCGTTTTCAGGTGAGAAATTATATTACCAGCGAGAAATTGACACATTGGCGCAGATACACGGTTGTCAGCTATCTCTTTCGCACCTGAAGATGAAATCACAAACAAAATTGCTTTCTTAGTTTTTCTGTACTGCAGTCAAATTAATAGATAGCCACGTTCAATATTATTTTTAGTAATTTCATCTGTTAATTTTTATAAATTCCCTACTTAGTGATGTTATCTCTCCACCTTAACACATTTTATTGGTATTCTTTACCGACTTCAAAAAATGAGGTTATTACCATCATAACTAAATTATATCGACGTCTCTCGTCGGCGCACCGGCAGCCGGTGGATGTAACAGTAACATTGAATATAAAAATCTGTTTATAATCTGTTTATTGGGAACAAATAACAAAAATAACAAGTAACATTGAGAATCGATGACACCTGCAGAAGTATAAAACTGTGTTGCAGGTGTTTGAAACAAATTAATCAAATAACAGTAACGAGGAAATAACTGCAATTTATTTATTTGTGGGTAGGTGACTACTGCGTATTTAAATTATGATTATTTCATCTAGATTCTAAAGTTCATTTATTGAATACTTGATTAAAATATCTCATATTATTAATAATTCAGTATTTAGTTAAAAAACTGAAAAAAAAGCTATTAAAATCTTTGTCAATTTAAAAAAAAACAATATTGTAGTTTCTAATTGCGCTGCATCCTATCTCATATTGTTAGTAGTTAGTAAAAGTTGTTAATATGTAAAACTAAATACCTACCTAAGTGTTTATTATGTATTTTTACTTAATATATTATGATGTACTTACCTATGTTATTATTATTACTTGAGTTATTTATTTTGTTAAACTATATTGAATAATTTAATTTGTTTTATTTTACCAAAACTTAAACTAAAATAGAGGTACATATAACTAAAACTTACAACGATTGCCGGATTAGGATCGTCGACTTCGCCATTTTAAACACTTTCACTTATTTTACCGTAAAAATATAACAACAAAAAATCAAACTAAAGTTAAATCAACGTTTCACGCGGCCATATTTTATTCCTTCGAAGTTTATTTTTCCCGCCAAGTCGCCGACCAAAGTTTACTTTTTATTTATTTTTTTTATTCGCAAGGCACTGGACGTTGTTGACGTTCTGCCGCGTCGCGCGTTATGCATGCACGTTGCTCGTGTCTCGAGTGCTGTAACTCCTACTATACATAGTTACTCACCGTAATTATTCGTGATTTAGGAATGCCCATAACATGTCGATACTTTTGCCTTGGTGTTAATGTCAAATTGTTTTGGTCTTTTGTAATTTTATATTTATTGGGCATTGTTTTATATAAACATACAACTGATATAACTTTAGTAATCGGGATTTACATTAATTTTAATTAATTACTTACGTGAGTGTTTAAATAAAATTAGTGATTGTGCTTAGGGACATAAATTAAAACAGTAAAGAATTAAATATTACTAATTGGCTTTCACTTTCTACCACAAAGGTATAAATTTGTACATACACGGTTAAAAGAAATAGATAACTACTGTTCATTGGATTCTGATATTTTTTACAGTACTTATTTTTTTTTCAAAAACAATGGCAATTGCTATTGTAAGTACCTACATAGCTACGTAACACAACAATAATTTGTTATCTGCATTTCATCTCTAAGCACGTGGTAAAGTATCGATAGTAAACAAACTTACCGGTGCGGCACAACACTAGCGGCTGAACTTTGCCCATTTGCCCACATCTTTGTTTACATCGAATGAGGCAGTGGCTACCCTACCGGCATAGAATACATGATAGTATGTTACCGGCGATAAATAAAGCATTATATTAGTACGTAGACATAGACGGGCGACGCAGGAAGAACTTTTTAAAAAGCGAATTAATATTTTAATTACGTCTTTATTCAGTTGATGACAAATTATGACTAAACTTATTCTCTAACTTATGTTTAACGAAAGCTTGGGTGGCGTGATTGATTACTTGGAATTGTGGGCAGGATGTGCTTATCGCATGCTGACATTTCATAACATACTCTTTCTTATAATTCTTATAACAATATTTATGAGATTACGAATACAGGATTAGGTTCGGGTTCAGGCGGTATAACTCCTCCCTCCGTGAGTTCGGAATTATCCATTATTTCAGGATGATTTCGGACCTTACAACATATTTTTTTAATCTTATTCCTAAACATATATAATATAAAGCAGAAGGTTAACATAATGCAAAAGGACAAATTTCCAATATCAATTATCTTATTATCTAATTGATTAACATAGTTCTTATCACTAATCTCACTTCCACTTTTCTGCAATAAGAAATTAAGGAACCGCGTCTCAGTCAAATCGATACTATTAAGGTCAACAGGTTTTCGCTGCATACAGGCTGCCGTGTCCGTCAGTGTTGCAGGCAAGTTGATTACGTGAAGACTGTTAACCACGTCTTTCCATTGGGTTTCTTGATGCTGCCTAATCTTGAGATTCTTGATTTTGATTTCACAGTTATTATCTGCAATTAAAAGGTACGTGCCGAAAACGATGTGATGCTTTACTTCATCTTCACAGTTTTCAATGAGAGTTGTTTCCACTTTAGAATACAGGATCCAATAGTTCGGTTGGAGATTGAAAGCCTTGACGTCGTCGATAATTACTGGAACTGAGTTGCAGCTCGTGATGTTGCTCTTGAAGTTTATCAACTCGGTGATACAGTTATCTTCGATTAGTGATGATGCGTCGCTCTCGTAACATAGGAAGCGATCCTCGTCTATCTCGCTGCATGGCTGGGATAGCAGTTGCGTTTTCAACCCTTTCACTAAGAGGTAGGGATATTTGGGAATGATGGTAGAGGTGAGGCCATAGGACTTGTGGTAGATAGGTAATGGGATCAACTTGTAATAATTAAACGTTTCGTCGTGAATCAAAGGAATCTGCATAATTAGTTTTATCTGATTTTGTTTCATGTAAGCTTTTATCTCCATACTTTGTTCGATTTTGACAATGTTTTCTAAAGTTACAGGGAATACAAGGTTATCGGTCTTTTCAATTTTCTTCAACAATTGTATCAGTTCGTCGGTGTCTATGATCGATTGGTGTAACTGATTAACTTTAGCAAAAGCAATGGCTGTCTCAATTTCACTTGATCTTGTAACAAGCGTTTGAAAATTATGTATATATGCATGATACATATTTATAATCTGATTGTTAAGCTGAAGTATCTTGGTTTCATTTAAGCTCGAGTATATATCCTGCATATTTTGTTGAATTATTTCAAAATTGCTTTTGGTAGAGTTAGCGACTTTCGTGAATGCCGTCAACATTTCAGAGACTACCGTGATTTTATAATTTAATTGATCTTGTTTGACTTTAACTTTTCTGATTAATTCTTCATATTTTATTGCGTCATCGTTATCCAGATTGCCAGTAATTGCTTTGACAAGCGATCCAAGTGGGTTGATTAAACCGCGCCTAGATCTTACAGATGGGATTAGTTCTCTATACTTTTCAATGGTTATGTTCATACTGTAGTCGGCCTGTGATTCTACTTCGATTAAATCATACTTGATGGTTTTGTTGAGAAAGTTAACTTTGACTTGTTCCTTTAACCCTAAATAACTATTTATATTAATGTCTAGTTGCTGGTATAATAATTTTAAATCTAATATCTTAATTACGGTCCACGAGTTATGGCTTACTATGGCTTGACCTTCCTTTATAGGTAACAGGCCTGGGTTCTTGTCAATCCGCTGGAGCTGAAGGGCTGCCGCGTGGGCCACCAGGAGGATAAACCTGCGGAGGACGTTTCACGTCTTTAATAGGGACTTTAGTTGGTCGGTTCTTAGTGACTACCGGTACTACGTTCCTATTTGTCGCTCCAGTCACTTGAGCTTTTTGATACCGTGGTTTGTCCTTACCTCGCCTAACGTTTACGCCTTTTATAAAAATCGTATCGCCGGTGTCAATGTCGAATTCGGTTTCGCCACCTCGCTTTTTAATTTCGGCTCTCTTTTTGTCGATAATTCTGTCAGTTAAGTATTCGTATAGATGTTTAGTTCGCTTCGCGTGTTCTTTTACCAATTGCTGCGTAAATTGCTTGTTAAAATCTGTGTGGAACGTGCTATTTGATTCAGTGTGTCCGAAAACTACCTCGAAAGGTGTTAGTCCCGTGGTAGAGTGTATTGTGTGGTTGTATGACATTATAGCGTAGCACATAACTGAGGCTGCGTCTGTTGTCTTTTGTTCGTACTTCGCTATCCTGTAGATTTCGATGAGGGTCGAATGAAATCTTTCAACTACTCCCATGGAGTTTGGATTATGTGGTGTGCCTATGTGAAGTTCAATTTTGTAAAATGATAGCATTTCTTTCATCAACGTGTTGTTAAACTCGGAACCTGGGTCTGAGCTGATTCGATTCGGGGTACCATATAGTGAGAAGTACTTTATCAAAGCTCTAAGTACTTCGGGAGTTGATTTTGTCTGAATTTCGAACGCTTGGCCTAATTTACTAAAAGCATCGACTATCGTTAAGTAGCTTTTGCCATCTATTGTGAATGTATCTATAAAGAGTTCTTGAAATGGTCGTATCTGCGTTTGCGTGAGCTGAAGCTCGGGTTTTAGCGGTTTTCTATCATATTTCATTGTTTTACACGTTTCGCATGCGTTAATAACGCTTGATACTGTTTGTTCCATGTTTTTCCAGTAATAAGTTCGTCTTAAGTGCACGAGTGTTTCTTTTATCCCTCTGTGACTGTTCTTACCGTCGTGGTATTTAAGTATGATTTCGCGTTGTTCTTTTTCGTCTTCTATGTAAATTACTCGGTTTTTACATTCATAGAATTTTACAGTTCCTTTTTGGAAAAGGAAAATCGTTGCTTCCGAAAATTGTTTGCGGTGTATGTCGCTTTCGAAGTAGAAGAAATATTTAATCTTGGGTCGAATGTAGTTTTTCAGGAATCGTTTTACTAGTTCAGGATTGTTTTCAGGTAAGTGGACTTCCAGAACCTTTTGTTTGTCTCGGGATAAATCTTTAACCGTTAATTCATTTCTTTGCCATGTATGTACGAGTATTTGATTGGGCTTGGTATCGATAGCCTCGTTCAGTATTAGCATACCGTCGGTGTCAAGATCTTGTGCTGAGTGTACGGTATTTATAGAGTCATTGTCGTCACGGCCTTCGGATGCGGTCGCGGTGTCGCTACTTATTGATGGTAATGAGTATGGTGAACGTCTACCTCTTTCGCTGTGTAGAGATACGGTTTTCTCAGAATCGGATGAGATGACAATAGGCGATTCTGATCGTTCACTTGTCGAAGCCTCGGCGGTCTGACGTTTTGGTCGTTTACCCTTTTTATCGACGTTAACTTTCATCGATACATCGTCGTCGGTTAAGGCGTTCACTTTTATACGCGACAATGCGTCGGCATTGCAGTTTTTCTTGCCTTCTTTGTGTTTTATGTCATAGTCGAATTCTGAGAGACGCAATTTCCATCTCGTCAGCTTGCTATTTGGTTCGTTTATTGATTTGGCCCAAATTAATGGTCTATGATCGGTATAAATCGTGAATTTCTTACCATATAAGTATGGTCGGAAATGTTTGGTTGCCCAAACGATGGCTAGCAATTCTTTTTCGATTGTGCTATAGCGGGTTTCGGCGTCGTTTAACGTACGACTTGCATATGCTACGGGTTTGTCGCCGCCAATAGGTCCTTGAGAGAGGACGGCGCCTACTGCATAATTTGAGGCGTCTGTCGTGAGGACAAAAGGTTTGTCAAAATCAGGGAATTGTAAGAGCGGTGCGTGTGTTAAAAGCTCCTTACATTTTTCGAATGCTTCTACGTATTCGCGATTTGTCACGTCAATTTTTTTTCCTTTTTTCAAGCATGATGTCATAGGCTGAGTAAGTTTCGCGAAGTCTTTTATGAACTTTCGGTAATATCCTACTAAGCCGATAAAGCTTTTTATTTCCGTCGGTGTTCGCGGAAGTGGGAAGTTTTGGACTGTCTTTATTTTATCGTTGTTAGGCATTAGACCTTCCCTGGTGATCGTATGACCAAGGTAAAGTACTTCTTTCCGTAGAAATTCACATTTGTCGAGCGTTACTTTAAGGTTCGTTTGTCTGAGACGATCAAACACTTTCCGTAACTTCTCTATGTGTTCTTCTAGGCTGGTGGAAAAGACTATGATGTCATCGAGGTAAACTAGACAATGCATACCTTGGAGGCCTCTAAGCACATTGTCCATAGCTCTCTGGAAAGTAGCTGGTGCGGTTTTTAGACCGAAAGGCATTCTCTTGAATTCGAAATGACCTGCTTGTGTGGTAAACGCGGTCTTGGCTCTATCCGCTTCGTTGACTTCAATTTGGTGATACCCACTGGCTAAATCGATTGTGCTGAAGTACTGGGACTTCCCGATTTTATCAAAAAGATCAGTTATATTAGGCAGAGGGTATTTGTCGTCTACCGTAATTTCGTTCAAGCGACGGTAATCTATTACCATCCTAAACTTTCGTTCTCCTGACGCGTCCAATTTTTTTGGCACCAGGTGGACAGGTGCACTCCAGGGTGAGTGTGACTCTGTGATAACGTTGTCCTTCAACAATTTATCGACCTGTTTCTGAATTTCCTGGTTTACGACTGGCGGTTGTCTATAAGGTCTTATATAGATCGGATCTTCGTTGGTCGTTCGTATGTTGTGTTTTACTTGATTAGTGAACGTCAATGGTATGTCTTCGGCATAGAAAATGTCGCGGTATTCGTGGCACAGATTGTAGATACTATCGCGTTCTTGCGTGTTCGTATGTTCGAGTCTTAATTTTTGTAAGTTTTCAACTAACAAGTTGTCATTCATGCTTTCCTCTTTCATGCAATTTATCTCACATTCCTCCAACTTACACATTGTTACGTCGAATGGTTCTTTAATTTCGATTGTTATATCTCGATCGTTTGTGTTTTGAATTACCGTTTCTGCAAAATAGCTTTCGCATTTTACTAGTGCGGTAGGCATTCTGACGCCTTCGGTGAACTGTAAGTACTCTAAAATAGCTTCGCCATTTTGTAATTGTGTAGGGATTCGAACCCTAGTTTCGGAACGCGCTGGTATCTCTACCTCATACGGTGGGCTGTATAAAATGGGTATACGCGCATTGCGAGTCTGAAGGACTTGCTTATCCATATCTATCTTTGCACCTAATCTTTTTAGGAGGTCGACACCTATTACTCCATCATAACGTTTGTCTACTTCATACACGTAAAACTTTTGTATCATTTTGCCTTTGAATGTATTAGGTAATGGAATTGCAACTACTTCGTCATGCGTACTTTGTGCATGTGTACTGACCACTGTAAACGGTTCGTAGGATTTATAGTTGTTAAAGAACTCGTCGGCTTTTGCTGGGCTTATGAATGATCTGCTACTACCGGTGTCTATAAAGAATTTACTGTTTATTTCCGGGATTATAATGTGCGGCAATTTTAATATGTTATCAAGATGATTGAGTTGTATTATTTCACCGTTGCATTTGTCGGAGCTGTGTGAAAATTTTGTTCTTGTTCGCAAGTGTCTTCGTAAGAATAGTCAGGGTATTGTTCAGTTTGGTAAGCGAATTCTTGTTCGTCAAATTCTTGTCCGTAATAACCTGCGTAATCGGTCTCGTCGTATCCATTTTCTTGGTTTGTCTCGTCAAAGTAAGAATCGTCAGTCAGCATGTTTTGTCTGAAAGGTGCTGTTCTCATGGTAACGTCTGAGTCTGGTAATGGTCTTATCGGTTGGTTTTGTACCGGTCTATTTTGTTGGTTAGTCGGGATTCCAAATTTATATCCATTGTTTTGGAATGGCGCACGTTGTGCTTGGAATGGTCGCTGAGGTTGGAACTGCCTCTGCTGTTGGAATGGAGGTCTATAACCGAATACTGGTATAGTCTGTCGTGGTTGGTTATTTGTTAAATTAGGTCTATAACCAAATTGCTGTTGCGTCGCGTTTTGAGTGGGGTTGTTCCCGAATCTAAAATTGTTATTTTGAGGTATGCCGAACTTGAAATTCGGTGGTTGTGTAGGAACGAGTGCTGATTTGAAACCAAATGAGTTTGTTACATTAGGTGGTTTAAATGAATTTTGCGTATGTGGTTGTGAGGTTCTATTTAATTTGTTTTTCGCGTCATATTGGTATTTGAAATTGACCTCTTCTGTCACGACGCTTAAGGCATCCTCGAGTGACGGACAACCTTTAAGTCTTACAATCCTAATCATATCTTCAGGCAAGTTATACAAAAACACATTTAACGCCATGTTGTTGTATACGATCATTTTCGCTGCTTTTATTCCTTCATCTGTAAGTCTATTCACTTTTGCAAATAACGAACTTCTCGATTGCTGGATTCGTTGGCAAAACTGGATATACGTCTCGTGTTGTTTGATTTTCAGAGACTCTAGCTCTATCGCTATACATTCCTCGGAACGAGGGTCTCCGAAATGTTGCGTCAATAGTTCTTTTAACGCCTCGTATGATACTACATTTGGGCGGTCACTTAGTAGTGACGCAGCTTTACCCGTGAGTCTACTTGTGATGACATGAAACAGGTAAGTTTCCTGGCTTAAATTGCCGGTGATACGGCTGTTTGCAATCACGTAGTCGCATTTGGATAAAAACAGGTTTAGCTGACTTTCGTCACCTTCATAACGAGGGATTAGGGAAACGAATTCCTTTGATACAATCCGGATTTCCGCCATTTTAACGTTTAGTTTAAATCTACTTACTATTTCTATACAAATCTAAAACGACACTAAAGAGACTTAGCACACTTAATTAACGTATCCAAATTTTTAATTACAGTTATTGATATCTCGATTTCGTAAATATCAAATCTTATAACTATCGATTGGGCGATTTTTGACCGAATCAATTAGGTACTTACTTATCTAATATTTAATACACATGTAATAATTTTAATTTACATAAATGCACCAAAATCAGATAAAACTAATAAAAATTATAATTTAATTAGTTTCCGCGATGGAATAATTAAATTACCCGATTAAGTTGATCGGTGGGGACTATGGACAGGTGGGAACGACACAGTATAGTGAAAGTGTTTACTCACTGCAAGCTGCTGGTCCGCATTGTCCACAGGAGTCAATTGTCGTTGATGCTGCGCCGAACGTCGGGGAGTCTTATTTATTTGTTTAGGTTCTTCTCTCAGTTGAACCGAAAGTCTTTACACTTGATTTTTGATTTTTGAAAAATCGCGTAGACCGACTTTCGCGTTTTTTGAAAGATCCGTTAGGCTGCGCCAGACATAGACGGGCGACGCAGGAAGAACTTTTTAAAAAGCGAATTAATATTTTAATTACGTCTTTATTCAGTTGATGACAAATTATGACTAAACTTATTCTCTAACTTATGTTTAACGAAAGCTTGGGTGGCGTGATTGATTACTTGGAATTGTGGGCAGGATGTGCTTATCGCATGCTGACATTTCATAACATACTCTTTCTTATAATTCTTATAACAATATTTATGAGATTACGAATACAGGATTAGGTTCGGGTTCAGGCGGTATAACTACGTAGACATAGAAGAAGAGCTTTGTTGTTTTATTAGCTACTAACTTAATACACTTAAATTTTTACTTGTTAGCTAAAAATAAAAAAATAAAATATTACTTGATACTAGGTATGACGTAAGCAATTTGCATAAACGTCAAAAATTTTGACCAAGAGATAGGGTAGATATTAAAAAAACTACTAGATACTAAAATCTCCTCTTAAAATATTTCCTTCTAGAATATTAAGTACCTATACGTGTTGTTAATATTTAACAAATCGGATGCTTTCTAACGTCTCATGCTCTTTCTCACTTCACAGACCTTTGGAAAATCGTCCCCAGGTCTCGAAGTATAAGGTACAAATTCCGACAAATGGATAACTAATTGATCAATTGCCTCCAATGTTGCTATTTCTGTCTTCGTTATGTGATGTAACAGGAAATCTTCGTCGCACAATAAAATGATGGGGAAGTTTTACAATATCTAGGCGTAAAAAAACTAAACTACGTACGCGCACTATAAAATGACACTGGCTAAATAGAGAACATGTCTGGAATAAAAATATAAAAGAAGAATATCTAGGCATATTTAACCAATTAACCATATCTAACACTGGCTAAATAGACAAGAGGTGTGGGCCAAAATTCGAATAAAATACAGGATTCATGATTTTTTTGTCAAAAAGGGCCTTATAAAGTTTTTTCAGCTAAGTGTTAGTACTGCACACTATAATTTTGTATTGCACACAAGTTAAATAATATTTAGAATTGCTAAACAGTGTTTATAAGCAAGTCCTATAAAATGCGAAAGTAATTATTTTCTAGCAAAGTTTCAGTAAAGTTCAAGAGGAAAGAAAAATAATTTTATCTGTATTATTTATGCTAATTTTATTAATCATCGTATGAATACATATCATACATATGTATAAATATAGTATACATAATACTTACCATGTGTGCATGCATCGCATTCGTGATAACTTTTTAATTACCATGAACTGACTCAGACCAGATTATTTATTCTGCATTAATTATTGTTTATTTTAAAGTATTACACACACATCTTCGCCTTTTTCTTGTTTTAAATAGGTATTTATTACCTATAAAACTCAACTTTTATCAACTTAACGGCTTTTGGTCCATGAACAAAATAGGTACGCGTAAATAGTACCTATTCAAAAGGACTGTCCTATAAACACTCGCCTAAAAAAAAAAGGGGGTATAAAGTACGGGCCACAACAAAGTATGCTACTCCATGCCAAATCTCATCAAAATAGGTTTAGTCGTTATTTTGTAGCCATGAAAAATAGTTACCTACTATTTCCATTTAGCAGCAATTTCTTCAAAAGAAATAAATTATTATTTCAAACGAATACCATCTTTGTAAACAAGTTTCAGTGCAGGTTAAGAACAGTCAGAATAAATGCTTTTAATTGCTTCATAATTTACAATACACGACGTAACATACCATATTCCAAAACACAAAAATATTTGCGACATTTGTAAAACAAATAAAATGCATTACAATAATAGGTACAAGGACATAAACATGTCATTGACACCAATAAGAGGTCGACACACTTGTTAATATCAGGACAGCGGCGGCTGGTGTGAACTACCTAATGAAAAACAGTCGTTTTCGTTTTAAAATTGTCATTCTTAACACAAAAAATATGTTTTTCAATCGATAAAGTTATTTTTGAAGTTACCAAAATAAGGGACCTGTTTTATGTTAATGGTCTGACCATTCGCTGACGTCACATACAAAACCAAGACAGAATAAGTTTCAGCAGAAAGAGTTAAAGATAAAAAATAGTGAGTTAAGTTATAAACTCTACTTAAAGTTAAGTAGTTACCGGTCCCCGAACAATTTTAAACTGTACAAATTCTCTGCGTTTGATGGTTTGATGGTCTATCTAACGTGACAGTGGCGGAGTTGTGAAATTCTTCACAAGAGTTGAATCTGAAGTAGAACATAAATTAGTAACATTAGTTACCTAGCTCTACATTCTTGTATTGAGCACAAGTTTTTTTTTTTTTTTCTACAAGTAAAATTACATTTGTCAATTTAAGCAAAGTTTTTAAGTAAAACCCTGAATCTACAAGTCAGCTTAATCAGTTATTATTTTTTTTTAATATTAAATAATTTTCAACCCGGATTCGAGAGAACTGGAAAGTGGACGGTCAAACCGCGGGTTATTGTCAATCAAAATTATTTGTTTACGTGACTTCGGAAACGTTTTCAAAAGTATCCCCGCGCCTACGTGAGGCATATCAGTCGCGATCAGCAAGCTTTGGTGCCAATGCCACATACACACGTGACGCGGCACACGGCGGCGCATACGCAGACAATTTGTGTAACCTTATCATCTTATGTCACCTTATAAGAACTAAAGGTTGTCTGGAAAACATCGCTATTGGCGATAATACCTTTAGAACCTATTTTCTTGTGATTTATACTTTCTGTTTAGTGTCAATAAAAAACTCTTATTTTGACTACTCTTGGCAATGAGGCTGCCAGATGTCGCACAAGATTTTAATCGATCATATTTAGCTTGAATCGCTTTAGCTTACTCTAAAAATGTAAACAAAAAAAAAAAAAAATACAAAGAACCAAAACAAAAGTATACTAACAAACTACACAAAATCCACTGCTGACTGTTACGTTCCCACGTAAGATTAATAATCTGATAATGATAATCTGCAGCATTAAAAGTCTGTGAAGATAATTCATTTTTGCGTTGTATAGGATCTCAAAGTATAGGATCTACAATGAAATCTAAGTAGGATTGATTAATCGGATTGAGTTGCTGGTTGTTGTTGTTTGTTTGCAGTCATTTTTCTCAGAATCTGTACGTTTTCTCTTAGAAAGATATCAGCTTCAGACTAGGCGTATCTTGAGACGCAGCACAGCACAGATTTTGCAAGACAGAGCAGGCGAGACAGAGCTAGGTCGCAGAGCAAGACAGACACATGTGTCGCACAGCTCTCAGTACGTTCATACAGATTATTTTTCCTTTTTTCGTCAGTATTCTCCTCTGACACAGGTCGGAGACGTTTTTTTTTTATGTAATTGATTGACGAGACGAGCAAATCTGAAATCATAACAGGTCTGCGCCACCCAGAATTTTGAACTCGCAGAATTCAAGACCCTTCGTGGCAGCACTGCGCTCTTTACCCTGAGATATACGTTGTTTAATCTCGTCTTGTAACGTAACGTTGTGCAACAAACATTATTACATCATGCATAATTGTTGCAAATTGTTTATAATTAAGTAATTGGGAAATAAACGAGTGAGTACATTACATATACATAGGTATATTGCTCGTCAGGATTTGTGGAAAAACAGACGACAGACGATTCTTTTGTTTTTTTCTTCTTTTGCATTCTTATTACAAAATCATTTATCATTAGAAAATCTCTACTCTGCGTCGCCTGCGCCTCATCATTAGCCTCATTCAATTCATGTGTGAGACATTGGCTGATAAATCTCCAAGGTATGTAGTTGTAGGTACCTACTTGTTGCTTACATATCGGATATTTATTTAATCTCCTACTCCATAGAAAAACTACATTGATACTAAATGTCTGTGAATAATGTTTAGTTTGCTTGTAATAATATTTACATGACTCATTATTGTCTTATTCTCTGTAAATATCTTGTACTTTTTGTGCGTGACTTGCTTGAGTGGGCGAAAAGATACATTAGCTGTACAGATATGCCCATACACATATCGCTGTATGTACCAATACATATATGTATAATATATGTATGTATATATGTATATTACCAGCTGTATAGGTACACTCGAATGTTGGCCGAATTCACTAAATTAAAAGGATCTAATTATTCAGTTTGATGTGAAATTCGTTCCTTATTAGCGACTGTAAATACTATAAAAAAAAATTACATTCTAAGTAGGTATATAAAAGATTATGAAATGTCTGGTTTCTTAAAATATTTATTTCTCCGGCAGACACCTACGATATTACCACCAGGGGCGTAGCTACCGCCGTATCTGCCGTATCAATTATACGGGGCCCCGGGCCAAGGGGCCCCCGACGTGCGTAACAAAAATTAATAAAAACTACCCATTTTTTTTTCAGAAATGACGAAAGTAGTCGATAATTTTAGAAAAAATATATATATTATAATAGTATATCTTTTTTTACGTCTATTTTGTTTTCCCCATACAAAACGCCAATTTCATAGGTAAGGACCTAATAAATCAGTTTGCCGAAAATAAGGCAAGGAGAGAGTATATTTAATTTGAAATGTTAGTAAAAATTTTGGAAAAAGTGATAGATGATAATTATGATGAATAAATATTTCTTTTAATTTTATGCAATTAGTTTTTTTCTTTTGTGAGAAATCTTTACCCTTCATAAGGGCCTCCAAACAAATTTTTATACGGGGCCCCGCCAAGACACGCTACGCCACTGATTATCACATTGTTATCCAACAATTCATAAGCCTTCCGACATCTGTATCCACCACCCCACGCTTATAAAGAGCTCCTAGCCTAAGTATCAATTTATCTAACTCTTCCACAAGTCCTCACATATGTTGTCGCTTCTTACGCATGCCTCAAGTAACTACCCATTTCTACAATAGGAAAATATCCCACACAAAAATAAGCGTTGTCGTCAAAGGATATGGTTGATTTCAATCTGAGTTTTACTTTCGGGTACCTACGCTGCAATAATGAGTACTATGATAACCTAGAATATGTCAAGTGTCTAACCAGTCAGCCGGTATAATTTTACTTGGTGAGCAGGGTTTCTACCCGACTTCACTCTATGCACCAAGCAAACTTGCCAGGCTCACAAAGTGGGTGAAGTGAGTGAGCGGTGAGGAGAAGATGTCCTGACTCACAAAAGTTGCCCTTGGTGAGCAAGGTTACTACCCCACTTCACCTTATGCACCGGGCTAACTTGCCCGGCTCACAAAGTGAGTGAAGTAAGTGTTTTAGTACAGGTTTGTATTTATTTACCTATTTAAACTTAAGCTAAAAATAAAACTACTTAAAACTATACAATTTTACTTATTCTAGACTTAAACTAATTATGGTACTAAATATTATATCTAAGCCTAAACTTAGCTACTATTTTTCTTTATTGCTTTATTACATATATTTACACTAAAATCCACTTCAACACTTCAACCGGAGCCGTGATCGGTCGTCTCCACGTCTCTCCATCGCCCAAGTAACCTTCCTCACCTGCTCACCCACTCCACTCACTTCTGTGAGCCAGGCAAGTTAGCCCGGTGCATAAAGTGAAGTGGGTTAGTAACCCTGCTCACCAAGGGTTACTCTAGTGAGTCTGGTGAGTCTAGTGAATCAAGGCATCTTTCACCTTACTCACTCACTTGCTCACCCACTCCACTCACTTCTGTGAGCCAGGCAAGTTAGCCCGGTGCATAAAGTGAAGTGGGTTAGTGACCCTGCTCACCAAGGGTTACTTTAGTGAGTCTGGTGAGTCTAGTGAATCAAGGCATCTTTCACCTTACTCACTCACTTGCTCACCCACTCCACTCTCTTCTGTGAGCCAGGCAAGTTAGCCCGGTGCATAAAGTGAAGTGGGTTAGTGACCCTGCTCACCAAGGATTACTCTAGTGAGTCTGGTGAGTCTAGTGAATCAAGGCATCTTTCACCTTACTCACTCACTTGCTCACCCACTCCACTCACTTCTGTGAGCCTGGCAAGTTAGCCCGGTGCATAAAGTGAAGTGGGTTAGTGACCCTGCTCACCAAGGGTTACTTTAGTGAGTCTGGTGAGTCTAGTGAATCAAGGCATCTTTCACCTTACTCACTCACTTGCTCACTCACTCCACCCACTTTGTGAGCCTGGCAAGTTAGCCCGGTGCATAGAGTGAAGTCGGGTAGTAACCTTGCTCACCAAGGGTTACTTTAGTGAGTCACGGCATCCTTCGTCTCCCGCGTCGCGTCACTTCACTCACTCTCGGGTTATCTGGGTGACCTGAGAGGTTGCTGAGTTATGCTGGCCATACACTATACTTCCTATCGTCCAATCGGCATGACGCTACCGATTGGATCAGTTAGAACTGACCGTGTGTGGGAGTGGATTGGCATTATTTGGCATGAATCCACTCCCACACACGGTCAGTTCTAACTGATCCAATCGGTAGCGTCATGCCGATTGGACGATAGGAAGTATGGTGTATGGCCAGCATTACCTGAACCTGCTTCGTGTGCTACGTGTGACGTGCGCTACGTGCTGCGAGTGCTGCCTGTGACGTGCGCTACGTGCTACGAGTGATACCTGTGCTATCTGTGACATCCCCCGCGTCACTTTACTCACCTCTTGGATTAGCTGGGTGACCTGAGAGGTTGCTTAGTTACCTGAACCACCGAGCACCAAGCTCTTCGTTGCGTGCTTCATGTGCTACATGTGACGTGCGCTACGTGCTACGAGTGCTACCTGTGACTCACACTGCGTGTTGCGAGTGATACTTGTGCTACCTGTGCTACCTGTGACGTGTGCTAAGTGTTCGAGTACTAACTGTTTGTTAATTAGCCTTACCTTTTATCTTCTGTTTTTTAGCTATTTCATTTCATTTTTTCATTTCTTTTTCATTTTTACTTACATATCCTACTTGACCTGTCGGCTTACTGGTCACACACACATACCATACATTTACATCCTCATTTACTTTCGATTTTTCACGAATCCCACGGCACAATGTTCGGCATTAGAACCCCCCCCAAGAGGCCCAACAAGTCGCCTGCGGAGAGCAGCGACATGACAGAGAGAGCTGGCCCCTCGGAAGAGAAACAGGACAGAGAGGAGGGACAATTGCAACAGCGTACTGTCGGAGTCGAGCCCCGGACGTCGGTGACACCGCCCGCTGCACGCGCTTCCTCCGCGCAGCCGAACGCCAAGACCAAAAAGCCGGGAGCCAGCGCGGCCGCGGCCCCGGCCGCGCCGGCACCCGGCACCCTGCCCGATCAGCAGCGGGGCGGGGCGGCTGCCTCGGCGTCAGGGACGGAGCGAACACCTACTAAATATATAAATAAGACGAGTGAGGCAAAAGCTTGCCTCACTTCAGCTCAACTACATCTCTCCTCCAGCAGAAACCTGAAGACCGAGATAAAAAACGGATTAACAGAAGCTGTTAAAAGGTTGTAGGTACTATCTAGTAAAGGAGTTAGAAGAGGAACTTAAGGAAAAGAAAAAGGAAATGACAGTAACACCAGAAAATGGAATAAAGGCAGGGGAAGACGAGCAACTACAGAGGACAGACGTGATGAAAAGGATGGAGGAGCATAGTCAGCAGTTAAGGGGGAATAAGGAAGAAATGGTAAAACTGGCTGAAACTCTACGAAAGCAGCAAGAACTTTTCGAGGGCAGAGAAACCTATGCAAGTGTAGCCGGGGCCTCGCCGAGGAAAGCTCCTGGAGAGACGCTCGCCATGCATTCCATCGTCATCACGTCGAAAAACGAAAAGGAGACAGGAGACCAGGTCTTCGAAAAGATAAGAGAGGTGATAAACGCAAGGGAGGAAGGAGTAAGGGTAGATAACGTACGAAAGGCAAGGGACAGGAAAGTCATAGTCGGGTGTCGAAACCAGGAGGAAATTAAAAAGGTTCGGGATAGGATCAGGGACACGGACAACCAGTTAAATGTAGAGGAAATCAGAAACAAGGACCATCTCATTATCATGTATGGCGTCCTGAACAGCAACACAGACGAGGACATTGCAAAAGCCATCCGAAACCAGAACAAGCACCTACTAGGAGAGGTGAACAACGAGGAGAAAATTGAAATCCGTTTCCGACGAAGGGCCAGAAATCATCTGACCTCACATGTGGTGGTCAGAGTGTCGCCACGGATCTGGCAGCGCTTGACCGGCGCAGGGGCTGCACACGTCGACTTGCAGAGAGTCAGAATCGCTGACCAGTCCCCCCTCATACAGTGCTCTCGCTGTTTGGGGTACGGACACGGGAAGCGATTCTGTCACGAAACGGTCGACGTGTGCAGCCACTGCGGAGGCGAGCACCATAAAACGGATTGTGCAGAATGGCTGGCTGAAGTTCCGCCCAGCTGTGTAAACTGTCGGAAGACGAAAATGGACAGGACGGTCCACAACGCCTTTAGCAACGACTGCCCGGTGAGGCGCAAATGGGACGCACTTGCGAGAACCACCGTGGCCTATTGCTAAGGGCGTCCTGTACAAAATCGCGCAAGCCAACCTCCAAAGGAAACAGCTAGCTACCGAAGAAGCTCTCATAGATGCAGTTAAACGAGGTATTGCAGTTGCACTCCTCCAAGAGCCAGACGTAGGCAATACCAGACGTATGAGAGCGTACCGGGGGGTCCGCGTGTTCCAGAACACTGGTGAAGAAGAAGGAACGTCAAAAACAGCAATAGCCATACTTGACTCTACATTAGACGTGATACCGTACCCGCTACTCACCACCAACAACATCACCGTGGTGGGGATCCAGACCAGTGCTTGGAGGATTACCCTGGTGTCGCTCTACTTCGAAAAGGATGAACCTATTGGTCCTTATCTAGAGCACGTAGCGAAGATTGGGAGAGAAATTGGCTTAACGAGGTTGGTGATAGGAGGAGATGTGAACGCCTGGAGTACCTGGTGGGGCAGCCCGACAACGAACCACAGAGGCGAAGAACTCAGATGCACCCTCGATGAGCTGGATCTTCATATCAAGAACTCTGGACAGGTACCAACGTTTGACACCATCAGAGGGGGCAAACGCTACACCAGCTTCGTCGACGTAACAGCCTGCTCCGTGGATCTCCTGGGACTGGTGGAAGGCTGGAGAGTAGAGTAGAACTTTACGAGCTCGGACCATAACGGCATCACATTCAACATACGACTACACAAGTCAATAGGTACACACATCATCAGGACAACTCGACTCTACAACACTAGAGTAGTAAATTGGGACCACTTTCGTAAAAAACTGGACAAATTTAGCCAGGACAAACAAATAACACACACAACAACAGACCAAATACACAATGTAAAGCAACTAGAGACAATAATACACACATACACAGAAGCCATAACACACGCATGTACACACACAATACCCAAAAAGAAAAACAAACAAACACTCACCATGCCGTGGTGGTCCAAAGAACTCGCCAAACTGAAGAAGGAAGTCACCACCAGGAAGAGGAGAATCCGCTTGCCATTGGAGGTTGGAGGCATAGTGTTGAACGCGAAAGAATCCGCTAAAGTTCTCGCGGAAACCTTTTATCCAAAGGACTCTGAGGAAAGCGACAACACCGACCAGCCACTTACATTAGGCATGCAA
Organism: Alcis repandata; assembly: GCA_949125135.1. Taxonomy (NCBI): domain Eukaryota; kingdom Metazoa; phylum Arthropoda; class Insecta; order Lepidoptera; family Geometridae; genus Alcis; species Alcis repandata. Next base: position 9,724,972 of record OX421239.1, on the reverse strand, counting down.
AAGTTTGTTCGTAAACTATGTTTGTTCTCTATTCCGTATTATAGCTTATTAGTTTTCATTGAAAATTGGTAGGTATGGATATTGCATAATACCCTAAAATAATCACTTAAACTTACTGAAATCGTTGCTTTTCATCGATTAAAATACTAACATTAATGGCTAAATGATCTTCCCGTCATAGGCCTTTCCACCATTTCACTCGTATCAAATGTCAAAATAATATAGACATAGACGATGTCAATGGTGTTTTTTTTGCAAGGTATTTTGGTTAAGTAGGTAGGTAGCCTCTGGCATATTGTATTGTAGCCCGGGAAATAGGAACCTACGGTTCTGTATAATTTCAGGGAAAATTGCAGGGCGCTGCTAAATTAGAGCTTAGCTTCTAGGAAATAAATCTCATTTGGTTTTATTTAGTCAGGAAACGTATCGGGATTCGGGAATTGAATTAAGCTAATTCATTCTTAGTTAACTCGTGGCTGAAATAAAATTCACTCAGTAAGGGAATAACTCATGGCCTAATTTTCATTGTTTTACTAGCTGTCCCGACAGACGTAGTCCTGTCTTAACTAAATCTTAATTTTCTAATGTTCCACTCAACTTTCTTAATTTTTTCTTTTATATGAACTTTCTCCTGACAATAATTAACACATCAAAAAAATAGTTAGCGAATATGTTCCATCCGTTTAAGCGTGATGCGATGACCAAGGGAAATAGAGATTCATTTTTATAAATAAAGATTAGTTAGAAGAACCTTTTCCTAAAAAAAAACAAAGCTACTCCACAAATACAAAGAGAAAATTACGTAGATATACTAAAAATATCGACAAAAAATTAGGATGACAAAAACGATAAAGGTCTGGCTAAATATAACTTAAATGCCTAATTAAACCAATTACCAATTGATCCATGTTGGCCATTTTTGGCACACAGGCCGTGGGTTAAGCAGTTTTACTCGAAAGTCATTATTTGCTTTTTAGAGTTCCGTACCCAATGGGTAAAACAGGACCCAATTACTAAGACTCTGCTGTCCGTCCGTCTGTCTGTCTGTCTGTCCGTCTGTCACTAGGCCGTATCTCATGAACCGTGATAGTTGATATTTTCAGACATGATGTATTTCTGATGCCGCTATTACAACAAATAGGTACTAAATGATTAAATTAAAAAATATTTAAGGAGGCTCCCATACAACTAACGTTATTTTATTGCCATTTTTATAGATAAAAAACGCACAGTGTGTAAAATTTTATTTGCATTTGTTGAAATAACCGAGCCTTGAGTTTCAATAAAAACTCAAGGCTCAGCCAAAAACTCAGATCAAGTAGAAAGGCAAATATAGTCCCGCCTTAGATAGAAGTGAAGCCAAAAAAACTACCCTCCTGCCCGTGTACGTATACTTCAAGCGCATAAAAACCACCCTTATTACTCCTTAATTTTCTTGTCCACGTTCTCTGAGCAACTGACGTACGTAAGAATTGACGATTAATTCGGGTAGTTTTTATGCGTTAAATGTGTGCTTGAAGTATCCGTACACGGGTAGAGGGTAGTTTTTTTGGCTTCACCTGGATCTAAGGACTATATCTGCCTTTATACTTGATCTGAGGTCAATAAGAGCTCGAGATATTAAAGCGGGCCTAAGCCGGTTGGATCGTTGCAGCTTCGCTTGCTTTCAGCTACACGACAAAGCTTTCATGATATTTCGAGGAGATGATACTTATTTTATACTCGTATGTAAAGAAAGTTGATTGTATTTTGAATTTTATTCTACGTGAGGAAAAGGAAATGTTTCATCTTACTAACATTATAAAGGTGAAAGTATGTATGTTTGTTATAAATGAACGCTGAAACGGCTGAACGGATTTAGATGAAACTTGGAACGAAGGTCGATCATGGTCTGGGTTAACACATAGGCTTTTTTTTTTTTTTTTTTTGACCCAGGGAAAATCCTTTATGGATACCACGCCCGCCCCGGGGGAGGCAGGGTGGTTATGTGGGAGTCTCTGCCCTAGTGGCGGCATACCCACTAAAAACCCTGGGGTGTTCGGCATCCGCCTAATGGGGCAAGGTGGGGTCGCGTTAGCAATCGCCACCTCGCCCCGGCGATGGGCCCGATTAGGGCCCCCTGCGCCTATGGAGGAGTGACCCTGTTCCCCAGGATCACCCCATCACTGCAGAGGAGCGAGGAGACGGGCGAACCGCCTCCTCGCTCCCCCGTCTGTGCCGGAGCGGATCAGATCGGGTGTCGTCCTCTCCGACCCGCTCCGCGGCCTCCTTCTGCGTCATCACCTCTTCGCAGAAGGAGACCCCGGCCTGCCACGATCTCTCGCCGCGCCGAGCACGGCTTTCACCACGCTCGGCAATGAGAGATCCCGGCCTATGTAGGCCGAAAGCGTATGCCGCTGGGGGGCCCCATGCGGCACACGCTTCCAGCGCTTCCCTCCTCCTTTCCTTGCACTCCCGACCGCAACCCACATGCGGCGAGGAGCACAAGGAAGACCCCCCTGGTGGCAGCAACGCCACCGTCCAAGCCATCACGCTGTGCCCTCTGCCAGTCAGAGGGACACGCGGATGGGCCCACCGTGTCGGGTTATTGGCCACCGTGCGGTAATACTGCATAAAAGCTGCAGTATTACCGCACGCTGTTGCCCAGGGTGCACCACGAGGAGGTTACCCGACCTAGCACCCCTAACACATAGGCTACTTTAATCTCGGTTAACCTTTTGACCGCGGGTGAAACCGCGGGGCGCAGCTAGTTTCAATAAAAATTCTGGTGATTGCTCTGGATTTACAGAGCTTAGTTTAAAATTGAAAATACGAGAAAAGATTATGAAAGACTATAAAACTGAAGAATGTTAGCTATTGACTGAGTGAAGCGTATTTACAACCACTGGCATTTGCTTTCATCTGTGCAAATATTGGTTTATTTCAGCATAACTTAAAATTCTATAGCTAGGCTCGCTTTAAGCCAAGATTTCGACTTAGTGCGACCTAGCTTTGAGTAATTATTGACTTCTTCTAGAGATCGCCACACTTTGTTACTTTACTCAACTTCATTTAGTTACTCGCTAGACACTCGTTGTAGGTCAAGTGTACTGTTGTTTTATCTGCGTTAATATACAGGGTTATTCATAAAGGGTATGCTAAGCCGAAAAGAGCGCATAGTACTCATCATTATGGGACCAACCTGAAATTCGCGAAAAAAAATTCAGCTGTTCCATTCATTTCGTTGAGCGTCATTGACATTTTTCTATGGAACAGCTGATTTTTTTTCGCGAATTTCAGGTTGGTCCCATAGTAAAAGTAGTTCATAATAATGAGTACTATGTGCCATTTTCGGCTTAGCATTCCCTTTATGAATAACCCTATAGGTGTCACGAGTGTATACGAAGCAAGCCGGTTATTTTTATGCATTTTTTTTGCGAGTGATATATTGAAATGTGGCACATGTGCTAACCTTAGAATAATAACGTTATTCTAAGTGTGCCATGTTGGACCCGTTTAGACAGGGAGAAATGGAGAAATTTAGAGGAGGCTTTTGTCGGGAGACAAGCTGTTACGGAATAATCGTTTACCGATGTTTAAAATAGTGAATTTGGGGATTTTGAAAATGATTTTTAAAATTATTAGTAACAGCAATAAAGGCTTTTTATTTATTCATTAAGTGTGCCACGTTTTAGCTGGATCTTAATATTCACGATGTACTCGTACATATTGCGGAGTTAGGTACATATGAGCTTCATGAGCAATTTGGGATTTCATGACAACAACGTTTTTCAGAGCAACAATGGCACCGGCCTTAATAAACATTCATCCAATCTCCGCTGGCGCAATTTTATTTATCTTTTTCCACTTGTTTGCAATTCGTTGTTGCTGTTTGAGTAAATATTGGCAGACTGAAATGGGGAAAGAATGCTGGGAAAAACAATTCCTTGTAAAAAGCCTATTGCATAAAAAAACATCTCAAAGTATCGAGCCTATTCTTTTCCAGTATCTCTGTCACTGTATTTTTAAACAGGCATAATTATCATGGTATTAAGAGTAACAGAATTATGTATTGATAGTTTTTTTTTTTAATTTTGGCTTGTCTTCAGGCTGTTGTGCTTTTTGCTGGTAGGTACTACGCTCAAATAACTTAGTACGCAAGTAAGTACGTACGTAACTAATAAGTTCAAAGTACCTACGCTTATTCGATGACAAAAAAACGTATTTTATTTATCTTTTAAAAGGCATATTTTTCTACCATTTACCTTTTTCACAACCAGTGTAAGCAATCTTTTACAGCCTTTGATTCTGGGTTTACAACACATGGCGTGGCGTTTGACTTTACGTGCCAATCAACACGCAAACATTTCACGATCTAACACATGAAATTCTTTACCACCTTTGACGACCTGTTTGTCGATAGTATATCCGCCTTATAAGCCAGAGGTTCCGGGTTCGATTCCTGGCCGGGATGTTTGAATGATGAATTAAAATATCTGTTCTGGGCCTGAGTTGTCTTTGTGTGTGTTCCATGGCATCCCCGACACGGTATCCTAGTTAGGAGCTATGAGTGTGAAACGTTTTTAAACGTTAATACAAGGTTTTACAAGCATAGCCTTTTTTGATTCTGGGTTTACAACACGTGGCGTTTGACTTTACGTGCCAATCAACATGGCAAACATTTCACGATCTAAAACATGAAAATTCTTTACCGCGAATAGAATGTCGGAAATTGTTTATGGTGTTCGACCTTCCGTGTTTTTGGGAAATGGATTCATGGTGCGTTGTAAAATGAAACTAGAATGAATGGCTTTAAAGCAATGGGAAACGTGATTGAGGACACATGACTAAAACATGATAGATAGATTTCGGTTTAATAAATTGTTTTTTTCTAGGCAAGCATGCTCTATCGTAGTCCGTATCGATGCTTACCATCAGGCAAGATGGCGGTCAAATGCAAACCTATTACTGAATTAAAAAAAAAGATAGATACTTAAACTCATTATTGTTCACACCAAAAATTTCAGACAAAGAGGATCATAAAACTTAAAACTAGTGCAACAACTGGCGGCATTATCGCTAAGAGCGATCTTTTCAATGCAACCTTAGGATCGAGAGTGTTCAAACAAAATGCTGTAATAAATTAGCTAAAAAGTTATTTCGCAAAATGAAAAGCAATTTCAGCGCTGTTGAAGAAAAAAGAGCTTACTTTCATGAAGTTACGTAAAGTGCACGCGGCGTTAAACGTAGTAAAAGTATCCCGGGGTGCTTTTCTTTACAAAAAATGACAATGATTAATTATTTTTAAACTTTTCTAAGTAATGAGTTTATTACTTAAGCTAAACTAACTTTACAAATAAATATCATTATTTTTATGAAAATATATCTAACAAAAGCAGTCCCTTATAACCGTTGTTTAAACTTAATAAGTGTTTAAAATTATCTGCCTTGTTTTTGCACGTGTAATTTTTAGCGAGAAACACTGCTTACCATTAGGCGAGATGGCGGTAAAACGCAAGCCTATAACTGAACAATAATGAAAAAAAAACTCACTAACTGAGACACTCAGCGAGAAGCTGTCAGAGAAACACTCACTAACTGAGACACTCAGTGAGAAGCTGTCAGAGTATTTTAAGCAGTGATTAAGTTTAAGCAGCGTTTACAAGTATACAGGGTTAAGTATATACCTAGAAAAATGTCAGTGACTGTCGACAAAATGTATAGAACAACACAAATTTCGGGTTGGTCCCGAAGTAAAAGTTGTTCATAAATATGAGTACTATGAGCCCATTTAGGCTTAGCAACCCTTTGTGTATAACCCTGTATAGGACCATAGCTATGTATCTACCTATTAACTTCTGGTATAAACACAAAATTCTCCCTATTACATTGGTCCTAAAACATTTAAGTACAAAGTAACATTTGACTGCAATTGCAATAAACGTCGCCATAATCCTGAAGTGGGAGATAAGCCATTGCAGTTCTACCAACATATTTGTGGAGACGGCTAAATGATTGAATTAAAATCTTCCTCTGAGAACAGGCACTTTTGTTCAGAGAATGCGACTGAGGCGCTTTCTTTGAAAGCGCTATAGTTAAGTTGGTCTTTCTTTATGTTCAGCGTCTCAACCCCATAAAACACGATTCAGCAAAATACAGATTGTTCTATTTAATGATGTTTCTCGTAAAATGAAATAAAGTGTTGCCACAAATCCAGATGGCGAGAATTTTTATTCGTACGCCTTCATCTGATTTTTTGTTAGCGTACCCATTTATCAATTCTGGAATATAACAGAATAAATATTATAGTAGGTAGGCATATCTTATTAGGTAGGTAGATACTATTATAACGTATCGGTTCTTATATATTGTAAGCACTGACATAGAATACCTTGTTTATTCCTATTGTCCTTTTTTCAGAAACGGATTTTGACTGCGATTTTTTGAGACTTGGACATTTTCGCTTGTCTCAATTTTAACGATAATTTAGCTGACGTATTTAGTTTAGTTTAGTTAGTTTAGAAACTTTTTTCAGCTTTTCCGCGCCAGAATTTAAGTATTCGTTGAGAATTTTATCGCAAATAAAAAAGTAATCTGCGTATTTTCGTAGGGCAGGCCATTTATTAGAAATTACAAGCATTTCGGCTTTGGTCGCGGGACCTTCGGGACCTTAGGATTTATGCGGGCTAGGTCGTCGGCATTTGCGCTCAATGACTCCTCATAACATAGCAGAACTTGGATGTTCTTTTTTACATTCGTGTTGGATTTATTATCTACCGTTAGCAAGAACGAGCCTGGGCTTTTATATTTTAGTACGAGTATAATAGCAAAGCTTATATAATACCATCTGTCATGAAGACGAATGTGCGGTGCCGCGCGAGATTTTGAAGAGCAAATCATTATCTACCTACGTAGGTTACTTAGTACTAGATTATGAAACTTTAGTCGGTAGGTACCTACTATTGTAGAGAAACTAGAAAATATCCTGTAACATAAAATACTCTTTTTAAAAAGTAACCGCTACAATTTTATCTATTTCTGTTGAAAACTAACACAGCTCCGCAATGTTTTCTCCCGTAAGCAAAAAAGACAAGGCCTATTTGCCGGAAATATTAAATTATAGGATAGATGTGCTGTCGGAAAAGCTTTGTGTCGCCACGCATGTCCCTTTTTATATGATTAAGGCTCTATCCCAGCTAAAGGGCCATCCATAAATTTTCATGATTTTTTGACCACCTGTTTGTCACAGCTGGTCATATTTGTGATACCCCCGCAGCCACTTGTGTGAAGTCACATATTTATTTAATTTAACACCTAAATTAAAAAAAACTATTTTAACACTTAGAAATTAGATTTTGAAATGTGATGTCAGAAAACTTAGGATCTCTCCCAACCCCTCGTCACGCAATATCACACTTCTCCGACCCCCTCCCTCCCCCTTTAAGTGTGACGTATCTAATGTATGGATGGCCGCTAAAGGCTTGCAGACAGATGACTCCGAGCGGCGTGATGTAGTGGACTTAGGCAAGACTTGACACGCAGAAGGCGGCCATCTGGCAACAATACTGTTGGCTACTTTGACTTTGACCTTTATCCCTGGCTAAGTAAGTTTGCACTATGAAAAGTAACGTGGTTTTGACAGATTTTGTAACAACCCTACTCGATAACACGTAAGTATAGAAGTCCGTGTTATCTAATTTTAACAAAAAGTTTGCTTATTTTATAATTTATTTGAAGTAATATGTTGATCTATCTAATTACACGTGACCAAAATGCTGGCCTCTATCTCGCCCAAAGGGTGAGCATCGCCATACAACGTGGTAATGGGGCCAGCATTTTGGGAACAACTCCCACAGGCAGCCTTTTAGATTAGTTTAGTTTTATTGGTTAGTTTTTTAATTTAATTATATTTTAGGAGTTGATTGTGTTACGTTGTTGGTTTCTATTCCATATTGTAGAGCTCTCGAGAATAAATTATATATGAACTTGTGATATGAAAAAAAAAATAAAAAATTACAGAACAAAAATATTTATAAACTATCATTATCAGCCTATCTAAAATCAGTCCCCACTGATGGACATACGCCTTTCCTAAAGAACGCTACAAGGCCGATCTTTTGCGATCTTTTGCCTTACGCATCCACTTGCTACCCGGCACCTTACTTAGGTTGTTGTCATTTCTGGACCATTTTCTAGTTAGTAACACATTAATGTAAATGAACTTACTTATTTTGTTTTCCTGTCCGTTGCCACGTTTGGTATAATAATGCCCCGTCATCCACCAACCTACGCATTAATTACGTATGCTCTACCATAAAGTCGATAACTATTCTACCGTTCATTTCTACACCTCCAGAGACCGCCTCTGTAATTTAAATAGACCAACCCTCATCCCTCATTGTGAATTCTGCGAGCGAAATGAATTTAGCCTATCGGGGCATCTCGCGTGCCATTTTTTTGGGTACGTGCCTGTCTTTTAAGATGAAAATATGCGGCACGAGTGAGCATGTGTGATTGTGTTTAATCTGTGCTGGGTCCTGAATAGTGATAACTAACTCATTACAAAGTAAGTTATGACTGTGGGCAGAAAGCAATGCTTATAAGTGCCAGCGCAAACTGTGCGAGTAGTTGCTGCGTTCAATCGCATAGTCGTAGTTTGCAACTCTGCATTTGAAAAGCTAGATCAAAAATATTCCTGATTTCCGAACTCGTCGCGAAGTGGGCGGAATTTCAAACAAAATACAAATTAAAATTGCTTGTTGCACATATGCGTTACAGTTTTATACGAAACAATCATTAATGGAAGAAATCTGCTTAAAATTTGGTGAAGACGGTAAGGCTCTAAAATCTAATTAGAAGTATTAAGAATTATAAGGACTGGTATGCTAATCCGAAAAGGGCTCTTAGTGCTCACCATTTTGAACAATTTTTACAATGGGACCGACTCTGAAATCAACAATTTTTTTTAGCTAGTATAATAAAATTAATAATCTGCATACCTATTAGGCCCAAGTTTGAAGGCTTTTTAACCCTTAATTTAGCCAAGCATTTTTTTTTCGAATTTCTGTGATTGCTATTGATTTTTAGGATGTTAAATGATAAAGTAAACTAGAAAAATATGTAAAAAAAATCTATTGTTATTACTTTTTCAGAAAATGGACGTCCAGTATACTGGACGTTCTCCGGTTTGCGAAGAAGTGAGAGTTGTTTTAGTCGTTCAGTATACTGGACGTTTCCTGAGATGCAGAATTTTAGTACTGCTTATTTATTGTTTGAAATAATTGAAAAAACATTTTTTTTTACTATTTATAAAATCAGTTTTATTAGAATTATCAAAATCAACATCACTTATGTCAACTAGTTAAATATTTGGTTACAGACTGTAGTTAGAACATAATTAACACTATTTATTGAGTCAAACTCACAATAATCTTATAAAAGTTTCAGACACAATGAGATCAAAATAACAATATTAAACCTTAGCTTATTAGCCCAGACAACATTGATATGATTATTTAATAAATCTATACCTAATATTACCTACCCGTATAAACATAAGTCTCATTCTCATAACAGGAACACATACTTGCAAAATCACATAGAGGAAAGTAAATAAGGTACTTTTATGATCAAAAGATCATAGGGAAGGTTGTAGGTTTCAAACACCCATCATTTGTTGTGAAATTTGCTTTGCTTTCTTTTTCTGACAAAACATAGTCTTTGGTTACATTTAGTGCAGTAAACTTCTGTTGTGTTATTTTTGCAATACTTGCAACGGCCGGAGGTTGTGAAGTCCTGCCAGTGACCGACACCATCATACCGCACAGCTTCAGGTGGTCGGGGTTTCACAGGAGCTTGAATAACATCAACTGGAGTGGTTGTAGCAGGAATCTCCTGAGTTCTCGTACTTTGAAGCAGTTCTTGAGCTAGTGTGCTGCGAAACTTCTTCAGGGTGAAATGTTTCACAGCTTGACGGCTACAATTTCTGCGATAAAGCAGCCAAGCGTTGTTAACGCAAATATCAAGCATTTGAGCAAATATGGCGGTATACCAACGACGACTCTTATATTTCGTTCTATATAAAGCACTGCACGACTCTGTGCGGCAGGGGACAGTACGGCAGCTAAAGCAGGTGAAGCAACAGCAGGTGAAGCTGGGGCAGGGGAATATCGAATTCCAGGAGACTCCAATGATGGGACAGCGGACAGCGTGGGAATATTTTCAAAGTTTACTTCGTTATGATTGGGGAAAACTCTTCGTATTATAGGTGTGAGCGGAGTTTCTTCCTCGCAGTCGCTGTTCTCAATGAAATCGGGACTCTTTGGATTCTCATCTAATAAATCTAGTCTCTCTAAAGATGAATCTATTGACGGAACTTCGGAAGAAGAACGATGCTGCTCTATTTCGTGTTCGTCGGAATCCGAGTTACCGTCGTCCGATGGGGCATCTTCAACGGGAACTAGCCCAACAAGTTGCCTCTCTCTTGAAAACTTCTGCATGTGCTGAAAATCAAATCATTTATGAATAAACAAGCTACCTTATGACTAATGACCAGAGTCATCGTGAGAGAACAGAACAGTTTAGAAAGACAACTACTGAAGAAAAACAATTACAAGAAGTTAAATCTACTGATGAACTACGCATACTTATATATATTTTTTGATTTATCAGTAATTTATTTTTAATAATACAATAGATTTACACGTTTATATTTCTTCCTTAGTTGTTTATGTTTCGAGAAATGTGAAGAATACTGCACATTCTCAAAGAAAGTCATAACACTACATAACAGGAAATGGGAAGAATACTGGACGTTCCGATTCAGACATGTATAAAATGAAAATAAAGCAAGGAATTTACATAACATTTACGTATACTATTTCATACATTCAAAAACAGTAACATACATCAATATTTCATAGAGTAGTCTAAGAAAATCATACTTTAAAAAATACTTACCAAGAGCGCGCGCGACACGCCCTCGGATCCTCGACATTGTGCGGGTCACTAACGAACATGGCGTAAACGCATGAACTAGCCGACTTTTCGCATATTTGTAGATAAGTTCCGTAAATTATTTCAAATATTGATAAAAATGAAAAACCTATTATTTTTCATTCCAGATTTTTTTGAAAACTATGTCCCGTATTCTGGACGAAACTAGATTAAGGGTTAAGACAGATCTAAATTTTCTAAAACTATTGGCATCCTTGTCTAATGGCTTGCAATGATAAAGACAGATATATTTTTAGTTAGTTTAGATCTGTCTTAAAAATGGTTATAAGGTATTACATAATATTGACGTTATTTATTATGCACTTCACTATCACGTGATGTTATTGTTTGGAAATAAATCGTTATTTATGTAGTTATACCGCCTGAACCCGAACCTAATCCTGTATTCGTAATCTCATAAATATTGTTCTATGAATTATAAGAAAGAGTATGTTATGAAATGTCAGCATGCGATAAGCACATCCTGCCCACAATTCCAAGTAATCAATCACGCCACCCAAGCTTTCGTTAAACATAAGTTAGAGAATAAGTTTAGTCATAATTTGTCATCAACTGAATAAAGACGTAATTAAAATATTAATTCGCTTTTTAAAAAGTTCTTCCTGCGTCGCCCGTCTATGTCTGGCGCAGCCGGTAGGATCTTTCAAAAAAACGCGAAAGTCGGTCTACGCGATTTTTCAAAAATCAAAAATCAAGTGTAAAGACTTTCGGTTCAACTGAGAGAAGAACCTAAACAAATAAATAAGACTCCCCGACGTTCGGCGCAGCATCAACGACAATTGACTCCTGTGGACAATGCGGACCAGCAGCTTGCAGTGAGTAAACACTTTCACTATACTGTGTCGTTCCCATCTGTCCATAGTCCCCACCGATCAACTTAATCGGGTAATTTAATTATTCCATCGCGGAAACTAATTAAATTATAATTTTTATTAGATTTATCTGATTTTGGTGCATTTATGTAAATTAAAATTATTACATGTGTATTAAATATTAGATAAGTAAGTACCTAATTGATTCGGTCAAAAATCGCCCAATCGATAGTTATAAGATTTGATATTTACGAAATCGAGATATCAATAACTGTAATTAAAAAAAAAAAATTTTGGATACGTTAATTAAGTGTGCTAAGTCTCTTTAGTGTCGTTTTAGATTTGCATAGAAATAGTAAGTAGATTTAAACTAAACGTTGAAATGGCGGAAATCCGGATTGTATCAAAGGAATTCGTTTCCCTAATCCCTCGTTATGAAGGTGACGAAAGTCAGCTAAACCTGTTTTTATCCAAATGCGACTACGTGATTGCAAACAGCCGTATCACCGGCAATTTAAGCCAGGAAACTTACCTGTTTCATGTCATCACAAGTAGACTCACGGGTAAAGCTGCGTCACTACTAAGTGACCGCCCAAATGTAGTATCATACGAGGCGTTAAAAGAACTATTGACGCAACATTTCGGAGACCCTCGTTCCGAGGAATGTATAGCGATAGAGCTAGAGTCCCTGAAAATCAAACAACACGAGACGTATATCCAGTTTTGCCAACGAATCCAACAATCGAGAAGTTCGTTATTTGCAAAGGTGAATAGACTTACAGATGAAGGAATAAAAGCAGCGAAAATGATCGTATACAACAACATGGCGTTAAATGTGTTTTTGTATAACTTGCCTGAAGATATGATTAGGATTGTAAGACTTAAAGGTTGTCCGTCACTCGAGGATGCCTTAAGCGTCGTGACAGAAGAGGTCAATTTCAAATACCAATATGACGCGAAAAACAAATTAAATAGAACCTCACAACCACATACGCAAAATTCATTTAAACCACCTAATGTAACAAACTCATTTGGTTTCAAATCAGCGCTCGTTCCTACACAACCACCGAATTTCAAGTTCGGCATACCTCAAAATAACAATTTTAGATTCGGGAACAACCCCACTCAAAACGCGACGCAACAGCAATTTGGTTATAGACCTAATTTCACAAATAACCAACCACGACAGACTATGCCAGTATTCGGTTATAGACCTCCATTCCAACAGCAGAGGCAGTTCCAACCTCAGCGACCATTCCAAGCACAACGTGCGCCATTCCAAAACAATGGATATAAATTTGGAATCCCGACTAACCAACAAAATAGACCGGTACAAAACCAACCGATAAGACCATTACCAGACTCAGACGTTACTATGAGAACAGCACCTTTCAGACAAAACATGCTGACTGACGATTCTTACTTTGACGAGACAAACCAAGAATATGGATACGACGAGACCGATTACGCAGGTTATTACGAACAAGAATTCGACGAACAAGAATTCGCTTACCAAACTGAACAATACCCTGACTATTCTTACGAAAACACTTGCGAACAAGAACAAAATTTTCACACAGTTCCGACAAATGCAACGGTGAAATAATACAACTCAATCATCTTGATAACATATTAAAATTGCCGCACATTATAATCCCGGAAATAAACAGTAAATTCTTTATAGACACCGGTAGTAGCAGATCATTTATAAGCCCAGCAAAAGCCGACGAGTTCTTTAACAACTATAAATCCTACGAACCGTTTACAGTGGTCAGTACACATGCACAAAGTACGCATGACGAAGTAGTTGCAATTCCATTACCTAATACATTCAAAGGCAAAATGATACAAAAGTTTTACGTGTATGAAGTAGACAAACGTTATGATGGAGTAATAGGTGTCGACCTCCTAAAAAGATTAGGTGCAAAGATAGATATGGATAAGCAAGTCCTTCAGACTCGCAATGCGCGTATACCCATTTTATACAGCCCACCGTATGAGGTAGAGATACCAGCGCGTTCCGAAACTAGGGTTCGAATCCCTACACAATTACAAAATGGCGAAGCTATTTTAGAGTACTTACAGTTCACCATACTCATTACCATCAATAAGTAGCGACACCGCGACCGCATCCGAAGGCCGTGACGACAATGACTCTATAAATACCGTACACTCAGCACAAGATCTTGACACCGACGGTATGCTAATACTGAACGAGGCTATCGATACCAAGCCCAATCAAATACTCGTACATACATGGCAAAGAAATGAATTAACGGTTAAAGATTTATCCCGAGACAAACAAAAGGTTCTGGAAGTCCACTTACCTGAAAACAATCCTGAACTAGTAAAACGATTCCTGAAAAACTACATTCGACCCAAGATTAAATATTTCTTCTACTTCGAAAGCGACATACACCGCAAACAATTTTCGGAAGCAACGATTTTCCTTTTCCAAAAAGGAACTGTAAAATTCTATGAATGTAAAAACCGAGTAATTTACATAGAAGACGAAAAAGAACAACGCGAAATCATACTTAAATACCACGACGGTAAGAACAGTCACAGAGGGATAAAAGAAACACTCGTGCACTTAAGACGAACTTATTACTGGAAAAACATGGAACAAACAGTATCAAGCGTTATTAACGCATGCGAAACGTGTAAAAAAATGAAGTATGATAGAAAACCACTAAAACCCGAGCTTCAGCTCACGCAAACGCAGATACGACCATTTCAAGAACTCTTTATAGATACATTCACAATAGATGGCAAAAGCTACTTAACAATAGTCGATGCTTTTAGTAAATTAGGACAAGCGTTCGAAATTCAGACAAAATCAACTCCCGAAGTACTTAGAGCTTTGATAAAGTACTTCTCACTATATGGTACCCCGAATCGAATCAGCTCAGACCCAGGTTCCGAGTTTAACAACACGTTGATGAAAGAAATGCTATCATTTTACAAAATTGAACTTCACATAGGCACACCACATAATCCAAACTCCATGGGAGTAGTTGAAAGATTTCATTCGACCCTCATCGAAATCTACAGGATAGCGAAGTACGAACAAAAGACAACAGACGCAGCCTCAGTTATGTGCTACGCTATAATGTCATACAACCACACAATACACTCTACCACGGGACTAACACCTTTCGAGGTAGTTTTCGGACACACTGAATCAAATAGCACGTTCCACACAGATTTTAACAAGCAATTTACGCAGCAATTGGTAAAAGAACACGCGAAGCGAACTAAACATCTATACGAATACTTAACTGACAGAAGTATCGACAAAAAGAGAGCCGAAATTAAAAAGCGAGGTGGCGAAACCGAATTCGACATTGACACCGGCGATACGATTTTTATAAAAGGCGTAAACGTTAGGCGAGGTAAGGACAAACCACGGTATCAAAAAGCTCAAGTGACTGGAGTGACAAATAGGAACGTAGTACCGGTAGTCACTAAGAACCGACCAACTAAAGTCCCTATTAAAGACGTGAAACGTCCTCCGCAGGTTTATCCTCCTGGTGGCCCACGCGGCAGCCCTTCAGCTCCAGCGGATTGACAAGAACCCAGGCCTGTTACCTATAAAGGAAGGTCAAGCCATAGTAAGCCATAACTCGTGGACCGTAATTAAGATATTAGATTTAAAATTATTATACCAGCAACTAGACATTAATATAAATAGTTATTTAGGGTTAAAGGAACAAGTCAAAGTTAACTTTCTCAACAAAACCATCAAGTATGATTTAATCGAAGTAGAATCACAGGCCGACTACAGTATGAACATAACCATTGAAAAGTATAGAGAACTAATCCCATCTGTAAGATCTAGGCGCGGTTTAATCAACCCACTTGGATCGCTTGTCAAAGCAATTACTGGCAATCTGGATAACGATGACGCAATAAAATATGAAGAATTAATCAGAAAAGTTAAAGTCAAACAAGACCAATTAAATTATAAAATCACGGTAGTCTCTGAAATGTTGACGGCATTCACGAAAATCGCTAACTCTACCAAAAGCAATTTTGAAATAATTCAACAAAATATGCAGGATATATACTCGAGCTTAAATGAAACCAAGATACTTCAGCTTAACAATCAGATTATAAATATGTATCATGCATATATACATAATTTTCAAACGCTTTTTACAAGATTAAGTGAAATTGAGACAGCCATTGCTTTTGCTAAAGTTAATCAGTTACACCAATCGATCATAGACACCGACGAACTGATACAATTGTTGAAGAAAATTGAAAAGACCGATAACCTTGTATTCCCTGTAACTTTAGAAAACATTGTCAAAATCGAACAAAGTATGGAGATAAAAGCTTACATGAAACAAAATCAGATAAAACTAATTATGCAGATTCCTTTGATTCACGACGAAACGTTTAATTATTACAAGTTGATCCCATTACCTATCTACCACAAGTCCTATGGCCTCACCTCTACCATCATTCCCAAATATCCCTACCTCCTAGTGAAAGGGTTGAAAACGCAACTGCTATCCCAGCCATGCAGCGAGATAGACGAGGATCGCTTCCTATGTTACGAGAGCGACGCATCATCACTAATCGAAGATAACTGTATCACCGAGTTGATAAACTTCAAGAGCAACATCACGAGCTGCAACTCAGTTCCAGTAATTATCGACGACGTCAAGGCTTTCAATCTCCAACCGAACTATTGGATCCTGTATTCTAAAGTGGAAACAACTCTCATTGAAAACTGTGAAGATGAAGTAAAGCATCACATCGTTTTCGGCACGTACATTTTAATTGCAAATAATAACTGTGAAATCAAAATCAAGAATCTCAAGATTAGGCAGCATCAAGAAACTCAATGGAAAGACGTGGTTAACAGTTTCCACGTAATCAACTTGCCTGCAACACTGACGGACACGGCAGCCTGTATGCAGCGAAAACCTGTTGACCTTAATAGTATCGATTTGACTGAGACGCGGTTCCTTAATTTTTTATTGCAGAAAAGTGGAAGTAAAATTAGTGATAAGAACTATGTTAATCAATTAGATAATAAGATAATTGATATTGGAAATTTGTCCTTTTGCATTATGTTAACCTTCTGCTTTATATTATATATGTTTAGGAATAAGATTAAAAAAATATGTTGTAAGGTCCGAAATCATCCTGAAATAATGGATAATTCCGAACTTACGGAGGGAGGAGTTATACCGCCTGAACCCGAACCTAATCCTGTATTCGTAATCTCATAAATATTGTTCTATGAATTATAAGAAAGAGTATGTTATGAAATGTCAGCATGCGATAAGCACATCCTGCCCACAATTCCAAGTAATCAATCACGCCACCCAAGCTTTCGTTAAACATAAGTTAGAGAATAAGTTTAGTCATAATTTGTCATCAACTGAATAAAGACGTAATTAAAATATTAATTCGCTTTTTAAAAAGTTCTTCCTGCGTCGCCCGTCTATGTCTATGTAGATTTATGTTTATTATCTCATTATGTTACGACGACGCGTGCAGTTGTTAAAGTTCTAGAAAGGTTAGTTAATACAAGTCATGATGTAAATAAAGTAGAAATGCTAATAATTATATCTCGGGTAAATGTAATCCTTGCTATGTATTTTATGTGTAACTATGTATTTGTAATAATGTGACCAATACGATTTTTTATGCCAAAAAATTAATTGAAATTACTGTATTATAAGTTGTGTGTGTGGGTAATTTTGGATTTTTACAATAAAATTGTTTTTGGTCTTAATTTTTTTTTAATTTTTAATTAATCAAACATTAAAATATAAATAATCAAATCGTCAAATTTAAAAAAACGTTACAAATATCACTTTTAATTAATGATATTCATAAGGATGAGCCTTTATTTCGACTTGGCATGCCTTTTCCTTATAACTCCGTATAGTCAAGCCATGTCATCAGACTTCAGGCGGCCAAAATATTGTTTTTTTTAAACAAGCTATATCATCATCGGAGTTAACAGCTATACTAAAAAGCTCAATTGTACGCCAGAAAGTGGTTCTAATTTAGTTGCCAGCGTTCGACCCATACAAGCACAAAAACTAACTTGCCAGGTTAAATAAAAGCTTGTAAAAAGATTGTGATAAAAAGGTTTTAAAAATCTTCTTGCGTTTGCAAAACCTCAAGGAGCAATGGTACAAATGTCACAGGGTCTTAATGCAAGATATTAGGCGTGAAAGTGGAATAGAATACACGCCATTAAATTAGCGATTTTGAATTTTAAATCATGATTAATGCTGAAATAAAATGATAAGAAATTTCAATCAGATTTTCGATTAATGTTTTAAAAGCAAAAACCTATTAAGGGCAGAAAAGATATTAAAAGCACTGTAAAAACAAACGTGAGCTTGATCTTATCGCTAAGGTCAAGCTTAGTTTGCGATTTCTTCCGGACAACCTTCGGATGAGAGGGTGGGTATTGGGCTCCTTACAAATCCTTACAGCCTTTGAGGCTGCGAGTGCCGTGGCGGGAAGAAATGTATAGGAGATGGGACGCGCGACGTCGTGGCACTAGTCCATATATCCATAGGCGCGGAGCGACGTAGTGAGAAGCGGCGTAGTGGGAACAATCCCTAAAATCGTATACTTTAATTCTGAGCAGTACATAAGATATGGTAGCGTAGTAAGGGAGTTTCGTGACGAGAATCGATAAAGGAACTCGACGTAAAGAGTCAAGTCCGCAAAAACCGGCGCGGCGTGTCGAGACTCGACGTTAAGCCACGCGCCGTAAGCGGGAATCGTCGAATAGGGAATCGACATGCCGGGAATGATTCACACAGTTTACATATCTTATTACACAAAAAGCAGTTGGAATTCCTATAGACTTTAAAAAAATGACGCTGATTCTGTTCTGTACCATCCTCCAAACTAAACTGTTGACGGTTAAAGTAATCTCTTTTCTTTTTGAAAGATAGTAATTTAAAAGCTATCAAAAGTTTAGATTGAAAAAAGGTTAGAATAGAATCGACGTCAATATTGATTGTACAATACGAAAGGTCAAAAAGAACTATAACGAACTAGCTGCGCCCGGCGGTATCACCCGCTGTTTTTTTTACTTTTAAACTTTCCCTGTTTTAGAGCAAACAAAACAAAAAAAAAATATTGAAATCGGTCCAGCCGTTCTCGAGTTTTAGCGAGACTAACGAACAGCGATTCATTTTTATATATGTATAAGATTTAAACCAAACTTAAATCAAAATGGAGTTGTATCCATGGCAAGGTACCAAGAACGCTGGCAGCATTCCCGCGTTGAATGGTTGAATTGAATTACACGGTTTTTTTTAACATCAGAAATTATTGAAAATCCCGGGTATAACTGTAGGACGTACGCCAGGGGTGGCGAACCTTTATGAATCAACGTGCCATTTTTTCTAAACAAATGTTTAATGAGGATTTAGACGTGCCGTTAAATAATTTTGCCTAGTGATATTGGGTGGTGGCGTGCCTAAAATATTTTGTCGCGTGCCATCAATAACGTTTCACACTCCTAGCTCCCCACTAGGATACCCTGTGTCGGGAATGACTTGGAACACACAAAGACAAGGACAACTAACACCCAGACCTAGAACAGATAAAATACATTCATTCAAACATCTAACTGGCCGGGAAACGAACGTGGGACCTCTGGCTTTTAAGGCGGATATACTAGCATCAATGGCATGCCATTGGTTCACCATCCCTGATATACGCTATATCTGTAGCCATACTCCGTAAAACGTATCCGCTGAATTGCCCTCGCTGCATCTGACAGTGAGATGAGCAAAAAAACCTCGAGGGCAAACTCTTTTCAGCGAAATCAAAATATGATTTATAGCCGCTTATTTTTAAATTATAGCGGTTAAATGACGCGTAGTTGTTTTGAACTTTGGGCAATTTATAAAGATTAAGTCCAATGAAGTGTTTAATTATATAAGTAAGAACAAAGCTGTATTTCGATAGTTTCTGTACCTACATCTATTTTAGTTTTGTACCCTACGGGAAAAAAGGGTCGCATTTGCCCGCAACTTTCAACTTTAGTGCAAGGAAGAGTCACAGAGTAGGTACGCTTGAGTATGTTTACTTTGAAATTGAAGTATGCATAATAGTAAGTAAGTTTTCATATGCATATTGCATAAGTATGCGTATGAAAGCTTGCCAAGTTTTATGCTTTCTGCCTGATGGGGCCGTAATTTGAGCCTAGGAGCCGGACCACTTGGGAAAACTCTAAAGTCACCATCCAGTAATTCAATAAATACTTCAGCAAGTAGTACCCATATAGAGAACATGGATAGCTATGATAAGCTAGATAAGCTGAGACTTTTCATTAAGATACCAACAGCGGCGTTCCGTCAAACTTTCGCGACAAAAAATATATTTCAATTCCTGGAAATAAATCTCTTCTCAAGTTAAGCCAAGGGCAGGCAGCAAGGTTTTTTACCTCGACTCCATTGACATACGCGTAATCTGGCACCTTATTCTTGGGCGCTAAAGATTATCTCCGTCACTCTTACTCTCATGACATTTCTAATAAGAGCGACAGTGCCCGAGATATCTTTCTCGCCAAAAAAAGTCTGAACGACTCACACCGCACGTGTACGTTTGGTTCTTTCTCCTCGAAATGCGAAGACTCCATATTTACCGCCGCACCCGATATTTGTCTAACAAATATTTGTATCCTATTACTTGAAGGGTCTTCAGAATATTCGGAGGAGTCTGGAATACAAATAGGGTTTACATTAACTTTGATGTTAGGTCCTGAAGGCCAGACTCTAGTTAATTTCGCACGTACTAAAGTGAGAACTGGAATGTAATTTCCGGGCGATCTAACTACTTGCCTACCATCAAATTTGGTTCAGTCGCCGAGTGGGTAGCCCTGGTGTCAGAGTTTTTAGGCCGCCAGAAAGCCTCTGACATCCTATTTTTTTTTTCAATGTTACACAGGTGTGTGTTATACAGGGTTATTCATAAAGGGCATGCTAAGCCGAAAAAGGCTCATAGTACTCATCATTATGAACAAATTTTACTATGGGACCAACTCGAAAATAGCGAAAAAAAAACAGCTGTTCCATACATTTTGTCGTGTGTCATTGACATTTTTCTATGGAACAGCTGATTTTTTTTTCGCGAATTTCTGGTTGGTCCCATAGCAAAAGTTGTTCAGAATGATGAGTACTATAAGCCCTTTTCGGCTTAGCATACCCTTTAGGAATAACCCTATATAGTAGTAATTCGCTTGCCCGCCATCTCGCCTGATGGTAAGCAACGATGCGGTCTAAGATGGAGTACTTGTTTAGAAGAAACCGATTCACTTGCAACTTGAAGACACCCAGATTATGACTATCGGGAAACGCCCACTCGGGCAGACCGTTCCACACTGTAGCGGTTCGAAAGTGGAATACTACAAAGCGTTTCTGCGGATGGGTTCCCGACGAGTCACACAGTTACTCGCTGAAAATTATTCTTTCCATCGAGTAGAATTAAACGTAGGGTTGCGGAGATGGTATAGAATTACACTACATTAATCTTGACAACACTTACATTATAATGGCACCCTTATCAACGGTTATTAGCTCTTAAATAAATAACCCTAGAAAATTGCTCCGTCCAATATGTCGGCGATAACGACCACTAATTGGTCATTCGGTGAATTGGACATACGAGAACTTTATCGACTATACTAAACACTTTGAACCCTACAAAATAACTTCCTTATTACGTAGACTTCTTCAAAACTTTTTAGCCGCTCCATTTTAGAGTCATTCAACTTTAGAGCGACACGAGTGGTGATAAAGTCCTAAACTTTAAAAGTGCTAATAAGTCCCAAAGTAATAAATACTGAAGTGGTACTAAGTCTGAAAATACTAAGCAGCTTATCACGCGGTTTATCACAGTTTAGATCCCGAGCCACAGTATATGTAACAGTACAAGTAAACGTGGCGTGTTTCCTGTTTCCGGTTTAAATCGCAAAGCGTTTGTTGAGAGAATCTTTTGTATTGTTAAAATGAAAGTAAAAAAATATGTACATTGTACCTATACTTATCTCAATGTTATTTATATTATAAGGATTATTTCTTTCTCTTACTTTGTATTAAGATTGCCTGTATTTAGTTTAGTTAGTAAGTCTTAACTAATATTATAGACACGACCGTGAGTTTGTTTCTCTCTTCACGTCTTAACTTACTTTTTAACCAACAAAACGGAGGAGGTTCTCAAGCCGACGCGTATATATTTTTTTAATTCTATGATTGGCTTGCGTTTTACCGCCATCTCGGCTGATGGTAAGCAATGATGCGGTCTATGATCGAAATTTTGCATATACGCTATCAGGGATAGCGAAAAGGATAAAATATATGGTTGTACTATTTTTTATCATCATCACCGAAATTGCGAAACCGCAGGCCGAAATTAGATTAGTTTCTTTAACAGATGGACCACACTTTGGGTCACACAACCTTTTGTGCTAATTTCACGCCGGCTGCCCGTAAAATACTGTAACATCCATAACATAAACTAGCCAACTAACTACTTCAGTAAATGGGGCAGAATAAACCACACAACCCAGCCCGAGTACTGTGAGTGTTGGACTGAAAGCTGGCCCTTTTGTAAATGAGAAAAACATGAAAATAGTTTAAGTTTTAATTTTAGTAATTTTGCAATGTTTGAGTATTCAGAGACTAATTATAATTGACTTACATTAAAACTCTATATTCTAGCTTTTATTAAATTTGATAATTTTTGAACAGTGGTATATTAATTTTTACTCTCAAAATTGTAAGCGGCAAGACTTAAAATGTCTGATCGAGTTCAAAATGTAGGTATAGTCTTTTAGAATCGTCTTAATTTTCGGAGTGTTTTAGGCTACATTTCGTAGTAAGAAGAAAATACAACGCACACAAAACAATAAAATCCGCTTATAAATCACTAACTAAGTTAATTACTAAATTGAACCTTTGGATGAACGAATATATTTTTAAGTGATTGCTGATATAATTCCAGTACTTTAGATGGAGTTAGGTTTTTTAATTAACTAATTTAACCAAAAGTACTTTTATAATGTAAGTGCGTGCAATAAAGCAACTCATCTATCCAGATATTAGTCAAGCTCAGTAGAAACCGCAAAGCCATAAATATTTGCATTTCATCTCATAACTCTCAAGTTAACTCATCTAAGCCAAGCAATGAATCAAACCTCAAGGGATCAACGTCCAGCTGAAAACACCAAAATAAAAGCATCTCCAGCTTCTTGAAAATGAACTCTGAAATACTCTGACATCTTTTATTAAGGGCGTACACGAAAAGTCGGTATTAAACCGAAAGGAGCTCGAACTTTTACAAAACTATTAGAAGCACGTAAGCATGAGCATACGTGTCCAATCATGAACTTAACTCTTATGAGTTTTGTAAAAGACTATTCTACAAGAAAATGTTATTGAAACTAAAAGGTGTATAGAACTGTGATTTCAGAGCTGATCCCAAGACAAAAGTTGTTCAAAATGATAAGAACAAAAACCTCCTTTCGGCTTAATACCACCGTTCTGTGTAACCCTGTATACAGAGCCACAATACATCATGTTGTGGCTGGAGCACCGAACGTTTGTCGCTGCGTCTGACTTCACGCTTCACAAGACTTTAAAATATGTGAGCAGAGAGACAAGTAGACCGATTGCAGTCGTATGTTTGCCAGAAAAATGTAAACCACGTACGAGTATTTCACCTTTCTGGGCTGCCAACTTTTCAAGCGTAGTAAGTATTAAGGATTCTGCGAAGTTGTCCGTTCTTGGTTAAAGGTATTAAGATCTTATTTAAAAATATTTAAGAACATATTATTTTAATTTACTACTAGATAAACCTTAAAAACCAACAAAATATTGAAGATAATTTACAGAGTAGTAGATAAATTAGTTTACGATAATTAAAAATTAAGGCTAAATATTTAAGACCATTGATTCGTTCTCAAAATAGAATTTCACTTTTTCATTTCGAACACGACCTTTCCAAAAATAACTTGCGATTGGAAATAAAAAAGACCACCCAGCGTAGGTGTGAAACGGGTGTGAATGGGTGTAAGCTGTCCATTATTGACTTTCCAAAGATTTATGTCCAGCGACCGAATCCTAGCGAAAAATGTAGGAAGAAAACATGAAATAAATTGCCTGAACGAAATAAATTGACTTTATTTTGGGCGGGACAGGTTCTCTATCTCTCAATTTAGGTGTAAAGAGCCACTAAATAACCACTGCAAAGCGGGTGGAAAATACTGCGGGAAATTTTATTTTACACCCATGGGCGGAAAGCCGGAAGGTGATTTACAATACCAACTCTATTTCAGAGGCTCGTAACATTATTTATACGCCCATTAAAACTTTGCATACAGCTTTTTGTGTACTTACTTTTGGTTAAGAATAGTTTTAAAAATGCTTTTAGCAATTTTTTGTATATGCGACAGTGAGGGCTACTAAGTGCGTCAACTCCACCTTTAATTATCCCGCAGTTGGGATTCCAGGTCTACCCTTGAAAGGCGAATAGGTCGTATTCACCACGCTGGCCAAGTGCGGGTTGGTGGGTTCACATACGCCGTTGAATTTCTTCGGTGGACAAGTACTATCTACTTGTACAATCAAACCTTTTTATGAAATCGACGAAAAAAGCAACATACTTACGAAAAGAAAACAGCGAAAAAAGTAATACAATAATAATGACATTTTAAGTAAATTAACAGTCTAAGTATTTTCAAAATGTGTAACTAATATCTAAGTCTCATAAAAAATCTTGACGCCAACGACACCAACGACGACGATGAAAAAACATAAGAAAGCAGGTAACGACATCTTAGTAAGAAAGTTAGAACTAATTAACATATTTTGCACAAAGCTAAAGACCTAGGACCCTAACCTTGCAAGTCGGTCTACCGGCCTGGGGCTAAGACACTTTAAGTTTTTTTCTACTTAGAACAAGCAGGAAGTAAAACAAAGGCTTTATGAAGCCCTAAAAGCTTTATCTGTGCAATTTCCTTTCAACCCTAAGACGCTTTCGCTGTCACGGAACATGGACCCGGCTAATCGACGTCCCTCGCCATTTCCTATGAGGAAGTATGGAACACTTGCAGTTTGCAAGGACATATTCTATGAGAATAGTACTCGTGTACTACTTTTAATCGTTATTAGTCTTATAAACACTATATATTAATGGTTAAGTGACATTACTACTAGTGACTAGAAAGCTAGTAGGTATTGTGACCTTTTTGTTATATACCTTTGTGCGTACTTCGTTTTTGTATTCAGCAAAAGTTAAATGACATTTTGTCTAGGTTTGTTGGGTCTGGGTTCTCATTATCGATGTACAGTTTTTAAATATCAATCAATCTAAACAACAGTTAGGTATTAAGTAGGTACCTATAACATTTAATCATATAACATTGTGTGCAAAATATTTCTATAAATTATAAGTCATCCTATGAGTACAATTATAATAGTCTAAATACTGCTTTAAAAAGTATTTCGACTTGTTCACCAATTTGACTCTATGTCACCTACAGCACCAATCGATATTTTGGAATGCTTCTATTTGCGATTCTTTTGATCGTTTTTGGCATTCTTGCTACGTAAACTAAAAGTCATTTCTTTGTTAACAGACCCGGAACCGTTTTACTCGAAACTAGCCACAGGAAATTCATCCACGAATTCCTGGAAAAGGGTCCGGGATCGCGAGTCTCGACCTTTCACGCGATGTGGACATCGAAGCTCTGACGTCGCGTCGGTAACAAGGATTCTGTAGCGTGATTATGTAAAAAGGTTTTCTTTTTAAAATTAAGCGATGTTTCTTTTTTGAGATGAAATGGTGAGGACTTGAGGAGCCATTTCACGTAAGTGGGTACTAGTACTTGCTGTTTCTATCGTTTTGCGAACAAAAAATTACACCTATTCAAGTTTGACGAAAAAAACAAATTGTACAAGATACTTATCTAAAGATTACAAAACTACACTAACAACAAACGGCCAAAAATAAATTTCTTACCTACTCCATATGTTTTACGAGTACCTATATACTACTTAATATAACTATTTTACATGTCATTCGATCCACGGTGGCTGTTAATTATATATGCCCTGCCACTCACGGTCACGGCCCGAAGACTGGCCGACGGGCGACGGTCGTCCTTTGCTTAACATACTTAATAGTTGATCGGTTACGATCAGACAGTCGTGCTACAATACGATCACTAGCTGCTTTGAGTAGTAATGGCTCACCTTAGGCCAAGCGATTGGTCACACAAACTCAGCTAATGGTAAATGACGGTGATATTAAAAAAGAAATGAAGCCAATAAAAAAAATCGGTTGTCTGTAAAGTCGGTTTACTGACGATAGTTGAACGTGACAACGTCATAAGAAAATACTGATGGAATGGTTTTATTTTTCAAAAATAGAATATAGGAAATCACAATTTCTCTCAGAGCGAGATAACGCCTCATCGAGGTAACGGCACATACGTCACACTTTTTTCGTACTTGCACCCGGCTCCATCGAATTATAAGACGTTATCACGTCAAAAAAATATTGGTTTCACACTCATAGCTGCTCACTAGGATAACCTATGTCGGGGATGCCATGAAACACACAAAGACAAGGACAACTAACACCCAGACCCAGAACACATATTTAAATTCATCAATCATCATTCAAACATCTGCCCGGCCGGGATTCGAACTCGGGACCTCTGACTTATAAGGCGGATATACTACCACTGAGCCAAACAAACCAAAACAACTACATACATCAAGTTTGCCAGTCCCTGTCTGCAATCACGTTCAATCTCAGACACAAACAGCTTTGCGGTTCCGTCTAGAGTTGTGTCGCAACCGACAGCAATATCACTATCCTACTAATGTTACGAGTATAAAAGAGAAAGTTCGGAGGTTTAGATATTTGGATGTCTAAATATTTGGATGTTTAGATATTTGGATGTCTAAATATTTGGATGTTTAGATATTTAGATGTTTGTTACTGAATGACGCAAAACCGCCTGAAATTTGGTTAAAAATTATTAAAGATATAGCTTATACCCCGGATGAACATATTTATAATATACGAGCTACTTTGTATCTCAGAAACATAACGATACCTGTAGGATAACGGCTGAAGTCGTGGGGCGCAGCTAGTAAACTAAGACAAGCAGGTATCTTGATTTGGCAAATTAAATGCAAGGACTTACGTGGCTTTAATTTGAGCAGATTTACTGATTCAATTTAAATAAGAGAATATTACATCTAGACGTTTATTAGAAGATGAAAATCAAATGTAAGTTTGAAATGTCAGGTTTATTTTGCTCGTGTTATTTTTTAGTTGTATTCGTTATTATGGAATAATGTGGGCGTAGAGAGTGAAAAAGCAAGTGAGTATTCGAATAATGGGTTGATTACACATAACGAGTACAGTGTCGAGACAGTGCCCTCGGCCGAGTAATAAATTTGTGTAGTTTGAAAAGGCGAGACAGTGCCCTCGGCCGAGTAATAAATTTGTGTAGTTTGAAAAGGCGAGACAGTGCCCTCGGCCGAGTAATCAATTTGTGTAGTTTGAAAAGGCGAGACTGTCACTAGAACCATGATTGGTTTGCTAACACAAGGTTGGCTACACTAATCAGGCCTAACTTGTAGAAATCTGACGTGAATGGAACGGCTCCTCGTCTCACGCTCCACTTCCTCTGAGCGAGACTCGAATAATATAATTGAGACATTTGTAAGGGAGATACCCTATTCTTGCGAGTGAGATATTATCTCGGTCACTGTCGCTCTCATTCCAAATTTCAAGAGAGTGAGAATGAGGGAGATAATCTCGAGCGCTCAAGAATAGGGTCCCAGCTTGCCGCTTTGTATTGTACTGAGATCTAGATGGAAATATTTACCGTCTAACAAATTTTTAGTTGCGGTCTTGTTGTGTGGTTTTATTAAAAAGTTACAGATATTAGGTATGACATCGAAATATAATTTAATATACATCTTAAAAAAAGATGTTTAGTAGACCTTAGTTGGTACCTAGTGGTTATAAGTAAAACACTTATAATAGATCCAACCGTTTATTTTCTTTTTGACAGCACCAATAGAACGTAACTGCGTCATGTTACGCAAAAGTTCACTTTTAAATGCGAGGTTTCAAAAATATGACAACTGCCTAAGTTTGCTCCTTGATCCCGTATTATAATCATCTTTGACAAATTGAGTCCATAAGTGCAGTAGTTTTTTTATAAATTACATAAAATAACAAACGTTTAAAAAAAATTACGTTCTATGGCTATCAACATAGTGATGTTACGATTGAGATATCGATATTGTTTATTAACTATTTTTATACGGGTATAATGTAGCATTCTAATGTAGTATAAATATAGATTGGTAGATAGATTGATTTTAGGAAGATTATTATTACGTGTCAATGTAACAAAAGTGATAATAGAATGACGTTCTACTACTTACTAGCGCCATTCCTACGACTGTTCTCTTTCCGCACAGACTCGATAGAAAAATGAATCGATATCGTGTCCACTATAATCACTTGGTCACAACACTATAACTGTCAAATTAGATCTGTCAAATAGAAAATAAACGGTTGGATCTAATAAAGTTGAGAGTAAATGAAGGAATGAATTTATTTATTAGTAATGCCTTATCTAAACAAAATTAAAGATAGGTAGGTACCTAGAATAATAGTGGGAAGGTATTTAATTTACCAATGATGATTCTATTGTATAATAATGTATACAATATCTGTAGCTAAATAATTAATTAGCTGGTAGCAAATTCGGCGACGCAAACAGCGGTATGGTTACCAGTAAATTGTGTATCTTTGTCTGTCTGTGACATCGTAGCTCCTAAGTAGCTAACTGGTTTTGACAAAGTATTTGTTGTTAAAGTAACTTGATAACTTTACAGGGCCCTTATTCGCTATCTACCATCATATTCCACGCCAAAAACGCGTGACGTCATCACACGCACGTAACGTGAACGCGGCTCAGAGTCCACGCGTTTTAAATTTTGACATTGGCATACGGCATAATACCATTCCATGTCGATTCCATGGATTTGACGTAACGCGGCGCGTTACGTGCTCGTGTGCTCATAGCGAATAGGGCCCCTGTTCTTAGATATGATTCAAGAAAATATGTTTAGCCAATTATAAACTATAGATATTAACTAGGTATTATTCAGCCTGATTCAATTTTTAACCGCCTTCAAAAAAGGAGGAGGTTATCAATTCGAATGTATGTTTTTTTTTAATGTTTTTACCTCATAACTTTTGACTGGGTGAATCGATTTTGATGATTATTTTTTTATTAGAAAGCTGACGCTTCCCATTTGGTCCCATTTCAATTTAGTTCAGTTCTGATAATGGTATCCATGAGAAAACCATATACTTAAGTCTTAAATTTGCATTAAGTACGTGCGCGACAAATAGATGAATAACTCAATAGTCGGTCTTTTGAAATCGGTTTTTGTTTTTTGTTTTGTAAAAATAATGTTCTTGTTTTATTACGATTAATTAAAATTAATTAATTATGATTATTATGTAGTGGTAGGGCTCTTTGTAGTGGTAGGGCTCTTTTGTAGTGGTAGGGCTCTTTTGCAGAGCCCGCCTGGGGAAGTACCACACCTTTGCCAGTTATTCCACCGCCAAGCAGTAATGTGCAAACATTACTGTGTTCCGGTTGGAAGGGCATTGTTTCCAGTGAAATTACAGGGCAAATGGGAGATTAATCAACTTATATCTCAAGGTGACGAGCGCAGTGCTGTGCCGCGCAGGGTCTTGAATTCTGTGAGTTCAAAATTCTGGGTGGCGCAGACCTGTTATGGGCAAACGTGACGTTTAACATCAGGCGAGCGATTTGCTCGTTTCGTCACTTAATCACATAAAAAAAAAAAAAAAAAAAAAAAATTTTTTTAAATTTAATTACATTTTGTTATCTTTTTTTATCGCGAATAAGTCCGCGTTTGACCAGGAACTCGTCTGTTGGTAAGCGACGCTGTGGTCGAAGATGAAGCACGACTTAAAAGATACTCATTCACTCTGAACTTGAAAATCTAAAGATATCAGGAAACAAGAAAGTTGTTATATATTTAACAGATTACAGATAAAATCATTAACAGAGCCTTAAAAGCATAAATTCAAATATTAGTTGAAGGTTTCATATTCCCAGTGCCAGCTAGCAAACTACGGTATTCAAAGTATTCTTTGAAAATGGTCCTTTGGTCCTGTGCAAATGTTTGGGCACTGTTCGAGAATGTTTGTATTGCTAAGAATTTGTGCGGGATTCTGCTTACCTTGCGCGATATTGCCTTCTTGTGTCTACGGCCTCTTAAATTAGCATATTTTGCGAAAGATGTGGGTAGGCACTATTGTTTGCAGTTACCTATACCGAAACTTTTTTATTATGAACTAGCTGACCCGGCAGACTTCGTACTGCCATACAGTACTTCTAATAATAATACTTCTTCTTTCTTAATTAGCGATCATAGGTAAATAAACACTGCACAAAACACTATTTACAATTTTATACTTATAATATATTACAATTATAGGTACGAATTTGTTTCGTGTATCAGTTGACAAAAGCAAACTCATCCATGAAAAAAAAAACACTGACATTGACAGTTTGTTGTTGTTTCAACTTTTTTTTATTCAGTTGACAAAAGCAAACTCATCCATGAAAAAAAAAACACTGACATTGACAGTTTGTTGTTGTTTCAACTTTTTTTTAATTTGATATACTTATAACAAATTTAATGAATGAACTATTCGATTTCGTTTTCTTTTTTTTGTTTTATCTATGCTCCAACGCACACTGTTTTGATAGATATGATTGAATTTGAACTTTGTACAGAGGTAATAAAGTGCAAATTGACTCTTGGACGTTAGGAACATACCTACATTGCTTAAACAACAGTGAGTGCTTGCAATTCAATATGAACTTTATACAATAGCAATAAAGCTCGTTTTAGTTAGAAAACGTTTGTATGGGAAAAAGAAAAGGGCGGTTACTAGGGTTTTTCAATATTTCTGAGATATTTTCTTAATATTTTTTTCCGTAAGAACCTTCTCCTAATAATAACAAATACAACAAAAAAAGAATTAGTGAATTCGGTCCAGCCATTCACGCGTGATGCCGGGACCAAGGAAAACGGGTTTTACTTTTATATAAATAGATAGATAGACTAGCTGACTCGACAGACGTTGTCCTGTCAAAAGCCATTGCGTCAATTCTATGTCAAATGTCAAATGTCAAAAGTTACATTAAAAAAGTTTACATTGTCCAAAGCGCTAAAGTCAAATTGTGGTTTAAGTATTTTTAAATTTTCTAATTTTTCATGTTTTTTAACTATAAATTGAGATATGAGCTATCCTATCTCCTAAGTTGATCGAACTGCACCCGGTGTGCAAATTTGATTGAAATCGGTTAAGTAGTTTAGGAGTCCATAGCGGACAAACAACGTGACACGAGATTTATATATATTAAGACTAGCTGACTCGACAGACGTTGTCCTGTCAAAAGCCATTGCGTCAATTCTATGTCAAATGTCAAAAGTTACATTAAAAAAGTTTACATTGTCCAAAGCGCTATATGGTTTAAGTATTTTTAAATTTTCTAATTTTTCATGTTTTTTAACTATAAATTGAGATATGAGCTATCCTATCTCCTAAGTTGATCGAACTGCACCCGGTGTGCAAATTTGATTGAAATCGGTTAAGTAGTTTAGGAGTCCATAGCGGACAAACAACGTGACACGAGATTTATATATATTAAGACTAGCTGACTCGACAGACGTTGTCCTGTCAAAAGCCATTGCGTCAATTCTATGTCAAATGTCAAAAGTTACATTAAAAAAGTTTACATTGTCCAAAGCGCTATATGGTTTAAGTATTTTTAAATTTTCTAATTTTTCATGTTTTTTTACTATAAATTGAGATGTGAGCTATCCTATCTCCTAAGGTAGATCGAACTGCACCCGGTGTGCAAATTTGATTGAAATCGGTTAAGTAGTTTAGGAGTCTTTATCGGACAAACAACGTGACACGTAATTTTTATATATAAGATTAAGAAGAAAGATGAATAAGTCCGTCGGCTACTCACTCGCCTGTTGGTACTTAAACGATACTATACAAGGTACGAGTATAACGGAAAAGTGTAGTAATACTTAAGGGTGTTCTTCTACACGTCAAAGTTAACAACTTCTAGAACACAAGTTTGCTAAATTCGAGGAAGAAAATATCGAATCCTCATAGAAAACTAATCACGTGATTAAATATATATTGTATGGAGATTCGATATTTTTTTCTCGAATTTAGCAAACTTGTGTTCTAGAAGTTGTTTACTTTGATGTATAGAATAACACCCTTAAGTATAACTACAACTTTCCTTTACACCTTGTAGAATAGAATATAGCTTTATATTGCACACCAAACGTATGAGACAAAAAATACTTTTATTTTTTAATTTTTTAATTTCATCATCATCATCACCTTACATCATCGCGCGAGTGAAACCTAGTAGTTATAGACAAAGATTAGATTAGACATGAAAACAACATGCATTAGGAGTTCTGTTTTTGTGCCACGTTCAATTTGTCCAACTCATAAATCAAAAGCTCGACCTTTGATCGATTAAAAATAGACAACGAAAATATCAGTTGTTTCAAATGGGTTTTGAAAACCGATTTGTTAACTTTATTTTTCTTAAACTAGGTATGCTCGTTTACTAAGAAAGCTAACATGAATTTGTGACATTTTTGTCTTTGATAAAAGCCCTCTCTCTCTTCTCTTTCTTTCTTGTTTTTGCATGTATCCCAAATGGTGGTGGGGTCAACCTTCTTTACTTTTTTATCTATCCTCGATATCGTCTTCGGAAAGATTGCTCTGACTCATGCCTCTCAGCAAACAGTCATGGGCTTCGATCAAACCATTTCGTTCAAATTTACACTGACGTCGAACTTTCGTGTTACATAACTACGACAGTAGTTTAGATCACATTCAGTGATCTATTTCAAGGATATTGAAATTCTTCTTTTATTTTTTGTGTTTTTTCCTTTAACACTCATTAACCTTCAGCACTCAGCAGTAAGTTGAACCTGAGCTACTGCGGCGCGTCGCGGTTAGGGTTACCATCCATCCGGATTTGTCCGGATATGTCCGGACTGATGGACTACTGTCCGGACTTTGTCCGGCTCTTTGGGTTAAAATAGAATACTAGTTATAAAACTTACACAAGCCGTATCAAATCAATTTATCCCCGGTTCGTGTAATGTGCCTGCGCAGTGCGAAATAAAATTGTCGACATGAAGGGAGCGCCAGTCTAATGTCCGCCTTTTTGCCCGGACTTTTTAAATTTTCATATGGTAACCCTGGTCGCGGTATAATAATTTCATCGAAGTGTCTGTCGGCCGGCCACGACGCGACGTATAATTGCATTTCTTCATATTTATTTTTCATTAACCCCATCAACCTACCAATGGTTACGTAGGTTTGTGTAACTAAGTACCTATTGCAATTATGCTACGGCTTGAATAGCGCTTTGCTAGCTTTGAAGCCGCGAGTCTTTGATAAATGGTATGTCACTTCCAAACCCGCAAGTGTAGATACCTATTAGCGACCGAGAGCAGAAAAATACCCCTTTTGCATGCGAGAACAGCTTTATCCCAGATTTAAGATAATATCGGTAATTTATTTGTAAATCAAACTAAAACATACTTATAGGTTGTTTTTTCCAACCTTTTTAATATCTGCTGTTCATTGATATTAAAAATACGAAGGTTTGTGAGTGATTATGTAAATGTTTGGAACTTCTTCATGCTGAAACGACTAACGACGATTTGAGTTAAATTTTGCTATCCAGGATCAAACTTTCGAACAACAAAACTGTTGTTCACTGGGAACTATTCATCCCGAAAAAAATAACAGTAACTATATGCGGGAAAAACCGCAGGGTGTAGCTAGTTTATTATAAACAACGTTTGCATATACTGCCAACTTTCTCAGAACTCGCGTTCAGGCTTCAGTTTTAGTCTAATGTTACTTCAAAGCAAATAGTCTATGATTAAAGCATGCATATTGATTCGGCCCGAAGGCAAAGTGATGGTTTTTACGATTCTATTCCATGAAATGTCACGGAAATATGGAAATAGCTGCTTCGTACGAACGGAACGAGTTTTGCGGGGAATGTCGTAAATTTTTTAGGAAGCGAATTTCAATATTGTTAGAGCAATTTTGAGATGTTTAGCTAGCGAAGTGCTGAAAGGAAACCATGCGGGCTCGAACAGAAGGTGTTTTCGGAAATAGTATAACATCGGTTTTTTGTAGAAAGGTACAGGAATTACAATAATTTTCAGTTTCGTATTCGCCCCTTCTACAAAACACCGATAATATTATGTAATAGGTAATGTAGGTAATATAGGTGTGTATGTGTGTAGGTTATGTAGGTAATGTAAGCGAAAAGTATGCAGAACTAAACTCTGTAAAAAATGTATTTAAAACTCTACTATAATAATTCGCTAGGTAATCGGTTTTATTCTAGGCAAGCATGCTCCATCGTAGACCGCATCGTTGCTTACCATCAGGCGAGATGGAGGTCAAATGCAAGACTATTACTGAATAAAAAAAGTCAACATCAAAGAACCCGCCCGCACACTCGCACCTGAAAAATGACAATTATGTAAAGTAATATGTAATTAACAGTGTACTTAATGTACAACCTATAGGCGATTTTATTAGTGGTAACATAAATAGGCATAAAATAAATGAATCAAAATCAAGACACTGACTTCCAATCCAAGACACGGGTTGTCCACATCCAGTTTGGAAGGCTGTGATTACAAAAAAATGTACAATTTTTCTGAATAAAATATTTTAAATTTGAATTTGAGTTTCGAACTTTGGCTAAGCGCGAAGATCTCCGCGGAGTGTCACTTCGTTTGATACTTCGAAGTGCTCTTTTATTTTCAGACAGATGTAAAGTTTATCGCTTCGTTAAAATGTTCGCGATCTAACGATTTAAAACTACCTTAGATCTTCTAAGAAATTAAAAGTCAATTTACATAGAAAAAGGTTTAAAATTACTTGTGTGCTTCAAAACTTAAACAATACCCACATTAAAAATGCCTTTGTCTTGGCTAGTCTAATTCGATTAATTTAATTCTTTGCATTTATTTGATGGCCCTTCTCATCCAAACTGAAGAATTAATTTACAGAACAATAGAAGGGTCTCAGTATTCAGTGAACTAAGCATCTTATAAAGGCTTACCAAGCTTTCTGAAAAGATTAACTTGTTTTTGGGAATTTCACAATCTTCAAGAGGACTGTCAGAAAAATGTACCTTGAAGGAAAAAAGTGGAAGGACCTGATGGTGGCAGCTTATGCTTGTAGTAAGCGAGTTTAGTTTTGATTCCTAATTAGTTGATCTAATTAGCTGATATATTTGTGTCATTATGTCATTTTGGTTTTATGTACTTAAATAAGCTTAGACTTAGTATACCTTTTCTGTATACCCCTGTATAGCGTAGTATTAACTAAAGTAGCGTAAAGTTACCTACAGTAATGTAAAATAACTGAGTTGCCTAAAGTAAAGTAACTAAGTAAAGTTTTGGTACTAATGCTTAGTACGTTCGTAATAGCTCAATGAGAAATTTTGAAATCAATATTTGTATTCTTTAAATAATTGAATTTAAATTTTAGTTTTAGTTTATAAAATCAGTAGATTCTTATCTACGTAAAGATGATTTAACTATCTACAACTGTGCCGATCGCAATTTTTAATTCGTTCATAAAACATTGAGTAAAAATCAATTTAGGAAAGAACAGAGAAGTTGTGATAACAAGAAAAGTTTTAATTGGTTTTCGAAGAAACGCGTTTGATTTCATCACGTGAGATGGGAAGATAGATTACATAAGGGATAAACAGAGACAATGAATATGGCACAGCGAAATTCTAATGAAATTTACATGTGAGTAATTCGCCTTAAAATTGTTTACTCGTACTTACTAAATGTTATATAGACGAATTAACAATTGCGATCGGTTTAGTTGTATATTGTCGAATCATAGCTAGACAAGAAACTACGAATTATAGGCTGGTTTTATAAAAATAAAATGAAGTTCAATTACAAAAAAAATTAATAAGGCCTTACTTTTAAAACCTACTTAAACTTAGTTACTGCTTAAAACGAATTAATCGATTTAGATGCGGTTTTTAAATTTGAAAGCAGGTTCTTAGCGGTGGTTCCCGGACATATTTTATCACGGCGTTCCAACGTTGGGGGTTTTTAAATTTCATATTTAACTGTTATAAGCAGTGATTAAGTTTAAACAGAGGTTATAAATAAAATCTTATATTTTTAGACAAGTATTGTTAAACCGTCCAAATATATTAGGTTGGGGAAACAGTCTTTTCGCATTATAGTATGTATGAACTTGTAATAAAATGTCTTTTGTTTTTACTATTTGTATCTGGCTGGTTTTGGTATCAAGTTAAAATTTCAAAGAACATAATTCCAAATTAAAATTGTTTTTCGTACTGTCAAAACGAGTGAATCTAATGAAGAAATTCGACACATTTTATCGTCAGGTTAACATCACGAGAGGACTGCCAAAACCACTTGTCGCGGTATTTTGATCAGAAGTCCCAAAATTTCTATAGCAATGGGATCATGTCCCTATCTACAAGATGGCAAAAAGTTATCGAACAAAATGGTACCTACATACTTTAGTTAAATGTAAAAAAACTATATTAAAAAATGTTTTGAATTTTCATAAAAAATGCGAAGGAACTTTTTCCCCAACCTATTATTACAAGCGCGTCATTAGATATTCCGCTCCGATTGAAAACGTCGATGGATGAAAACGATTTATCGAAATCGGTGTAACTCCATTTTCTGCGGTCGAACGCTTCCTGACATCGCAGAAAATTGAACTTAAACCAATACCACTGGTTCGAGTCAAGCGAGAACCGTTGAAGGACATGAGATGAAGTGAAAAGTAAAAAACAGTGAGTTAAGTGAATTTGTATCGGTGGTGCAGTCAGTCGTGTAACAAATTTACCTCTCTACTGATTACAAGGTTATAATAAAAGAGTATTGTAAGCCGAAAAGGGTTCATAGAGCTCATCGTCTTAATAACTTTCACCAGGAGATACCAGAGAAATCGCGAAACAAAAAGTCTGCTGTTCCAGACAATTTGTCGAGTGTCATTGACATTTTGCTATGGTAATTTTTCATAAACCAGTTAGTTATACTTAGTTTTCAGGTAGATTAATTACTAAGCGTTAAGTTAGGTAAGTACAAGTCTAGATATACTTTTACCAATATATACTGCCGTCAACGCACAAGAGCGGTATCTCAAAAAAAAAAAAGCCTGCCGGCCTGTTTGGCTCAGCAGTAGTGTAGCCGCCTTATAAGCCAGAGGTCCCGGGTTCAATTCCCGGCCGGGCAGATGTTTAAATGATGAATTTAAATATCTGTTCTGAGTCTGAGTGTTAGTTGTCCTTGTCTTTATGTGTGTTCCATGGCATCCCCGACACAGGATTTATTCCTAGTGGGAGCTATGAGTGTGAAACGTTTAAAGTTGTTTCATGCATCAGTCCGATAGGTTGAAAAATTACGCATACGAGTATGATGCGTGAAAAAACAGAAATCACTTTTTTTGAGATACCTCTCTTGGGCTTATGACGGCAGTATAGACAATCCTACTATTTGAGCCGTAGGTTAACCTCTACAGATTATCTACACCTGAGCCGCGCTTAGAAATAAAAAACCCCCCAAAATTTTTAAATGCATTCTGACACATAACATAACACATAACATTGTATATCTCGAGTTATAAATCTTCTAATTATTTTTTCATTTCTGAACGCAACAGCTGCTGCCTGAATCTACTTACAGTAAAATACTAAATAAAACGTTTTCGTTCAGGTTTTTCAACGTAATAGCATCTTCCAGCCGTCAGGCCGCGGCCTAGATCTTGATAAGTCTTATTAAAATATCCCTTTAATGAAACAAGATGCTTAAAAAGAGGTTTAAAAACATGCACAGAAGTTTCACAAACAGGTATGCCAAGTTTCAGCTTTATCGGACATTAGGAAGTGGTTATAATTCAGCTGCAAGATTTGACCTCAACCA
Source organism: Alcis repandata (assembly GCA_949125135.1). Lineage (NCBI taxonomy): Eukaryota > Metazoa > Arthropoda > Insecta > Lepidoptera > Geometridae > Alcis > Alcis repandata. The sequence goes on along the minus strand of OX421239.1, from coordinate 9,687,012 downwards.
ACTAATATTTGCAAGTGAAATAAAAGCTTTTAAAAACCGTACATTTACAAAACATCTTTGAAAGGAAGAAAGAAAATAACGCAACCGCGAGCGCGTCACGTTTATAAACTCGCCTGATGAAGGTCACCGAATGTGACCGAAACTAGTCGTAGTAGACGACTTAATTTTTACGTGAGTATTCCCGTGTTTAATTATAACAAAAATGTGTGAAAACCACGTTAGTTTCCACACGGTGAAAAAGAATCTTTTGATCCAAGCAAATATGCGTATATATATGCACAATGCAGTAAAATGTCTTGGTCTAAGAAAATATATTTCTTTGATTTCCAAAAGAATATAAATTTGGACTAATGTAATCAATGTTAAATCAAAATAAAGCTGTCTTTTTATTTAATGTAATAAAATCTTAATAGAAGATAATGATTGTGTTCGTTCTGATAAATGCCTTTTTAAAACACTAATAAAACGATTGTTCTTTACAATCAAAATTACCAAAATCTTGCTCTAAGCTCTGGCGTCGATTATACTAAGGAAATATTATTGTTTTTGTTAAAATTAACAGTGCTAAATCTTTGGATTAAAGTAAGCGCTGCCTTGGTTCAAATCGATTTAATTTCTAAAATATTCTATTTAGATGATTGCTTGTTTCAGTCAAGACAACGTATATCTTGTCTTAAGCTTTGCGCGCTAGAAATAAGTCGACATATTTTTCCAGCACGAAAATAAAATCTTATTTCAAGTAAATATTTTTTTTAACGAAAGTTAAGAGGTAATCTATGAAAAGTTTCGATGTGTTTATGCAAAAAAGTTGTAATTTGGTTGAATAATATGGTCGACTCTCCCAAAATAATGATGAGTTGCCCTGAACTATAATTTGGTTCATTGAATAACGTTAATATTTTAATACAAAGCAATACCTGGTTCTTCTAGGTTTTTGAATCTTTTAATCCAAATATATAAATTAATCAGATTGAAATGTAGGCATTTCAAGCAATATTGTGTTTCACATGCCTCAAAGACATTTAGTTTTATTTTGAGAAAATATTTACTTAGTCTAAAATATTATAAATCTTTAAGGAAACTGACAGAAGCTTTAATCAATTGAATAAATTCATCCGGGCAAAACCCCACTAGGCAGCTTCGTTCAGATTCCCCCCTCATACTAAAAGTAAGTTTTACAAATAGTCACTCACACCAGGTTTTCGTATAACCGGTGGCTGACAATGATTCATAAAAGCAGACTTTCAGAATAAGCGGGAATGCTGAGCCGTGCCGCCTATTTAGTGGGTTGAGCTCGAATGAATTCGTTCAAATGAGTCAAGATACACGTGTACATCTCACCACTCCTGAAACATTACATCACAGATTTAAAGATCAAGAAGCATTGCACAACATACTATTACATCATTTTGTTAGTTTCCTTTTTGATTTCTAAACTGGTAAATAAAGTGATCGAAAATAAAAAACATTGATTAGCCATAATAATGAATATATATATTAATAGACCCCAAAATTATGTGCATTTTCATTGGAATTATATTAAAACAATCCTCTAAACACAATAAACTAAAATTGTTTTCCATTTCTTCTACAACAAAAGATTGAAAATTATTATCATATTGGCAGGTCTTAAATAATACATGAATACAAATAAAAATCAGTACAATTATCCTTGGGTATTAACAATTGCTCGATTTTGCAAAAACAACTTTCACAATTTAATTCGTATACAAGAATATCACCAACGGATTATGTATGGGACTGGATTGTCAAATCTGGTTTGGATTTTGTAGACGCATTGCTGAATGATTAAATGTATATGTTCGCTTGGCTTAGGGAAACGTGCAATTAATACATGAAATGACTTTTTTTTTTTTTTTTTTTTAATCTATTATTTTTATGGAGCTTTTCTCACTACGTGAGTATGCCAGCCCCGTTACAGACTAATAACAATAACAATCTCAAAAATGATCGTAGTCCCTACGTTTAATAAGGATTTCTGAGACTTCGCCATACAAGGTCCTCGCTGCATCACACATGGGTGCAGCCAGGATGCCTTGAAACATGCCGACGTCTCGGGGGTTAATGCCATACTTGTGCGACATTAATGCTCTCATAGACTCGCTCCGTTCACACGCAACTAGTAGGTGAGAAACATCTTCCAGGGCTCCGCAAACAGAACAGGCTGACGATTCAGCTCTGCCCATTAGATGCTCGAAATTGTTAAGTGGCATGTGACCGGAGCGAAGTCTATGTGCTATCACAATATGACTTCTTTTTAAATTAGTGTTTGCACACCATGGGATCCGAGGAGGTTCAGACTGCAGGGTTCTGTACCAGATACCTTTTACTAGAGATGTGTTGGCAAATCTTAATTTCCATTTATCATAAATCTTGTATTTGTATTTAATCAAAATATCTGTATTTTCTGATAGAAGGTATGCTTCGGCTCCATTTAAAGTAGCTTCTTTCGCCAGCTGATCAGCAACCTCATTTCCCCGAATCCCAGTGTGTGCTGGGATCCATTGCAATCTCAAGTTCACGCCCTTATTTGAAAGAGATAAAACTTTCTTTATGATAGCATATGCTACGGTAGCGCTTCTGGCACCAGAAGCGCATCGAGAGATATGCTGTAAAGCACTTCGACTGTCGGTTAAAATGACGGCTTGTTTAATATCCGACGTAGCTATAATAAATGATAGTGCCTCTGAGATTGCAAATAGTTCCACAGACATGATACAATTATTCTCGGATACAATTTTAATTTTTTCTACCACATTACGACTGGGCACGTAATAACCTGCACCGCAACCGTCATTTGTTTTTGAGCCGTCAGTGTACACCTTATGAAAGTCTTTATATTTAGTATTTAGCATATGTATTGAGTTAGTCTTCAATATTCTAGAATCATATTGAGTTTTTGAGTGTTGTAATCCTTCTATTTTTGTTTCAATAAAATTCATATTAATGTTAGCCATCCACGTATCTAGCCTAAACATGTTTAAAGGTTCACTAGAATTCATATTTTCAGTTTTAGTTTCATTAAATATTTCTACAAGCAGAGGTTTTCTCTTATTTCGCCAGTATCTTAAATTACAAAGAGCTGATAGTTTCGTTAATGCTGCAATGGTTAGTTTATCGGATAGAGATTGTATCTTCAGACAGTATTTAGTAGCTAAGTATTGGCGTCTTAAGTAAAGCGGTTGAATACACAACTCACATTCCATAACGTGTACAGGTGTAGTTCGAATAAAACCTCCTATTACGCGCATTGCAGCATTTTGAGTTCTATCAAGTTTAGCTAAGTGCGTGTTTGCTGCATTATCATAAATAAAGCTACAGTAATCAACTCTACTTCGAATCAAAGCAATGTATAGCCGACGAAGATGTTTGGGATGTAAACCCCATGAAGCACCTGCCAATATTTTCAGAATATTCAGCATTTTCATTGTCTTGGTTTGGGTCTCACTGATATGTGTTTTCCATAAAAGGCACTTATCCAACCAAACGCCCAAATATTTAATAATTTCGACATGTTTAATTTGGCAGTTATTAATACTTAAACTAATTGGAAGAGCTCCTCTGCCTCTCTGAAAGCCACACCACTGAGTTTTTGTTGGCGAGGCTTGTAATCCCAATAAATTTAATCTACGCACTATTGAGTCTAATGTACTTTGAATGTACAGTATGCTGCGTTCAATATCTTTATTTTGAGTATAAAATACAAAATCGTCCGCATACTGCAGTGCTGATACATTTTCCAGGCCACGACATATCATATAAGTTATTATATTAAAAAGAATAGGAGACAAGGGATCACCCTGTGCTAAGCCTCTTCCTGTCCATCTACTTAGAGCTTCACCTTGTATTTTGAGGCATCTTCGACTCAAGAAAGACCATAAATAATTACACACCTGAGATCCAACTTTTAAACCATCTAAAATAGATACTAACACATTTACGAGCACTTCATTGTAGGCGTTCTGTACGTCCAGGAATACAGCTATAGTTGTCATTTTATTAGAATAACCTATTTGAATATTTGAAACTAACCGTGCTATACAATCTACACACGATTGACATTTTCTAAACCCGCTTGTGGTAGCAGGTAACACTTTATTCGACTCCACAAACCATTCTATTCGCTTACACAGCATCGTATGAAAGATTTTACATATACAAGATATTAGAGAAATAGGTCTAAATTTTGATGGTTCGTTATTATTATTAGATTTAGGTATGGGTACTACTTCAATATTACGCCACTGGTCAGGTACTAACGAGTATTTAAAAATAGTATTGTAAATTTTTAGTAGAAATAATTTACCTTCAGGAGGTAAATAGTATATCATAGAATAAGTGATTTGATCTTCGCCTGGTGCTGTATCTTTTTTTTTTAGGCAGTTGTGTAGCTCTTGTATAGAAAACTCACTGTCTAATTTAGCATTATTTGAATTAAATGACGGCATTTCTGATTGCACATAGTCAGGAGCCAAACTACGCAGTAATTCTTTTTTATTTTCTATTGAGGCAGTGACGAAATCTCGTTTTAAACCTTTCATCCAGCGCATACGCCGCCACATATCTGATGAGCTTACTGTTTCGTTAATACTACTGCAAAATTGTTGCCAACTACTTGAACGAGCTTGTCTATGAATTCGTTGTGCTTCTGCCATTTTAGAATTAAGTATGTCTAAATTACTCGGTATAGGGTTACGTCTAAAATTTTTTAAAGCTAACCGACGTTCAGCTATTGCTTTAGAAAGTTCCGGAGTCCAATAGGGTTTAGGCTGAAAAGTTTGTGTTGGTTCTGTAGATATTTTGATCATAGGTATACTTTTGTTTGCCGCGTTTTCCAAACAATTCATAAACAAATCGTAGGTAGGCTGGAGATTATTTTGATCGACTACTAAGCTATCGAACTTATTTTTTAATGAATCCATATATAGTTTCCAATTGGCTAACTTGAGGTTTCGCCTTTTTAAAATACTACGAATGCTTCGAAATTTCATGGAGTACTTAATAATAAGATGATCACTACCCAAATTCTCTCGAGTTACTTGCCATTTAAAGTATATAGCGATGTCTGATGTCACGAAGGTAATATCTGGTGACGTTTCTTGTAAAGATCCGTTTACTAATTTAGCTCTAGTAATTTCACCTGTATTAAGGGAAACAAAATTATGCTCTAAAGACGCATCAAGTAACCTTTGCCCTCTGCTATCATTTTTACATGACCAATTAGTATGGTGGGCATTAAAATCGCCAGCCACTATAGTTTTTGCAGTAAATTTCGAAAATACGTCTTCCCAGTCGCATTGTGTAGTCCTCACAGGAGAGGTACAATATATCGATACAACATATTCTAGATGCTTACAATTTAAAACCTTAACACATAAAATTTCAATTCCTGTATTATTCAAGACTAGTGGGTACCTTTGTATCTTAATAGATTTGTGAGTAATTATAGCTACTCCACCCCAGGAATCCGATCTATCATGCCTAGAAATGTTATAATTACTTATTCTAATATTTGTATCGCGATCATCAAACCATGTTTCACTGACTATGCATATACTGATCTTTTCTTGAGACAGGAACAATTCCAGGTCAACTCTTTTGTTTGGCGCCAGACTCTGCGCGTTCCACTGAGCGATGTTTAAGCATTGTTCAGTAAAACCTACAGAGCCTGATGCCGTCGAATCGTTAACATGACGGTTGTATCTATCCATTATTAAATAGACCTATTAGTTGAGTGAAGACCTCGCCGTGATTAACTGACTTTACAATAAAAGATACAAATTCTTGAATAAGCAATTTCAGCACTTCTTGTACTTTCGCTTCAAAATTCTTCTCCGAGAAAACAATTTCTTTTAACTTTCTCAAAATGTTATGAAATTTATTTTCCTTAGATATCTCCTCATCATTATCTCTAAGCAGTGGAACGCTTTTCTTCGCTTTTTCGTTGTCCTTCTGAGTCTTAAGATTCTTTTTCGGGTTTTTCTTCTTAATTTTTCTACGTTTCGTCTGTCCTATTTCCAATATACTTTCGATAGACGGCTCACTACTATCTTCTTCGCTGATTACGTCTTCCTGGTGAATAACTGCTTCGGCTTGAACAATCCTGGCTCCTACACTCTGACTATATGACAACGGAGTATTAATTACTTTGTCATGCATTCTTCTCAGTTGTGGTGTCTCCATATTGTAGTCATAATTTTCTACACGCTTATTTTGTACTAACTTCAATAAGGCTATTTTATATGTGCAATTATCTCGGGACATTATTGAGCGAATTTTTCTCTCTCTTGCAAATATCGGACACGATTTATCAAGTGCCATGTGTGTGCCTTTACAATTCACACATAGGTAGTGAGATGTTTCACAATTAGCATGTTCCTCAGCACACTTAGGGCAGACGACTCTTTTAGATGGACAAGTACGGGTCGTATGTCCAAACTTCCAGCAGGAAGAACACTGGGTCACAGGAAACGTGTATGGCTCAACTTTAAATCTGCAGTCGTATCCAAACACGTACTGTGGAAGGTTGGGGCCTTTGAAACCAAACCGTACAGTCTCGCTATTCACCCATTCACCTGATACATCCATACGCTTCAATCTTCTCACCGATACAATGTGCTGCTCGCATTGGAACGCCTTTAATATCTCCTCTTCCTCAACTTCGAGTTCTACATATTTCACTATGCCGTAGGAAACAGCAACTTCGCTTGTCAAGTGGCATCGATATCCGAGTTTCACAAGTTTTTCATTGCGCAATATCTTTTCAGCATCTTCTCTTTTTTCAAACAAGATGTTGACTCTGTATGGTGTTTTATATTTGATTTGTACCGCGTTATCTATATTTTCTGATTTCAGGAGTTTTGCCAACCCTATTTGTTTAGGTAACAAAACGTGCGATGAAACACCTACTTCAAATTTCTCCTTGATGATTTTGTTGTTATTTTGTTTTTTATTTCTTGTAACTAAAGTGAATCCGTCGCTTTCAAAACCAGTTTCTCTTCGCAGGCGCTTGGTCGCCATCGGCCGGCTGATAAGGCTACCTGAGCCGGTTGGCTCGGAGCCGCTTATCACACTGTCAACCAAAGTTTCCACCTCACTCATAGCGCTGTTAGGGCGAGATCCTCGCTGGACCTCGTCCATTATTGGTGCCACCTCGTACGGACCGCAATAAAAATAAAGATAAGGCGCAACCGATAAGGATTAAGATATACGTGCACTCGCTATGCAGCGCCGCGCGCGACTGTCTGAAATGACTTGAATAACACGTCAAACGCTTCTGTCATGGAAGTAAATGCATATATATAGGGTTGAACTTGCGTTTTGCTTTTGGCAGCTTTACCAATTTGTTTCTGTATAGTGGAGTTTATGTCACCAGGATTCTGAAATAAAAAACATAAGATGTGACCTAACATATTTAGAGATGCCATAGTATCAGTTACTAAATAGTGACAGCACTAATATGAAGTACTAAAGCCGGGAATAAAGTGTGTGCACTTACTGTACTATTCTAGCTATGTATCACAACAGACAAAAACAACTAGCTTACCTCTACTATATAATACTCTCTCTAAGCACTGTTGAGTAGAAAACCTTTGCTTTTTTACACAGCCTTTGAGTGGCACAACATTAGCCAGTAATGTCAATTCTGTTGGTAGTGCATCTGTAACAATACAATTTTTGTTATTATTTGAGTAATCAAATAGGTAATATCAATATCACATTTCTAAGAAAACTGTAGCAGCGAAGTAATTGGAAATTTATTACACAAAATATATAAAATGTTATAGTTACCATCACTATCAAAAGTATTTAGCGAATTTCGCAAATCCTTCCTGTGTTCATCCGAATTAATTTCTTCGTTTTTTAATTCCATGAATTTTGCATGAACTTTTTCCAGTTGTCTTTTAAAGAGCTTTACTACAGGGTATAATTCAGCAAAATCATCTTCAATCTGGAAAAATACCAATTTTTATTAAATAAAAGGATACAAAACATGGTGGGTCTCTAGAACATTTAAAAATTAAATGTACAGAACATAATTATGCAGTACTACCCAATCTTAGTCACAAACCTTAGACTCCAAATATTCATGAATATTTTTGGTTAGCCCAATTCTATTTCTTAGTAGTGGGCTAATCTCTTTCAAATGGTCTTGAGTGAGTTGATCCAATTGGTTTAATGTTATGCCATTCTCTGAAACAATGTGTACATTTATCATTGCGGTTCATATTCATAAGTTAGGTACCTACAGTCCTAGTAAGCAGTGTAACCGGCCACACGTGTGCGGCGAGTTCCTACATAGTGTATGAATAAGAGTGTCAATTGCTTGCCGCTGACCACCGGTGTCGTCGTCGGTGGCCCGTTTGCGTGGAGCCTACATGTTTTCTTCCTCTCACGACAGCATAGGACTTCGTAGGAGTATAAATTTATAGATACCTACTTGTACTTACACAGGTCGCTCGTCACAGCATCGTACTGTTTTGAGTAAACAAAACTATTTGAAGATATGTATTACCTAAATAAATCAACATTTGAGGTACTCACTGTGAAATGCTTCGATTATTTCTTCCAGCATTTGCAACGAATTCAATAGAACGGTGATTTCATCAATCACCAGAGTAGAATTATGCGACAATGTTAATTATAAATGCCAAAGGCACGAAACAAGTTAATAAAAACGCAAAAACAAATTAGACACCTCGCAGTTGCACCGAAATGCCGAAACCGAAGTCAACCGTGAGCGAAAGCGAAGTGAACCGTCCGGAAAACGGAAACGTAAAGCAGCGACACAAAAATAATCTACAGCATGATATTGTACGGCATCCTCCTAATAATTGCTTTTCAGTGCAGCGTTTTTTTTTTTAGTTATTTTTTTGGTACTGAGGTAAAACCTCCAATGCTAGACAGTGAACCAAAGATGACACTTTCGAAAAAAACTTAGAAATTATAATAAGAATAATCATCATTGAAATAATTTTACTATTATTGTGAAAGATACCTAGTGACATCTTTAACGCATAGGTAGTCAAAAAATACACACACACACACACACATACACTTTAAATATAAAAAAAAAATACGGAACTCAACAGTAAACAGTGTGACAGAGTGAACGAATGCGCTGTAGTTACTAAACATAAATTTAAAAGGAAGGTAACATTTTGCAGGTATTTTTACGATTTGTGCTACTTATTGCTTACTTATCTACACTAATAATACGAGTATTAGAAAGAGGAAAGATTTGTATTTTTTGATTTTTATATGTTGGTGATGATTAAACTCAAAAATTACTGGACCTATTTCAAAAATTATTTCACTGTTAGATGCTACATTATCTCTGAGTAGCATAAGTTTTATTTTATACTCGTGCAAAGCCGGGGCAGCTCGCTAGTAGTGTATACATTTATTTACATGGACCTTATTTTTTTATTTCTTTTAGTTTTTATAGCACACTTATAAGTCTTGGCACCAAAAATTACCCAAAACCCAAAAACCAATACATGACACCCCGTGTCGGCTTTTGGGTGATTTTTGATCCCAATAGTAGACATACTTAATAAGTGTTACGAAAACTAAGAGACAAAACAAAATCATGCCTGCAAAATGTTATCTATACTCGTATTATAATTAATGTTTAGCAACTACAGCGCATACGTTTACTCTGTCACATTGTTTACTGTTTATTCGCGTATTTTGTTTTTTTATGAAAGAAAGTGTGTGTGTTTTTGGCCACGCGTTAAAGATGTCACTAGATATTTTTTACAACTATAGTAAAGTTATTTCAATGGTAGGTATTATTCATAATTTATACGTTTTCATTTTTCGAAAGTGACATTTGGTCTTCTTTTGGTTTACTGTCGACCATTGGGTATTTTACCTTACATACTCTCTATATTTTGTGCCAATAATGTACACAGATATGTGATGTTCAAGTTCTATACACTTGTTACATTATTGAATTTATTAAAATAAGCTTTTAATAATAGAGACTTAGATTACTCAAGTACTTACGAAAATTATAATATACTTAAATTAAAAACTAAAAACTTGTGACATCGATTATCGTCATGTAGTTTATTATCGTAGTCGTCCCACTTCTCGCTATTTGTGTTCTCGAAAATTTCGAACCAAAACAACGGTTGTCTTGTTCAAAGACATGGAGTTAGTTAGCCACACCTCCGTTTTCTTATTTAAAAAAAAATCAATTTTATACGAACATTATATTACTTCAGTTTAATGTTGGCAGCCATTTTCATTGAAGATTAAAAATACTTAATCTGAAGCCATATTTAATTTCAAACAAGAATATAAATTTGTTGTAACAATTATTTACGATACTTTCAGTTAAACAAAATTTATTGTATTGGAGCAATGGACACTCTTTATAAAAATAATGAGAATTCTAAAACAAAGACATCATGTGTTTGAATCAAGAAATAAGTTTTGTTTTAGTTAAAGAAATATTGCATTGAAATAACATTTTATTAGTTTCGTTTAATTTCACTACCAACATTCGTCTAAGGTCAAAAATAACTTGATACAATGTATTTTTTTTTGAAACAAGAAATTCGGTTCATTAGTTTGATTACTCAGGATATTTTAGGATAAGTACGATGTATTGTGTTGGAACAACGAAGTTTACTTCAGGTCAAAGTAATATTGTGAACTCAAAGTAAGAATATTAAAAACTTCATTCAATTTTCTACAATTTCACTTTAAATCACATTGCTTTGTCAGAAGAAAATATGTTTAAGACAACATAATGTCTTGATGGAAAGAAATCACAGGACTCTTTTTTTTCCGTGCATAGTAGAAAATAAATTGCGTATGTAAATCCACCATTGCAACAAACACTTGGCCAGCGTGGCGGAATACAGCCTAGTCACCCTTCGAGAGTAGACCTAGTATCACAGCAGTAGGATGATTAAAAGTAGATCAGTAAAATATTCCTTATACAGGGTTATTCATAAAGGGTATGCTAAGCCGAAAAGGGCTCATAGTACTCATCATTATGAAAAACTTTTGCTATGGGACCAACCCAGAATTCGCGAAAAAAAATCAGCTGTTCCATACATTTTGTTGAGTGTCATTGACATTTTTCTATGAAACAGCTGAATTTCAGGTTGCTCCCAGAGTAAAAGTTGTTCATAATGATGAGTGCTATTAGCCCTTTTCGGCTTAGCATACCCTTTATGAATAACCCTGTATTATACAAAAACTATCTAATATATAGATAGAAGGAAAAAAACATTTTTTTGACAAAATTAAGTATCTACAGCATATTACCTACTATACTCTGAGCCATAAGGTTAATGGATGGCCAGACAATGAATGATGTTATCGGCGTGATTTTGGTCGACATCAAATGTTGATTGCTTCCATTGTGATTGGTGGATTTGACATTAAATTAACGCATAGATAACGAAGTAATATGTTCGTGTGTGTGCGTTATTGTGTATATGTTTCTAATCAGTCGTGACCTCCTCCTCCTCCTCCTCCTCCTCCTCCTCCAAACCTCCTCCTAAAATCGTGTTCCTCATGTCTGAGGGTCGTGACCACCACCTCCAAGTAGCTTCTCTCTAACGATGTTTCGCCAGCGGTTTCTATCCTCAGCAATGTGAAGTGCTTCGTAGACTGAGGTGTCGAGAGTGGTGCGAATCTGATCAGACCAACGTATCGGGCTGCGTCCTCGTGACCTTTTGCCGTCGACTTTCCCTGTCACCATCAACTTCTCCAGGTAGTCGCCTTGTTTTCTAGCAATGTGACCGAAATACTCAAGGACACGTTTGAGACAGATGGTTGATAGTCTAGTCGTGACCTTGAGTTGTCTTTGTATCGATACATTAATAGTTTCTAATCAGTAATCACACTAAAATATTATTAAAGTATGAGTTTATATCATCATCATCATAATCTCCAGACTTCTTTCTCCCATTTTTGGGCTAATAGGCCTCTCTGCTGTGATTATGTAACTTGTATTTTGTTTCATTATGATGTTTGATTTTTTTAAAGTTTTTTTTAAATTCCTTGATAGGGCTGCGTTTGACCGTCATTTCGCCTGGTTCATTTTGCGGTCTGCGATGGACCACCCTTGCCTAGAAGCCAATTTACTCGCGACTAGAATATAGACTGAGAAAAAGCGCCATCTAGTTCAATTCGTTTCAAACTATAATATAAATGTAGCTGATAGCTCTCATCAACCAGCAGTATTATGGGCTGATTACACGTAACGAGTACAGTAACGAGACAGTAAATGGGCACACTAGGCCGAGCAAACAAATCATGGTTTTTGTGACTGTCTCGCCTCGTCAAATCTATATATATAAAAATGAAACCCGTTTTCCTTGGTCACGGCCTCACGCGTGAATGGCTGGACCGATTTCACTAATTCTTTTTTTGTTGTATTTGTTATTATTAGGAGAAGGTTCTTACAGAAAAAATATTAAGAAAATCTCTCAGAAATATTGAAAAACTCTAAAAACAGCCCTTTTATTTTTCCCATACAAACGTTTTCTAACTAAAACGAGCTTTATTGCTATTGTATAAAGTTCATATTGAATTGCAAGCACTCACTGTTGTTTAAGCAATGTAGGTATGTTCCTAACGTCCAAGAGTCAATTTGCACTTTATTACCTCTGTACAAAGTTCAAATTCAATCATATCTATCAAAACAGTGTGCGTTTTATACTGATAATTTTTACTATAAATTGACAAGTTAGCATCAACAAACTACGGTTGCTATAGTTACGCAATTGCATGAGAATAGAGGTTATAACAAAGAGTTCCAATAATTATTCTCAACACCTTTGGTCACGCCATCACGCGTGAACGACTGGACCGATTTCAATTTACTCTGCGTTTATCCCAAAGTCTACCCGTGCGAAGCCGGGACGGGCCGCTAGTTGTTTATACAAAACGAGTATTCGGCCGAGGGCACTGTCTCGGTACGTGTAATCAACGCATTATAACAAACGATGAAGAAAAATTGTCGCCTCCAACCTTTTTTGATTCCACCCGGTTGACGTATTCTTTGGAATTCGACCCCGCGATAGGCGAACGAAATTGGGATAGAATTTGGTGTGTAGTTACAGAATAGATTTCAAGACTGGCAACTTTGATCTCTTATAGCAGAAAAATCTCGATTTACATAAGACAATATCAAAGAGAAATCAGGGAACATAAAGTCTACATTTTATCCCTTTTTTAATAAAAAGTTAGGTATTACAAAACTTAAAACTTACCTATATAAATATGCAGCGTCTAGACGCAAGACATCAAAGTACCTTAACATCAAGGGTAGCTTTAATTCAAAAAATCTCAGTTTTAGCTAGCTCAGGAATACCTTATTTTTAATTCATATTGCTGTACTCAAGTTCTTTGTTCTCAAATATTAGAATGACAAAAGTTTCTTGGCTACCCATTTGAACTTTGCAAGTGTGAAATATATTTTCTTTTAAGGAAGCTCTTTTTTTTCTCAGTAAGATATTATCATCATCGATAGCCCACTACCATTCACTGCAAATTATTCATTTATAAGATGTTTTCTTGAATACAATACCTTTTTAGATAGATTAGCTGCGCTCCGCGGGGATGAAGCCAGGTGATGGTATTGAAAAGTAGCTTATGTGTTATTACAGGGTAGATTTAAGATATTTCTACTTCAAATTTCACCAACTCTGTCCAGCCGTGTAGCGTGAAAGAGTAACATACAAACAGATAAACTTTCGAATTTACAACATTACTGTGATGTTTTTTTTAACACGCTTTTATTAGTTTCACCTGTATGTTTGTAATCGACCCTTTTGGACTCGATTTTGCCCTACTTTGAACGATCAGTTTTAATTCAAACTTTGCACACCTGTCAAAGACTGATGACAATGCGTGTTTTTTAGTTTTTTAAACTATAATAATACTAACTCACTCTTAACTCTTTCCACCTGCCTGTAGTACACGTACTTAAATGTCTTTATAAACCCATTTAAGTGCTTTTATCCGTATAAAGCCTCTTAAGACAGGTCATTTGTTTTCTCAAACTAAAGAGTTTGAAAATGGTTTGAAATCCTTTTAGCGGCTTCGGTTTGACGGGCCGAAGCCACGGATTAGGTTTTTTGTTTTAAGTGAAATTTCATTTAATTTCAGTTGAGTATTTCATTACAGAACTGACAGGCTGACGGACTGGTGATAAACAACTTGTATAATGTAATTTTTATTTGATGAGCAAGTGTCTTTATGAACTAAATAAAATACACGTACCTAACTAAAGTGATAAAAGTAGGGTTGTAAGGGCTAAGTAATGAAGTATGGCCTTGGTGTCAGAAATATAACCTGAAATATCTTTGAAATATATGGCCTGGCTATCGTTCTTATACGACTAATAGCAGACCTATATAGGGTTATTCTTAAAGGGTATGCTAAGCCGAAAAGGGCTCTTAGTACTCATCATTATGAACGAGTTTTACTATGGGACCAAACCGAATAACCTTATAAAATATATAGTTCAACGTGTCGTCCAATTCAAGGTAGCGCGTTGTTGTACCTATATTGCACTCACAATCACCCATCCGAAAACTGATCGTATCGTCCTTTGCTGACAATAGACCGGTTACGAATATCTAGTAGATCTACGTTTCTAGCTACCTATAAACATTAGCTTAGGTACATCAAAACAGCCAGTTGGCTAACTCCCAAACCATTGAAGATCTGAAGATAATCTAAGTATTCCAGTCCATTATTAGTGAGTAGAATATCAGCAAGATGGTGATATTATCACGTGGTAAAGTACTCGTAATGTTTGAAGTTTTCGATCAAGGACCCTATTCTGGAGCGCTCGAGATTATCTCCGTCACTTTCACTCTCAAGACATTTGTATTGAGAGCGACAGTGGCCGATATAATCTCCAGGACCAAAAAAAACGATCCGGAATTGGGCCCCGAGCGAGTTTGTAATCAAACGCGGAGTTGTCCTAATCCTACCTAATATTATAGATGCAAAAAGTGAGTTTGTTTGTTTGTTACTCTTACGCCTTAATAACTAAAATAACCATTATGAATTTTTGCATACAACGTGTATGGAAACATGTTAGAGTCACAGAGAAGGCATAGGTTAGTTTTCATCGTCATCACCGTTTTTATACCGCGAGTAAAACCGCTAGCTAGTTTACAAATTTCTGAAATAATATCGCTAAACAATAAAGTTGCTTCGACCACAATATGTTAGTAAAACAGCCCATAAACTGCGACTAAACATCTATAGGGTTATTCGTGAAGGGTATGCCAAGCCGAAAAGGGCTCATAGTACTCATCATTATGAACAATTTTTGCTATGGGACCAACCCGAAATTCGCGAAAAAAAAAACAGCTGTTCCATAGAAAAATGTCAATGACACTCAACAAAATGTATGGAACAGCTGATTTTTTTTTTCGCGAATTTCGGGTTGGTCCCATAGTAAAAGTTGTTCATAATGATGAGTACTATGAGCCCTTTTCGGCTTAGCATATCCTTCATGAATAACCCTGTATATTATGATAAACCCTGACTGTTAGAAAACAACTGACTTTTTCACCTTTAGAGATGGAATGTCTTTAAAAATAATATTGCAAGATATTATTGGCTATTACCTAAATAAATATTTAATAATCCCTTAAAATCGGTTCACAATTGGTAAAGATTTGTCTCCAGTTCTAAAATCGGCTAAAAATAACATTCACCTCGTAAAGTAAACACAAACCTTTTTCGTAAAAAGCTTCTGATTCCCTCTAAAAATTTCTCGTGTTCAATAAAAGGAGTTGTTTGTGTGTCTTTCTGTATACTAGCTATACCGTTTGATTGAAAAGTTTGATTTGTTCGGAAACCCGAAACTTTGAGAGTGGTATAGATTCAGGAGTAATAATGTTTGTACAAACATTGGCTGTTAGAGCAAATGTTGGCCGAATAAATTTGAAGTTTCCTTTGAACTTTAATTGTTATACTTAGGAGTAAGAGCCTCGCCATTTTACCGGCGATAGTTTAGTTTTCTCACAGTTTACGGGATAAAAGTATCCTATGTCCATCAATGATGCACATTGATTTTGTGAAAATCTACCTAAATATATAACAACTTACTATTTGCTTTTTTTTTTGGAAGCCGTGGTAGCTCAGTGAGAGAACAGCCGGCTTCGCGTTCTTGAGGTGGCGGGTTCAAACCCCGACTCGTACCAATGAGTTCTTTGGGACTTATGTACGAACATACCACTGGCTTTTCAGTGAAGGAAACATCGTGAGGAAACCTGCACACGTCCGGAGAAGAAATTCAAAGGCGTATGTGAATCCACCAACCCGCACTTGGCCAGCGTGGTGGAATACGGCCTAATCACTCTTCGAGGGTAGACCTTGTATCCCAACAGTGGGGAGGATAAAGGTTGCAGCTGTACTATTTGCTTTAATTACAAGGATACTCCAACTACAGTTTCGATAATTTTCGGTTATCGGTTTCAAGTTAAAAAAAGCTTGTAATAACTGGCTGTGTTTGACAATAAAATTTGCGTTTTATATTTTTTTTTGCTAGTTATAATTTTTATTTATTACAAAAGTTATGAACTTATCTGTCAGTCAATTTATCCAGATAATAGTTAAAAAATATAATTAATTTGTAGCATAAAACGTGACTGTCAAAATAATTATCATGCACTTATCTTGGTTTATTTATCATAATTTGTAAAGTTTCTTGCGCTTTCTAATCTAGACTATTTAACTTTAGAATTAAAAAAAAATAAGCTATAGTTAAACGCCCTGTCACAAATCGAGCGAGTTTAATTTACGCTGTAGAAACTATATAGATTTCATTTTTTGGCAGAGCGCAGGTACGTGTTTGTTCCTCCGTGGTTGAAGTTTTAAAACTGGGTTATTTTACAACGTGGAAGAGAAATTGATGCTACCTCCATCTATTTTCTTTAGTAGTAAGATTGTGGATATTTTGCAGAAAACTTTATATTTTCGGGTAGCCTTCCCGGGTAGAGCTATCTCTTTGTATTTTTTTTAATTTTTGCGTCCTAATTGTTTTTCGGCGGCAAGATGGGTCGACGACATAGTTAAAATTACGAGAAATATATGAAATAAACTTATCTTGCCTTATCTGGGCCCGATTACCTTTTGTATTTTTTAACAGAAGTACCGTTGCTAAATGTTCAAAGAGGACGTGTGCGCGACGAAATCGTATCTTTAGTACATGTGATGACCGACTGCCACGTCCCGCTGTTTCCCGCGTGTTAATGAAAAACCGTAATAGTGACAATAGTGAAAAGTAGCCTATGTCCTTTTCTGTACCTCTAACGACGTGTAATTATTAATTAATAATCAGTAATTAAGGCGTAAAGCATAACAAACAAACATACTGACTTTCGCATCTAAAATATCATTCAGGATATTCCTTTTCTACACACCACAGTGCCATAGCAATAGTCAAATTAATAAATCAACGTAACACCTGCACAAAACAAAATATCCCACATAATCGGCTTGCTACAACAAATAGCGCCAGAGTTCAATTATTGACTTACAACTATCCGCATTAATAATGCAGATCCAGCTGGTATTTACGACGCCGTTTCGGTCCAAATATCATTAGTTTTGTGAGACACTGCCTTTAGGGCTAGATCCACTGATGCGAAGCTGTTTTGACCGAGACTCGTGGACTATGCAGGAAACAAAGTCTACTAGTTCGTTCAAAGAAGCTTCGGTTCAAATATCACTAGTACCAATTTCAGAGCAGGTTCGATCCAAATATCACTAGTATCGTAACTAATCGTAAGACACTTCCTTTAGAGCTAATTCCACCGAAGCGAAGCTGTTTTGAGCGAGGCTAGTATACTAAATAGGAATCTATTAGAGTCTTAAAAGGTCGGCAACCTATCCGTGACGCCTTCGGTGTTACAGGTTACCATACATAGGCGACGGTGATCGCTTACCATCCTGTTTGCCTTAGGGCATAAAAATGTTTTTTTTTTATTATGGCACGTTGGGAGATTTCAAAGATACTTTTTTGTGCTGGCTCCAACTTTGGTGGATTCTCAGCCTTGTATTCGCTTAAACACAGCTGTATTTATGATGTTTTATGTGGATAAATGTGAGTCCGATATGTGTTGGGATATAATAGATAAATACGTTTTCGAAAAATGGTAGGAACCATTTGGCCACCCTTTGGCCACCCTTTGGCCACCTACGAAACCGGAGTACCGAAACAAGTTTAAATACATCGACATGAAAAAAAGTTGCTTATATCTTAAGTATATCTATGTTCGAATATGTTATATTGGAATAGGTATGACAGTTTTGTACATTACTCGAACGGCAAATATTTCAATCACTGAAAAAATTATGGTCTAATCTAAATAGAGATTTCTATGTTTAATGATGAAGCGTGACATTACTACGAATATACTACGAATAGCTATAATCTGGGTGTCTTCAAGTCGCGAGTGAATCGGTTTCTTCTAGGCAAGCGTGATCCATCGTAGACCGCTTCGTTGCTTACCATCAGGCGAGATGGCGGTCAAACGCAAGCCTATTCGTAAGTATTAATTGCAAATTCTAAAGTAAATCTGCTTACATATGTAGTCTTAAGTTCTGGTATCAGTCACTTTTGAAGATATCTTCTAATTTTACACTGAGTGTGACCGCCATCGTGTTAGTCTGCGTGGTGCTAGGCAAGCTTGCTACGGCCGCTACGGATCCGCTACGGCAGTGCTACGTCGTAAGCCGGCGTAGCCGCTCGTCGCGAGCACAACGGCCGTTACCGTTAGCTACGAGATCAAACACGAACCATACCCATTGTAAATACATATTCAATTCAAAACTTTAAAAAAAAATTAAAAAACTGAATTTTTTTAGTCAATCGTCAGGTGGAGTGAAGTTTGTGAACTTTCGTAAAGTTTGAAAAGTACTTTTAAATGTAAACTTAATTATTTCGTGAGATAAAATGAGTGTAGAGCTGATGAAGCTCTTCAAATATGAAGCGAAAACTAAGCCGGACAGCAAAAGTAAGTATAATTTTAATTACAAAATTATTTTCTTTTCATTATTGAAGTAAGAAAATGTTTTAGAAGAAATCACTCAGGATCTTACGTACTAATAGCGAATACAGTTTTTTTAATCAATGAAACTGAAGTTAAAAGAATTAAATAAATTAAAAAGAGTAGTGATGCGCTGATGCTGTAAAAATTATTAGTGATGAGCTAGTGCTGTTAGTTACACTCATAAATCCACATTGGAATGTGTCCATGTGTCTAGGATGCCATGGAACTGACATAGACATGTAGACATAGATTTTTGTACATTTACTTTTTTAACCGACTTCAAAAAAGGAGGAGGTTATCAATTCAACTGTATGTTTTTTTTTTATGTTTGTTACCTCATAACTTTTGACTGGGTGAATCGATTTTGATGATTATTTTTTTATTAGAAAGCTGACGCTTCCCATTTGGTCCCATTTCAATTTAGTCCAGTTCTGATAATGGTATCCATGAGAAAACCATATAAGTCTTAAATTTGCATTACATTATTGCGACAAATAGATGAATAACTCAATAGTCGGTCTTTTGAAGTCGGTTTTTGTTTTTTGTTTTGTAAAAATAATGTTCTTGTTTAAAGAAGAGTTTTGTTAACAATAGCAACAACTGACATAGACTTGAACAACTAATACCTCTCCAGGTCCAGAGCAGATATCTTAATATATATAAATTACGTGTCACGTTGTTTGTCCGCTATAGACTCCTAAACTACTTAACCGATTTCAATCAAATTTGCACACCGTGTGCAGTTCGATCTAACTTAACAGAGAGGATAGTTTTTAGATATATTTTTTTAAGATCTCAATTTATAGTGTCTACCCACCCGTGCGAAGCCGGGACGAGCCGTAACATATATAAATATCATCATTCAAACATCTGACCAGTCGGAAACTGACCCGGGACCAGATATCTTACTTACAAATATCTTTACACTCTATCCATCTTAAGGTCGCCTGGAAGAGATCGTTCTTGGTGATAAATTCAAATAAACAAAATAAAAATTCATTTTACGTTGAATGTGATAAAGCAGTTGTTACACTAGTTTTAAGTGTCATACACATTTAAACACATTTTAAGAGTTAAGAGTTAAGAGTTAAGAGTTTTTTTGTTGGTAATTTCTAGTGTGAACAATAAAGAGTTTATCTATCTATCTATCAAAGCAGACTCGCCATTAACTAAAGCAGAAGAACTGTCAAATGTTGATTAAGTAAACCATGATTTATTTTATTTTGGTTGAAGCCCGTGATGCTTGTATGGATGTGGACATGTGTCTGAAACAGAAAACATATTATGATACATTAATTATTTTGACAAACACACACAACACAACACACTGAATATAATTATTTTTAAAAACAAAAAAACAAAAACCGACTTCAAAAGACCGACTATTGAGTTATTCATCTATTTGTCGCGCACGTACTTAATGCAAATTTAAGACTTAATATGTCTTATATGGTTTTCTCATAGATGCCATTATCAGAACTGGACTAAATAGGACCACAATCGATTCACCCAGTCAAAAGTTATGAGGTAACAAACATAAAAAAAAACATACAGTCGAATTGATAACCTCCTCCTTTTTGGAAGTCGGTTAAAAATATAATAAATGCGAAGGTTGTGAATTAAATGTGTAATTGCATCACCGAAGTCGGATTATAAATTGCATATATTTGTCACTTCTTTACGCTGAAACGGCTCTACAGATTTGAGTCAGTTTTAGTCTCAGTTTTTTATTTTATTTAATATAATTGCTTCTAAATTTAACAATTTGTTTATTTAAATAAAATATATAATTTTTGTAAATTCTTACATCGGAGGTGGGCGTTGCTACCCGCGACACAGTTTTTTAACTACTGCAGGTAGCATCGTTTTTTCTTGTTTTTAGCCAGTAAGTTTTTGCACGAATAAAGAATTTGAATTGAATTTGAATAAAGTATAATTAATGCGTTACTCATTTTAGTTTAAATCCTAGGATCAGTAATCAGCAACCTTTAATCCTCGCACTGCTGGGATTCAGGTCTACTCTCGAAGGGTGATTGAGCCGTATTCCACCACGCTGGCCAAGTGCGGGTTGGTGGATTAAATCCTAGGATGATTAATACTTATTTCTGTAGTAAGTTTAAATTTTAGGATCGACACATAATAATTTATTAATAATTTTTTTCTTATTTTAGGCTAGTTAATCTAGTTATGCTAGGTAGTTTAATGTTAGGTAGACAATTTAAGAATTCTTTAAAATTTCTCCATATAATTAACAATTCCTGTAATAAGGCGGGGTAACCATGGCGCAGCTACAAACATAATCCCGGAAAACGCATGTAACTTTTTGAACGTGGGAGAAACCGTGGGGCGCAGGTAGTAGAACTAAAAGCTTGAAATGAATACATTAACATTGGGCAGTCGTTCATTCCTTCGATTGGCCACCGAAATCAATGGTGGCCATAGATATCACTAGCGTAACTGTAAAGTAAGCCTACAATGGCACTGGCTTACAAATAGATGTTTTATCCAAGCGATTGAAGCTATATATAACGCTCTGCTTTCGAATCTATAAAGGTGAGACCATTCGTATTCTATTCTTGTTATTTGTTCAAGCTCTGACGCTAGTGCGGCCTAAATGAACTTTTACTATTCGTTTCATTTGACGAACTACATTTTTAAAAGCTTTTATTTAACTTGCAATGTATGTATGTACTTAAGTATGTACGTATGTTAGTTCGGGTGGTATCTTGCAACTCAATTTTGAACCACTTTCCGATGTTCGATTGAACTGAAATTTGGTATACGTGTGTAACTTCGATGACAATGCAATAAATGCTTGTATTTAAAAATATTTTTAAATTAACTTATTAAATGCCATAGTTTACACAAACAAACCACTTCATGGTAAGCGATCACCATCGCCTCAGCAAACAGTCGTTATTGTACCATAGTGTAGCCACTGTAGCCAGTAAGGAAAGATTACGTTTTTTATTTAATTGGCACTGTTTCATACTACGGCGCCATAAACAGACACACGTACAAACACACATAGCGGTCAAACTAATAACACCCCTCTTTTTGCGTGGGGGGTTAAAAAAGATACTAAAAACTGTACACTGTTTTGTTATAATTAAAATGTGAACATTCACGTAAAAATTAAGTTGTTTACTATGACTATAATTACATAGTATAATATATACCTCTATAATATAATTACATATGTAATTATATATAATTACATAGTATAATATGTATAGTATAATCTTAATATATATAAATCTCGTGTCACAATGTTTGTCCTCAATGGACTCCTAAACCACTTAACCGATTATAATAAAATTCGCACACCATGTGCAGTTCGATCCAACTTGAGAGATAGGATAGTTTATATCTCAAATTATAGTCGCAATTTTAATTTATTGCAAATAATATATATACTGATAATTTTTACTATAAATTGACAAGTTAGCATCAACATACTACGGTTGCTATAGTTACGCAATATTTGACATAGAATTGACGCAATGGCTTTTGACAGGACAACGTCTGTCGAGTCAGCTAGTTACATATATAATATATAGTTACAATCACATTCGGTGATCTTCATCATTAGATTACAAGCGTGCCGTGCTTACGTCTGCGTCTCGCCTGGCACTATACTCGGCGCTGGCTCGGTTTGACTGTTTCTATAGTAAAACTCCTACACACTACAAAAAAGTGCAAGTATTATTTAATTTATTATTTAAAGAGAATGGCAAAGAGATGGGAAAGACAGGAGTGGGAATGCGATGAGTTAAAAACACATTTATAAATATACCTAAATATATAAAAATTAAACGATTCCTGTAAGATAATGGGTGGAACTATGGGGCACTTCTAGTTAAGTATCAGTAATTGTTTAGACTGTTTTTAAAATTAAACAATCAAGGTGATGTCGTCCGTATCCAATAATAGTAGCGGCTTACAAATTGATGTTTTATTCAGAGAATCGATACTAAAACATAGCATTGATACGGTTCTGTAACGCGATGTGGGCTAGGAGCTGGGGTGCTATGGAAATAAGGTCTAAAACTTATTTAATAAAGTAAAATGTTAGATTAAGAATGATTGTTTATTATTAATAATTATTCTTTGTTAGTGTAGTGCTGCTGTAGTTGTGTGCGTGTAGCTGTAGTGGTAGGGCTCTTTTGCAGAGCCCGCCTGGGGAAGTACCACACCTTTGCCAGTTATTCCACCGCCAAGCAGTAATGTGCAAACATTACTGTGTTCCGGTTGGAAGGGCATTGTTTCCAGTGAAATTACAGGGCAAATGGGAGATTAAACAACTTATATCTCAGGGTGACGAGCGCAGTGCTGTGCCGCGCAGGGTCTTGAATTCTGTGAGTTCAAAATTCTGGGTAGCGCAGACCTGTTATGGGCAAACGTGACGTTTAACATCAGGCGTGCGATTTACTCGTCTCGTCACTCAATTACATAAAAAAAAAAAAAAAAAAAAAAGTTACGAATCATTGTTATTTCATAGCAAATAAAATTTGTAAAAATTTTACGTTTTTTTTTTAATTAAGAAACTTTTGGTATTTTAGTCTCTCTATCAAAGAAATATCTATCTTGTTTGATCCCGAATTTTCATCAAAAAATCGCTTTCTTATCTTTCATCGTATACTTTTCGTTATATCATACTCGTATAATATAATCATTTTCCTAGCAGATACAAATATAGAATGTTTTTATTCTTGAATAACCTCTTACAGACAGTTTGCCTAACTAATACTTAACCATAGTAATTTAAAATAAGTAAACGACAATAATTACCTATGTATAAATGAAATGTTTTATTCGGACGCAAGGTATAAAAGAGTTTCTTAAAATTCTTAAAATAAAAAATGAAATAAAGACCTTAATTTTTTGCTGGGGATCTCTTGATAGTTTCGGCTGGTTTCCAGTTGACATACTGTCGAAGTCGGCTTGATAAATCACAATTTATGGAGTAAGGCCATTGATATCTTAAATTCGTTGACTCACTGAACGTGGTTCTGAATGTAGGTATTTTTATGGGTTTACTTGATTTTTATCCTCGCTTCGAGCTCAAGTAACAAAGTTAAAGTTATTTATTTCATAGTAGTTGAGCTATGAGCTTCAAAAGATTTGAACACCGGTATCTCGAGGACTAGTCCTTCCCGTCTTGAAAGCTATTTTAAAGTAAATTGCTAGATATAATAAGATTGTGTTATAATAACTATGTGTATTGTAGGAATTAATTATATTGATTAGGGTCCTGAGTATTCGTAATCTATGTTTTTGTTTTTTTTTTTTGACCTCACTCTATTAAGAAATAGAAACATATGACTACACATCGACATGTACATCTATTTTTTGCGTTAAACCCCAGGATCAGAAAAATACTCTCAAACCAGATTTAAGAAGGTAAAAACACTATAGAAGATTGCACAGTCAGGAAATCACTTCGCCAACAACCCGCAACGCATTTCCAACCCAAATAATCTTTTCTTAACGATGGTTACATCCTATATTAACCCTGGGACCACACTGTAGCTTGCAAAATCGAGAAATTGTTCAGCGAGCTGCAGTTGGGCGAGCAAAAAACTTACGAGGCCCTAGGGAACTTGTTTTATGCTGAAAATGCTTGCATTTTTCAAACAAAAAAAAATCTATATACATTTACTTTTTAAATCCCGACGCAAAAACGACGAGGTATTATAAGTTTTATATGTGTGTCTGTCTGTCTGTGGCATCGTAGCTCCCAAACGGATGCACCGATTTTGATTTTCTTTGTTTTTGATTGAAAGGTAGTCAGGAGTATTCCTATGTTTGATAAAAATCGGTTCAGGCGTTTCAACATTTTTAAAGAAGAATTTTGTTAACAAGAACAATGTTAACAATGTCACCCTGTAAATCTAACAACATACAAAACAGTTTTATGACTTCCAAGAATCTACCACTCCAAGAAGAAACTTTTTTGTTTTCTCCGTTTTGAAATATTGCTTGCATAAGATATTTTCTCTAAGTCACGGTAAAGGCAAAAAAAGTCCCTCCCTGGAAAAGTCTAATATTTTTTCGAACGAAACATTATTCCATTTCCTTACAAGAACGCCAGGTGGGCTTTATATGCCTGTACTATATTTTACGTATAAAGAATGTACTTAATACTATTATGTTGAAGGGTTACCAGTATTTTATTAGGTTTTTGTACTTCCCAAATGTAGGGAACATAATTATGAAGCATTGCGGTTCTCCGTCGGTATTCGTATTATATTAGAATAGTATTGTGCGAGTGTGGAATGTTCTGCCTGAGTGGGTGTTGGCGATGGTTATAATATGGGTGTCTTCAAGTCGAGAGTGAATCGGTATCTTCTAGGCAAGCGTGCTCCATCGTAGGCCGCATCATTGCTTCCCATCAGGCGAGATGGTGGTCAAACGCAGGTCTTTTATTGAATAAAAAAAAAGCTATAAGAATAGCTTTTCTAGCTACAAGTCTTTTTGCATATTGTACCTTTGCCGGAGTAACTTTTAATCTTTGCCCAGATTGAAAAACGTTAGTTAACGACAGTTACAGAAAAGAAGTTGTACTAATCTTAATATATATAAATTACGTGTCACGTTGTTTGTCCGCTATAGGCTCTTAAACTACTTAACCGATTTCAATCAAATTTGCACACCGTGTGCAGTTCGATCTAACTTAACAGATAGGATAGCTCACATCTCAATTTATAGTGTCTACCCGTGCGAAGCCGGGACGGACCGAGGTGCTATATAATTTTAAGCACTGTTTATACTCGTGAGTATTTGTTTATTTGCTAAGTAGGCACTAACTTGGTTGTACTTAAAGCCGTAAAAATTTTTAAACGTTTTGAACTGTTTTTAAACCATGAAACCAAAGATTATTTATCAACTTTAATCTGAGTATTTATATCATTGTCCGTAATAACGATAATATAAAGGTCATATAATGTTAAAAAAATTATCTAATTCAATATCTAAATGGTGATTTAATTTGGTACAAGAATATTTCAAATAAAATATGTTTAATGACACACGACAAATTGAATTGTACTATGTATTACGTTCTGTATAATTATTAAAAATTTTATGTTATTTTCAGTCTTGCTGGTTCATGTATACAAAAGTTAATGATTAAATCATAATGTAATACGTTCCGGGAACAAAGCTCGAAGTTCGGGAACTTCGGCTTGTTTGTCTTGTAAATCTAGGAGTTATACAGGGTTAAGCCGAAAGTTATAGCTTGCTTATTAACACGTGCAACTTTGCCCGAATTTGTGGTAACGAGTCAAAGGTTAAATAAAGTTAAAACACCAAAATGAGTTCAAGAGTAGCGAAATTGTATAATTAATTTGTTTGGGTTGTGTGAAAGTTAATATTTCGGTGGTTTTTAACGTTAAAGTAACTTCTGATGGATTAATTAACATAATTTTATTAACTTTTACATTTACTACTAATATTAATTTCTTATCCATACCGGAATCGTTCGGCATCCGTGGTTAGAACAGTTTGTTCAATTATGTATTTGGGGTATCTTTGACCATTTTTCTCAAAATTGCCCAGACAACATTTTATAAAACACGCACACAGGCACAGTGTAGTCTTCATGAGTTTTAGTTTGAAATAAAGATTTATTGCCTCGGCTGTTGGCTGTTTAATAAAAATCTGTTCAGCCCTTTTTTTCAAAAACAGACGTATTACAATTTTAATTTAAATGTAAAATAACCACTTTCTGTCTCCTATATTACGAGTAACTTTTGTAGAAACTTCCTTCTACCAAAAACGGAAAAATAAAACCTTTGTTATTCTCAAAATGAAGTCAAACTCTGTTAAAGTTATGGCACAAACCAAACATCTTCTTTGTGTTTAGTTTTCCATTCGCCGAAACTCCATAATTTTTCGTACAAAAGAAAAAGAAAAACAAAACAGGAAGCAATGTAATAAACTTTAAATATTGCCTAATTTCGGTCTGAAAACCTTCTGCACAGAAATATTCCTCTTTTTGGCTAGTTTTATAAAAGTGGATCGAAACACGTTGGAATAGAGTTGGTTTTCTGACGACGAGGGGATAGTGATACCTCTAATAATTCTCGACTTTTACAATAACTGATTTTTCTCTTGTTTTATACCTACTGTTCCAAAATTCAATGGCTTTAATCCTTACAGAAAAATATACACAAGTTGTGTATATTTATCTGTCCTTACCTTTCAAAATTCAAAAACGTTGCTTGATTTGATTGTCTGTTTTCCAATTCAAATTTCAACTATGAATTGATGTGATTTTATGCACGGAACGAGAAACTACGAAAGACAGAGATAGAAATAAAGAAAGTAAATAATAAAATGTAAATAACAGTATTTTTGCGTGTTTGCTTAAGAAACATACAAACTTCTAAATTTACTAAAACTTTTACCTTTATAACGTTTAGTAACGTGTGTTTAGTTCTAAAAGTATCTAGTAGGTATTCTTACATATATTTATGAGTAGGCTCCACGTGTCTGAGGTTTATTTTCTAGGACAACAATCATTAGGGCTTGTCGACCTTTGAACGTTAAAACTTTGACATTCAGCTAGCCTTTCTCTAGTATTCAGTATATATACACTTCACTTCAGTTTATTCACTTAGTCACTTTCTTCAATTTCTATCTTATTTAATTCATCAACCTTCATCATTTCACGACATGTTTGGCTCAGCG
Source organism: Alcis repandata (assembly GCA_949125135.1). Classification (NCBI taxonomy): domain Eukaryota; kingdom Metazoa; phylum Arthropoda; class Insecta; order Lepidoptera; family Geometridae; genus Alcis; species Alcis repandata. Next base: position 9,659,248 of record OX421239.1, on the reverse strand, counting down.
GTACTATATCTGCCTTATAAGCTAGAGGTCCCGGGTTCGATTCCCGGCCGGGCAGATGTTTGAATGATGAATTTAAATATCTCTTCTGGATCTCGGTGTTAGTTGTTCTTGTCTTTGTGTGTGTTCCATGGCATCCCCGACACAGGGTATCCTAGTGAGGAGCTAAGAGTGTGAAACGTTAATTAATTTCTTTCAATTCAGCTCTTTATCTTTCTTAATTTATTTCTCATTGTTTAGTAGGCCTCTCTCTCTTGCTTGCCAAGCTCTCTTGCTTGTCAAGGCTTGCCTTGCCTTGACCAATTTATATCTATCGCATAATTCGCTATCAGTACCTACACGTAATACTACACTGTCCAAGCAATATGTATTTTTTTTTTATGTAATTGAGTGACGAGACGAGCAGATCGCTCGCCTGATGTTAAACGTCACGTTTGCCCAAAACAGGTCTGCGCCGCCCAGAATTTGAACTCGCAAAATTCAAGACCCTGCGCGGCACAACACTGCGCTCGTCACTCTGAGATATAAGTTGTTTAATCTCCCATTTGCCCTGTAATTTCACTGGAAACAATGCCCTAATAATCAATATGAGAGAACCATGTTCAGGCACTAACTTGATGAAATCTATTCTGACAGTGAATATATCTAGTGAACTGTGTGTATATTGTACATGCAGCAACCAAAGATTATCAAATCAGGAGATGGCGCATGCAGAAAAGTTATTTTACATCTCATTTTTAAATTTAAATGACCTTCGATTAGAAAACAGCTCATAATCTTTAAAAAGCTAAACCGATCTTGAATCTTAGCCAAGAACATTCTCAATCGAGTCACCTTTAAAAAAATACAATTTAAAAATCGGCCGTGCCCTTTGGGTGCTACGAAGCCACAGACAAACACACCGACCGATACACAGATATAAACATTAAACTTATAAGACTCTCTTTTTTTTTCTTTTTTGCGTCGGGGATTAAAAGTACACTCACATAATACTTAGTAGCGAAATAGTAAGATAAAACTCAAATTTGTATTAGTAAAGCAGAATTTCAAACGGCAAATTTCGAGCCACTGTGCTTCGGTCATTTGTCATGTACGTCGTTGTTTGTCATTTGAAATTATGCCGTAAATAACACGATTTGTGGTTCATATTTCGACGTATAGTTCCGCATCGGAGTTCGGGTTTTTTACGTAAATTACAGATGGTCAAAATGTAAATGTAAATAATATTAAATATGTATTTTTAAAATCAATTATAGTCTTTACGAGCGTGATACTATTAAAATATATTACCTGTCCAAACTGTCCATCTAGCTATTGTATTAAATTAATATTTGTTGGACCAAAAATATACAAACCGTTTATCGCCAACATCATACGGAGAACGTATCCTCAACATTTCACGTTTCTAGGACCAGCTGTCAGGCTATGCGTTGATATTGAATTCCTGACTGATAGTCAGGAATTTAAGTTACTTTTACATATAAATAGAATAAGTCTACGTTTAGTCAACTCGCCTGATCTAAAGCAATTTTGCGGCTGAAGATAAGGCTAAGCGCATGCTGAGACGCAGATGAGCATCACAGAACCAATACGGGGCCGAGCAAGCTAGACAGACATAGAGCGCAGAGCAGGACAGACACATGTCTACGTCACATGTGCCTATGCCGCAGTACGCAGCTCTCAGTACGTTCATGCATTACAAAATGTGTCTCGGCCTGCTCTGCGTGGACCTGTGTCACCTGCGTACGCTTAGCCTAAACCTAGACCTAGTGAGGTAATTAATAAGAGAGCAACGTTTACATGTATCACATACCTCTAATCTCTATACATACCTCTATATAGGTACAGGGTGACTGGCACACTTCACATATTCTAGTTTATCATAGTACTCATCATTATGAACAACTTTTACTATGGGGCCTACCCGGAATTCGCGTAAAAATAATAAGCTGCTCCATAGAAAAATGTCAATTACACTCGATAAAATGTATGGAACAGCTGATTTTTTTTCGTGAATTCCGGGTTGGTCTATTGTAAAAGTTGTTCATAATGATTAGTACTATGATAACCTAGAATATATAAAGTGTTTAACCAGTCACTCTGTATAGTCTAAAGCACGTAGACCTGAGGTAATTAATGATAGAGCAATACATGTATCACATACCTATATACATGTAGATATAAGTCTATACGTTATACGTTGGTATATGCGTTAGGTAGTCAAAGCTAAAGCCGACGTAAATCAATTTCCTTTGGCCGTCAGTATCGCGCGGAGCTGGCGTATCGTTTCCGTTGACGTATCGGAAGCGGCGTCTATATGATATACTGCGGTGGTTTACTCGGCTCTGTGAACAAAAGTGTATGTTTGAAAATATTTGGAGAAATATACTAATATATTATTTAGCCTATATTGAAAAAAGTAACATGAAAAATAAATTTGTTTTAATAAACTATTTTTAAAACAAAAACATTTTTGTTTTAACAGGCTCTCCTAAAAACCGTTAAGCATTCTTCAGTCCACTCTGTGAAACCATGTTACTTGTGCAGTGGACTTGGCTATATTTGCACAAAAAAATTCACTATGTAGCCGCTAATTCCAATCGGCCAATCGTAAACTTTTACTAACTTACTTCTTTCCACGACTAACGCGGTCATTTGTAGAGGTATATTAAAGCGAATTTGTCGACATGCACCAAGACTGTCTTTAGCAAAAAGCAATAATTATACCTTGACTACCTACTAACGATAGTCTTGACCTCCCTATAATAAGGCCTCAACACTATCACTTGACTAAATTATAGTACCACAACCAATACTTAAAACTATTTTTCCGAGAAAGTGCTGCATGAAAAATAAATTCACAAAGTCATGGACACTTTTTAAGTCAATAAAGAAACCTTTGTAACTCAAGCTGTTGATGGTAAATATATTATATCATTTGAGTAGGTTTGAGTGACGTCTGATCTCCATTAGCTTACAACCCGGTCACAATATCTGTGCACCTGACCTCGTGACGTCATATGTCTAAACTTAAAAATAAATATTAAAAAACAAAACAACAACAAAGCGAAAATATCAAAATTATCGGGACGTGTATCGGCAACGAAGATGCTAACCGTACTGTCGCACCGGGGAGTGCGGGGAGTGCGGGACAGGGGAAGCGGGAGAGGCGCCGCATTCCAGCGAGGTGCACAGATATTGTGACCGTGTTATAGAATACGAGTATCTTATTCTAAATTTGACAAATGTCAAGATGGTAAAAGGTTAATGCGCCTCACCGGAACATTCATACTTGTGTTATTGATTTAGAAACGGACACTCAAGGTAGTCGCTAATAGCTAAATAGCTTAGCAGCGGTCTTTAGAGTCAACATTTTTTTAAGGAACATTTTTTTTGCTTACGTGAACTATTCGTGAGTGATCTCAGAGTTACCCCTATTAGAATTTGGTACTCATTCGGAATTGATCGTTTCTTCATATTATTTTGTGATTTTAGGATTAGTCCCATGATAAAAGTTGTTTTAATTAAACACAGCAATACTCACGTAAAACTAAACGTAACTAGTCGTAGTAGACGACTTAATTTTTACGTGAGTATTCCCGTGTTTAATTAAAACAAAAATGTGTGAAAACCACGTTAGCTTCCATAGTAAAGGTTGTTCATAATGATTAGTATAATAAGCCCATTTCGGCTTGGCATACCCTTTCCTTACAGACCTGAATTTCCACCATATGACCTAAATTAAAATCTGTTCGAACTTTCAACACATCTTGGCGGCGATGCACGTCTATTTCAGACATGATCTCCGAAGACAAATCGATACCACAGAATAAACAATAATAACTGAGTACTATTAAATATTCTGTATCAATACGTGATCTATTTTTGAATCAGTATATTTCACTCGATGCCGCGGAGCGCATGTTGCATTGCCTTGCTTATTTCGTTTGTTTTGAACTGTTTGTGATTTCTTGAACTTGTCTTTAGCTTTCGCACTAAGTATTGCTTGTGTTTAGCTGTAATATGACGTTTTCAGGTAAGAAGATTAGACTGTCGTAGTTTGTGTAAATGACAAATTAACTATGTAGGTATATATAGGGTTATTCATACAGGGTATGCTAAGCCGAAAAGGGCTCATAGTGCTCATAGTGTCATTGACATTTTTCCATGGATCAGCTGATTTTTTTTCGCGAATTTCGGGTTGGTCCCATTGTAAAAGTTGTTCATAATGATGAAAACTGTGAGCCCCTTTCGGCTTAGCATACCCTTTATGAATAACCCTGTAGAGATATAATAACGCGTGTAAATTTATTTTTCTTGTTGAGCAAGTTCACTGAAATGTTATTGAACTGATCGCACGAGTAAACGAATGTCTTTGAGTCCTTCCCATTAATCTACTAAACTGATCTTGAAATCTTGAATCTTGAAAAAGTTAAAAAGGCCTTCCGTTTAAAAGTATAAGTACGTACGAAAATGAATGTATCTAAAACGAATGTATCTACTCCATTTTTCTCTCGTAATTGAAGAAATCTAGAATAACGATAAATACTACTACTGTAAAATGTAAATGACTTTGAAAGCCGCTTTGTTTTAATCGGAGATAAAATGTAGACCACAAATCACTTCGCCAATAATTAATTACTTAACTTACGATGCCTACATCACCACAAAACCACAAAGCAGTTTAAGCAAGTTTAAAATGTCACGTTCATCCATTTAATTAAAAACTACCTACTACCCATCGACATATACCTACTTACAAAATTACTTCCTACTATTTTTAATTAACTGCACCCCACGGTTTCACCCGCGTTTGCAAGAAAAAAAGTCGCCTATATATTAATTCAGGGTTTAAGCTACTTTCGTATCAAATTTCATCCGAATCCGTTTAGCCGGTTTTTTTTATTGAGTAACAAACATACAAACTCTTACATTTAGATTATTAATAATGTGATTAGATTTGATTTTTAAAACCATCCATCACACAGTCACAAGCTGTAACTCGACACACGACAAAAGCAAACTCGGTTCCGAACGGAAAACTGGTTGTAAACTATCCGGGAACCCCGGACGGCAGTACGGATGTCTAGGCACTGAGCTTTACAAAGCAGCTTTGTGGGCCTTCGACAAAGCGGGTGATGAATTGGCCAGTGTTACGTACGGACTTACGTGTGTTAGGTTTTTATCTTCACAATAAAATAAAATCCTGTTTTTTGAACAATACAAAATGCGAACAGTTTTTTTAAATGTCATTTGTTTAGGTCTTGCGTCAAATATAATAGTTGAGTTCTCTTTTTGAGAACTGTACCTATATAATAATCGTATAGCCCTTTGGCATCGTGTGAGAAAGACACGACATCATGGCCACCAATAAGCGAGTGTATACCCATTTGTGAGTGTAACACTTAAGAACAGCGGACAGAATATGGCAAAAACTTCCTAAATGTAGACCGAAGACCGAGCTTCGTGTCCCAATACCTTGTGGCTAAGAAACACTATGATTTCCATCTTTTCGAAGACAGCTGCTAAACTAGGCGACCTCAAACTTGTTCCCCGAATCAAACCATATAAAAAGTAACGATCGATTTCATTCACATGCACATTCCACTTGGAGCAATAGGTGCCTTTCGGTAATACTCGCGGATCACGCCATCGCGGACAGGGCGTATAAACCTCTAAGTGCTTGAACACGTTGACTCGCGGGCGCGGGCGCGGGCGCGGTCACGAAATATCAAACATACAGCATACTATGCAAGTGTTCACGTACAAAACGCAGGTGCGGCGAAAGTAGCGGGCCAGCTAGCGATTCGCGCGCGCGGCGCGCGCGGCTATATCAAACGAGTGAGACGTTTGTGTGTGTTCACGTCGAACTAGCGGCGGAGCGCGCGATTCACTCGCGACGCCAAGTAAGTTCAACCAGTTTGAAACGTCAACTCGCGCAAACGCCTGGCGGCCAATGTGAACACGAGTTCGCCACTTCTCCGCGCCCGCGCCCGCGCCCGCGCCCGCGCCTTCCAACGTGGACAAGCACTAATACTTTCGACCTTACCAACTTACTATAATACTTTGGAAACAAACCAAGTTTACTGGACCATAGAAACCACCGCGGCCGCCGCATTTTTTCACGATTATTTTATTCAATATAATATGTACATACTTTCTATCGTGGGATCGTCGTTATAGACATTTTTCTCAAGAACGTCTGATTTTTTTCGGCTTCGCATACCCTTTCCTTAAGAAGCTGTACTCATTCTTACGCAGGGAAAGCTATATACAATATATAGATATATAAGTAAATGAACCTATATACTGTATACATAGCTGTCCTTAAACTACCTAGTGCCTACATCTTAGTAGTTCAAACAACTACGGTTTCATGTCAACCCTAATTATCTAAAACGGTGTAATAGTTTACAAATACAATAATGATGATAATGACCGTCTGTTTGTTAATTTGTTTGTAATGATACGCTGTAACGATATTCTGGACGTTTGGACGCCCTATTTGATGCCACCGACCGTTTAAAGTATTTATACCTAAAGTACCTAAAATATAGGCGTCATGTCGTTCGAAAAATGCCATGAACTTGTGAAAGGTCGCTTGGTTGTATTTATATATGTGGTATAGGTATGTGTATACATATGTATAGATATCTATGTTTTTATAATCAAATTCCTGCCGGGAATGACTTACTGGTTCATTAACTGACTGACAGCCTAACCCAGTTCTCGTGGAGACTTGAAATTGTATGTATTACGAGTGTATTTGTTTCAATCTGCAGAGGTGTACCTACGTAACTAGTTTTAAAATATAACTTTTGTCCAAATGTCAATTTTCAATTGGAAGTGACTATTTGTACGGGTACTGGACGAATAAATTATATTTATTCATACGGGTACTGGATGCGTAGCTTGTTTTTACGGAAGTGACTATTTGTACGGGTAATTTTTTTTTTAAATTAAGAATGAATTGGATGATTAGCTAATATAATTATGGTAACAAGCTAATAATAGGAATCCAAGTATGCAGCGCGACGCGAATTAAACGAATAAAATAATATAAAAATTCAATTTGAAATTTAGAAGACAAGGTTCATTTTCTACGGAAGCAAACGATCAATAGGTTAGGTTATGTTAGAACATGAAAAACAACGCACGAGCCGAGCGAGCGTAGCGAGCGTGCCGCGGCAGCGGCCGGCGAAGTGCTAGAAAGCCAATCGCTTTTTAGGACAAAGGCGTTAGGTTAATTTCTACGGAAGCGAAAAAAGTTAGGTTATTGGTGCGTTTCTAAAGTCGTACCGACGCTACTATTTTTCAAAGTTTGCAAAAATTTTGAAGAAAATTGATGTTATTTCCAAAAAATTGTACTAATCGTGTCCGGTTAGGTTGTGAGGTTTTTTTTTTTTTTTTAAATATGATAACCGTAATAATCATAAATTGGTCGTACAGTACCCGTATTAATAGACTCAGCCATAGGAAGTGACTATTTGTCCAGTACCCGTATTAATAATTATAAATTGTTCGTACAGTACCCGTATTAATAATCATAAATTATTCGTACAGTACCCGTACGAATAGACTCAGCCTTTTCAATTTGTGGGTAGAAATAAAAAACTTGGATACATACTTATTGATGCTACTCTCTGTGCCAAACTCACATAAAAATTAACGACCTACCTGACTCGGTTTGATTTAGGTTGTTAAAGTTATAGCCTCAAAACTTTAAAACTTTCTCGCATGGACCTATAAATCTTTTCTTTGAACGTCTGGTGAATTCATAAAAACTAAAAAGTATGGTTGCTAGATTTTGCAAAGTCTGCGATGAATCGAATTGAATTTATATTAATCGACACTTTCGATTTAGAACTAAATAATGTTTTTTGTTGAAATGAAATGTGTGATGTAGGTATATTTGGCACCAGTTTTATTTGGTAAGCAGTTATGGGATCGGTTTGGTTGATTTAGCGAAAAATTAAACGTTTTGGTTGCTTTTTGTGTAGATAAAATTATAAAGGACTCTGCTTTCTAGTCGCCTTCGTGTCTGAACTTTGTCATTCCTATACTTATCATCGAATGAAATACAATTAATTAGACTTTAAGTTTAGTTTAGTTAAGAATTACAAGTTTTTAAATGAACTGTTTGTTGCTATTTAAATCTTCTTTTCGTTTTTTTGTTGGTTTTTTTTTAAATTTCATTATAACACAGCGCATTATGAGGTTTCTAAAGCTATGAACATACCAGCTGATCTGTTATGCGTGCCATAACAGAACCATATAATATTTCATCATAATTATGTCGGTAAAAAGAAACAAAATAATAGCTACAATTTTTCGGCCTATCAGACTGCGACTTAGAAGTCTTTTATTTGAAATGAGCATCATATTCCCAGTTAATCCCCGCAAATAAAGGACAAGTACAATTTAAAATTTTCTTTTCAGGTACTGAGGAATATTGGTCGAAGAGGAAAGAAGCGTTTCGCGCAATGAGAGCCCGCGCGATACGTGAGCCACATAAAGTTAGAAGAAGACAAATTGGTGAGATTTCAGCACAAAACTTTATTTTAGGGGAAGGGGGGGGGGTCTGGGCCGTTAGTAATTACAGACCGACCTCTTTGGCTCAGCGGTAGTATATACGCCTTATAAGCTAGAGGTCTCGGGTTCGATTCCCGGCCGGGCAGATGTTTGAATGAGGAATTTAAATATCTGTTCTGAGGGTCCTTGTCTTGTGTTCCATGGAATCCCCGACACAGGGTATCCTAGTGAGGAGCTATGAATGTGAAACTTTTTTTATTATCTCGGTTACTCTCACTGTCATGACATTTCTAATGAGAGCGACAGTGACAGAGTATAATAAATAAATATAATAAATAATATCTACTCGCCAGAATTCCATAGCTTGTAAGAGTCTTTCAGCTGTCTACGAAACCGAAGTTTCGCAACCGATTTCGAAATCAAATTTTTCAAGCTCGGAAAGCTTTTCCACATTTTTCCCATTCATAAATATGGATAGCTGATATTTTTACCTCTAACTTCTAATTTTATGCGAAGAGGCATAACTTTTCAAATAAGCAAACAGTCTACTTTTACTGTACATTTGGTTTTATTTGAAGTATTTTTAAGCAAGCGGAGCGTTGGTCGTCCGGCGACGAGATGGGTCGACGACATAGTCAGAGTCGCGGGTCGAACCTGGACCCGATTAGCAGTTGACCGAGGCAGATGGCATAACGGGAGAGAGGCCTATACCCAGCAGTGGGATAGAGAGGGCTGTGGATGATGATGATGATGATGATTTATATTCACTACTATTTACCATTTACTGATAAACCCACCCCCACCCACTCTCAGAGTTTTCGAAACAACACATCTTAATATATATAAATCTCGTGTCACAATGTTTGTCCTCAATGGACTCCTAAACCACTTAACCGATTTCAATCAAATTTGCACACCGGGTGCAGTTCGATCTAACTTAGGAGATAGGATAGCTCACATCTCAATTTATAGTAAAAAAACATGAAAAATTAGAAAATTTAAAATTTAAGTTAGCATCAACATACTACGGTTGCTATAGTTACGCAATGGCTTTTTGACAGGACAACGTCTGTCGAGTCAGCTAGTCTTAATATATATAAATCTCGCGTCACAATGTTTGTCCTCAATGGACTCCTAAACCACTTAACCGATTATAATAAAATTCGCACACCATGTGCAGTTCGATCCAACTTGAGAGATAGGATAGTTTAAATCTCAAATTATAGTCGCAATTTTAATTTATTGCAAATTATATATATACTGATAATTTTTACTATAGCATCAACATACTACGGTTGCTATAGTTACGCAATGGCTTTTGACAGGACAACGTCTGTCGAGTCAGCTAGTTATCGATTAAAAAAACACATTTTCGAGTCTAGCTAATATAATTCAAAACTCATTTGAATGTCCCATTTACCTATCCATTCAGCTAAGAGTTCAAACCATCGGAGCTTTAGAATTCCTACCCTTTTGATCAAGAAATACATTAAATAGAATCTTTTGAAGTAGAAACTATCCGCTAGATGCTAGGCTTTAGTATATCGCTCGAGTGCGCTCGAAAATGGAGCTGTAGTTTAGGTATAAAATGTTGTCAAAACTGTGCATAAATAAAACAAGATAGATAGCTGTGGATAAGTACAATTTAAAGAATTTAAATTTAGACTTTTTAGGCCATAGATATTATCTAGATACGTTTTAAGCGTAAAGGCTTTGTAAACAATTTGAAATACTACAATAGTTAGTCTAGTAACTAACTGATAATTATGATGACGAGCCTATATCCCATTTTTATTTTTATACATGTATGCAAATTTTCATCAAAATTGGTTGAGTATCATCAACAAACAAAGCGTAACAAACTAAGAAACAAACTCACTTTCACATATTTTATAATATTAGTTAAGATTTATGTTTGTATGTGTTCTGGTCTTTATTTAATTTTTTTATATAAAAAAAAGTTCACAAATCTTTCCCAAAATAAATACCTACATCAAAAAGCTTACAAAAGAAAATAATAGCATTATTCTCGTACCCGTAGTGAGGTTTTTGTTACCAAAGTCCAATTACGTCTTCCTTCTCAAGTTTCTAACGGTAGGGTAAACTAAGCCGCGGAGATATGCTACGAGTGAGTATTGCTTAGTCACTCGCTACCTTGCAATTAGGTAAAGGAGTTCTAACTGGATGACTTAACTTGAAATCTAGGTAGGTCTCTATTACCTAAAATCTAAATAGTTGCTGAATTCGAATAACCCCGTATAACTTTATACAAAGCTATGCACTCGTAATACTAACCGGCTTTAATCTCATTGCACAAATAATTATTATAATTTTTAAGTATGGCAACAAATTGTAAATGACGAAAAAAAAACATTTGCTTCTATAGATTTTTTATGTGATTTTTTTTTAAATGGAATAAGGCTATCAACACCTAGATCGATGGCTATCAACTATCTTTGTGGATAAAAAGATTATTCATCTCCATAATTTAAAGAATTACAAAACCATTCCATTGTCGTCGTCTCAAATAAATCCAGTAACTTAGGATATTTACTTTCTTTATGCTTGTTACTACTTTGTTCTAATTTCTTCCAATTCATGCAAAAACTTCCTAGTCTGTCACCGTACTGTACGTTAATATCAGACCACAAACCAGAAATCCCAGTACTAAAATAACTAAATACGGATTTTCCCTTGCAAAATAAAACCAGTCTTGTAAAACCAGGACTTGCGAAAATGGATCGTCATGCTTGGTAATAGAGTATCAAATTATGCTTATCTGTCATTTATCTCTCCCTCGAGACCAATAACTCAAGCATTATGCAAACTCAGGCGATCTAACTACCCCCCTTCTGTCAATTACCTGCTGACTGCTTCAGACTGCACTATGATAAATAGATATACAGGGTTTTAAGCAAAGGGTATGTTAAGCCGAAAAGGGCTCATAGAAGGTACTTATAATTTTGAACAACTCAATTCTAAATGCTCAATCAGGTAAAATAGCGTTACGGATTAGGATGAAATTTGATATGAATCCGAATCAGGATTAACATACAGGATTATATTAAGTAAAGGGTATGCTAAGCCGAAAGGGGCTCATGAGTACTACTCATCATTGTGAACAATTTTTACTATGGGACCAACCTGGAAATCGCGAAAAATAATCAGCTGTTCCATTCATTCAGTCGAGAGTCATCGACATTTTTCTATGGAACAGCTGTTTGTTTCCGCGTTTTCGGTATTTATTTATTAGACACACAAACAGATTACGATCAATATTACATCAAAATACACACATTTAAAAATCCTGAGCTGGATTGAATCCAAAGCAGTGTGTACAGCAAAACCACATAACTTGTACAAAGGTAAAATTGTCATGAGACTGCCCATCCACATAGCATTATGCTATGTAGATGAGCAGCTCTAGCACGAAATAATTATTAACTTCCTACTCGTATTACTAATTCACTAAATTTAAAACTAAAACTATTATAAATGGATTATAGATGGAGGATACCTTTAATGGTTTTAATATATTTGCTAAACTTGCGATCAAAAATATCGAGTTCAAAATTGCTTACTAATAAATCGTTGAACTGACGGGCCATTCTTACTATAGGATTGTAATAGGATGTATTATTCTTATAAACTTGAAGCGCAAAGAGTTTGGTAACTTTGGCTCTACGAGAACTGAATTTAATGTTAAAAGAAATATGGGACAACAGGTCAGGGGAGTCTATTAAGGAATTAACTATCTTGTATAGGTATACCAGGTCAATATTATATTGTCTGCGTACGTCAAGAGACTGAACATTGTATTGGCCCCATAGTAAAAGTTGTTCACTATGATGTACTGTATGTTATGCGCCGTTTTCAGCTTTGCATACCCTTTCATTATAACCGTGTACATTTACATACAAATTGTTTAGATTTCTAACATCTAACTTTATCTATTTTACTTTGAAAACTGACGTGGTTTTAAAAAAGCCATGGTTTTTGGTTTTGAACACGTGAGTGCTCCCATGTTAATTTTAACAAAATATATCCGTTTTATTGTCTTTAAAATGATACTTACCTACTTGTAAGTCCATCCACTTTATGTTAAATTAATTAAAGTTTAAATTAACAGAGTTACATAAGTACATTAGAAGAAAACTTTCTAACATTGTAATCTAAGAGTTGGTCCATCTTAGATATATCTAAAAGGCAGACAACATTTGGCTAGAGTATGCATAATATCTTCGGTAGAGTCGTTTTCGGCTCTTAGTTCTCAATTAATTTGTATTGTCTTAGAAGTTTGCTTACGATTTGAATTGAAATTGAATTGTGTTGTAGTAATTGAAATTGTGGTTGAATAGAGGATCATTTACTTACATACTTACTTACTATCATTTACTTGTATAGAATAAAGCATCATGTACTTTTATATACAGGATTATTTATAAAGGGTATGCTAAGCCGAAAAGAGCTCATAGTAATCATCATTATGAACAACTTTTACTATGAGGCTAACCCGATAGATACATTTTTTCGAGTGTCATTGATTTTTTCTATGGACCAGCTGCTTTTTTACGTGAATTCCGGGTTTGCCCCCCAGGGAAAGTTGTTCATAATGATGAGTACTATGAGCCCTTTTCGGCTTAGCATACCCTTTATGAAAACCCCTGTATATATAGCGTAGTTAAAGTTAAGTTTGAAAGACCTTTACTTGCAGAGCTCGGTTCAGATAAATTGCTACATTACGCTTCTCTGGTTTAACAATCGGTTGTCAATGTCCCTAAGTTAAGACTCGTTTTACACCAATTATACACTCTATGATGATGACGTAAGGTTGATATTTGAGTGGGTTTAATAACGGCATTAAACATTAGGTGTCGAATCTGTAGCTATAAATTTAGTGGTTCGGGTCTTTAGGCATCGGATTACAGGATGTGGGTCAGAGTCAAATGCAGTTGCAATTATTTGATTGAAGACAATCAACTAATTGAAGCTGCGTTGAATAGAATAGAATAGTCCTATCTTGTATAATAGGACTATTCCATTCTATAAACTCTCTCCATATTTAAATTCTCTATTTATTCAAGTTGGCCAAACAGTAGTGCCCAAACAGTTCGTAGTTGTAGGGCTCTTTTGCAGAGCCCGCCTGGGGAAGTACCACACCTTTGCCAGTTATTCCACCGCCAAGCAGTAATATGCGAATATTACTGTATTCCGGTTGAAAGGGCATTGTTCCCAATGAAATTTCAGGCCAAATAGGAGATTAAACATCTTATATCTCAGGGTGACGACTGCAGTGCAGTACCGTGTGTGGGTTTTGAAATGTATGAGTTCAAAATTCTGGGTGGTGCAGTTTAACGCAAACGTGAAGTTTAACATCAGGCTAGCAATTTGCTCGTCTCGTCACTCAATAGCATAAAAAAATCTTTCCTCTTCTGTTTTCGATGATCGTGAGAAGACTTCTCTTTGCCTTCACTATATCCGAAACTTCCTGATTGGTCTTCTTGTCTGTTCAGCTTATTCTCTCCATGCGTCTCCAATACCACATTTCAAATGCTTCCAGTCTCTTACGATCTAAAGGTACCGGTAATTCAAGCAAAGGTAGCTCAATAGGTAGCTCTTTGACACGTATGTAGATACGATTGAGTAGGAGGAAAGTGGTTTTCATAGTACACCCATCGACATGAAAAAAAGTTAAAACCTTGTTTTTTGACATGGCGTTTGGACTTCTTTTTTCCCTGAAAAAAGTTATTTTCAAATAGGACCATGGATAAAGCTAATTCAATAGGTAGCTCTTTGACACGTACAACCTGGTCACAATATCTGTGCACCTCGCTGGAATGCGTATAGCCTTATATAGTCGCACTGTCGCACCAGGGAGTGCGCGGAGAGGTGACAGGGGAAGCGGGAGCCTCTCCCGCTTCCCCTGTCACCTCGACTGCGACAGTGCGGTTTCGATGTACGCCATTTACGCCTGTCAAGTGTGCTCCTGACGGGTGTAAATGGCGTACACTTTTCTATCGAATACTCGCTGCGTATTTTTACGTCAAAGTAGTGCTAGGCCCACTGCCGTCCCTTTTTAATTAATCTGGTCTAAGAATGTTCTCCTTGGTCTCGCACAGGAATACTCAAGTAATATTGAGTGTGATACTCCGACTAGTTTCGATCACGTACGGTAATCTTTTCAAAGAGTAATTAAGCGTGTGTGACCGCATCTTGCCTGCGCATGCACAGTAAACCACGTCAAAGATTCCACTCGAACAAACATAGATACTTACCTAATTACATAAATTGCAAGTTAAATAAAAGCATTTAAGGATTTAAGGAATGTGTTCACGGGGGTATTTCAATTGAGTACCTAATGGGATTAAAAGAATGCAATTAATCAATTGGAGTAAGCCATAAATCTAATTGGCGTGTGTACGTGTAATTTGGCTAGGCTAGTCATACACTCGTTTCGACCTGCGACCTTGCCCGCGTGAGCTAGAACTAGAGTCAGTAGGTAAGTACTACTCTGTCAAGAAAGTACCGGGAAAATATCAATAATACACAAAATGTTTGTTATTCATCCAAATTTATTTTATCACCTTCAAAGTATGCTCCTTCAGAAACGATACACTTACGCCAACGAATAATCCAATCATCAAAACATTTTTTAAACGCTGTTTCCGGAATTGAGTTGAGTTCTCGCCTCGAATTCTCCTTTATGTCTCCTACCGATTGAAAACGGGTGCCTACTAAACTAGTTTGCATGTCAAACTCGTAAACCCACGTCTCGTCACCAGTAACAATGCGTTTCATAAATGTTGGGTCGGAATTGACCCGTTCTAGCATGTCCTCAGCGACTCTCATGCGATTGAGTTTTTGGAGAAAATTCAGGTCTTTTGGGACTAGCCGAGCGGTAACATGTTTCATACCCAAATGATTACTTAAAATGGTACGGATCGACTCGTGAGATACAGAAAGTTCAGCGGCTATCTCTCTCAAAGTTGAGTGAGGATTTTCAGTCACTATTTCCTTCACTTTTGCGATGTTAACTTCAGTTGCAGACGTTGATGGCCTACCAGAGCGAGGCAAATCTTCCATCACATCTCGACCGCTTTTGAACGCTTTGTACCACTCATAAGCACGTGTTTTTGATAAAGTCGATTCGCCGTAAGCCTTCTGTAACATTTTTAGTGACTCCGAACACGAAATTCCATTGGCGATGCAAAATTTAAGACAAACTCTTTGTTCGATGTTTTTGTCCATGATGAAATTCGTAATACACACTAGACATGACCTAACTAAAAACAGCACCATATTTAATCTAAATAACAGACGCAACTCAAACTCCGCGCCAAAATGGATAACAGTTGTGCCAATCTAACAACAACAATAAAAACAAAAATTTGAATTTGGAACCCAAAACAAATCATCCATTCCCGATACTTTTTTGACTGAATGTATATTCCTTCAAAGTGAATTTATTTTCTACTTTAACCGTATTACGTAAATAATTACGTTAACTAAGGAATATTTTTTGTATTACCCGTTCTACACTTTCAAAACGTAACCTTAAACTACTCAATATTGTCTTTCGTAAATGAAAAGAGTTGAAGGCTCTAACTTTTCAAAGACTTTACCTGTGAAATTGGAGCGCATCAAAATCACTTCCGTGACATTTTTCTCGTAATTTACAGACCCAATTACAAAAAAGAGATCGTTTATTCGATAGGTCCATTCAAAAACACGTGTAAAAAGGCTGCAGCGATAAAACCTCGGTCAGGACTGAAGCATTGACAAATGTTGGCAATAAATCGTTCGCGGCCACCATGCGGCGGCAGTATACCACGCACTGCAGCCCGCGGTGCGCAGTTTTGTACGACTACCCTCATTTAATTGTTGCTGCATTTTTGCAAAACATACGTGAGCGTTCAAGCAAAAAGGGTCGGACAGGAAGTGCTATTTTCATTTTAGTAAATAGCATATTTTTTAATGAATTAGTTTCTAAACCTTAGCTAAATATTTTTGCATTTTAGCAACTTCTAACTTTAAAATGCTTTTGTGTCGAAACGAATTATTTTGTTTTACTGTTTTCGCTTTCATAGATTTATCAGTATTTTTGGATTTCGATTTAAAACTCAACAGAATTTTAGTCTTCGGTATCTAAAACCATACCAGCTCTAGGTAGATACAAATATTTTTTGGTTAAATTTGATTGTAATATTATTATGTCGATGCTTTTCGTTCATATATTAGATATTTAGATATTTAAATTATATGTATTACATTAGAGGTATATTTAAATTTCAAATAACGCTAAACCATAACCAACAACCAATCATTTTCATAATCTTAGCAGATTTTTTTACAGATACATGTACGCATATACATTTACATTTTTGCTTTATGAATTTTTACATTATCGCATACATTACATTTTCAAAAATACCCATCATAAAAGCACGTCACACCGTCTATTTCACGAGTAGTTCCACGATTTACAGCCGCACTTCATAAAGCAGGCTCATTTCGTAACAAATCATTCTTGCCCAAGTTCCTGCGACGTGCCTTCCGTGCTAAGTCCTCGAAAATGAGAAATTTGTGGACAACGGGTGAAAAGAACGAGCAGCACTCAACCGAGTTTATAACTTTGTTTACTGAAATATAACTCGATGTTTACTGCTACACTTGAAAGCAGCTCTAGCCGAGTTGCAATTCTATAATCGAAATGCTTTACATACATACATACATACATACATATTATCACGCCTCTTTCCCATTGGGGTAGGCAGAGACTACATCCCTCCACTTGCTACGATCCTGACATATGTCTTTCGCTTCTTCTACTTTCATAAGTGTTTTCATACAAGCTCGTCGGTTGCGGGTACTTTTTACGTGGCCTTTACTGAGAACGTCTTCGATTTGATCGTGATACGTTCGCCTACGTCGACCTGAAAAGGAAGAAAATGTATCTTAATGACATTACTACTAATATATTTATAGATTCTATAATCTATGTCAGAAATGTCATTCCCATACATTGTCTTTGTTTTCTATAGCGTTTCAATTATGGAATTGTGACTTTGCTAGGGGGGCTGATATTGGACGCTTACTCGTATGTTGAAAGTAGAGCTACAGAATTGGATGACTTTATCGACTACTTTTAAGCAACGATTTGAATGAATTAAGATAATGAAAGTGGTAAGATACTCGTAATGTGACTAATTGTGATTATATTGTGATTGTGATTATTGTGTAGAAATATACTACTTACTACTTAATATTCTAAATGCAAACGTTGGTATCTATGGATGTTCGTTGCTCAATCAAGCATAACAGCAGAATGGATTAGGATGAAATTTGGTATGAAGGTAGCCTATAATCTGTATTAGCATATAAGCTACTGTGTATCCGTTTCCGGGATACAGATTATACGGATACGGATAAAACCGCGAGTCACAGCTAGTTTTTAATAAAATAATTGTTCAAAGCTTTAGTTACTTGCTAAATAGCTACCACATTTTCAAACGAATTTTGAAACTAGTTCAATCCAGTGTATCTAGCACAACTACGACGTAAGCTTACGTAGCGAGTATTCGATAGAAAAGTGTATGCCATTTACGGCCGTCAAGTGCGCACTGACGGCCGTAAATGGCGTACACTTTTCTATCGAATACTCGCTACGTAAGCTTACGTCGAAGTTGTGCTAGGCCTACAGTTAGTGTAATTTTATTGAAATTTACGTGACAAAAATAGTCCGTATAGCAATTAGCAAAAGCAACGCTAAATTTAAAAAATACAAGAGATAACACGTGATTGATTAGTCCCCGGGGGCGGAAGTTGGGCGTTTAGGAACCGAGATGAATAAATGATTACGTGAACATTGCTAAACAAATCTCGTTTCACTCTAATATCATAAAATATTGTAAACGTGTAAACTTTATCATTTTAACTGTCTGTTTGTTGCATTTTCACGGTTTAACGGCTGCAACGGTCTTGCAAAAAGACATAAAAGTTTGTTTTCTTATATTTCTTTAAATCTTGCATTTGAATTTTAAACCACTTTCGGATGTCCGATTGAGCTGAAATTTGCCTACCTGTGTATTGTGGAACTCCGATAACAATTCAATAAATGCTTGTAAATGTTTTTATTACCGCTAATTCACCGAGTATTAAGCCGAGTTCTAAGCGAATAGGTTTCCAATTGCAGAGTAGGGAATAACATGCATTTCCCTCACACAAACAGACACAGATGTTGTCGTTGCTATAGGTAATCATTAATAAAATGTGCACCATAATCATATGGATCGGGTGACTCGTTAAATCATATATTCAGTTTGTTTGTTCTACAATAACAACCGCTTAGCCAGCTTAGTCACCGTCAGGCAACCTGGCCACTTTCACATCAGGAAAATACTCATATTTATTGCACAGATCTAGCTAGAAAAGCATAAAGTTTATGTGTATACTTCATGCTTTTCGTATATCTTATCTTCTTAATATATCCGCTTGAGGCACCCCCTCCCGCGGGTTTTTTTCCGTAGAAGCACCGGCGCGTCATCGTTTGTTTATGTGACGTCACGCGCCGGGCGGCCGATCACTTGAATGGTTTTTATGACTTAAACATTCGAACAAGGACCCACTTGTAATTGTTTATTCTTAGAGCTGTTGAATACACGTGTCGAATGACGAATGTTATCATAACATTGGTTGGCCTGGTATAGATATAAATCAGCGTATAACCGCTTACTTTACAAAAAAACATGGACTTTGAAGTTTACATATTTTTACTAAAAAAAGTAAAGCGATAATGTATGTTTTTTACTATTTAGATTTAATAATAGACTCAATCTGCACTTTGTCACAAAATAAGAATACATTACTCACCTTAAAAGTATTTAATATCAGGCATTTAAAAACCAGCGAAAAAAAATTTTTCCGCGATTTTTTTTGTTCCCACTTCACAACACTTGTTTACATCTTGTCGTAAATTGTCATTTCACAAAAACAACTGCACACAACACTTCTAGGATGATTGTTTCACTATATTTTAAATAGATCATAACATCTAACACAGTAAATAAAATAAACTTTGAGAAATAAAAAACACAAGCCGTCTATGATGATGACGCAATGAGGCCTTGGAAGAATGACTGAAGTCGAAACACTAAAACACTTGTATACCTTAAAATATATTGTTATCAGCCTTGTTAACAAGTATTTAAAGCTTATTAACCAAGAACACCACCAGAACCAGCATAACTAACGTTTTATTTACGTAAAACCCGTCGATGCACCGCCGACCAGGGAAAGTCAACACAAACTGACTTTGACTCACGGAATAATATTTAATTTTTAATCGAATATCCACCGAGTTTAAAGTTGTTCGACTACGGCATAATGGCACATTCAAGCGGAACGAGATGGCATTCATACTTATAAGTCTTTTGCCTTAGTAAAAGCAGGATAGAGACTTTTTCTGAGTCTGGCGCGAAATAAAAATCCGGACACTACAGTGTCCGCGATGCTTCTACGGGTTTTTTGAAATCGGACACTACAGTGTCCGCGGTGCTTCAAGCGGATATATAAATCTCGTGTCACAATGTTTGTCCTCAATGGACTCCTAAACCACTTAACCGATTATAATAAAATTCGCACACCATGTGCAGTTCGATCCAACTTGAGAGATAGGATAGTTTAAATCTCAAATTATAGTCGCAATTTTAATTTATTGCAAATTATATATATACTGATAATTTTTACTATAAATTGACAAGTTAGCATCAACATACTACGGTTGCTATAGTTACGCAAATAGAATTGACGCAATGGCTACTTACTTGGTACTTGGTGAGCGGGCTCTTTTCCGCAACTAGGCCGTAAGTCGGCCCTTTTTGCGTGAGCGGGTGACGGCGGCTACTCCAGCCACCCGATGTCCTCCAGGAAGTCCAGCAGCTTGCGTGTCACGCTGCAGGCCTCCCGCAGGGTTCCCGGTTTTCCCAGGAACTTCGCTCTCTGGGACGCCACGCTTTCGCACTCCATGAGCACGTGCTTGGCCGTTTCTTCCGCCTCCATGCATCCTCTGCACAGGGGGCTATCTGTGACACCTATAGTGAATAGGTGTTTGTTTAATGGGCAATGTCCGGTGACTATTCCGACGAAAAGTCGGAGCTTGTCCCGTTTTAGACTGAGGAGCTTTCGGGAGGTTCTCCGGTTCAGTACCGGGAATGCCTCCTTCGACTGCCTGCAATCCTCCATACTTGCCCAAAGCTTTTGGTGTTGTTTGTGCGTTCTCTCGCGAATCCATGACCTGATTTGGCTGAAAGGCAGGGGGATCATTGGCTCCGGTCCTACAGGGCGCATGGCCGAGCCTCTTCTTGCCAGTTCATCAGCCGCATCATTTCTTCTGGATCCACTATGTCCTTTTATCCATTGGAGGGTCAGTGAGTTTAGTTTACTGACCTTTTCCAGTAGACAGTGACATTGAACTGTTAGCCCCGAGGAGTGCTCAACCTTTTGCAGTGCTCGAAGAACTGCCATGCTGTCTGAGAGTATCCTGATATTGTAGCCAGTAGGTACTATTTAGTATTGCTGTTGCTGCTTGGATGATACCTGCACATTCCGCTTGGAAGATGGAGCTGTGTGTTCCTAGAGCTACTGCTACATGGATATTCAGCTCGTCTGAGAAAGCGCCTGTACCTGTACCTGTTTTCATTTTAGAGCCATCTGTATATATCCTAAGCTCCTGTGTGTTAATGTCTTCACTAGGCTCCTCGTACAGTTGTACTTTGTAGCTTTTAGTGAAGATGTGTTGTTTAGGTACCCTGTCATAAATAGAGAGTATATCTGGGTTGCTCTCTGCACATTCCTCTATGATTGTGGTGTGTGTCGCGTTCCTATTATGTTCCCAGAGATTTAGTGCGCGGAGTCTGTAAGCAGAGGCCGCGGCCTCCTGTTGGATGTGTAGCTGCAGTGGTGGCAGGTCGAGTAATGCCTCTAGGGCTGCCGTAGGGGTCGTTCTCATACAGCCGGTTGCAGCTACACAGCCGAGTCTCTGGAGTTTTTTCAGTTTGTTTATTGTTGTGTGTTGTTTAGTTCTAGGCCACCAGACTAGGGCGCCATATGTTAAGGAGGGCCTTATAACTGTGTTGTACAGCCATAATGTTATTTTCGGGGTTAGTCCCCATGTTTTCCCTATCATTTTCCTGCATTGCCAGAAGGAGATGATGGATTTGTTTATTTTGCATTGGAGGTGGTTTGCCCAGTTTAGTTTGCTGTCCAGCGTGATACCCAGGTACTTCACCTCATCTGTTAGGGCCAGCTGTGTGTTGAAGAGGTGAGGTAGTGTGTATCTCCCTAGGTTTCTTTTGTTTGTGAACATTACTAGTTGTGTTTTTGTTGGATTCACGGACAATCCGTATTCGGTGCACCATCTCTCCACGACCCGTAGTGCGCCGTTCATGATGTTTCACGATACGCTCGCAAAATGTCCTGAGATGAGGATGGCCAGGTCGTCTGCGTACCCTACCGTGAGAAAGCGTTGTCCGTTGAGCTTTGCGATTAGATCATTTACCACCATGTTCCAGAGCAATGGTGAGAGGACACCACCTTGCGGGCATCCTCTGGATACTGTCGCTCTAGTGGTACCTCCAGCGTCCACCCTCACCGCTCTTAGCTTCAGCATGTTGATGATCCAATCGCTCAGCGTCACCTTTACCCCATGCTTTCTGAGTGCTGTTTTGATGCTGCAGAAATTTGTTTTGTCAAAGGCCCCTTCAATGTCTATGAAGGCACCCAGGCAAAGCGTCTTGTTCTTGATATCCTGCTCGATAGTGCTTACCACTTTGTGTAGGGCTGATTCCGTGGATTTGCCCGCGCTGTAAGCGTGTTGTTGTGGGTGTAATGGTGTCACAGTCAGTATGTCGTCTCTTATGTACCTGTCACATAGCCTTTCTAAGGTTTTGAGTAAGAAAGAAGTTAGACTGATCGGCCTGTATGCTTTGGGTTCTGTGTAATCGCTCTTACCCGGTTTGGGAATAAATAGAACTCTGACCTCTCTCCACGCGAGTGGGACGTACTTGAACGCCAAGCAAGTTGTGAAGATGAGGTCCAGGGTTCCGTTTATGTACTCTGCTCCCCATTGCAGCAGGCCCGGAAATATGCCATCGAGGCCCGCTGATTTGAAGGGTTGGAAGGTGTTTATTGCCCACTTAATCCTCTCCCTTGTGACCACCTTTCTTGCGGTCAACCAGTCGTCAGCTGTGGGTGAATCCACATCATTGACCTCCCAAGTGGTACCGTCAACGATTTGGCATTCTGGAAAGTGGGTTTGTAGAAGAAGACAGTTGGTTTCGGTGTCTGTTTTAGTGTAGGTGTTGTCAGGTAGCCTCAGTGATCCGATTTCTCGGTTAGGATCGGCCGCGAGAATTTTCCTGATCCTATTGGCTTGTGTGTTTGACTCTATGCTTGAGCTGAACCTTCTCCACGACTTACGGTTCCTGGATCGAATCCGCTTTTTGTAATTTGCGCGGGCAGTGTTATAATTGCTCCAGTCCTCGTCGTTGTAAGTGTTCATTGCTCTGTTAAATAGTTTACGTACCTTTGCTTTTAGACTCTCCAGGTCTCTGCTCCATCCCCGATTCCCTCTTTTGTTGGGGGTGGATAGAGGACAGGCCTCTTGAAAGCTCCTGGTGAGACTATTGGTCAGTTGTACAACCGCTTTTTCTATGTCGGTTGTGTTGTTTATTGATGCCTCCGTGGCGTCGGTGTTAAGGCGTTGCTTTAGAAAGTCACAAAATTTTACCTTATCCGTTCGCCGAGGGTTGCGTGTAGGTAAAGGCGGTGTGGTGGTCATTCGCAGTTCGTAACGCACCCATCTATGGTCGGAGCAGGAGGACTCGTCCGACACACGCCAGTTTTTTATTGTTTCTATACAGTTACCTGTTGCCAGTGTGAGGTCTATTATAGTTCGGCATCTACTGGTGACAAAAGTAGGTTCCGTTCCTCTGTTTGCTATGGAGAGATCTGTTGTGAAAAGGTAGTTTACCAGTTCCTCTCCCCTGTTGTTGGCTGCTGGCATTCCCCATAAAGGGTGATGCGCGTTAGTGTCTGTTGAGATAATTAGTTTAAAGTTGTTTCGCTCACAGTATTTCACCAAATCCACCAAGTGTGTCGGAGGGATCTCCTCGTCGGCTGGCATGTACGCCGACGCGATGATCGTCATCCCCCCGTCGACTCCGGTGTTCTGGAGTCTGACAGTGGCCAGATCCCTAGAGCAGAATTCTGTGAGGGGCACTGCAGAGATATTACGCGGTACATAAATACATGCCCGCGGGCTATCGCATGTGCTGTTTAAAATTAACTTACCAAATGGCGTTTTGAGACCGCATACACGCCCACCCCTGATCCACGGCTCCTGGATCAGGGCGACGGTCTCCCCATTGTGTGGGGCCTCCAGCACCCTGCGTAGGTTAGCCGTAGCAGTGAGGCTGTGCTGGAGGTTTGCCTGTATGAATTTACAGTCGGTAGGGGACGCCATTTTCAGGCTTACCCTCTGCCGACTGCATTAGCTCGATGCCTTCTTCGAGCTCTTCTACCTCGTCGGTGCCACTCTTTTGGGGCTCCGGGTCCACACTCATCCCCACCACCACGACTTCAGATGTCGATGGTTTTGGGGACGAGTGCATAGGCGCAGGTGGGACGGTCTCCGTTCCTTCCGCCGAGGTAGGGACTTCCTTTCGGGGAGGTTCATCCGAAAGGGATCCGTCCGTTCCATAGAAACGGACGTATACTTTCCCCAAATTGTGGGATAGTCTGCGCCCACGCTCCAGGAGTGCCGGGACCACGCTCTCCGGGATACCCAGAGTAAGGAACATGGTCCCGTCCTTCCGGAGCGTGTGAGTGAAGACCGTCCAGGTGTTCACGAGGGCCCACTTGTTCTGGTGATCCAGAACAAGGTTGGTATCCTCCAGGGTGTTTTCACACTCCGGAAGGAACAGGGCCGCTCGCACCCTTCGGGTCAATTCACCCTGCTTCCTCACCACGAATTTGGTGCCTTTCATTGCTGGCATGGAATTTACTGTTTCGGTCAGCCACCTTAGTGAGCGCTCATCCTCACACCACAGCTTCAACACTCCATCTGCAGAGACGGGTTTGCCGTTGAAGCTGGGTGAGTAGGCGATTGAAGGGTCTTTTATACCCTCCAATATTTTGCGCTGAAGGAACTTCTTCACTAAGGTGACCTGTTCCTCGCTAAGCTGGGCATTGTCGTCCCTCGTCACCGCTACGCAGAGTTCGCTCATCACGATCCCCGCATAGCTGGTTTGGGCACGTCGTGAGTTGTCCAGCCTCGCTTTTTTATACTCGCCTCTCGGCGATGTCGTGTCGTCCAACCGCAGGCGTTTGCTGGGCTCATTGTGTGCCGAGGCTTGCGCCGACTTCACAACGGCTGTCTCAGCACGCTTTTTGCGGTTGGGTCTGTTTTGGTTTTTGTTTTTGTTTTTTGAGCCCGTGGCTTTGCCTCAGCAACCATCGGTCCCAGCATTCGCCACAGTCGAGACTGCGGTTGATGCTGGCGGGGCATGCGGCTCGGCAGCAGGCTCATTTTGGCCGGATCGTCGCACATGGCAGTATGCGCTAGGTCCCGGTCTATTCATTGGAGGGGCCTCAGCCGTTGGCTGTGGTCCGCCCGAACCCGTTTCCCGGCGCGTCTGCGCTTGATGCTGACGACTCAGCTTGCGTTTTTGTTTTTTGCTTAATCTCCCCGGGACGTGAGCCACCACGGGAGCTGGGGTGTTAGAACTTGAGGTTGCAGCTGTAGGCCGCTTCCCCGCATTCCTTGCCCCTTTTTTACCCTTGGGTCTTACGACCTTCCAGGCAGCAGTGTTTCCCTCTTCAGCCTCGATTGAAGCCTCTAGGTACTTCACCGCCTCCCCACTGGGGGTTTGCGATTGCTTTGAAGTGAAATCCATACTTGTTATATTTTGTGGTTCATCCGCTTAGATCCCCACCCTCCACGGAGCCCGCACCATTGGGGATGTTGGGTTACAACACCAGGGTTACTAAGCGGATATAGAAGGGCGGAATCAGGAACCCACGAGGCGGACGCCGCTCCCAGGTCCACGCCAATCATAACGTGGTCCGCGAGCGACGCCGACTGCAGGCCCCTTAAAACCCCCCCTCTCGCCCGGTGGAGTGGAAGACTGCCACCTGTGCTGAATGAATATGTATGGCTAGTCCATATCCTCCCGTTTCGGTTGAAATTCACACCAAAGTGGAGTGTTGTGAAAGACCAACCAATCACTCAGCCACCAGGTTTGTTGCATCCAACCTACGGGCCCCCCACGCACAGCACAAAATACGTGGGTGGTCATACCCCCAACCATACATCCGGAGATGTAAGGCCCGCAGTGACCTGACCACCACGCCACCACGCTGATTGGAAGGAGGAGGAGAAAGGGATGGGAGGGTTTGGAGTTCTGAATTGCGCCTAAAAGTATCTGTTACGTCTGTTCCATAGGGGACCAGACCAAAAGCAGGCGCCACCACGTGCAGGAACTTTGTAGGCTTGTTACAGATGTCAACACGACCTGCGCTCCTTTCTGTAACCATTTGACGAACTTGCTCACCGGACAGGTGGCCAAGTTAGGATTAGTGTGCTCACTTTAGCTCCTAATCCTGCCCTGACGCAATGGCTTTTGACAGGACAACGTCTGTCGAGTCAGCTAGTAGCTATTATAGATATAGATAAAAGTCATATTGTGGTGCCAATAACGAATTATTGTATTGTATAGTATGCTAAGCCAAAATGGGCTTCATAGTTCTCATAATAAAATTATAAATAGGTCTTTATATGGAACCAACCCTGAAAAAGCGAAATAAAAATCAGCCGTTCCATACAATTTGTCTTGACATTTTTTATCTAAAAATGTCCTGTAGTAAAAATTGTTCTTAATGTATAAAAAATCCGTTCGTTGTTCGTTAAAATTGTTCGTGTGCCATTTTCGACTTAGGCCCTTTCCTTATAGGTACGCATAGGTTAGTATGCACCGGCTATGCACGGGTATGAAATATAATAGAAATGTGGAAATGTGGATGTATGTGTAATGTAATGGCGAAAGAATTTTTAAAATCGGTCCAGTAGTTTTTGAGTTTACTCGTTACAAAAATACAAATCTTTCCGCTTTATAATATTATTAATAATTATATATTATTATATTATACAGCATACATCCAACCCACATAATAAATAGGGATGGCTAATGGAACACGCACACAGCTGGACCAATTGGAAGGTAACTTCATTATTGGCGGGGAAGTTTCATCAGACCCGGCTCCCGGGGGATGATCCGGTTTACGCGCCCTCATCACACACTCTTTATAACTTGCTATCGTATAAAAATCCCAACTATAATAATATTTTAAATCCGGTCATAATATATCCGGTATATTATGCGGTATAATAATATTTGTCGGTATGTTTGGAACTACTTCTAGTTGAAACTGCTGGACGGAGTTGGATGAAACTTAGCATCTATAAAAAACCGTTTGTCAGGGGTAATTTTTTTTTTCATAGACTAAAATAAAATAAATGGACGGGCCTAAAAGAAGCGCAATATTGAAGACTATTAAAATAAGCGCCGGACGCTCGTTACGTTTGACTGACTCTAAGAGCCTTTTCACACGTACCGGTCGCCGGGTAGCCGGCGCCGGATACCCGGTGTCAAATGTACCCGCCTGCCGGATAAATAACGCCGGTACATGTGAAAGCTATGTACCATGCCCATACACTTCACCGCCGGGTAACCGGCGCCGGCTACCCGGCAACCGGTACGTGTGAAAAGGCACTAACTCCTTCCCAGCACCTGGGAAGTGCAACACGTCTGTGGAGCTAAACATATCACGACCTTCCATCGAACAAATAATGCCTTCGTGCTCATTTCCGTTATGCAAAAGTGCTTCAAAAAACAAAAATAAAAGTTGTTGACTTGTTGTCGACTGAGTGCGATCAACGGTTATTTTATTTTAGTACAAGTTTTTTTTAATTATCTCACGGCAGGGGCGTGAAACCACGGGGCGCAACTAGATTTAAAATAAATATAGAAACTTAGGTAAAGTGAAAATCTGACTTTTTTGGTTTCGATCAAAGCACGCACAACTCATAAACTATAGTAGGGTAGTTCACGATTAACGTTGACCTTTATATCTTCACATCGCCTTGACCGGTTCATATTCAATCTTAAAATTATATTTAAACGAGCTACTAGTCCACAAAAGCTTCGGGAAAATAGCATCAATGGTGGGCAAATTATAATTTAAAAAAAACATGCAGCATACAAACATCGATTACTTCTCATAGATTCTGAGACATTCGTTTTGCTCGGTCAAAAACTTAGATACCTAAGTTAAATAAAATAGGGACCTGATACTTATTTGTACTTATAACTACATATCACATTCGGTTCGGTTTCGGTTATCCCTTTTTAACACGCTTATATTAGCTTCACCTGTATGTTTGAAACCGACTCCTTTTTGACCCACTTTAAACGGCCGGATTTCGTTCAAACTTTGTAGATATATCGAGGATCGATGACAATAAATTATTATACAAAAAAATATATACTTATAAATAAATTAAAATAATTATATGAAGCTAATAAATTGTGTTTTTGCTCCGAACGCGATTTCTACGATTACTGTTAGCTAAGCTGTGACTTGGTACGCGAATTCTGTGACTACTGCGGGCTAAGCTGTGGTTCCCCACGGCTACTGGTACATATACTGCTACGTGCCGCGTTTGTCAAAGAGCGATGACAATGCGTGTTTTTTAGTTTTTTAAACAATATACAATATAGGTACAATGTGGTTACCGCCGCCCGTAGGAACCTTCAATATCCGAGTCATCTAAATACGCCATCATCATCATTCATTCCCTCTTTTAAATTTCGAATTATGGCAATAACTCTATGTATTTATAACATTTATCCTCTGTTTTAAATTTCGAACCCCAGCAATAGCTTCATATATTTATACTGAAGACCATAACTGTGGTACCTATTTCGCGGAAGTTCCTTGAAACAAAGCTCGGCAAATGGAAAAGTTAATTAAATGTTTGCCTTTGATCTCGTTCTATGAAATAGACTTTGCACAAAATTTTATTCAAAAACACCGTGTGAAGTGGAGCATCCGGGTTGAGGTTCCCCGCACGATTTTGTGTGCAAGGCTATACGAAAGGGTATGCTAAGCCGACAAGGGCTGACTGTAATCATCATCGTGAACAATTTTTTACGATGGAACCAACCGTAGGTAAATCGCGAAATAAAATCAGCTGTTCCGTAGTTTTTATCGAGTGTCGTTGGCTTTTTCTCTATTGAACAACAGTTTTATGATTTAACAATTTCAGAGTTGGCCTCTTAAAATAAAACTTTTATTTCAATCAAATTAACATAAATTGGCATAAACAGAATAGAAAATCACAGATAATAGAAATTGTTTACAATAATGGACACTATAAGCCAGTTTCGGTTTAGCATACCCTTTCCTTATAACCCTGTATAGAATGAAAGCAAAGAATGTTAAAGGAGGAATTTAGTTCATGAAAGCTTGGCTAAGGTTTCATATGCAGCTGAAAATAACTCGCTGCGCTGTGGCTAGAGTTTCAAGTTTTCGTTTACTTCGAGCGTAGCGTTCAACATAAGTTCTTAGTTTGTATATTTTTTGAAAAGTTCGTTTCCGAGTAGAGAAAAGTTAAACTTAATTTTTTTTATGCTATTGAGTGACGAGAGCAAATCGCTCGCCTGAAGTTAAACGTCACGTGTGCCCATAGCAGGTCTGCGCCACCCAGAATTTTGAGTTATTAGAATTCAAGTCCCTGCGCGGCACAGCACTGCGCTCGTCACCCTGAGATATAAGATGCTAAATCTTCTATTTGCCCTGAAATTTTACTGGAAACAATGCCCTAGAAAGTTATGTAGTTTCTAGAAAGGATTATATTGTCATAAGCTGATCGTACCATTGCTTTACAATATTGTTATATGTATGTTAGTCAAGTACTGAAACGTCGTAAGTATGTAAAAGAAATAACCTAGTTATTTTCGTTATAAATGTGTAATCAGAATCTATGTATTATTATAATTATGCTGAAAATTATCTTTATTGTTTGTTGGGTTGATTACACGAAACGAGTACAGTGGCGAGACAATAAATAGGCACACTGGGCGGAACAAACAAATCATGGTACTAGTGACTGTCTCGCCTCGTCAAACTGTTTATCAAACCAAGTACTCGGCCGAGGGTATTGTCTCGCCAGTGCTGTACTCGTAACGTGTAATCAACCGATTAGATTAAGTAAATATTCAGAAACTAGCTCCGCCCCGCGGTTTTATCCGCATTTCCATTATACATAGATTGTAGCTTGTCTATGTGCTAATCCAGGTTATAAGCTAACTTCATACCAAATCTTTCAGCTGTTTTAGCGTGAAAAAGAAACAAACATCAATACATACAAACTTTCGCGTTCATAATATTAGTAAAAAATAAGATAAGTTATTCCACCCAAGGCTTTGACAGGATGACGAAGTCCTGCGCATGGCAGCACTGCATTGCGCTAGCCACCGGAAAACCTTTTTTCATTCAATGTCGTATATAAGCCAAAAACTTCAATCAGCCGAATCGGGCGCGGAATGTCAAGAGTTCAGAAGTCCGAAACTATTTTTACGAGCATTCTCCCTTTGTGATTCGGACACCGCTATAAAGTCGCATCTTTCTCAAATTCAACTAAAAGTTTCGCGGAAAATAAACTGTTTTTTTCCCAACCTACACTTAACACAACTTTAGCTAAAGTAATCTTTTAAAAAAGGAATGTTAGTAAAATTGTCGAAGCATAATCTTTTTATTTGCGGAAATACCGATGACTAAACTGAAGTACGTATGCCAGGGCGAGGATTAAAGGTTGAGTAAAATTCAATAATATGTAATTTATCATAGTTCACAACCCCATTTAAATACATTTGTTGTCTAACTTTGCCTGAGAGCTGATTTCGTAACAAAATTAAGATAGTGCCACTTTTTGCGCTGTAAAAAAATGATTCGCACATTCATTCATAATTCGTATTTTTCTCCGAGATACTTCAACAATTAAATTAATAATTATATTTCATAAATATTTTAATAACCGACTTCTAAAAAGGAGACGGTTCTCAATTCGACAGTTTTTTTGTATTATATGTACGAATGTACGTGTATATTTCTTCAAATCAAATAAATTCTTATATAACCTTGAGGCACTGCAGCATATTGAATGCACCCCTATATATTTCCCAGTTACAGTGTCTTGTCTCATATTTACGTCTTGCTGTTTTCATTACACCATGGCTTGGCACTGGTTTTTGGCTAGCTTTTAGGTTCTATGCTTCTGGCACTGGCAAAGCTGCATTTCCCTTCCTTACTTTATCCTTGGTCTATTATATTTGGCAAAAAGCCTTCTGTTTTTCTTGTTAAATTTACTAGTCTTGAAACGAGACCCGTATTTGCTATGGAAAGCATCGCCAAAGGGATGTTGTTGGCGCAAGCAATTTCCCGTCAAGTCACAAAGTATAATATAAGTTTAATTTAATGCAACAGTTTGAAGTTTTTTGTCAAAAAAAATTGGTTACTCAGTAGCTAACGTGTAGGGTTATAAATAAACTGTCTTAGATATAATTATAAGATTAAGAGCGGAGACAGATAGGTTAAATTTAAGCAAAGTTTTTTATTATCACACAAAATATTACTTTAGCACAATTTACCAACATATCATCACTGATCACATAAAATACTTATTGTACGTAAAGTTCCCAACGAGTAACGCTATGACTCGTTTTTCTGTGACTCGTTGGGAAACCCACCGTACACACCTACCAGTATACCTACTTTTTAATAAACCGCCACCATCGTTTTCTTTAGATCGCCAGTAAAACCGTGACGCCCAGGTAAAATGTCTCAGATGCTCATTTGCCCCAATTTTCTTTGAACTGTCTAATAAATTCCCCAAATTAGAACCAAGTATCGTCGATCCGATCCAATGAGTTTGTACAACAAATGGTAGAAGTAGGGCGGCAGGACTAATGCCCCGAGGGACGCCCTTGACAAATGACGCCGGCACGGACATTTTAATTAAATAGCCTTTAAAAGGGGCCTATCAAACACCACGGTCAAGGGCCTTGACCAACGACAAACAACCCCAGAGACACGTAACATAAGGTTCACTTTCAGCCACCACATTGGCACAAAATTACCGTTCCTATAAAATGCTCTACACACTATTGACTCATCAGTGCCGTTGTCAATCAAACAGCGCGCACATAGTTCCAGAAAATCTGTAATACTCGTATGTAGGTCTAATTTTTTTTTATTTCGGTTTACCTATACACCAACTACCAAGTCGTCTCGCTGGCGGTAGCCATTTAAAATTTCGAGGTCTTCTTCATTCCAACCGATCATTTTTGGTACGACAACATGCTCGTAAATCCCACCGTTGTTTACTATTCTTCACAAAGGCTGTTAAGTTTCATGTCATGTCTATTAGGTATCATATCAAGTCATCGGTTCATCCAGCCAGATAATTTAGCTTCATAATCTACTTTCATAATAGACTCCCAAGGATGGTGTCCTTAATTCCGCTTTTTCCTTTCGGACGCCCGAAAACAATTTGAGAAATGACGGTACGGCTTGTTTCGGAAGAATCACAGAATGTTTTTCGTAGAAATCAAGTTGTAGTCAATTCGTAATTTTTTTTAAAGATTCGTCAATAATGATGTCAATTCTACATCTTTCTTACATCATTCCCTAAACTAAACTGAGAGAACTACTACTAACACAAATTACCTACATCTCTTTTTATTTCAGTATTTTCAATATGTCAGAAAAGGATAGCAGGATGTTTACATACGAGTAGAGTAGCCAAAAGTTAAGTTTGGAAAATATAGACAGAGGCAAAACGACAACTTATACAAGAGCGTATTTTTGTCTTTATTTTAAACCATAAGCAAGTATCAATGTAATGTGTTACTAATATTACATTAACACGTGTAAATGTATAATTAAATGAATTTTAAAGAACGTATTCTATCCAAAGTATACTCATACTTATAAAGTACAAGCAATCTCTTTGCATTACTAAAGAGTCACAAAGGTAGAAGAAAGTTTGTTAAGACTTCAAAGGTCCCTGAATTAAGTTTGAGGGTCTTTATTAAAACTTTTTTCTCGTTAAACGTAAAATGGAATATTAACATAATAATATTTATTATGCTCGAACACGCTTTGATTAATAGCTCTGATAACAGCGGCTGAACCGTGGTCAATTTCGTGATCATGTCGATGTTTCGAATTGAAACCAGCGTAGAGAGAGCTCAGGTTTTTATTCTTTCTTTCTTTTTTATCTCTCTCTCTCATGTATACTAGCTGTACCCGGCGGGTTCAACCGCAGATTTTTAAATTTGTTTTTAACTTTTAAACCTTCCCTGAACTTCCACAAATATTTCAAGATCAAAATTAGCGAAATAGGTCCAGCCGTTCTCGAGTTAGCCAGACAAACGAACAGCGATTCATTTTTTTATATAAGAAGATTGCATTTCTTAATAGCTATTAAATTAAAATTTTAGAAAATCCCCAAACGGCCAAACTGCTTTTGATGAAACATGTCTAAGAACCACCGCTCAAAAACCTGCGTTCAAATAAAATAATCGCATCCAAATCTGTTCACCCGTTTAAGAGTTACGGTGCCACAGAAAAACACACACAACACACATAGCGGTCAAATTTATAACACCTCCTGTTTTTGCGTGGAATTTAAAAAATAACTTTACTTGTAACGAATCCTGAAACAGTTTTTACTTGTCATATAAATTCTGAACAGTTTTTTCTACATCGAACATAAAGCTTTATGTCTCTTAGACTGATTTTACTGTAAATAAATACAAAGTTCATTTTAAACCCAGAGCTTTAATTAAATAGAGAGAGTAAAATGTAGACTAAAATAGCAGTAGAACTTCTATGCTTTATATAGTTCTCATGACCGTTATAATTTCAGACTGTATAAAATAATTACGGTGCTTATAACGTAATTACATTTTTAATGAATGTTATGAGAACCTATAATACTAACGTACTGTTTTTTATTGTATACCTACACCGTACAACCTATACAACTATACAGGGTTATTCATAAAGGGTATGCTAAGCCGAAAAGGGCTCATAGTACTCATCATTATGAACAACTTTTACTACGGGACCAACCCGAAATTCGTGAAAAAATAATCAGCTGTTCCATAGAAAAATGTCAATGACACTCGACAAAATGTATGGAACAGCTGATTTTTTTTTTGCGAATTCTGGGTTGGTACCAACCCAAAAAAAAAAAAACTCAAATACTCAATACAATCAAAACTTAAACTAAAACTAAAACACTCTCAATACTTTATTGCAAAACATTATGGTTTTGTATGTAGGTCTTAAATAACATATATGTTTAAAAGTCACACATAATGACCCTGATAGGGTATAAGCAATGTTGTGCGGAGCGGGTTCATTTCATAATAGCTTCGTCAGAAAGAAATTCCTCTAGTTCATAATAAGATAGACCATATAGTAAAAGTTGTTCAAAATGATGAGTACTATGAGCCCTTTTCGGCTTAGCATACCCTTTATGAATAACCCTGTATATACATAATACCTACGTATACCTAGTACTACCTACTGTAGATTGCTGTAGGTATGGATAACTATATGTAAACTACTATATGTGACTAACTGTATGTGTATTGTAGACAAATATGTGTCATAGAGTAAGTAATGTGATTAAATAAGTCGATGTATACTGGGCTATACGGAAAGTGTATGCTGAGCCGAAACGGGCTCGTAGTACCCATCATTATGAACTATTTTTACTATGAAACCAAACCTGTTCCATGCGTTTTGTCGAGTGTCATTGACATTTTTCTGTGGAAAACATGATTTTTTTTTTGCAATTTCAGTGTCGGTCTCATAGTAAAAGTTGTTCATAATGACAGAATATATTATAGTACAGGATAATGGTGAGTACTATGAACCCTTTTCGACTCAGCATGTCCTTTCCTTTTAACCCTGTAGGTACTACGTGAGCGTGGCTATTAGGTTGTATAATAAGCTTGATTCAATCTACGTCGAGCTCAGTACTTGAACGGATTAGACATTAATTTAGAATCCCTATATTATTCTACTAGATGATGGCCGGCAGAAGACTATAATACAAGCAAGCAGCAGGTTTGGGGATATAGAGCATCATAGTCTATAGCTAGCCTAAGGCCTCCTATATAATAGCCTTAAGCCTTCTATAAAATAGCTTTCAGGGATTGTAAAGCTCTCCATTAGTGAAACAATTTTCAAAATCGAACTAGTCGTTCCGGAGATATTACGTAGAACCCTTAAGTATTACTTACACCTTTCCGTTACACCTTGTACGATTATACATGTTTTAGGGTCGATACACATCTGACGTAAAATGCGTCGCGTATTATCGGTCGCGTAACGCCAGAACAGAGAAATGTATAATAAAACATCCAACCTTTCACACTCGACCGACGATGCGCTAGTGCGTCAAGTATCGACTCTATCGAATAAGAACTAAGAATTTAAAAATGTACTACGAATTTGTCTATAGAAGTTCTGGTACATTGGTCAGTCAATGCCTAAGTGATTCTATAAATACGCTAGCTCGCACAGCATAATCGATACAGTAGTTACTAAGCTACAACCAAGCCTACGAACGAGAATTATAGTCAATACAAAGAAGAGGTTTCTTAAGGCTAAATAAAGATTGTCAGCTATCTCGTTTACACATTTTTCAAGAGGTAAAATACAAAGTTGTGTCACTTGTATCATCAATGGTACAAATCAATGGTACTAATGACACTAAGGCAAAATTACTTAGTGGAACTTAAACAAAATAATTAAAATAGCATTTTAAGTATTTTAAACAAGTTTTCCTTTTGAAATTTATTAATTTTACTGAGCCACATGAACACTAAGCACCTTTAAAATTATTCTCAAAAAAATATTGGCACAATTTTACTCAACCTCTTTAATTTTATTTACTCTCAAATAAAAAGTCAACACGATTTTTGGTAAATTTTTATTGTTATTTTAAATTATTTTATTTGTAATTTATCATTAAATCTCCACTCAGTCATTATTATAAAAAAAACATAATATATTACTGTATTACAGTGTACTTATTTAGTGTTTCTTCCATGCGCGAAAGAGATGACAACCGCGTATCTACCCCTTAAAGAAATGAAACTGAATAAATAACTACTTCGACTGCAATATGCTATAAAAATCATCAAATAGGTCTACACAGGTTCAATAGTCCTTGAAGGTAGCACGGCAAGGCTGGTCACATGACGCAAAGCTCCGTCTCGTACAGTCGTAACCAAATATTCATAAAGGCAATTTAATTCTCAGGGTGAGCCGAGGTCAATCAATAGCGGCTAGCGGCTGTCATTAGCCACGAATATGTTGAGAGTGGACTAAAGTAGGATAAAGTGCGATTCAAATACGAAAAAAAGCCTAACCATACATCTTACTAAGATTGTTACTAAGAATGTATTTAATTTATGTTTGTTACTAATGAACGCTAAAACGGCTTAACTGAGATTACATGAAATTTGGAATGAAGCTCGATTCATGGTCTGAATTAACACATAGGCTAGGTACTTCTTATCCCGGAAAACGATGTCCAGATAACCAGATCCAAGATGTTATTTTGACTATTATTTAACCCCCGACGCTAAAACGCCGGGTGTTATAAGTTTGACGTGTCTGGGTGTGTGTATGTGTCTGTCTGTGGCATCGTACTCGTAGCTCCTGAACAGATGAACCGATTTAGATTTTGTTTTTAGTTTTGTTTTTAAGGTCCGGAATTAAAATATTGTAAAATAGACCGGGCGCTAGAAGTAAGTGAGTATGCATAATGTGAGTACCGAATTTCGCTAACGGATTTAAGTGAAGAAAAGGTCAAAGAATAATAATGTGGATCTTGCCGGTCAATTTTTTGGTCCATATTTTTTTTACCCCCTCTTCTCTTATTCGTAAAGGGAATGTATTGAGTACATGATATAAAATCATTTTAATGATTATTTTCGTAATGATTTATAGTTTTTTCAAATGGTAAAAGTCAGGATGGATTCTTAAATAATTAGAAAAAAACTAAAATTAAAATAATAATTTTTTTTATTAATAAAAAATTAAAGTTACAAATGAAAAACTAGCGAATTCAAGCATAAATGTATTAAAAGTAGGTAAAAAAATTACTCATTTTTATTTTGACATTTGTTATTGATGCATTTACATAATGAAATACAAAACAATTCTGATTTTTTGCAATTATAAGACATTGTGCGACAATTTGCAGTACATTTACATGGTGAAATTAATGACTCTGGTAAAGACGGCTTCGTCATTTGTCGTGGATGGACGATTTCGTACAAACAGCTCTCATGCTGTCTTTACCAGAGTCATTAATTCCACCATGTAAATGTACTGCAAATTGTCGCACAATGACTTGTAATTGCAAAAAATCAGAATTGTTTTGTATTTCATTATGTAAATGCATCAATAACAAATGTCAAAATAAAATGAGTAATTTTTTACCTACTTTAAATACATTTATGCTTGAATTCGCTAGTTTTTCATATGTAACTTTAATTTTTTTATTAATAAAAAGAAATTATTACTTTCATTTTTGTTTTTTTCTTATTATTTAAGAATCCATCCTGACTTTTACCATTAGAAAAAACTATAAATCATTACGAAAATAATCATTAAAATGATTTTATATCATGTACTCAATACATTCCCTTTACGAATAAGAGAAGAGGAGGTAAAAAAAAAATGGACCAAAAAATTGACCGGCAAGATCCACATTATTATTCTTTGACCTTTTCTTCACTTGAATCCGTTGGCGAAATTCGGTACTCACATTATGCATACTCAACTACCTCTAGCGCCTGGACTAAAATTGGTCGGGAGTGACCTAAGCTCTGTTTTTAACCGACTTCAAAAAGGAGGAGGTTATCAATTCGTCTGTATGTTTTTTTTTATTTTTTTTTTTTTATGTTTGTTACCTCATAACTTTTGACTGGGTGGTCCCATTTCAATCCCCATTTGGTCCCATTTCAATTTAGTCCAATTCTGATAATGGTATCCATGAGAAAACCTTATAAGTCTTAAATTTGCATTAAGTACGTGCGCGACAAATAGATGAATAACTCAATAGTCGGTCTTTTAAAGTCGGTTTTTGTTTTTTGTTTTGTAAAAATAATGTTCTTGTTTATTTGTGATTTTATATTCTGTTTATGCCGATTTATGTTATCTTTCACTAATAAAAATACTTTTACTTACATCATTACAGTACTTTTTATAAAACAAATTGGTCTACAAAACTGATTTATTTCTCTCAAAGAGAGTTGAATGAAGAAAAATCGTTTTAGCAAAACCTGGGGGCTGCCCCGTCATGGCTCGTAACCCATCCATCTTAGAATCAGGAGGCAATGGAGTAATTAACAGATTCAGCGAATAAAGAGCTTGGTCTTTTCTTAGACGGCTTTTCTTTTGTTGTTTATATTTATTAGAACAGCCAAACAATAATAAGAAGTCGGTAGACTGGTCCGATAATTGTATTGGATAATGGAAATGTATCTAGCGTCTTTATGCTCACTTTGTCTGCTCTATTATTTACCATTATGGTTTTAAAGAGAACTCTTTCTTTTCTTTATGAATGGTATGAACAGAAAGAAACCTTCAGTTTGCGCGGAAAAGAGTGGAATAGAGCTGCTATTAGGGCCTTATTTATAAAGCTTGCCTAAACTTAATCACTGCTTAAAGTTGTTTTCGTACGTAACATTTCACGTCAGCGAGAAGTTGTCCGAGCATTTTAGGTAGTGACTAACTTTAAGCAGGCTTTATAAGCCATGCCCTTAGTTTGTAGTGCCTTTACCTACGAATTATGAAATAGTATCTTCCTAAAGTTACTAACAAATCACCATCATCACTACACAGTA
Organism: Alcis repandata; assembly: GCA_949125135.1. NCBI lineage: Eukaryota > Metazoa > Arthropoda > Insecta > Lepidoptera > Geometridae > Alcis > Alcis repandata. Next base: position 9,620,663 of record OX421239.1, on the reverse strand, counting down.
TAAAACAAAGTCGATTCCCGCTGTCTGTCTGTCCCTATGCATGCTTAGATCTTTAAAACTACGCAACAGATTTTGATGCGGTTTTTTTAATAGATAGAGTGATTCAAGGGAAAGGTTTATACATGCATAATTTATAATAGTAGAGATATATATATATATACTAGCTGACTCGACAGACGTTGTCCTGTCAAAAGCCATTGCGTAACTATAGCAACCGTAGTATGTTGATGCTAACTTGTCAATTTATAGTAAAAATTATCAGTTAGATAATTTGCAATAAATTAAAATTGCGACTATAATTTTAGATTTAAACTATCTCTCAAGTTGGATCGAACTGCACATGGTGTGCGAATTTTATTATAATCGGTTAAGTGGTTTAGGAGTCCATTGAGGACAAACATTGTGACACGAGATTTATATATATTAGATAATATTATCGAGCCGTGGTAGCTCAGTGGGAAAACAGCCGCTTCACATTCTTGAGGTGGCGGGTTCAAACCCCGACTCGTACCAATGAGTTCTTTCGAACTTATGTACGAATTTACATACCACTGGCTTTTCGGTGAAGGAAAACATCGTGAGGAAACCTGCATACATCCGGAGAAGAAATTCAAAGGCGTATGTGAATCCACCAACCCGCACTTGGCCAGCGTGGTGGAATATGGCCTAATCACCCTTCGAGGGTAGACCTGTATCCCAGCAGTGGGAGGATTAAAGGTTGAGTAGACGAGATAATATTACACTGATAATTTTGGAGGTTTCTAATGTGATGTCGTAAATAAACCATTACCTTTACCGACAAATAATGAAATAGTATCTTCCTAAAGTTCCTAACAAATCACCATAAAGCATAAATCAGTCGGAGGTAGCCGCTAGTGGCTTTTACAGCTGCTGCCGTGTTTCTGCCAAATTTAGTTTTAGATATAATACCGGTTGATTTGTTTTAGAATACTAATGTCAGAGTGTAGGGGTCCTATTCTGGTGAGTGAGAGAGTCTCGGTCACTGTCGCTCTCATTAATAGGTTGATACATGTAACGAGTACAGTGGCGAGACAGTAAATGGGCACACTCGGCAGCAAACATATACGAGTATGGTTCTAATGACTGTCTCGCCTCAAATTGTTTATACATACCAAGTAGGTACTCGGCTGAAGGCACTATCTCGCCATTGTACTTGGTACTTGTATTCAACCCAGTAGAAATGCCATGAGAGTGAGAGCAGAGGAGATGATCTCGAGCGCCCAAGAATAAGGTCCCAGCTAGATCAAACTCTCGGCATAACACAATACGGGTGTCGTTATGTATTTACCTTAAGTCATTAATCTAATTACTCTGTTTGCAACGCCCTAACAGAATATATTACACATAGCTTTTAACTACCTCTATAATAATATAACGCAAATAAAGATACCTACTGATCAAATGATACTGACCCTAAATATACCTACGTTTAAGAAGCCTAAATCTAAGGCTAGTCAATTAGCCGACTTGACAATCAAGCACTCGTATTAAAACAAAAATTAAAACAAATGTTAGTTTTAATTTATAGTATCGATCAGGCGTTGCTTGCAGAAGTTCATTACAAGCTTTTTTACAGTATATCTTCTGAAAACGGAAACACATTAGAGACACATTTAAAACTACAGGGGCAAGTAGGGTCTCTTGAACGAGTCAAACTTAGATGACTCCCCCAACTCTTCCCCCTTTTTGTCAGCTACCAGTTATATCCCAGAGCCAATAATGAACATTCCTTTATTGTCGACAGAACCAGCGACGACGGGCACGGAGCAACCAGAGATAGACCGCGGGACGACGCGCCGGATACAGCCCTCCAACCCGTCGAGAATCTCGGCCGGTGAGAGCGGTAATAGTTGCTGTATAGCTCTTTACTAATACTACTACTATATACTATAATTTATTATAGTACAAGTACAGAAGCGTGCCATCAGCAGGATGAGTCGACTTCAGACCCATTGCAGGTCAATGGATTAGATTGGCCTAAGACAGGAAAAAAATACAGGCAGAGGAAAGTAGGTCAATATAGGCTAACGATAATGATGATGATGATGAAGTACAGTACAAGCTTTTTAGAAGCTTTCTCAGTTTTTTTGAAATGCTTTACAGTACAATCTAGTTTTTTTAGAGCTAGTCTACAATTTTTTCTTTGACATGGTTGGCAACACTGAGTACAAGTATAGGATCCCTGTCATGTCAGAAGCCACCAGGAGGCTTTGAACTCCGCTAGGCCATTCGAGTTTACTTACTTTAGAAGCTTCCCTTCGGGATGATCTGTGAGACTTAAATAAATGGAAGTCATTATGTCGCAATAAAGCTTCTTATATATAATTTCATTAACAAAGCACTTACTTTTAATAGCTTTTATTTATCTTGCAATGTACATAGATAATGTCAGTTTGTTTGTTTAGGCCAAATCTTGTAACTCAATATTGAACAACTTCCTGTAATACAAATATTTTTTTTAAAACCCTGAACCTCTAAATTTATTATTTTATTCTATTAATAGAAAGCTTGATTTAAAAATATTTAAGAACCCATTTTGCAGCATTGAAATAGTTAACAGATCAAGATACCTAAACAGCAATCATATTGCTTAGTAATCAGTTGGTGCATGCTTAACTAGAAACATACGGAAACGGAACACAGGCAAAGTTTGAATAGTTCCGAAGAGGTGCCTTCCACGCGGCTGCTAAGTCATATGAAGTAGCTGTCATACCTAGACATTATAGTGTCGAGACTACATTTCTGACCTCTAGAGACTTCATATGACGATCTGACACATCCAAATTATTTTGTTGGCCTGTTACATACACATCCAATAAACCCGGTCACAATATCTGTGCACCTCGCTCGAATGCGTATAGCCTTATATAGTCACCTCTCCGCGCACTCCCCGGTGCGACAGTGCGACTATATAAGGCTATACGCATTCGAGCGAGGTGCACAGATATTGTGACCGGGTTGTATATATAGATAACTACCGAAAAAAATTTTTTTATTGAATGAGCTTGTCATCGCATTGTCTTCGGAGTCTTCGGAGTTACACAAGTACACCAAATTTCAACTCAGATTCAGATTCAGATCATTTATTTGCAGATCATGGTGTAGGTACACAAAATACATAATAAAATTGCATACATGGTGTTGCATTAGTTTACAGTCTCAATCTCAAGCTCAATCAGACATTGAGAAGTGGTTTAATATTCAGTTGCAAGATTTGACCTATACAGACATGGGTACATACTAACATGGCAAGTTAAACAAGCTCTTATAAAAAAGCTTGTACACCCACTTCTATCCCTCTCTATAGTTTTCTGCTAATGCTTTGCTACTGTCTATCCGTTTCTGCTCTTACTCGAGTTCATATTCTGATTAACAGTCTAATAATTTCGTCCGAAATGCAACCAAATTGCCTCCAGCACATTTTAATAACGACCCGTATTGTTCAGAATGGATCGGCGCGTCCGGAGGCCCCCCGGCGGAGGTGGTGCTGCGGCTGCATCCCCCCTCCCCCACCGTCAGGGGGAACTACACGCTAGCTGACATCGGTGAGTAAGGGATATATCTTGCAAGAACTGACAGAGGCGGATTTTGCCGGCAGGCTGAGTAGACTGGACCCTAGAGCAGCAGAGTTTAGGGGCGGCAAATTCGGGGCCAATTTTTATATGACAAACTTGATTTCCTAAAAGATAAGTATAGCAGGGAGGGGGGGGGGGGGGTGGTAGAGTGTAACGCATTTTTAGAGGTCAGCAGAGGCGGCAAAACTTGAAATAGCCTATAGGTGGTGGCAAATGTGTAAATCCGCCACTGCTGACCGCTCATTTAAATAAAACTCACTTATTAAAATAGAATTGAATACTTCTAGAGCTGCAATGCGATCTCAGCTCTTCACAAAATACCTGGCCATTTTGCCATTTATCTTGTGTACGTTATGTTTCTAGAACTAAACCACAAGAATAGTTGGTAAGAAAAGTATTGCCGCAACTGTACTGAGTCGCCGTTTCTGAACTTTTGTAAAAGGCCATGACCAAAATAAAATAAATTTTATAAATGGCCATGTTTTATTAGGGAGTTGTCCTTTTGTTGTTACTCATGCCCATTTTTTTGGCAACCATGCAGTGGGAACAAATTTATTTCGAATAGACTTAATCGTCTGTTAGAAGACAGTAAATAAATCTTCCTAGCTGACATGGTGACGTTGTTTTAGGTCACATGGTTTTTAATTAAAAAACATTTGTAATTTAAACTAAAATCGACTAACTTTTCACATTCAAATTATCATAATTATAATTGTTTTTTTTTTAAATTAATTAATGATTATTTTAGGATACTACAACAAATGAAGGAGATAGCAAAAGAGTCAAAATTAAAACTCAAATCAATTTTTCAAACTGGTTTTCATTAGCAAGGCCGACAAATATAAAACATTAAAGTAAAACCTTTGCGCAGTCCAAATTATGACGCAAATTTCCACAAAGACGGCCGCTCACGTCGTGAACAGTTTTGGCATCCATCTTATCACGTGGTCACAGTTTTCATTTAGAAATCTTTTCCATCGGTGATTTTGATCTGTTCATCGAAAAAAATCTTAGCGCCAGGGAGCAAATTTTTACGTGAAATATGTAGGCAATGATAGATTCTTGATACAGGTGAGGGATTTTAAAATTAATTTTCTTATACGAGTAGGTATAGTAGACTAGATGTCCCGAAGAACTTCGTGGTAGTTAAAATCAATGTTAAAAAATATTTTTTTGGCAAACTTTTTGGGTTTTGCCCATTTTTTCCTAAACTGCGTTTTGCGGTCAACCAAACAAAGTTGCTAAACAACAATTCAGGTAGCATAGGCATGTTTGTAATTCTGATCATGTATACTGTGGAGCAGTGTAATTTCGCCACAAATTTCTAAATTCATCAACATAGTTATTTTAAAAAGAAAGCGCATAAAAACACACGTTTCAAACATATTATAGGTAGTAGGTATAGGATGTATCTGTGGCGGCGTTGGTCGGAGCCAATTTCCTAGGCGTCTCAATTACTCCCTGATTAATGAATGAGAGTAACTAGATATGTTCCATTTTTGTCTAACTATAAACACTTGTCACAGTTCAGATGAGGGCCTATTAACGAAATCTATTTTACACTTTTTAAAAGAAAAAAATTAAGCAACAACATCTCAAACCATTCATCATTTTGAGCAAAAGTTTCAAGAATAATATTTCTCAGTTTTATTATACTTTTACCAACTTAAATACATTTTGTAATGAAGTTTTAATTACGTTTTGATGATGATTTTTAATTCTTAAAATATAAAAACCTTTATATCCATACTATCGTAGACGTTAAATGTTACTTTACAAAATACGTCAGAAACAAAAATCAGGTATGAATTAAAAAATTGAACATTATTGCGACCGTTACGCGGTTATTGTGCTTGCTCCGTTTGTTCTTTGTACAAAAACGGAAATTCTGAGAATTCCATTGACATATTCACTTAATTTGCAGACCGTCTCTGTATTTTATATGACTTGCAATTATCTAACATTCCTCCCCACGAATACGCACTAAAGTAAAGCGGTAGGTAATCAAACCAATTGCGTGCGAGGTGTTGTGGTTTACAGCCAGCAATTTAGTGTGCCACAGCTGACAAACGACAAACCACTTCTGTACTGTTACGGGGTCGTCTATTAATCTCGGGAAGCTCGAGGGGAGGGGAGGGGTTCGGAAAACATCACGAAATATTAAAATGGGGAGGGGATGTAGTGAGATATCACGCGTACTAATTTTTTCGTTAAATTTTAAAGCTGATTTGTACCAAAATAAATACACGTGATATGGGCGGAGGGAGGTAGGGAGGGGGGGTAATTAATAACCTCACGATGTATTACAACAAGGGAGGTAGGTGAAAAAGTTGCTAAAAACATCACGAAATTAATGGACGACCCCTACACTGAGTAGACAGATTTACTCTACTACATTTTCCCCTGTGTAGATTTAACACGATGCTTACGCTAAAGCAGATCTGGGAACTAACAGATTACGTCCTAAACAAACTATGTTCATTTAGCCTGCCTAGCTGACGCAATTTCAGGTTAGAAGAAAATGGACGGCAATTTACCTTGTTTTAATAATAAACAAGCAAAACAAGGACAAGAAAGATAACAATGGATGTAATAAGGAACATGTTTATTTTCACTCACAATTTTACGCAAAACCACGTTTGCCCACGTTACCCTTTTCCAGCAAAGTTTTAGTTTTAAGCAAAACAGTACTTGTACTTGCACACTTTAAATGGAGGTTTATAAGGATATATAGATAGACAGATAGATAAACTCTTTATTGTTCACACCATAAATTACAAACAGAAGGATTATAACACCTTAAAACTAGTGCGACAACTGGCGGCCTTATCGCTAAGAGCGATCTCATCCAGGCAACTTTAGGATGGAGAGGATAGATAAAAAAATATATAAAAACAGGGTGTGCAATATAGAAGAAAACTGTGTCATATAAACCTACATAAAAAATAATAATAAATACTTAGAAATACATTCAAATACTAAAACTACCTATACTTGCGAAAATATACTTTAGTATATTTATACAAAAGAGGTATGCTAAGCTAAAAAGGCACATATTATTCATCATTATGAACAACTTTTACTATGGGACCAAAAAAAACAGCTATAACATAGAAAAAATGTCAAAGACACTCGTTAAAATGTATGGAACAGCTGATTTTTTTCGTGATTTCATAATAACGAGTACTATGAGCCCTTTCCGGCTTAGCATACCCTTTCCTTAAAACCCTGTGATATATTAAAAGTCTATATCTTGCTCTTTTTTTCCAACTAATACGTGTATTTCTCTCTGTGCAGTGCCAAATAACACTTAGCTATATCTGAGACTAACGAAATTCTATTTTATCTCAATCTGGCTACTAGAGCATGTAAATCTTGTAATACAGGGCCACGATAGTATTAATTTCCCAAAGGGTACAACGTTTATGCAAATACGAAATCTGATAACACTACAAATAGTTTACCGATTACACGAGGTGTGTTTCTAAGAGGAATTGTTTTTCAAGCTTTTTAAGGAAATTATGAAGCGTTCTTCAAAGTTTGATTGAATAAGCTTTGCGATACGTACTGAGCAAGCCGTAAAAACAAGGAAGTAGTTTCGTGTTAGATGTCAAAGTTGAGATAGGGATCCTAATTAATTTTGGGGTTCGCTCCATTTTCACTAGAATTGCTACAGTGTACCAATTAACAGCGTGTACTAACAGCGTCATTGTCCCTAAGATGTTCTTAATAGATGGATAGATAGAGAGATAAATTATTTACTGTCTTTATAATCTACGCAATATGGGTTACACGCCTGAAATAAAGATATACTATATATATTGGGTTATTCATAAAGGGTATGCTAAGCCGAAAGGGGCTCATAGTACTCATCATTATGAACAACTTTTGCTATAGGACCAACCCGAAATTCGCGAAAAAAAACCAGCTGTTCCATAGAAAAATGTCAATGACACTCGACAAAATGTATGGAACAGCTGATTATTTTTTCGCGAATTTCGACTTGGTCCCATAGTAAAAGTTATTCATAGCGATGAGTACTATGAGCCCTTTTCAGCTTAGCATACCCTTTATGAATAACCCTGTATATTTTTATTGTTCACACCAGAACTTACAGACAAAAAAGTTCATGAAACTTAAAACTAGTGCAACTGGCGGCCTTATCGTTAAGAGCGAGAGAGAGTTGATGTTGATATAAGATGTGTCTACTAAAGGTATTTTTATATAGGTATTTATTATTTTTTGTCTGTAGATGGCGGTGGAGTAGTAGTGAGAGCTGAAGAAGCCCTGATCGTGACCTTTGTGCTGCTTCTGTGGGTGGCGGCCATCGCACTGTTCTTCAACCGCTGGGGCAAGATCAGGTGCGTCTATAAGCTGTACGTAGATTTAATGTTCTATTTGTGTTGTTACTTTTAATGTTTGCTATCGCTAAATTTTTAATTAAAGCTATTTCTTCTAGCTTTCCAAATTCCCAAATACGAGCTTTGCTTGGAAATCTCTGAAAGAACTTTATCAAGATACTTTCTTCCATTTTTCTTATCACTCTCTTAATCTCAATACATTACATAAAATACTCTTGTGTATTTTTATAATATTTTTCATGCCTATTTCTGATTTAAATATTAAAATATTGTTTATTTTTAGAATGCTGGAGCCATATCAACCAAAATTTCAGCAAGCACATCGACAGAGCTGCGCTATAGAAAGTTCTGTAGTGGTGCCACCACATGTAAGTCAATCGCATCTTATACAGCATAAAAATACTTTTAGCTTATTTTACAGATTTCATAAACAATAATTCGCCTACAAGTTTGTTGTACAGTTTTATACTAACTTTTAATTAATACTAATATTTTTAGAAAAATTCACATAATCAAATTTTCATGACAAATTTTCATTTAACTGAAAATTCACTAAACCCATTGTGGTAATGTGCAGCACCGCGCATCATTATCACGAGGCTGTGTCTCCTATGATTGCGGAGCAGCTTTTCCGGCATACCAACCATGCGGGTACCTCCCACACCGACTCCGCCAGGTAATTTACTAACAAAACTATAGCCATACCGTTTATCTTAGAGCTTGTACACAAAACTGCGGTGCGACGTCGCATCGCAAAAATCTGCGAGCACGCACGACGCGAATTTCTGCGATGCGATTTCTGCGGCAAAGAATTTCCTTGCCGCAGAAATCGTATCGCAGAAACTCGCGTCGCAAGTTTCTGCGTTGCGGCATCGCATCGCATCGCATCGCAGCTTTGTGTACAAGCCCTTAGTCCTCGCCTACGCGGTACAGAGGCGCGGGGGTATGACGATAAAGGGGACTGAGAGAGGTGCGGGCGGTGGCTGCGTGTGTATCACACTAAGCGCTCCCCTGCAGACGAGGACTAAAATAAACGGTTTGCTATAGCTGTTTTTCCTTTATTGCTCTCTTTTATTTTTCATCATCATCATATGCAACCTTTAATCCTCCCGCTGCTGGGATACAGGTCTACCCTCGAAGGGTGATTAGGCCGTATTCCACCACGCTCGCCAAGTGCGGATTGCTGGAATTCACATACGCCATTGAATTTCTTCTCCGGACGTATTCTTCTTTTATTTTTACTACTTCTTAGTTCTTTATTTGTTTCAAGTCTCATTCACTACTGAAACCCATCGGTAGTTCATTTATTGTCGCAATGTCTAAATATCAATATCATTATCTGCCGATGTGACATCCATTATCTACTGCTAAAGCAACTTTAACTGCTGAAATCACATACCTTGTGTTTTTTTCTTGTGCAACGCGAATGCGGCTACACACACCAGGCGCGAAAAGCCCACTTTCAATACAACTGTGCGGTAAAACACAAGCGCATCTTAAGTGTTAAAGCAGTTAAAGTGTTAAGTAACTTTATCAACATTGCAATATCACCTCATCATTTATCGATGACTTGATAATACAATAAAATCCAGTCTTACAAAATCCTCATTTTCTTTACAGAATTCAGTGTTTGTCGGCAGCATGGGTGGCATGGCTCTAATCCCAGAGAGCCCGCCTCGCCGGTCTCGCTCAGCAGCCGACCTTCCCGCCCTTGTTCCACCTTCAGATCATTCCCACTCTACGCCGCGATCCTCGAGAGCCGCCAGCTTGCACAGCGCTGTAGATTTAAGAGTCGGTGTGCCTTCACCTAGAACGTCTCGAGCTGCAAGTCTTCATTCGACCGTGGATATGCCTCCAGGTTCTGTCCAAGTACATGTGAGAGGTTCAGGGTCAAATATAAACAGACCCAGAAGCCCTAGACGACTTACTATCACCAATGTGTGATAAATCTAATAATAATGCATTGCTCAGGTATAGTGATGTATTGATCTGGTGTGATGGACCAAATACTTTTGTTGCTTCTTGGTGTATGTCGATGACGTCATGTTTATTTCTGTGAGTGTCATGAAACCACTTATAATGATTATAATTATGGCTTTTAAATGTTATTTTAAGAAATCTTACTTTTGTTAATTTAAGGTTTGACGTTTGTAAATAAACTAATTTTACGATTAAAATTATAAAAACTTGTAAATAACCTCAAACATAATCTTGTAGTTATAGCATGATATACTTCTTCTCCCTTTCTCTTTCTCCTTCTCATATCTATCTATCACTATGTATCTATAAATACATATTTTGAAATTTATAGGCGTTTTACGCAAAATTTAGACGTGTGGTGCTACTTCTAGAAACTAATATCTCACTTCTCTTCTTTTAACATCTACCTACTTCTAATTTAGTGTAACTACCTCATTTATCATTCTGTCGAGTGTTTGAAGTTTTCGTGGTTCCCTATTATCACGATTGTTGTAGCATTAAAACTAATTACGTACATATTTACTATCCATAATTTAGCCCTGTCAAGTACGTCCTACTTCATAATTATATTGTGAGCTATTTTTATTAAAAACTAAAGCAATTTTGTCGAAAATTCGATCTCATTATGTTATGATTAAAATTACTTCAATGGCCCAGCTTTGGTATAACAGAAATAGCTCAAGCATTTTGTCAATCTCCTTGCTCTTTAGAAAATACCTTCTTTAGGAATGTAGTAATAACGGCCAAATATTAGATTTTTGTACATAATTATGAAAATACTCGAACACTAAGCTTTAATAAAAATAAAAATAAAACTTGATCTTGGGGCCTATTATGATAATATTAATGTTTATGCCAAATATGTCCGTTGGCTAGATGATGATGATTCTAAATTATCACTCTGTTTAGCATTAGTCGAGTTATTGTAATTTTAATTTTTTTTTTAAATGCAATTTGTTTTATTACATAAAATATATTTACATCTTAAATTTAAAATAACACATTAATAATCAATAATAATAATAATTTAATAATCACATTGTAATTGACATTATAACAAATACAGGAGTACGAACGTATGCAATTTAACAATTGAATCTCATCTTACCTATCATAAAATGTTTCATCAAAAAAATATTTTATTTCTCTACAAAAAAAAACTACATTTATGTCAAGAGAAAACAACATAAAAACAATAGTAATTCCGTCCCTAACAGAGAATACCAAACTTCAACGCAAACTCTCGTAACACAAATACAAATAAGACAAACTTAATTTAATTTTAAACATTGTAGCTCAAAAGATAACAAAACACAACCGCATCGTAACTATAGAGGTTTAAAACAAGACAAGTTCGTTATTCTAAATTGAGAAAGTTCACGGGTATATTGGGCCACAGTCGCAACGGCTGTTGACCTAGTAACAGTCACCTGTGTTAAAATTGTCCAGCTATCCCCAGAGTTTGTATCTACCTTTGCTAGAGATGAACTTTAAGTTCTAGTTGAACTAATTTGTGTCCAATTTTAGTTTAACACTTTAACTGCTGCTAATTATCACATGCGTTTTGTTTTACGCGCCTGGCGTGTGTAGCCGCATTTGCGTTGCACAAAGAAAAACACAAGGTATGTGCTTTCGGCAGTTAAAGTGTTAAAGTAAATAATAGTGTTAAAAGTAGGTATGGAACAGACTGCCGGCTTCCTTGCTTCCTGAGAGATATAATCTCAGACTTTTCAAGGTTTGAGTGAATTGATATCTTAGTCTGCGTGTTTCATATTGGATTACACAGGAGAGTTGGTAATCAAAAAATAAATGATATTCGACGTCAATTTTGAAGTCAGTTGAAAGTACAGTCAATTTAGCAGTCGAATTAGAGTATTACTGAAATCAACTTAATGTTTACAACCCGGTCACAATATCTGTGCACCTGACCTCGTGACGTCATATGTCTAAACTTAACAATAAATATTAAAAAACAAAACAACAACAAAGCGAAAATATCTCAAAATTATCGGGACGTGTATCGGCAACGAAGATGCTAACCGTACTGTCGCAGCGGGGAGTGCGCGGAGAGGTGACAGGGGAAGCGGGAGAGGCGCCGCATTCCAGCGAGGTGCACTGATATTGTGACCGGGTTATACCTCCCTAATCGAATCATCAAACTATTGTTTTGTTGGAAAAATGTAAATAATTGAATTGATTGACAAGAAAATATTTCAACTATGTAGTTACATTTTCCCCCTTCAGTTACAATAGCCTAACTGTACGTTAGTTTGACTGTTTGTCTAATTGTGACCTTTTACAACTAAACGACTAATCTGTTTTGATAGAATATGTCAAAAAAGTAGTTGTAGACATCATCTTTTTGTTTCTGATACCTAATTTTAAGAACACTAAAAAACTACGCGTAAATGGCTGCATATTTACAATAACGAGTGGTTATTTCGATTAGCATTACTATTATAAATATTGTATTTGAAATACGTTATAGTTACGGCTAAACCTTATTTTTCAATCAATTTGAAAAATGTCCAACCCTTCACAGATTACAATTTTGTGCATCCATTTTTTGGACGTCCCTCGGGGTAGGTATAAGGTCAAGAAAGGGTCGAATGATCCTTTTATCCGCTTATTCGCTCTTCTATGTGAAAACAAATAAGATGACAAGAAATTTGATGTGGTATTTTATTCGTTTTCTTAACATATTTTATAAATGGTATTGCTGAATGCCCTTCGTACTCGATTTCGGGCTCGGGACCAAAGGCTCGGCCTTTTGCCTCGTAACTATCGACACCAGTTAAGGAGTTATATTGAACCTCTCAAGACTATTGAACTTCAACGGTGCAGAAACTTATCAGAGTTTAAATTATCCGTCTTGTTTTTGCACGTGATCAAGTTGAAGTGAAGTGTCACGTGCAAAACTCGCACGTCTTGTGACATGACGTCAGCGAGAAATTGTCAGAGGATATTGAGCTGTAATTAAGTTTGAACAGCGTTTGTATGACCTTTTAATTTCTAGATTATATTTGCCATGGATTGGTTTAAAAAAGACGTACTAAAAACGATTACCTGAAGAACATCACAATTTTCCACTATAAATTTGTTTAGTTTAATTCAATTAACTTAACCGTAGATTAAAAACTAAGTTCGTTGATTTGATTAGTTAATAAGTTAGTAGCATAAACTATAAATATACTTATAAAAGAATTAAGGTAAGCATGAAAATTATTTTAATAAAATCTCTCAAATACTCCAGCATTTTATTACATTCATCCCTTAGATTGTAATACAAAAATAAGATCTATTTAGTTACTTTACTCCCCAGCTCAGTAAGTGGTTAGATGGGTTAATATTAAATAGAAAGGATCTAGGAGAACTAAATAAGGTACCTACTTAGTCTACTAAGGCAAGATTAAGTTGGGTACAAGAAAAGTAGCAGAAATCCATTGTATAATTGAAAACAGATATCCCCAAAAGTGAACAAATATCTAGCTTTAGAGTATAAATAAACTTAAATCGAGATTAATACAGTTGTATACCTACTAGAAAAGTTGTGGAAAGCAATAGAATTGAAACCTTTTTTTAAACATGTTATTTCAGATTGTCTTATGCTAATTTAGTTGGTTGGTACTAAAATGAGTTTGTTTATACCATCTATGTGTGTAATGGATTGAATAATAGTTTTTTTCCAATCCATTTGAGTTTTTGCCGATTTAGTGTACAGATCAAAATAATGGTTGCATTGTTTACAATGCAGTTTTGATAATGGAATTTAAAAACATTATATTTCCATTTGAGAATAGCGAAGAATGAAGCATGCGTCATAAAACCGTAAGATACGAAACGAATAGTCTAGTAGAATATAGAATAACATATAGCTCTATTGCACACCAAACAAAAACAAGACAAAAACTAAAGCTAAATAGAATTAGATTACGAATTAAGAATACAAAGACGGTCCTATCGCCTGAAGTGATTTCATTCAGATTCACCTCTTTCTTACCAGTAAAGTCCCTATTCTGTTTAAATATCTTACACTCTAAGTTATATTTATATTTAAACGCAATTTGTCTGTTAGTCTGCTTATTTAACTGTCTTTCAGCTAACTAGGCATCCTGCTTTCATGTTATTCAACTGAATTCACCTTCTGCGAAAAGGTCATTCCGACAGAGACCCTTCGATTTCACGGCTGACTCTGTTAAAATGCAACACTGATAAAAATGCCCATCTAAATTCCGCTTAAAGAATGATGAATTTACTAAGAGTACGGAGCACACTGATATCACCAATAAGTATTATTATTTGTTTATCAAAACAACTTTTTTTTTTATTCAATCATAGGCTTGCGTTTGACCGCCATCTCGCCTGATGGTAAGCAATGATGCGGTCTACGATGGAGCACGCTTGCCTAGAAGGAACCGATTCACTCGCGACTTGAAGACACCCAAATTATATCTATCGGGAAACACCCACTCGGGCAAAGTATTCCACACTCTGGCAGTGCGCACAATAAAAGTGGAATCAAAGCGTTTCGTACGAGTTTTTGGTAGGTATATCTACCATAAAACGATGTCTTTTAATATAATTTCACTTTGTATAAGTTCAGTTGGTATAAAATCAGTTAACATAAGTATTCAGTAAACCTAATTTTTGTTTGGTCTAATATTATTTGAAACAAACTTTCATTTCATATAATTTTATTTGAAATAATTTTCGTTTTGAATAATATTATTTACCACTATGTACAATTTATTTGCTGCACTTCGAGAAAAGGAATTTTTCAAAATTTTATTTATTATTTTCATTGTGTGAAATAACTTTCTCGTGCGCCTTTTGCTAATATCAGTATGCTCCGTACTTTAAGTGAATTTATCATTCTTTATATGGCCATTTTTCTCAGTGTAGAAAAGTTAGAAAGAACGAGAAAAACCGCAACTCTAGCGTCTAACGTTTTCTAAACAAGCTGCACCCTCTATTATCTTCTTTAAGGATTCATTTAACTCGACCTCGTAAAGAAGATAATTGCGTTTATCGCAAGGGATGGCTCGAATCGGATTAAACGCTCATCTCGCTTTATGGCGCAGTGTTGCCATGGCTTACTCACAGCTGGGGCGAGAGATATATTATAGTAAGTAGAGAAGACGAGGCTTGGAGCTATCGGCAAGATTGGATAGTAGTTGGTAAGGAGAGTAGATACATACTATCTCTAGTAGATAGATAGTAGTAGAGTAGATGTGTATGCGTTTATATTGGAATTTTGTTTTGATTACATTCTTCATTACTATATCAAAGCATTACATGAACTAAGATTCAAAGATAGGCTTGCGTTTGATTGTCATCTCGCTTGATGGTAAGCAATGATATGGTCTACGTGTTTTTCAGACTTGAGAGCTGAAATCTCTTCCATGCTTAAGTATTTTAATCATTGAATACATCGTCACTTACTTATATTACCGCAAGATGAGCGATGGTCGAAACGCCTAAATTGTATCGAAAAACAATATGAAAAACAAAACAAATCTTATTTATATCTTTTTACTTCCCTAACATTCGTTCAGAAGACGCAAAGCGATGTTATCATTTGATTGGAAAGAATTTGATTTCGAAAACGTACTTGAAAGGAAATAATAAAATAAAACCCATTCAGAATCATGTCCAATCAAACCAGGCAAAGGACATGTTCAAACGATCACATAAATTGTACCAAAAGTAGGTTACATCCTCATAAAGTTTAAACAGTAGGACCCTATTCTTCGACGCTCGAGAGTATATCCGTCTCTCTCACTTCCATGACATTTCTAATGAGGGCGACAGTAACCGAGGTAATATCTCACTCGCTGAAATAGGGCCCTGAAGCGACATTTGCGCTCCCATTCTCTAACTGCGCTCTAGAGATCTCTACAACCTACGTCCGGAAAGCTATCTAGAGATTCGTTTATATTCTGCAATTTGTAATGTAACTTGAAAAATTTATGGCCTACGTGTTACGAAATGGAAATGTTCAGACATAGTCCAGTCTGAAGAGATTTAGTTAGTTGGAGAAATTTTTATTAAAACCATCCTCCTTTATTATCAATCATCCTTTAATAATAACTCCTCTCAAAAGGCTAATTTCACGCCATGACATGATCTATAAAATTATTGCTGATAAAAACTGGCACGTGTGAAAGTAAGACAAGAAATATTCCATAGACATAAGCGTTTAGCGTTTATAATGAAGATGAGAATCACTAGCTTTAGGAAGCAAAAAATTGTTAGTCAACCTTACGAATAAACCACGAGCACACTCGCAATTCGTCGTTTTCGAAAGAATATAAAAAGCTTTATTGCTTTATAATAAGGACATTCGTAGTTGGTAGCACGGGTACTAGGCGCTACAGTTACGGTACGTAGCTTCCACGTAGCGCGTAGAAGCGTAGAGCTTCAGTTTACGAACGCGCTTTTAGATAATTCACCACAGCATAAATAATAGTACACTTCAGAAAGTTCACTCAGACACACCGAAATAGATCGATGCTCAGAAATGACATTTACACAAACGGAGACTCTTTACGAAGCAATAAAGTTAATTTTAGCCAGTATAAATACGTACTTACAGCAGCGCAACGTTTGCGAAAAGGCGAGAGTGATCGCTCTGTCACTTTTGCACTTATTAAGTTAGATGTAAAAGCGGTGCCACCTGCGGCACTGGTGGCCGCTCGCATTGATAACAAAGTGAATGTCACATTACATCGTAAAGTGTGGTTCTGTAGCTGACTACAGGCGGCAGCAGGACACGTGTTAAGTACTGTTGTGTTAGTATGAAAAATCTTCCAGAGCCATGCGACATGTTGCCCAATCGTAGACCTACCCTCCTAGCCAAGTTGCAATTCCATAATAGAAACGCTATATAAAAGTAGGAAAATGTATGAAAATGACATTTCTATAATCTACTAGCGGCCCGTCCCGGCTTCGCACGGGTAGACTTTGGGATAAACGTAGAGTAAATTGAAATCGGTCCAGTCGTTCACGCGTGATGGCGTGACCAAAGGTGTTGAGAATAATTATAGGAACTCTTTGTTATAACCTCTATTCTCATGCTATTGCGTAACTATAGCAACCGTAGTTTGTTGATGCTAACTTGTCAATTTATAGTAAAAATTATCAGTATAAAACGCACACTGTTTTGATAGATATGATTGAATTTGAACTTTGTACAGAGGTAATAAAGTGCAAATTGACTCTTGGACGTTAGGAACATACCTACATTGCTTAAACAACAGTGAGTGCTTGCAATTCAATATGAACTTTATACAATAGCAATAAAGCTCGTTTAATTAGAAAACGTTTGTATGGGAAAAATAAAAGGGCTGTTTTTAGGGTTTTCCAATATTTCTGAGAGATTTTCTTAATATTTTTTCTGTAAGAACCTTCTCCTAATAATAACAAATACAACAAAAAAAGAATTAGTGAAATCGGTCCAGCCATTCACGCGTGAGGCCGTGACCAAGGAAAACGGGTTTCATTTTTATATATATAATATAGATAGATTTATATGTTAGATTCTATAGCCAAACCGTTTATCTTAGTCCACACTAAGCGCTCCCGCCGCCCGCACCTCTCACAGTCCCCTTTGTCGTCATACCCCCCCCCCCCCCCCCCCCCCCCCGCGCCTCTGTACCGCGCAGTCGAGGACTAAGATAAACGGTTTGGCTATAAATTCTATGACAGAAAGGTCATTCTCATACATTTTCCTACTTTTCTATAACATTTCCGTTTCGATTATGGAATTGCAACTTGGCTTGGCTTTTCAGTAGTTCCTACGATGATTGAGCGAAAGCACGTCGCTGTGGCTATGGAATCACACCTTTATGTTACGGAATGTCTGTACACAGCCTAATAATCCCTCCGTATAGAAGCGGCACTTGTAACTCAGAATGTTTGAATGAAATATCTTCTTTATTAAAGTAGAAATGTATTTCGGTTGTATATTTACAGCCGGCGATAAGAGTATTTTCGCTTAAGGATGTTTTATGTGATCGTATTGACAATTGCCATTCTAATAAAATTGTAATACTAAATCCTAGGACGTTGAACGCTAAAAAGTATCTAAAATTTTCAGATACGAATAAAAATATTATTTTTCAAAAAATCTAGAAGTATTGAGGAAATAATAGTATCCAAAATGCCGAAACGAAAAATTAATTACGCAATTTTGTTTTACATGTAAGTATATGCAAATGTAAAATAATACTTGGCTAAAGCCTTTGACACTGTTTCCATTCCAATTCTTTTGAAAAAATTATTCAATGTTGGTATTAGGGGGGTGGCTTCTAGTTGGTTCAAAAGTTACTTGTGGAACAGGAGACAGTGCGTCAAGATTGGGGATGAGTTTAGTGGTTCACAAGCCATTAATTTCGGTGTGCCACAGGGTAGCATTCTGGGGCCCACGCTTTTTAATTTATACATCAATGATATCCATGACATGCAGGTCAAAAATGCCGAAATCATTTGCTATGCTGATGACACAGCCATTGTATTCCATGGCTCAACTTGGGACAAAACTCTAGAGCACGCTGAACTGGGCATGACTAGCATTTTTGGGTGGTTGCAGAAAAACCTCCTAACGCTAAACACTAAGAAAACCGTATTCCTATGTTTTCATAAAACAGCTGCATCAGCGCCAGTTTCTCAGCTGAATCTCAAACTACATAAAGCTTCCTGTGACCAAATATTCTGTTCCTGCGAATCATTGACTAGGTCCTCGACAATTAAATATCTGGGTGTTATATTAGACGAAAATTTAAGCTTTAAATACCACCTAGTTGCTCTCTCGGCTGGGGTACGAAAAGTTATTGGTATCATGAAGAATCTGCGTGACGTTGCATGCCCAGAGACTCTAATGTCTGTTTACTATGCTTTGTGCCAATCCCTCCTTAACTACTGCATCACCTGTTGGGGTAGTGCTGCTACGTCTTCTATCATCTTAGCTGAGAGGGCTCAACGCTCTGTCTTAAAAGTAATGATGAAGAAACCACTAAGATACCCAACCGTTGATGTTTTCAAGGACAGTGGAGTTTTAAGTGTGAGACAATTATTTTTATTTAAAATTTCACTTTCTGTGCATAGGTCTGTCCTCGCTGCTCCCGATTTCTATGAAATTATTAAAAAAAGATCTCAAAAACTTCCTCTTCCGCAAGTTAATACTAGCTTTGCTCAACGTTTCGGCCCTTTCATTAGAATTCATATTTACAATGTCTTGGACAAACATTGTAATTTAATAGAAAAGACTGTCTACGAAGCCAAAAAGTCAATCTACAGCTTTTTGGCTACTCTGAGTTACAAAGAGACGGAAAACCTATTAAGAATTGTATCATAAATTATTCAATACTATAAATATATACACCTTAACATTTAGATGTATACAATTATATTCTTACTTCAAGCAATAAAAAACCATAATAATTAACAACAATAATATTATATTAATATTTATAAACATATATACATATATATTATAAATACATACATACATATTACATAAATATATAACTTATCTCCTATTTCAAATTTAAGTAGGATATTGCAGTATTAGTTCAATTTGATTTACCAGAGAGGTGTAAAATACTATTTCTGTGAATTTCGTACCTGATCTCTGCGATACAGGCTTAGCCTAGTGCGGGGATCGCCGTAATCTTACTACATTGTGTACACCATAACCATAAGTTAATTAGCGATTTCTTTTCATGTAATGTCTATATTTTATTGTGGTTGTGTTTAATAAACATTTTTTCATTTTTCATTTTTTCATTTTCATACGTGTAAAACGCCAGATCGAGCAGTTGTGTCGCCATCTAGTCTAAAAGTAACGTAGGTGCCTAAAAACAGAATATCTTCAGGAAGGGTATGATATGAGATCTCATATATCAAAACTAAATTTTTCACGCCTAGCTGAAGCTGATAAATATTCTGCGAAGGCATTCTCTCACCCAAAGGCAGAGTGATTGGCGTTATTTTCATTTCGAGTGTCTACAATCTACATCCTACAGGGCAACGACTACTAATCTCAGATACCTTATGTAAGGTTAGTAATTTCAGACAACACATTAGTGGAATAGTGCTTAAATAAATTTTCCCACAAGTAACAAGCCAGTAGCATGGTTGTGACCTTGAGCAGGCCAATAAGCGTACGAGGCCACACAAACCTTATGTTACATAGCGGCGTTGTTATAAGTGTGTCTTAATTTTTAATTTTAATAAAAAAAAAAACAAAAGTAGAATCAGCCTCCAATACCCGAGCGCCCTCATTCACATTCACCACAGGTCGTTTCGCAGTGTTTAACTGCTATTTCTGCATGCCAATGAATTCTATGAACAGTTTCATCCACTGTTTATCAGTTTGTTTCATGTCCAAATACTTTGTGACCAAATACAACAATTTAAACTAAGTATTTTATTTAACTTTAAGGCATCTTTAGGCGATTGCAGTTAGTTTTACATTGAAAGTAGCTGTGACCATCAAAAAGGGCTTCTTGACCCCAGTGAGTAGCAAGTAGCAATCCTTATGTTAAAAAACACTGGTCTACTGGAAACGTAGTCGTCGCTTCACACTTGTGAATAAGCCGGGCAATAAAGTAAGGCCCGAGTGGAGAACATAAACTTTTATTTTCGTCACGAGATCCTGCATCCTAAGCCCGTATCCTCAGCTTTATGAGGCCGTCATGATTGCAAGCTTATTAGCCTATCACAATACTTCGCTGCAATCACACGGATTCCCGAAAATAACGTTTCATTTGGAAACAAACGGTTCGTTATTGCGTGAGTTTGTACTGTAAAATTGTGTGGCATATTTACTTTTTCTTTTCTTTCATTCTCTTTTTGAACATGATTATCCTCGTTGTAAATTTGAAGGTTTCTGCACGCTATGACAATGGCATAGGGCCTCTGGATTAGACGGTGATACTGGTAATACTTGCTAGTAGAGCCACTGGCACGGAGGAAATCCAGAAGCTGACTTAAAATCGTTTGTTTCTAACGAGTTGATTACACATAACGAGTACAGTGACGAGACAGTAAATGGGCAAAATCGGCCGAGCAAACAAATTATGGTTCTAGTCACTGTCTCGCCTCGTTAAACTTTTATACAAACAGAGTACTCAGCCGAGAGCATTGTCTCGCCACTGTACTCGTTACGTGTATTCAACCTATAATGTATATCGAGTTTCTATGACACGACTGTAGTGTAGTCAGTGCAGCGAGCCGAGCCACTCGATGTGAGCGTATGTTTACAAAAAATACACTTAAATCAGTACAGGTTGATGCGTCGTTTCGAGCTCAACGTTCCTATCTCGTTTTGTAACAAGAAATGAAATTCGTAAAGCTGGGTATCCAAAGTGTTCGCGAATCAACTGTAACTCCGTAGCTGTAACTGCTCTGATGGAGACGGTACGCGCATCTTCATAAGAAACGCGCATGTTCCACAGTACCCTTAGTGTTCGCTCCCCTGTGTGTTCGACCAAAAACCGCCACCGAAAGAAGCGTTGAGCTGAGTCGCTGCAGGAGTGCGAACGTATCCACTTCCTGGAGCAGAGTGCCTAGTGCGAGTTTTTTTCGTGTAGTTTACGTTAACAATTAAAACTCGCGCTAGGCACTTTGTTGCAGGAGCGCGGAGCGTAGGAGGTTCGCCAACATAGTGGATACCCAGCTTAGAGCGAGCGTTCGCTTCGTCTTGTGTATAGTCGTTTTGTAATAAGCTCGCCTCAAATGATGCAAACCAACACACAATACAAGTCAGTCTCCGCCTTTCAGTATACAATTATCTCCTTCAATGTAAATAAACTCCCATGTACTAAGAAAATAAGAACTTCTGAAAGTATTCCCTTACATTTATTAGTTAAAACGGATACAATTTCGCAATTCACCAACGACGAAATGATAGAATAAATAAAACTCATCTGGTTTGTCTTCATAATAAAAATAAATACAATTAGGGGAAGGCTTTGCTAGTACCGATTTTTTGAGCCATTTTCGGGATCTGTAGTAGAACAAAACTTTATATTTTATGTAAGAATCATTTGACAGCATAGCTCAGTTTTGGGTTTCATATGTTTTTCTATGAATTCAAGCACCGTTAAATTAGTTTGCTCAAAAGGCTGATAAAAAATAATCGACTCCATTATTTTCTACCTACAGCAACAAACAAACCCATCCCATAGATAAACGCAATATAAATTGTATTCTGCGAATCCAGCGATGCTGAAAATGATCCGGAGAAAGACGGCCACTAGAGGCGTCCCCATTGTGAAGAGACCTTGGCCTGCTGTGTCACTGTCCATCAGTAAGGGTGCGGCCATATTGTGAGTGGTAAGATATAGATTAGTAAACTCTTTATTGCTCACACCACACCAGAAATTACAACCAAAAGGAAAATAGCACTTGAAACGAGTGCAACAACTGGCGGTCTAACAGGCCTCTTCTAGGCATGATGCAAATGGTGATGTAATTAGGCTGTGTTATAAATCTTTTAAATGATGAGAGCTGGAGATATTTTCATTATAAAATATCTTACTAAATAGAATTATTGCTGTATGCGTGTAAGCTGTGGTTATGCTGCAAGCGATACGACGCGTCGTGACACCACAGTGCTGTGGCCTCGTTCATAGTAGGTACACGTGTAGTGAAATTCATTTCTCATTGAAAACTGGTCACCGTTCTCTCATACGAAGCCGTATGCTATAAGAATATTTCCTTAGCGTCGTCGCATGTCATTGCATTGCGACGTCGTCGTCTTTGCGATGCGTCGTGCTGCTCTGGCCCCGCTCTTAATGCAGCAGATTCAAATCGCTTACCGCTTATCGCTGATATAAGCACCCGACCTCATAGGAAGGCTGGATGCCTGCATGCCTGCTCGTAGCGATATTGAGAAAGATGACGACACTGAGACTATACAACACGCCTTCAAGAAATTAATAAGACAATGGTACCTAACTGACTTTGAGATAACTCTCTTCGCAACTAAGTAAGTAAGTTCTGGCAACTGGTACAAAGCGGCGGAAGTTTCGCTATTTACGAAACCTTAGCAGACTATAGAGAGAATTCCTAATGTTCATTATGAAATTATAATGAAAATAATTCATTATGAAATTACTTTTTATTCTTCCCACCTTTGTGTTAAGCCCTTCAAAATTAAATATATTTAACTAAAATAAACCTTTAACGTTGGCCGTAACAGTTACAGTTTAACCTTTAACCTTAACGTTGGTAGTTGATTAAACGTTGGTTGGTTTATTAATTTTTGGTAAACATCAAACAAAGGCCCAAGAAGTAAATCTCTTAATGAGAACGTATAGAAAGTGGCCTAAGTGAAATCACTCACGAGACCGCGTCCCTCGGTTTATGGCTCAATAAACTGAGCACTTTGATTGGCTTCAGCTACTAGAACTAAAGTATAGGACTATACAGGGTTATGCATAAAGGGTATGCTAAGCCGACAAGGGCTCATAGTACTCATCATTGTGAACAACTTTTACCATGGGACCAACCCAGAATTCGCGAAAAAAAATCAGCTGTTCATACATTTTATTAAGTGTCATTGTCATTTTTCTATGGAACAGCTGATTTTCTTTCGCGAATTCTGGCTTGGTCCCATGGTAAAAGTTGTTCATAATGATGAGTACTTTGAACCCTTTTCGGCTTATCATACCCTTTATGAATAACCCTGTAGTTATAGAACTATCGGTACAACACTTTTAGGGAGCAAAGCTTTGGCTACCATATTCTTTTTACGTTGATACATGACTTGGATTCCATTAAGTTTAAGAGAGACGAATATATTCAAAACTTTATTTTTGATTTTTTTTAATCACTCACGAGACCGCGTCCCTCTGTTTATGGCTCAATAAACAGAGCGCCCTCTGATTGGCTTCAACTACCAGACCTAAAGTATAGGACTAAAGTTATAGAACTATCGGTACAACACTTTTGGGGAGCTAAGTTTTGTGGTTAAAGAATTTTATTAATCTCATTATAATACAGTGATTAGCTTATTGAGATTACATTTTACGTTGTATACAATGCTAGTGCTGCTAAGCACAACGGACTTAAAAATAGTAAAATGAACTTTTTTTTTTTTTTTTTTTAGTTTTGGCCACCATATTCTTGCTTCTTTGAATTAAAGATAGAATATGATGATGATGATGTTTGTCTGTGCGGAAAAATATTCATATTATATTCATATTCATTTATTCACACAAATAGCATACGTCAGAAAAATAAGTACTTACAGAAAAAAAATATGTACTTAATTGTAAAAATAAAATAATCTAATTAATAACCTTCAATTTCATGAATTGGTTTTCTATGTCATAAAACGCCTGATCGATCGGTCAGCGTCTTATCTTAATATATATAAATTACGTGTCACGTTGTTTGTCCGCTATAGACTCCTAAACTACTTAACCGATTTCAATCAAATTTGCACACCGGGTGCAGTTCGATCTAACTTAGGACATAGGATAGCTCACATCTCAATTTATAGTAAAAAAACATGAAAAATTAGAAAATTTAAAAATACTTAAACCAAAGCGCTTTGGACAATGTAAACTTTTTTAATGTAACTTTTGACAGGACAACGTCTGTCGAGTCAGCTAGTTTTATATATAATAAGTCAATATTTGGCGCTTCTATGACGTTCTCGGGGAGCCTGTGTAATAGAACAGGCATTAGTTTTTAGGGCGCTACAACTAAGTACTTGTTGTGTTAATTTTATTATGATAGTTCTTTACACTTCTATTATAGTTATTTATTTGTTAAGTAAGTACGTAAAATGCCAAATACTTTTTCAGGTAGGGTTATCAGACACAAGAATGAGTTTTGCTGGCAAAATCTCTGATTTTTCTGGCTTTCCAATATTTCTTTATTTTCATTCTATTGAGCTGGAAACAAGAAACATGTTTTAATTGTAAAAACTCGCATTTGTAATATATTACAAATGTCTATTTATCTTTTTAATTAAGACACTGACTGTTTTGTATTATAAAGTAGTATTTGTCTTGTTTTGTGTTCTTAAAAGTTTTTTAAAAACGTTTCACATCTTAACTCTCCACTACACTTACCCTGTGTCAGGGATGCCATGGAACACACCCAAACCCGGGACCTCTGTCCTTGGTGCCTTGAAAGCCAGAAGTCCAGTTATACTACCGCTAAGTCATACACGTACATATTTATGATAGTATTATGTTCTGTTTTGTTTAACGAATTACCCTTATTTGTTCGTACAACGACCCAAAATTGTGTTTTGGCCATCTGATACTACGAATAAGAAGCACTATCTTTCTCTACCTTGAGACCTGGTTTATTAAAATTTATAAGTAAGTTCTGAGTCTATGTATCATTTAGGTCAGCGTGAACTATATTCGTATCTTCGATAACTTTGTCGTTTTCTTAGTTTAGAAATTCTAGAGTAAGTTCCATTATCCCGATAGAAGCAAAATGCAGGTTTATTTTCCAACACAACATTTATTAATTAATATAAGCCTGTAGTCCTATAAAAGTGATTTAAAAGGTACACAGTATAAATAATAACATAAGCCTCCATACATCACAATTAGGGCTGGACGCACGTGGAACGCAGATATTTGCTGGAATATTTTTAAAGATATTTTAAATTAAGTATGACAAAACCATGGCAACAAAAAGGTATGTTCACGGAATTCTCCCTATTACTTAGGGAAAGTCAAAACTAAGACGATTTTTCAATGGGGATTTTTCGATTTTTGTTTTTCTGTGTCTATGTGAAAGTTCGGTCGGCTACCAGCACATTGGGTCGTTGATTATAAAGATCATGAATCGAATCGATCGAAATAAAAATAAATAAAAAATCTCTCTCTCTCTTTTCTAATGAAAAATCGTGAGAGCGAGAGTGACAAAGATAAACTCGATAAACTCGAGCGCACAAGAATAAGGTTTCAGGAAGAGATTGGCATGAGTCCGGGATGAGAGCCGTACAAGAAGAAGGGCCTATGTTCAGCCGTAGACAATTACTGGCGTATTGAGTTATTGTTACTACAGTTAACTTAGTATTCTGTGCTACAGGAACGAAGTTACTAAGTAATTGACATATTTACTTGATAATTATCAGAATTAGTCAAATTAGCTCGGTGGTTACAAAGGCCTGACCTGACTTTTACCTTTTGACTTTCTTTTGTAACTTCTTGGTAGTTATTTCAATTAGTTATATTTGCCCCGTAGCTATTATTGTAGCTACGAGGATAATAGCCCCATAGCCTCGGGCCTTGAGATTATTTATTATTTATCTTTCAACGCTCTATTTACAGTTAGTAAGAAATACAACGGAGAAAATCTGGTTGTCGATTTATTTTATCGACACGATTTAGTTTTATTTTGACCGAAGCTATGTCTTTACTATTTTTTTAAGTTTTATTGTATTTTTTATTATTAAGTTTTATGTGCAAAGTCTTGTCTTAGCTTAGTATATTGTTAACAGTCATTTTGTAATAGAACTGTTTGATGAAATGATGATGATGAAATTTGACATGGAAGTATCAATTTTTTATTCCAGGAAATTTTAGAAAAAACAAAAACGGCCGATGAATTCGCGAGACTCATTTAATGATTCTACTTACCTCATATTCTTTATTTACAGGACAAAAAAATAGTTTCCGCGCGAAAGATTTTCATCACATTGGAAATTTACAAGATTTTTCCGATGGCCAATCTCTGCCGAGATATGTATCGCATAAAATGTAAAAGCATCGCCTTCCCTGAGCCGCGTATATTACCAGTAAATCTATAGGTAGAATGCTTAAACGTTTACAAAGAAACGGATCCATATATTATAGAACACGATCAAAGATCATGTCTGATATAGAGTAGGTACCTACTTCTTTATACTACAACAAAACCCTTTTCTAGCAGCCGGGTTAGAAAAGGTTTGGAAAACTATTAAATAGTGCGACTCGGAATTATACGATCAGTTAATTTGTATAAGTTACGAGTATAAATGGCAAACAAACGACGAGCTACTTACTGGCTAAGATTTTTTTAGTACCTGTCGGTAAGGGGTTGATTACAACGAGTACATCAGTACAGTGACGAGACAGTGCTCTCGACCGAGTATTCGGTTTGTAAACAGTTTGACGAGACGACAGCAACTTGTTTGCACGGCCGAGTGTGCCCATTTACTGTCTCGCCACTGTACTCGTTACGTGTTATCAACCCATAAGTGATACTCAAGTTGATAAAAGTATTGTTCTCACAAATCTTACAAAACCTTGCTATTCAAAATTGTTCCAGCCGTATTATCAGCTACACAAAACTTTTAGGCGGTAAAACGTAAATAGAAGTTAAAATATATTTATGGTATTTATACGAGTATATTATGGTAATACCAAAAACTCGTACGAAACGCTTTGATTCCACCTTTATTGTGCGAGCCGCTAGGGTGTTGAACGCTTTGCTGAGTGGGGGTTTTCCGATAGGTATAATCTAGGTGTCTTCAAGTCGCGAGTGAATCGGTTTCTTCTAGACAAGTAAGCTCCATCGTCGACCGCATTGTTGCTTACCATCTGGCGACATGACGGTCAAACGCAAGCCTATTAATAAATAAAAAAATATATATCAGGCAACATCTCCTACTAAGTACTTATAGCTTGCTTCTGTTTCCAACGCATCTGCCAAGTTACACACCAAGGCCCCAATTCTGTAAAGTCACGCCTCGTTGCGGAGAGCTCGCATTTTTTTTATCACGTTACAGCAAAACATTGTTTCGGCGCGACTCGGCATAAATCTTACTGTGATCACAGCTCAGCGGAAAATGAGAAATACTGCATTCATTTTGCAGCGACTGAAGAGAACTTTATGTGGCCTGACTGAGATTGAAATGGGAAAGGGGAATGAGAACGGTTCTGCTTGAAAGCTACAAATTATGTTATTTTAGTCTTTATTTACAAGTGGATGCATCATCATCATACAGAAATACAGGCATACAGACATACAGGCTGTTGATGATGATGATGATGTCTTTGCTTAGCATTGGCCTTGAAATAGATTTAAGCAAATTATGTTATACAGGGTTATTCATAAAGGGTATGCTAAGCTGAAAAGGGTACATAGTACTCATCATTATGAACAACTTTTACTATGGGACCAACCCGGAATTCGCGAAACAAAAATCAGCTGTTCCATAGATACATTTTCTCGAGTGTCGTTGACATTTTTCTATGGAACAGCTGATTTTTTTTTCGAGATTTTTTTTATGATTTTTTTTATTAGATTTTCATGAATATGTTTTTATTCATAACATTCAAACCTTTTTTTTTTATCTCACCTATGCCGTTCCACTGCTGGGCAAAACCTTAATAAATATAAATATTTAACCTGCAGATATAAAACAGAGCAAATCCCAGGTTAAAATATTCTAAAGGCTGGCCACGTTACCTTGCTATATAGCAAATATAGCAATGCTAATTCCAAATTATGTAGATTAGGTATTCAGGTTTTACATTTCTGATCTGAAAAATGTCTCCTTAATTAGCTGGCACTGCACAAATTAATACCTATCCAAAAATATACGAGCCTTAAACCCGTTCTAATACTCTACATCAAAGTAAATTAGAATAGCCCGTACCTTAGGCCTTTCACATAAAAATAGCCCTTTGTCTAAGGCCCATCCCTTTAGTAAAACAATTTTGAACGACGAAAATTCCTTGTAAAAGATGGTGAATCTTAAATCGTGGATGCTTAGTATCATATTAAATTTAATGCTCAGATTTTGTTTCATTAATTACTGGGATTTCATAATGAGTGCTTTGATTTACTTTACCTGTAAAATAAACTGGTTGGAGGTTGTTGTATAGGTTTTAGAGGATTATTATTCTTTGTTTTTATTTAAGTCTTTGTTGATGAGTTGAAGCGCCAAAAATGATAATTTAATTATAATTTTAGTAAGTACGAGGCTCAGGTTAGATTAGTTTTAAACTTGACTAGATTATAGAAATACAGAAATTCAATACGTATTCGATACCCTTACTTTTTGTGGTAAAATATGAACAAAAGGTTTTGATTTTGAAGTAAGATTAAGTACAGAAACTAGATAGATAGATAAACTTTTTATTGTTCACGCCAGAAATTGCAAACAAAAGGATAATAACACTTAGAACTAGTGCAACAACTGGCGGCCTTATCGCTAAGAGCGATCTCTTTCAGGCAACCTTAGGATGAAGTGGATACGTAATATGAATAGAAAAAAATAGGTAAAAAAAATTTTTAAGTTAAACGGTTTTATGTTAAAAATAGACTAGACTAAAATAAAACCGTGGGGCAAGAAAACCGTGGGACGTGCCCCACGGTTTTATTTTAGTCTAGTCTATGCATATGTTTATAATTCCCACGACTGTATCTATTTTATTATTTTTTGGTTTTTAGTACATTTATCTTAAACATAGCAATGTACGAGTATGTTTAACATAAAACCGTTTAACTTAAAAAGTTTTTTTACCTATTTTTATTTTCTAGTTTTTAGTTTTTATTTTATATAGTACATTGTACTATACTGGTTGAGCACTTTCATTTGATACCCATATTGATGGGATCGATAAAACCTACGTTATCCGCCATTTTGTAGCGACCGCCATCTTGTATTTCAATTTTATATAGTACATTGTATTCTGCTTGTTGAGCCCTTTCATTTGATACCCATATTGATGGGATTGATAAAACCTACGTTATCCGCCAATTTGTAGCGGCGGCCATCTTGAATTTATAATGATAATGAATAAACATAATTGTATTGTCACCAAAATCCAAAGTGTATATAAAATTTCAGATTCATCGGTTGACAGGAAGAGGGTGAAATTTGAATTACTAAATTTGACCCAAGAAAACAAACGGGGTGAGCTAAATAAAACCGTTTAAAAACGGAGTGTGCAATATTCGAGAAAACTGTGTCATATAAACCTACATAAATGTATATACTCAGACATATATTCAAACAAAATACATTCTAATAATATAATTTACTTAAAACTTACCTATAAGATATTGTAATCATAATTTAATGAATAATCCTGTGTCTCCAAGGCCGTAGTACCTTTAGTTATAGTTGTACTAATATAGTATTTGACATATAAAACAGTGCCGCTCTGATTTCCTATTCCAGACACGTAGCCAGGAAGATTTATAATGGTCTGATCGCCCATTTCTAGCTCGGAAGAGACGTTACCTCACCTTTGGGTTACAAATGAGTATGTTACAGCTACATTTACAAAATTACACTGACAATGGTTAGTTTAGTAGTTACAGGGTTGTAATATTCATACACACTCCAACACCCCGATAAAATCTCGCATACGTAGGGAAGTAAGATCCCTACTAATATTATAAATGTGAAGGTAAGTTTGTTTGTTACGCTTTCTCGCGAAAACCGCTGAACCGATCATCATGAAACTTTGTACACATATTCTTGGAGGTATTAGATATAACATAGGATACTTTTTAATAAAAAAAATTGACCGCGGGTAAAACCGCGGGGTGCTGCTAGTATAGTATAAAACTTTGTTAGAGATTTGTTGAACAACTTATTATCTCAAGGTGACGAGCGTAGGTGCTGTGCCGCGCAGGGTCTTGAATTATGCGAGTTCAAAATTCTGGGTGGCGCAGACCTGTTATGGGCAAACGTGACGTTTAACATCAGGAGAGCGATTTGCTCGTCTCGTCACTCAATTAAATAAAAAAAAACAACTTAAAAATTATGTTAAATACGATGCTTAAAATACTTTTACCTTTTCTGCTCTCCAGAAAAATATTATTTTAAAATATTTTAAGATAATTAAACTAAAATAAACAACCCGAAACTTTTAATCAAAAATATAGCAACAAAAGCGTTTCCAGTTTTTATACAATTTTTAACCGACTCCAAAAAAGGAGGAGGTTCTCAATTTGACTGTATGTTTTTTTTTTAGGTTTGTTACCTCATAACTTTTGACTGGGTGAATCGATTTTGATGATTATTTTTTTATTAGAAAGCTGACGCTTCCCATTTGGTCCCATTTCAATTTAGTCCAGTTCTGATAATGGTATCCATGTGAAAACGATATAAGTCTTAAATTTGCATTAGGTACGTGCGCGACAAATAGATGATAACTCAATAGTCGGTCTCTTGAAGTCGGTTTTTGTTTTTTTTTTGTAAAAATAATTATTATGCGGACGTATTCTTGAATGAGTAGGTACGTAGTTGGTGTAATGATATTGCACCAACTATCTAGACTCAAATTAGGCATTCAAGGAACGGCTTCCTCGTTCCTGTCCCTGCCTCGATTTCGTTTACGACACTTTCATACATTTTTAGCACAAGCCGGAAAAGGCCTTTCTTAGAATAAATATTCAGGATATGCTGTGAGCACAGTCTCGCTTTAGCAGGATTTTTGCGGTTGACAAATGTCATGTCATGCTGTGTTTAAAGGATTTCAAGGGTCATCGTTACATATTCTGGGAGAATGTTTATTTTACACCTTATTTTTAGGAAGTTTTAGTGTCTTAAAGTAAAGAATTTGCTTTTGGTTTTGGCGAAAATTGAAGCCGTTCAAACGAGAATATTTGTGCGAAGTTACTTTCACTGATAGCTTTTGTGTAAAGAGATAAGATAAGCAACGAAAAGCGTGAGCGGTTTAAGTATTCGATATAAAATTTATGAGAATGGAATATACGAGTACGTTTACGGGAATAATTATTTTGATAGATTATGGTTTTCATGCGTATAATGTTGCGAGTTTATGGATATTTTTGTTATATTTTTATATTTTTTGTTGGATATTTGTTTTGTATGGACATCAGAGTCTATTGTTCGTAAATGCGTATGGTCCGTAATTATTTGGTTAAGTTACATGTTGGCTCTGAAAATAACAACACAAACTTTAAATAAAATAATTTTGATAGTGATTACAGGGTTATTCAGAAAGGGTATGCTAAGCTGCAAAGAGCTCATAGTACTCATCATTATGAACAACTTTTACTATGGGACCCACCCGGAATTGGCGAAAAAAAAATCAGCTGTTCCATACATTTCGTCGAGTGTTATTGACATTTTTCAATGGAACAGCTGATGATTTTTTCGGGAATTCCGGGTTGGTCCCTTATTAAAAATTGTTCATAATGATGAGTACTATGGGCCCTTTTTACTTTGCATACCCTTTCTGAATAACTCTGTATTATAATAGATTGCAGTGTGCATTATAATAAAACAGAGTTGTTCGAACTCACACTATGTGTCACATTTCTCATGTCAGTAAACGAAAGCTTGTAAACATTTCTTGAAAGCGTGAGTCCAGTTCAATAAATATTTGTATATTTCTACTAAAAGGCTCGTCGATCATTTGATAACATGAAAAAGCTTTTTGTTGTTTTCGTTATTCGCATTTTTGTTGGCTGCCAAACATTTTTGGTAAAATCGAACGTAAACTAATTTTCCTAATTATGAATTTACTTAATTTTATGAATATTGATGATTAATAATATCTTCTGGAAATATCGCAAGGAACTCGAGTAAAGCGCGGCATTATGTTTTTATTTAATTTTATGAATATTGAAGATTAATAAAATCTTCTGGAAAAGTCGATATATCGTACGGAGCTCGAGTAAAGTGCGGTTCTTAGTTCAGGTTGTTGTCAAAATTAATCAAAGCCCATAGGTACTATTTTGTACTGTCACAACTCACAATTTGGTTCTTTCATCCGCTGAGCTCATTCGGCTTAATAATTGGCTGTGACACACACAGATAGACGCCGAAATCTGGCTTTAAAGGTTCTTTCCCGAAGGAGGTTTGAAACCCTAAAAATCATGGAGCTCGAAAATTAAAGGCCAAAGTGACGTCACCTCGAGTTTAGAAAGGTTGTCCGATTTTTGAAGTTATCTTTCAGCTGCTATTTTTTTTCAATATTTTAGATACTTTTGATATAAATGTGATTTTCCAAGAGTTCGAGGGGAGAAACTATCGTATACGCGCCCCCTTGGGTGATAATTTAGAGATGCGGGGTAGATAAGGCCAAATTGCCTTCAATTTAGTATTCCTACTAACTACTTACGGTTAACAGTCAAACAAAATAGTTTCGGAACAAACGAACAATCAATCGTTCCAGGTTTTACAGAATACAATTAAAAATAATTAATAGTTAAAAAAACTAAAAAACACGCTTTGTTTAGTGTATTGTCATCGGTCCTCGATATATCTACAAAGTTTGAAAGAAATCTGACCGTTTAAAGTGGGTCAAAAACGCGCTCAAAGGAGTCGGTTACATACAAACATACAAACATACAGGTGAAGCTAATAAAAGCGTGTTAAAAAAAACCTAAATGTCTAAGAGCGTAGCCACTAACACTTCGGTGAAGCTTATCAATAAATGCGATTTCAAAGTTCCCAACAGGAAACATCAAACCCAGATCTTATCGCCTAAACCAAGGCTCTCTCTGACGGCAAAAATTAATTCCCCATCGCAGACTTAACTTAATTAAGATAATCCCAATTTTTCGCTCATCCCGCAAAACACTCCAAGCTGGTTTAAATTTAAATTTTAAATTCATAAAGTACAAAATCCCGTAGTTGCGAATTCGTATTCGGGTTAATTTAATTCTACCACCGGCCATCAGTGAATATTATATTCCAGTTCTGCTGGTTCTTGTTTAAAAATAAGCTAGATTTCGCTTTGTGAACACTCTTGGCTTCGGGACAAGCTTGAATAAATTATGTCTATCTCTAGCTTGCCCAGAGTCCGACAAGGCAAACTTGTGTACAAATAAGTGGTTTTAAACCGCGATGCAAAAAGAGAGTGCTTATAGTTTGACCGCTATGTATGTGTGTGGGTGTGTGATACCGTAGCTCATAAACAGGTGAACCGATCTGGATGCGACCTTTTTAATTTGAAACAAGATATTGTAGCTGAGTTTCTTAGAAATTTTGTAACAATTAACACGGGAATAGTCACATAAAATTAAGTCGTCTATTAAGACAAGCTCCGTTCACATTCGGTGATATTCATCAAGAGATTCCTAGCGTGACGCGCTCGCTGGCACTGCGGGCCGCGGCGCGTCGCTCGGTTCAGGTCAACGGATTCAACGATGGGAGTTTTTAATTTTTTTTATTAATAGATTTGAAATAATAGGGTTAATGTTTATCCGCAGGTGAATGGATAGATAAACTCTTTATTGTTCTCATCAGAAATTACTACTCCGTACTCTGTAATCTGTTATATTCAGTTCGGAACGTACGGTATGCGTTCGCATAGTTGTGAAATCTGATTAACATATTCGTGTACATTTCTAGGTATACAACATTTATCTACTCGGTACATATGGTCGGTAAAGGTACTTGCCAAGACTGTATCGTAAATTATAAAGCCGGGGTAAAGCGTTTAACATTCTGCTATGCTTATAATGAAATTCCACGTAATTGCTGATTGCATTGCATTACTCTGAACGTTAAACAAAACTAAGTAAATAAAAGTATATTTGAACACGGTTTTATTAAACGGAAATTAACCACAAGTAAAAAGTTTAAAACCTGTAACCTTAATAAAGAAGGAACGGTCAGGCTTCGGATGGGTTGATTGCGAGGGAGCGCTGCCATAGTTCGGAAGGCAAGTTTTATTGTAGGCTCCGATTCTTTGTCATATATTAAAAAGGGGTCATCCATACATTGCGTCATACGTAATGGGTCGAATAAGTGTGATTTATGACACGGGGGAAGGAAGGGTTCTAAGTTTTGTAACGTCACATTTTGAATCTAAAAAAACTAAGTTTTAAAAGCGATTTTCTATAATTATGTAAATTTGCAAAAAAAGTTACGTCACACTGCGAGTGGGTATCACACAAATGTGAACAGCTGTGACCGGAAAGGGGAGGCGTCTAAGAATCATTAATTCGTGTGACGGAATTTGTAGATCAAACCCGCACTTGGCCAGCGTGGTGGAATACGGCCTAATCACCTTTCGATGGTAGATCTGTGTCCCAGCAGTGGGAGGATTAAAGGTTGCATATGATATGAATTTCTGCATGGCCCGCAACAACTGGCAAGCCTTTTGATGGCCTAATAATTTTGACATCAGAGCTTATGAGAATTTACTTTTTCCCATTTATGATGCATAACCTCAAATGATTCGTTCTTTTGTGCTCAGTTTCCTCAATTTTACTTTTCTACAGTTAAATATCATAATAAATCTCGCGCAGATTCCAACAGTAAATATTAACGAACGAAATGCCCTGACAAGCTTAAAACTTTTTGTGCAAAGAGTACTTACGTACTTAGTCTGTGAAAATCTTAATTCATGCGATGTCACAGATATCTCGTAAAACACTGAAATTCAACGTTGGTTTAATTCTGGAACAATTCTCTGTTCAGATTTTGTACCGACGCGATGCTACATACCTTTTATGAATTATTTAATTTAGGGACAGTACCCGGCGATATATTGCACATCGACCTTTGGAAAGAGACAATGGCTAATTTCGGCTTCGTGGAGTATTATCTCTGTCGCACACTACCTCCTAATAGATACTGGACTGTTTGTATTTCGTGCGACAGAGATAACGTTCTACGAAGTCTCTTGTCTCTTCCAAAGGTGTGCAATATTTATCGCCGGGTACTATATACAGGGTTATTCATAAAGGGTATGCTAAGCCGAAAAGGGCTCATAGACTCAGATTGCGTTCACAAACATTCACCAATATGAAAGAATACTTATAAAGCGTCTATCACTAATGTACCAACATTTTCATCAAATTTTATCGCGTCAGTGGAAATTTTGGACAGTAGGTAGAGGCATTCAGTATTAGATACCGTTGTTTAAATGCAAGAGAGTTTAACAAAATCCAAATGAAAATTTCCTGTCGCTCAGTCTAGTTGAAATCAAATATTCAAAACGGAAATTACAAAATTGTAGCGATAGTTTTGTAGCGTTCCGTTTCCCAAATTAACAGTCAGGTATTTTCAAATAAAGCTTTTATACAGGCAAATACTGTAACTTAGAAATTCGTACTTGCTTTTATAAAAGCTTCATTGTTAGTTTGTGATTAATACTCTAAGTACGTAATAGTGACACTAGACTAATTTTGGTACGGTACATTTGGCCCGAAGAGAAGACGGACGGTGAAAAAAAGAAGTGACAGAATGGTGGCCGCGGAACGAAAAGCCATTACATTTTTAAGGCGGCAGTAAGGCACAAGATTGATTACGATGATGATGATGACGACATTTTTTACGAAAACATTAGTGATAACTCTCCAATCACCACAGCCACTATAGTATGAAATAGAAAAAACAACATCTTAATATATATAAATCTCGTGTCACAATGTTTGTCCTCAATGGACTCCTAAACCATTTAACCGATTATAATAAAATTCGCACACCATGTGCAGTTCGATCCAACTTGAGAGATAGGATAGTTTAAATCTCAAATTATAGTCGCAATTTTAATTTATTGCAAATTATATATATACTGATAATTTTTACTATAAATTGACAAGTTAGCATCAACATACTACGGTTGCTATAGTTACGTTACGTCGTGTAAAATGAGAAAATCAAAACGTATTAGTTACGTTTTTACACGTGTCATGTTTCACGTATTCATCGCCACCACTGTACCACGTGACTGCTTTTTCATCGCTCGATCCATAAACAATCGTCTAGACCTTTTTTCACAAACTGTTCTGTAAAATAAGTATGTTTCTTTTTCTCTAAATCAAAACAAATTTTATAACAAAAAAGCGTTTTGCTGACTTTACAAGCATAACAAGGACTTAACAAAAAGTAAATATACTGTCTACTATAATGTGAATAAAAGGCGTTTTTGTTAGGAATCTCAGCTTTCTCTGAAGCAATACATTTGCCGAGTGTACTATTTCACAGTGCTGATAGAAAAGAGGTTTATCCGCCCTCCATTACGAGGAAATACAATATCTCACTATCTGACGCGTCGCACTCACTAACTTGGAGTTAACAAACGATAGGCCCTTATTCACGAAAACGTAATAT
Source organism: Alcis repandata (assembly GCA_949125135.1). Classification (NCBI taxonomy): domain Eukaryota; kingdom Metazoa; phylum Arthropoda; class Insecta; order Lepidoptera; family Geometridae; genus Alcis; species Alcis repandata. Next base: position 9,583,707 of record OX421239.1, on the reverse strand, counting down.
GGCTGTTTGTTTAACTGTCTGTTGTTGATGTTTAAATTATTGACTAGTAAATTTCAAATAGTTAAGTTTTAATAATTTTATAAGTTTAGTTTAGTTTTAGTAAGTTTTTTTATATCGATGCCTTGTCACGTTACGATGAATTATCGTACTAAACATAATTATAAGATGAGTTTCAAAACTTGATTTAAAATATCTAAACGAAACGAAACCACACTTGTATTACATATATAATTTTACATTATTATTATACGTTTTATTTTTGGCCTATCTCTGAGTCTATTCATTTATTACCATTTCAGAACTTAGTCAAACTTCACCAAAATTGGTATCCCGGTAACCGTTTAGCTAGGTTAACTTTGATGAGGTTTGTCTAGTAGAGTAAAGTTTATAACAAAATGTGAACAGCAAGATCAAATTCATCTAGGTATGCGAAAACGAAGAAAGTAGTTTTCAGTCTCATAGGTAACGCACGGGTAAATCAAATCAACAGTAAGGGACAGATTAAGTGTCATAGTCTTAATACGCAATAGACAATAGTGGTCTTTTTTCTGAAATAAATGGAAGTACCTAACTACCCACTCACCTACCTACCTACTTACCTACCCCACCTACCTACCCCACCTACCTACCTAATACATGCCCCGAGGAACTGGTTCAGAGCGCTCATCAACTTGAGTTGGAACATATTTATTCACTATTCCAAAAATAGAAACAGATCTATTACGTTTACGTATTTCTTTTGTTGGTTGTTTATCTCAATAAGGTAAATATTTTCATGTTCAATATTTCGATTCACTTTATTTTTTATTTTTACTTCACTAGCTGCGGCTCGCGGTTTCACCTGCGTTTTCCGGGACAAAAAGTAGCCTATGTGTTAATACAGACCATGAACAACCTTCATTCCAAATTTCATGTACGAGAGTCGTTTCAGCGTTCATTAGTAACAAACAAAATATTTTTACCTTTACAACATATATTAGTAAGATGATCATGCACAAACAGAAAATCAGTAGGTACGAGTATCTGTCATAATGTACTCGTACCTACAAACCTACATTGTACACTCTGTTAAGTTTCATCAAGATCAGCTCAGCCGTTATTGAAAAAGTAACAAACAAAGAAAATAATTCGTTCACAAAATGTCACTCTGTTTTTGTTATAATGTACAGGATTTTATCTAAACCAAAATTCGATTACAGGCATCGATCTAGTTCGGTGATTACAGGGGATATTTAGTGAGTCGGAAAGTCTATTTCTGCGTGAAAGAACCGCTGTAAGACATAGTGTAAACGCCAGTACTGTCTATTTCATAAATAATCTGTTTTAATTTTAGTAAAGTAGTTATTTATTTGCATTTATCTCTACCTGCATCGCAGTTTTATTTTTAATAATTAAACAGCTTTTTTAGTTTTATTTTTAATAATTAAACAAATTTAATAATAAAAAAAATTTAGGGCTTTAAAATTTTTTAAAGAAGATATGCATCATAATTCTAAATCGATTTTTTGTATGGAAAATCCGTGATTTTGGAAAATAATAAATGTTTAAATAATGGAAAATTGTATAAAATATCTAAGATAGATAAACTTATCTATTACGCAAAATTTTATCGGTGGCGACACAGACAAATTCATATTCCACACAACCATACAAAACAAAACTCCACTAGATTTCGGTGGACAAAAACCTTTGACAGTAAAATTCCTACTCACATTTATTTACTGTAAAGATTTGGGTAAAGCGCCGAGAATTGAAGGTTATTTATTGTAAGAAATTATGTGGGATTCGAAGAGCCTTGATTTTAATCTGCCCGGATTGAAAGCGGAACGCGTAAAAACGTATAAGAGGAAAAACGTTGCTTCTTACAGTATCACAAACTTCTCTGTGGAAGTGGCCAAATGTGCGAATTAAACTTGGTATGGAGTCGGCTGTCAATTTTGTTAAGATTATTCGACAGTGGCTCCACTGTTCAACTGTAGAGATATGTTGGTTACACAGCAGCTTTAGATAATATTCTTTGGGATAACGTTGTATTGTCTAGTTCAGTGATGGCTTTAATTTAGTAATGCGGGTTGAAGTGCTTTTAGCAAACAACACGTTTTAGACTCCACAATTAAGAGGTATTTGAGTGAAACTTTCATTTTAAAATTGAATAATTTCGTTAATCAAAGTGGATTTAAATACATTTGGGACATATCATAGAATGCCGTTCCGCTGAAGGTTTTTTCGCCGAACTACAACATAGGGCGTTTTGAAAGGGGTTTCCACAAACACCTCGTTGGGCTGGTAAAGCATCATAAGCACCGCTAGCACAACACAGAAGTACTTTGTGTGTTTTGACCGCTAGTGTAGAAATGTGTCCAAAGTCCATAGCGGGAGTTTTCAGTCTAAACATTCCAACTGAAAACAAGACTGATCGTCTGCTTATTTGCCGCTCTATTAAGGTTATTTACATCTTGCATCTTACTTTCTTCTTGCTTTGCTCCTTTATTACGTAGAATTGGCATCGCTCTATACTCTAAACCTACCTTAAATATTGCATGTTTCTAGAAACCAAGTTCAAAAACTTTCATATCTATCTTATCAAAATTAATGAACCCTCAATGAGCGCTAATAACTAAGTCAAGTCAAATATTTGCACTAGAACGTGTATGAACTTGTCAAGGCGTTCATTAATTTAAGTGTCAAACCATGTTTGTACCAAGGCAAGGTCTTGAGCTATTGTATAATAAGACATGACTTAATTAGCAGTAAGCACCCATGTAAACATCTTATATCCAAAATTGTGGGTGGTGCAGACCTGTTATGGGCAAACGTGATGTTTAACATCAGGCGAGCGATTTACTCGTCTTATAAAACAAATATAATAAATAAATGTGAAGATGTGAGTGAGGATGGTGCCCAGCTAAATGAAGATCTACATTTTCATATTATGAAGGTAAGAAGTGCTGTTCTTAATTCTCAATTGCTAACTTATTCGTTTGTGTATCGCGGTCAATTTGGGAGTATTGGTCAAGTCAAATTACTACTCGAGTTTTTTTTATATTCGATAAACCTAGACAACTACGAACGAAACCAACGTGTGAAGACACAACTTTTGAATATTGTTTAAAGTGTGTTATAATACTTGTTTTAGACTATATAAATTACAAATTACTATATACCTAACTATATCATTTGACAATACAGAATGAACCAATACTGTGGCCCAACCATTGCATCAGCTTCCCTATTTCTATGCAAAAAGTTTGTCATATAAAAACTTTCCAGACAATTCGAGTATCTTTCGCTAGCCAAACTCTGGATCACATCACCAATCATAGCATAGAATAGACCATAGACCATTCCTCTATATTTTATGGCCCATATCACTATTCATTTCGCGGCCCTCCATCTCTATACCGCCTTTATACTGACGTATAAAGGGCATAAATCTCGCGGAATCGCTGCGTTTTTATTGCGGTTTAATGGCGGACGCCTTGCGACGCGTGTGCGGTACGTTTCAGGCCTGTCGTGCACAAGGCTACTTAAAATTGAAACGATTAGTTAATGAGTTAAACTAATCGGCAACGTTACACAGCAAAAATAAAAAGCCAGATAAAAAACAAAAGATGTGCAAAAGCGTTGCCGTAAGTTTTAAATAAAGTTTAAAGTATCGAAAAGTCTTTGTATTCTGCTTGCCAAAGGTCTCCCCCAATTTAAAATGCTTGAAAAATATTTTTCAAATATTTTCTTCCGTAGCTTATTTTAAGGTTTATTTTTACAGCCATGCTAGAACTTACTATATTGTTTTTAGAATTTAAAAAACCGGCTTTTGCTTGCGACTTTTATGCCACCACTAGCTTGCCACTCTTTATATGCGAACTTAGTTAGCAAGTCACCGTGTGTACTACACACGATGCGGAGAGAGATTGCCGCACTAAATTGCGTCTAAACGACTTTTTCTTTATTCCACTTTCTGCGTAAGTTTTTCAGGTTTTTTTTTTTAAATAAATCAGACCTGGATTTACAGTCTGAATTTAGTAAGAGCAATGTGTGAAAACGATTTAAATACAGAGCGAAAAGGAAAGAGTTTGCTAAGCCGAATAAAGCTTATAGAACTCCTCATTATGAAAAACTTTTACTATCGGACCGACCCTGAAATCGCGAATAAAATCAGCTGTTCCATAGACAGATGTTAATGACATTCGACAAAATGTGTGAAACAACTATTTTTTTTTCGTGATATCAATGTTGGTCTCAAAGTAAAAGTTGTTCACACTGATGAGTACTAATGAGCCTTTTTCGGCTTAGCATACCCGTTCCTTATCTTTAATATATATAAATCTCGTGTCACAATGTTTGTCCTCAATGGACTCCTAAACCACTTAACCGATTATAATAAAATTCGCACACCATGTGCAGTTCGATCCAACTTGAGAGATAGGATAGTCTAAATCTCAAATTATAGTCGCAATTTTAATTTATTGCAAATTATATATATACTGATAATTTTTACTATAAATTGACAAGTTAGCATCAACATACTACGGTTGCTATAGTTACGCAATGGCTTTTGACAGGACAACGTCTGTCGAGTCAGCTAGTAACTCTGTATAATTATTAGGTACTCACCTAAAGTCTTAGTAGGTGTTACGATAAATTAATAGTTTCCCTCTATCGGCTTTGAGCGGTTTTCTTTGACTGTTGATATTGTTACATTTTGATGTTAACGAATTCTTACTGCTAAAAATAAGAATAAATATCTTTGAGTACTAATAATTTCGGAAAAAATTGTTTTTAACACGCTTATAGCTTCACCTGTATGTTTGTAACCGACTCCTTTGGGCGCGATTTTGACCCACTTTAAACGGCCGGATTTCGTTCAAACTTTGTAGATATATTGAGGATCGATGACAATAAATTATTATACAAGAAATAAAAAAAATATACTTATAAATAAATTAAAATAATTATATGAAGCTAATAAATTGTGTTTTTGCTCCGAACGCGATTTCTACGATTACTGTTAGCTAAGCTGTGACTCGGTACGCGAATTCTGTGACTACTGCTGGCTAAGCTGTGGTTCCCCACGGCTACTAGTACATATTCTGCTACGTGCCGCGTTTGTCAAAGAGCGATGACAATGCGTGTTTTTTAGTTTTTTAAACTATTCTATATTATTATTTTTAGATCGGGTCATTTTCGATAGTAATTCCATCATGGATGGTTCATGGTGTGGTGGTTTGGTTTTTTACTCGGGGGTCGGGCGTCGGTGGTCGGCACTGGTGATGTACGAGTACGTAGCTAATATTCTTATGGGTGCTACCACGGTTCTCAAATAAATTTCAAAGGATTAACATAATCTTTTTCCCAGTACTTAATTAAGGCATCCTGACTGCAGATTTGTATTAAGTACCAAAGTTGTGACTAACAAACTTAATTTACCGTCGAATTAGCGCGACGATGACGAGGGTGCCGACACCGCTCAGATACTCGTATTAAGTTCTATAATTATATTCTTAATTAGTAGGTCCTTGAATAAAAGTTCTTGACAGGAAAAATGGCTTAACGCTGCTTGCAGTTAAAGACGCTAAATTAACTTCACTGCCTTATTAAAAGTTCTAGTAGTTGTTGATGAAAATTTTTATGTTTGCGTTTGATACGAGTAACTTACCTGAATCAAACTGACGGATTGAAGCAGGTACTGGGAAACAACACATAGCCTTATTCTGAAACTGACTGGCTATTGAATTCGGCATTATTTTAACACTGACGCTGTTGACTATTGTTTAACGCGCTTCGAGTGCCAAAATGAAGCCTATTTCGATTACCACTCTGTTAGACAATAAGGCCGCTGGCTCTCAAGTGAAGCTATACGAATATTGTCGAATATAGCGCTAATTGCGTGCCGATAGGTTTTCAACTTGAGCGTGGTGACTAGCCCGCCACGCACTAGACAGTACTCTATTTTAGCTGGCAGTTGTTTTTCCCTGATTTTTTTTTCCGACTCATTTTGGGATCCTTTCAAGCGGTTTGAAAGATCCAATCACATTTAACTTCTACGTTGAAATTGGCCCTCAAAAAAAGTCGTGCGTCTTCGTAGATTGAACTACAGTTACTCGTACAGTGTGTCTAGGGCATGCTCCCGGGAAATATCGGTACTGGGATTTCCAGATTCTCTCCACAGTACCGGCACTGCATGCCCTAAGTGTATCAGATAACATAATCAACACTTCAAAGCTTCACGAAATCTTCTGAGAATTACCAACAAAGCATTTAGAACAATTACGAGTAAACAGACGTTCAAAGTTCATTAAGATACAAAGTACTGATGTCTATTCAATCCATGTTCCGTGGTTGAAGGATTCGCGAAGTGATAGAAGTTTGGAGCAGTTGCGAAGTTGACTGAGTTGTTGTGAATTGGATTTTGAAAGATGTCAAAGATTAATGGCGTTTCAAACAGGGTTAAAAGGAAAGAGAATAAATCAAAAAGGGGTCGTAGTACTCATCATTACGAACAACTGTATTATGGGGCCAACCCAGGAGTTCGCGAAAAAAAATTAGCTGTTCCATACATTTTGACCAGTGTCGTTAACATTTTTCTATAGAACAGCTTTTTTCGCTAATTCCGGGTTGGTCCCATAGTAAAAGTTGTTCATAATGATGAGTAGATAATAAAAACCTGTTATCATCCTCTTATGTACCATTGACAGAAAAGCGACCTGACACGACGATATCTTTGGTAAATAGGTTAAATAGCAAAGATATATTACCTAAAGATGGAGCCAAAGTGTAACCGCACATGCGACAGCTATATTCTTGAAATAATGCCAGTATAGAAATACTTCCCCATTTTAGGGGAAAATTTTATATAATATTCCGTATCTTTATACTTCACAAAATATAACATTATTTTATAGGGTTATAAAGAAAGGATATGCTAAGCCGCAAATCGCTCAGTAGGAAAAGGTCTAATAGTAGGAAAATTACTACTAGTATACTAATCTACTCATAATTATGAACATCTTTTATTAAAAGACCAATCTTGCAATCGCGAAAATAATGTACCTAATCTTAGTTTTGGGTCAGCAAGAAATATGGAATAGTCCAATAAATATTTTTTGGGTACTATCCTAGGCAAACTTAATTCACAACTTGGCAGCATCAAATCGTAGAAGGCTCACGCAGTAACTATTATTCCTAATCTGTGGTTTGCCCACCTTGGCACGGTTACAGCGACGGGGACAAAAACTGAAATCTCTATCTCTCTTTTTCAACCGTGTTTGGCACTTGCCATCTTGCTCTTTTTAACAAAGTGGCAATTATGGTTCCATCTGTTTAATCTGAGTTAAATAGTCAGTTTCTTTTTCCATGTCAAACTATGGAAAAAAATATGATGTTTTTAACCAATGACAGTTCTGAATTTCCTCCCGAGCGATTTTAATTTCCTGTTCATCAAAGTTACTTCGTTAACATAGTTAGACAGACATGAAAAAAGAAACAGACTGCAGATCGTTTTACTACTAAATGTGATTTAACCAAAGTAGCATTTAAAACTTTCATCGACGACCTGTTTGGCTCAGCGCTAGTATATCCGTCTTATAAGCCAAAGGTCAAGAGCTCGATTCCCGGCAGGGCAAATGTTTGAATAATGAGAATGGCTGCAAGTTGTCCTTGTCTTTGTGTGTGTCCATCCATGGCATCCCCGACACAGGTTAACCTAGTGAGGAGCTATGAGTGTGAAACGTTATTTATCTTGGTATCTACAAGCATCTTTATTTAAATAGCAGTTATGGCATATCAAAAGAAGTTTTTTTTTTTATGTAATTGAGTGACGAGACGAGCAAATCGCTCGCCTGATGTTAAACGTCACGTTTGCCCATAACAGGTCTGCACCACCCAGAATTTTGAACTTGCATATTTCAAGACCCTGCGCGGCACAGCACTGCGCTCGTCACCCTGAGATATAAGTTGTTTAATCTCCCATTTGCCCTGTAATTTCACTGGAAACAATGCCCTTCCAACCGGAACACGGTAATGTTTGCACATTACTGCTTGGCGGTGGAACTGGCAAAGGTGTGGTACTTCCCCAGGCGGGCTCTGCAAAAGAGCCCTACCAAAGTTCATAACATTGGGAGAAATAAAGCTATAGGTGATGATTATGAAACATCTAACCCAAGAAGTTATCACAGCAGCCAGTTATATTTAAGAAAAAATCTCCCTGAGCTTTCTTTTCTGCCCACCCTTTATCTATTCCTCTATGCCTAAAATATAAACCAATATGAAACTAAATTTATTCGCTCACATTCGAATAAACAAAATAATAACGCCAGCCTCGTATTTTCAAATTGAACTACTTTCACAAAAGGTCTAACTTCACACCTTTTCTCAAGTATTTGATCCTAATAAATTCCCTGGACTTGTGTTGCTTCACCCTTTTATTCTGCGATTTCGTTCGAGTTCCATTCTAGTTTGTCTCAAATTTTCTTGAAATCGTTCGTCCCTCCCATATCACTTCATACGCTGTTCGTTCACTACGATAAATTCTTATTTAAGGCTACAGGAAAGAAAATGGTCGCAGGATTTCCAAGGACCCACTGTGGGAGAAAATAAAGAGTCTATTCCGTTCAGCGATTTACTGAGGAATTCATCTCTATTAGTTTTTTCCGGAGTAGGGTGAGTTCACACTATTAGTTGTTATTAGCTAGGCTATACTATGTTGCTATTAGCTTGACGTGTATGTTGCGTATATAGGGTTATAAGGAAAGGGTATGCTAAGCCGAAAGAGGCTCATAGTGTAACATAAACTCATCATTATGAATACTATGGGACCAACAACCCTGAATTTTCAAAAAAAAAAATTAGCTGTCCAATAGAAACATGTCAATGACACTCAATAAAGTGAAAGGAACTGCTGATATTTTTTTCGCGAATTCCAGTTTGGTCCCATAGTAAAAGTGGTTCATAATGATGAGTACTAGGTATAAGCCCTTTTCGGCTTAGCATACCCGTTTCTTATAACCCTACATATATATTTATGTGTTGGCTTAGTTTTAGACTATTTCTAATAGGTTGTGAGACAATAACTACCAGTCCGATTTAAAAAAAAAAACGAATGGTTAGCCACACTGTCCCTGAGTGCTTTAGGCTATATTTGATAGCCCCAAGCCTGCGAGGGCGAAGATCAATCAGCATCGGGTACGAAGTCTCGAGCTACAGCTAGTCATACATTATTTTATAATATGTACCTTTCATACTTCAGTGTAAACGTGGGTTTAGAGCTACGTCGTAGATATTCTACGAAGTAGCGTAGCTTAATCTACGAGACCTAGAAATTACCTTCTCTGAGGTAGTTGTATTATAAATGATTGGTATTTTACTGCAGTCAAGAAGATTACTTTTGATTTAGTTATTAGAGTTACGACGTAGATGTTCTACAAGCGTAGAACAAGCTACGCGCTACTAGTAAATGAAATTCTATGAAATCGGTAAAGCTGTTGAGAACAAGAAGTTAATTATTGCTTCTTTTACTTAGTACTTTAGAAAGATTGATCACGAGTACCAACCATAAAGTAACTAAGTTCGTATAGGCCAGTGCCAGTAGCTAGATAGACCTGGTATCAGAGTTTTTAGGCCGTCTTAAGCCTTCTGACATACACGGCGGTTCTTGTTAAGGGACAAACAGCCGGAACTTATTTTGATTTAAAGTATCATCCAAGCCGCTGTAGTGCTCAGTTGTAAATGCCACTCGCGGTCACTCATCTGCACACTGAACTATTTAACAGCCATTAGCAATCGCCATTGAAATATCCCACATTACCCCTAAATACATAAGAAAAATGCGCCTATCACCCCGTCCTTCCGCAAGGGCGCAACCCATACAAACTGGCAGCTAATGTGCGAAGGGATGCTGTGACGTCATTAATCTACCCGCGACAGTTTGTAAGAGCACTCTAGTGACAAGTTGTTCGGCCGCTAATGGCTGGGTTGGCAAGTGCCTATCTGTTGGATAAGTATGTGGTACTTATGAAGCAATATTACTTATTTATAAGCTGTTTTAACAATCCTTTAACAAGAAATAAGTGGTTTAATATTGATGTTACAGTAAAGTTTTACACTCGTAGCTCCCCACTAGGATATCATGTGTCGGGAATGCCATGGTACACACACAAAAACGAAAATGACTAGCACCCAGACCCAGAACAAATATTTTTAAATTCATCATTCAAACATCTGCCCAGCGGGGAATCGAACCCAGGACCTCAAAGAATCGAATATTTTTACGTTAATTTTTGTAATAAAAACCATGACGATCATACAAAAACCTTAATCTTAGAAATTGTAAACAAACAACTCATAACAACTATAAGTTGCAAAAAATAAAAAAATATGCAAAAGATTTTAATTTTCAAGCAATCTACGAAAAGATGTAAAATCTGCCAGCAGCACCTTAATTTATATGCCGACAAGTAAAAAGTCTGCTAAAACCACAAAAAAATAAGCCATAACCTCAAATATTTAAACAGAGTACATAATTGACGACGGACTCGTGGTCACACCGTTTTGCTACACCAGTGTGACTAGGTGACTACGAGTAATTTATATTCCTCGTGGTTACACTACTTAGCTTTCTAGCACTTCGCCGGCCGCTGCCGCGGCACGCTCGCTACGCTCGCTCGGCTCGTGCGTTGTTTTTCATGTTCTAACATAACCTAACCTATTAATTTATTCGTCCAGTATCTTGCAATCTCAATCCTTTTCAGAGTAGTGTAACCACGAGGAATTTATATTACTCGTAGTCACACTGGTGTAGCAAAACGGTGTGACCACGAGTCCGTCGCTCTTAATTCAAGCAAACCCCAAGAAAAAGAATTCGCGAAAATCTTGTTGAAGCTTTAACTTGGAATTCTTTCTACCAAAACAAAGCGTTCGTATTTTTACTCGTGCGGTTTAAATTCCGTGAGAAATTTTAATTTAACTGGCCACAGCGACGAAAAACTTAAAAGTAAAATAAATGTAGCTCTCACAAAAGAAAAACTCGGATAGCTTTGTCAAAAGAATTGTGGATGAAGTTTTACAGTATAAAAAAGAGTCACGCTTATTTTAACAATGCGAAAATGCATCTTATTTTCTCTTTCACTCACTATCTATCTCTTTCTCTCTTTTTGTTTCGTTCTTTATCTCCCGGTTTGTGCCCATTTGATTGTTGCCCTTTTACGGCTAAAACGATCTTGATGAATTTTGTTCTAGTATCAGGAGTGTGAATGTGTAAATTTAGTATGTCTATAGGGTTATTCATAAAGGGTATGCTAAGCCGAAAAGGGTTTACAGTACTCATCATAATGAACAACTTTTACTATGAGACCAACCCGAAATTCGCGAAAAAAAAAATTAAAAAAAAATCAAATGACACTCAACAAAATGTATTTCCATACATTTTGTTGAGTGTCATTGACATTTTTATATGGAACAGCTGATTTTTTTTTCTCGAATTTCGAGTTGGTCCCATAGTAAAAGTTGTTCATAATGATGAGTACCTACCTACTATGAGCCTTTTTCGGCTTAGCATACCCTTTATGAATAACCCTATATACTTAATGTGTTAAACTAAAGTTTAAGGTCAGTGCAAATAGTGTGTAAAAGTGAATATGTGTGAATGATATAGGATTGTAGACACATATTTATTTGCATGTGAAAAAACTACATTTCTGATTAAACCGTGGGAGTTATAGGAGAAAGTTGGGAAATGAGATGTTTAGGGTAAATGACACATGAATGGTAGTAGAAAGGACCCTACTAAGGATTGTATGTAAGGGCAACTCTATCTAAATATTACGGTTTAGTTGGTAGTTTACTTTCAGTTGCGAACTCAGACATCAGAGACTAACTACCTGTTTATTCGAATTTATTCATATAATTAGACATGTTTCGGTATTTTTAACCGACTTCAAAAAAGGAGGAATAAAAATTAAATTATTAATAATAATTTTGGATTCTAAGAATTCAAAATTCTTGGTGGCACAGACCTGTTTATGGGCAAACGTGACGTTTAACATCAGGCGAGCGATTTGCTCCTCTCGTCTCTCAATATCATAAAAAAAAAGGAGGAGTTTCTCAATTCGACTGTATGTTTTTTTTTTTTTTGTTACCTCATAACTTTTGACTGGGTGAATCGATTTTGATGATTCTTTTTTTATTAGACAGCTGACGCTTCCCATTTGGTCCCATTTAATTTATTTTAGTCCAGTTCTGATAATGGTATGCATGAGAAAACCACATAAGTTTAAAATTGCATTAGGTACACATGCGCGACAAATAGATGAATAACTCAATAGTCAGTCTCTTGAAGTCGGTTTTTGTTTTTTTTTTTTTTTGTAAAAATAATTATTTTATCAAATCTCATAAACTATGCTAATATAATTTAAACGACGTTTTTACGCGAATTGTTATGCGATGCACAGAGCTCTCAATTTTATAGCTAGCATGGTTTTTTATAGCCAAGAAAAACACGATTCTAGTCTTTAAGACCTATTCATCAAAAATACTGAAAGAAAGCCACTTCGATTTATCGGTCGGATAGTTAATTGCTAGAATCACTTATCTTTTATAGCTCATCACGAACAAATTAAAACAGCGATTCTATATACCTATTAAGGGTAAGCTTTGGAAAAGAAATTGCAGAGATGGCAAGATACAGGTTTTATAGAAAGGTTTTTATGCTAAGCCAAAAAGGGCTCGTAGTATTCATCATTGTGAACAACTTTTACTACGGGACCAACAGCTCAAATCAGCTGTTCCATAGAAAGATGTCTGACACACTACAAAATGTATAGAACAGCTGATTTTTTTTGGCGAATTCCGGGTTGTCTCATAGTAAAAGTTGTTTATAATGATGAATACTACGGGCCCTTTTGGGCTAGAGTTTAGAGTTGACCTAATATAGCACTGTGATCCGCATGCAACCCTTAAACACTGAAGGTCCTATACAGTGCCTATACAGGTATACAGGCAAGCTGAGATACTTGGAACATAACTTAACATCTATTTTACGACTGTCGAAAATTCACAAAAAGTCAGTTACCGAAGTCATAGTCACTGTAAAAAAAGAAAAGAACACAACAAAAAGTTCAATGACCTTATACAAAATAAGTAGAACATCGTTTTTTTGTGAATTTTCGGAATTCAAAAGAACTGAAGGAAGATAAGTCCTATAAAGTTAGATCTTTTATGTGACGTGACATTGTTTGCAATAAACCGTAAAGTGTTAAAGTGCGCTTGAAATCTGTCCCAGAGTAGAGAAAGACCGTAAACAGACCCTCAAGTATAAATCTGAGGATAGCCCGGGAACAAACTCCTATCTGTCCCCATTTGGGGACAAGTATGTGAGGACAGAAAAGACCGGATTTCGAGCAATATCAGATAAACCTAGAGAAACAGATGGAGTACTGCGTTAGATTTGGATGAAGCCAAGAACTCCTCTACTTTCTCGTGTACGTACACAAGCTCTACAGTGTTGAGAGTATTGGAGTATTGTAACGTCAAGTACGACTTGTTTATGAGCAAAAGTAGAGAAGTTCTTGGCTTCACCCAAATCTCACGTAGTTCTTAACGTTATCTACGAGTATCTCTCTAACATTGCTCTAATAAGGCTGCCTGGAAGAGATCGCTCTTAGCAATAAGGTCGCTAGTTGTGGCAATAGTTTTAAGTGTAATTTCTGGTGTGAGCAATAAAGAGTTCGTCTATCAATCTTTCTAATAGGTTTTTCTGAGAAGCAATGTAACTCTTTGCAGTGAAACTGTGTCGTCTCTTCGTATCTGCTCCGTGTTTGCTACAGAAATAAAGTATTTAATTAGAGCAATCTTAATTTGTTCAGGAAGCTTCTTTGAAATTGTTCTCGAGCTTTTTCTGCCCGTGGGATTACGAGCTCGTGCACAATACGTTTAAGTAATTTAGCATTCTGAGAATTAGGTACTAGAATGTTTTAGTAAAAGTTTAAAAGCTCATTTTGTTTACACGGTGTTTTGAATTACAATCAGGCTGAATTACTCAGGGCGTGTTCACGTTATATTTCTAGGTAAGATGCGATGTGTCACGCTCGTAAGCCCTCTTTGAAAAAGATCACAGGATGTGATTGAAACCATATGATAGTCGGAGTATCCGAGTCTATAAGACGTTAGTCTGAATGATCCAGTTTAGACTCGCGCTAAGAGCTCACGGTACGGCTCTGCTTCCATTCGTCAGAAGTAACAACCTCCAATCATTACATTTTACAAAAAAAATACTTATTAAACCTGCATACCGTCTAGAGAATAAATTGAACGGCGTATGTGAATCCACCAACCAGCGGTAAGCCAGAGTACCTTATAAGCCAGAGGTCCCGGGTTCGATTCCCGGACTGGCAGATGTTTGAATGATGAATTGGAAAACCTGTTCTGGGTCTGGGTGTTAGTTATCCTTGTCTTTGTGTGTGTTTCATGGCATCCCCGACACAGGCTATCCTACTGGTGGAGCTATGAGTGTGAAACGTTTATTTATGAACAAGTTTTACTACGAGACCAACCCATAAAGATATTTATTATTTATTGTAAGATATATACTATTATTGACGTGTAATCTGATACATTATGAAATAAATACAATAAACAAAATTCCCAAAAAATCAGCTGTCCCATAGAAACATGAAGATTTTTGCCTAACAATTTCAAAGTTAAGTCACGCGAAACGGAGACTACCTCACTACGTAGGAAACTTGGCTCCATAATTAAACATCCTCAGTTTAGAGAGTAGGAAAGTTTCCAAAGACGATGTCGGGAATAGTGAGTGGAGGGGAGTCGAAGTATAGGAGTAAAGAAAAGGAAGTTTTACTCTGACAAATCTCATATTAAAGGTCAGACGTTGTATGTTTTTTGGATGTTTGTTGTTGGATGTTTGTTGTTCAATCATTGTGCTTTTTGAATCTGGATGAGATTTAGTATAAAGATAGCTTGTTTTTTTATTTATTTTTTTACCTATGCTGTCCCACTGCTGTGCAAAGGTCTCTCCCAATTTTTTCCAGTTCTGTATCCTGGATGGACATATAGGCTGCTTGGGCAAATCCCGGAAGATGCGAGTAAAACCGCAGAACGTAGCTAGTCCTACTAATATTATAAACGTGTAAGTTTGGGAGTATGTTTGTTGCTCTTTCACGCAAAAACGGCTGAACGGATTTACATGAAATTTGAAATGGAGGTTGTTCATTGTCTGGAACGTACTTTTTATCCCGGAAAACGCGGATGATACCGCGGTGCGTAGCTAGTAAAACATAAATCATTTCTTTGCTGCAAAATATTCGCCATTTATGTGTCCCTTAATACGTCCCACACGCGGAATACCGTCGTCTACATTTAGCATTGAAAGGCCTTCTGTCAGTCAATTTGACAGCTAGACTTATGGATAAGTTAGGATACATTAGATGTCTGTAGAATAAGTACATTCTGGAACATTATTCAAAGAACGCTATATATATGTGTATATACGATATATGACACGTGTCTAATTCTGGCCTCTACATCACATTTCTAATTTCTAACCACAGAAAAAAATATCTTGAAAATATTGTATGAGCCCGAATAGGGCCACAGACCTGATTCAAACTAAAGTATTAGTAAACGAAGTCTTTTTACAAGATTTTATTTAGCTTGCCCTGTTTCATTTTTGGGTCAAATCTTACAACTGAATTATGAACCACTTTCCAATGTCCGATTGAGCTAAAATTTAGTATACCTGTGTAACTCCGACAATACTCCCGTAAAAGCGTGTTTTTTAAAATATTTTAGTTGAGTAAAACTCTCAACTTTTAAGTTGTATTCATTGAATAACTCCATCTTAAGCGTCATTTACATTTAGCTGTTACAGTTCTGCAGAAACTGTCCGAAATATTGCAGTGATAGCATCATTGGCAGTCATCGATCAAGTATATGGCAGTAAGTGTTTAGGTACATACTGCTCTTTCGTCTATCTGCCGCCGTGCGCGCGTTGCAGATTCCGGTCGAATCGCTTCCTTTGACATCGGCACTAAAAAATGGTAATTTGGAGTTCGGAGAGCGCCGGGCCGCAGCGGCAGGGACACGATAAATGACCCATGCTCGCACTTACATGCTCACTTTCGTGCTTACTGCCGTGGAAGTAAGCTGAATATAAATGCGGCATAACACTTTAACTTCAACTTTTATTCATGGCTTCTGCGGAGTTGCTGCAATTTTGCTATTGTCTTGTGTATTGGAGTCTTATCGCGAAGAGCGATCTCTTTCAGACAACAAGACAGGGTGTTGTGGATTTGATCAGTGTTGTTGAGCAGTGGATTTGTGCTAATGATTAGTATAATCTGGAGGATAGTGTTCGGGATCTGACTTCAGTGTTTTAAGTTTTTTGTGAAAAGAACTTCACGTGAACGCTCGGTAGAATCAAGTAGAGTCTTCAAAGAGTCAATCTTATTTATTCTTGATAGATCTTGATAGACCTATAAGGACATACAGAGGACATCACAACATGTATATTGTATAAGTTTGAACACCATTTGAGTGTCAATTCTCAGATACAATGGAGTCTGTCATTAAATTTGAATCTCTGTTATTGTAACTAATGTATTATTATACAAATAAGGGATATTTTGCATTGTGGTGAACTTGTGATTGACATGGGGAATACGACAGTGATAAGGGTAGTACAAACATAAAGAACGCTGTTCTATAGTAGATACAATGTTATATACCTATATTGCGTTGCGATCTGTTGTGTAGGTATATTATACGAGCTCAGATCAAGTAGAAAGCAGATATAGTGCCACCTTAGATCCTTGTGAAGCCAAAAAAACTACCCTACTGCCCGTATACGTATACTTCAAGCACATATTGACGCATAAAAACTACCCTTTTTACTACTTATTCTTCTTGTCCACGTTCTCTGAGCTGTAAGAATTGACGATTGATTCGAGTAGTTCTTATGCCTCAATATGTGCTTGAAGTATACGTACACGGGCAGTAGGGTAGTTTTTTTGGCTTCACCTGGATCTAAGGCAGCATTATATCTGCTTTTTAACCGACTCCAAAAAAGGAGGAGGTTATCAATTCGTATGTATATATTTTTTTTTTTTAATGTTTGTTACCTCATAACTTTTGACTGGGTGAATCGATTTTGATGATTCTTTTTTTATTAGAAAGCTGACGCTTTCCATTTGGTCCCATTTCAATTTAGTCCAGTTCTGATAATGGTATCCATGAGAAAACCATATAAGTCTTAAATTTGAATTAAGTAAGTATTAAGCATTTTTGTTTTGTAAAAATAATGTTCTTGTTACTTGATCTGAGTATACGAGCAACTTGAAACTTAATTACTGTGGTTTGGTTCTATTTGGTTAACCGCATTTGTAGATTGTTAATCAAGATTATAATCGGATTGAGTAGGCTTTTGAGGCCACTTAATACTTGTATCGATCTGGTTATATCGAGACATGTAGGAGTAGTCAACCTACTGCTAACTCTGGTACTGTGTGTCCCATCAAACTGCATAAAACAAATAAGTAACGTTTCACACTCATAGCTCCCCACTTGGACAACCTGTGTCGGGGATGCCATGGAACACACACAAAGACAAGGACAACTAACACCCAGACCTAGAGCAGATATTTAAATTCATCGTTTAAACATCTGCCCGGCCGGGAATCGATCCCAGGACCTCTGGGTTGAAAGCAGATATTCAGAAGAAAGAAACGTAGGATGTTTAGTGTCTTTTTGGGACAGGATACGAAGATCGAATAACAGCATACTGCAGTGTCTGTCCGATAATTTGTGTTGTCCAATATTTAGGTTCTGTATCTCTGTCCACCAGAACAAAAACCGTTAATAATTAGAATGTTAGTTTTTATTGTATTTTTGTATGGGTTGTATTATTTTTTTATGCTTTTGAGTCGAGCCGAGAGCTCGAGTTTGAACGAGACGAGCAAATCGCTCGCCTGATGTTAAACGCCACGTTTGCCCATAACAGGTCTGCACTGAATTAAACGATTTTATTCTTATTCACCATAATAAAACTTCTCTACATTTTATTATTATTTTACACTTTTTTCATTTTTTTATATTTTTCAATAAATATATTGATTTTCTTAATTTTTAAATTTTTTCCAATCTATATATATAAAAATGAAACCCGTTTTCCTTGGTCACGGCATCACGCGTGAACGGCTGGACCGATTTCACTAATTCTTTTTTTGTTGTGTTATTTACTGTCAAGAGAAGGTTCTTATGACATAAAAAATTAAAGAAGTTGACCGGAACATTAGAAAATTGAGACTATTCAAATTCAATTTTCATAGTTAAGACAGGACAACGTCTGTCGGGTCGGCTAGTATAGAATATAAAAAACTTAAAAACTAGAGTGCCGCTGGCAGCGGGGCAGGGCCCAAGCTACCGGTGGTTAAGGCTGCAGAGCGAGGAACCTCACTCTGCAGCCTCATTTATTATTTTATTATTATTATAAATGTGATGTCGCGGTCCCGGTTTACTCGTAGAAACTCATTACGCAGTGCATAGTTAGTTTTAAACTGTGACGAACTGCACGGAACAGAAAGAAGCACTAATTACTGTTTTAATTTCCGGATGCTCAACGTATTTTTCAGACTACCGGCTACATTATATTTAACAAATGCATATAACCTTTTATGAATTCTACTACTACATACTTTCTACTTATTATGAATGTGAAATTTTCGTGTTTTGGATGTTTTTACTCAAAACTGACTTAACGAATTTTTGTCTGCATTGAGGTAGCTTTTACCTATTTTAATTTTGTCCATTTTTTTTCATGTCGATACTTTTACACTAGATTTCCGCAAAGGTTAATTTGTATCCCGGAAAAATGATCAGCTAAATAACGGGTCAAACCGTGGGGAGCAGCTAGCAAAGAAAAAGAATATGAGCTGTATGCAAGGTTACACAAAAAGGTGTATGAAACAAAATGTAAAAAAAAATTACTTAAATGTTTTTTCAGTTATAAAAAATAAAATAACTCATTTAATATCATTGTAAGCCAGTGATTGTGGCTTTATAGCGAACATTAGAAAGACATAAAGCGACAATGAAGAGAGTAATTAGTGAAGACTTTTTCAAGTCTCGAAGTTTGGGCTTCTTTGTAAAGTTAATTACGGACATAAAATGTAAAAAGAAGCTATTACAGTGATACTAACTCAGTCTTAATAACTGTTCTACTTTGTGATTGAGTATTGGACTATCTAAAAGGGTATGTTAAGCCGAAAGGGGCTCATAGTACTCATCACTATGAGCAACCCTGAATTTGAGAAAAAAAGCCAAGCTGTTCCATAGCAAAATGTCAATGAAACTCGACAAAATGTTTTGAACTGCTGATTCTTTTTTCGCGATTTCGAGATTGCTTCGATAAGAGGTGTTCATAACTATGAGTACTATAGGACCTTTTCGACTTAGCATACTCTTTCCTTATAACTCTGTGGTATTGGATTTTGCAAATAATTAGAACACGCGGAAATTGAGTCTAAAACACAACTTCGTTACAAACAGACTCTCGTTCGCGTTTATTCCGCAGTAATAAACCTGTAATAAAGCTGGTTTAAAGATTTAAATGGTAGAATGGATTAAAATCTCTGCAGTTGACGTGTAAAGCCACGGGGAGCTGCTATAAGCAAATATACCTACTGAACCCAGGCGCGGATCCAGGATTTCGTTCAGGGAGACAGCTGCAACGGCAATTGTGTCGACCTGTTTTTGGACCTATCATTCTACTATGAAAACTAACGTGGTCTTCAAATATTTTGTGACGTGAGTGATCCCTCGTTAAATATAACAAAATTCAATCTGAACACCGAAGTCGGATCTTGATCAATTAATCTGTACAAAAAAAAAGATATTTTTTTGTAAACACACGGAGTGAGGGTTCGAGGGAGCAATTGCCCCCGTTGCCCCTTTCCCTTTAATCCACGTCCGACTAAACCCCTTCAGCCTCGGCCCTTTGAGTGGGGAGTGTTCGTGATCAAGTACTGAACCCTTCATATTGGCAGCAGTAGGCGTCCAGACATTGTCGTTACTACTGCTAGAATCACTAAACTTGTGGAGATAACATTTAGCTATTAGTTAGTCAATAAAAAAGATTGCTTGTCTGTAAAGTCGGTTGACGGACGAAAGTTTAACGTGACAACGTTAGATTGCATACTAACCAACAATGACAACGTTACAATGAGCGTAACGGGACACTTTTTCGTGCGTGCACCCGGCGTTCATCGATTTATTAGACGTTGTTACGTCAATAAGTAAGTAAGATTGGATTGGCGCTTGAATGCTTCTGCTTGGCGATTGTTACAGGACAAACAACCGGGGCCTCCAAACAACCCAGTCATCTGATCCGTGTCATTTTTCGTAAGTCCAGTCTTGCACTAATCAGGTCTAGTCCATCGGGCCTTATCATTTAAATGACTGCTAATTGATTTTGGAGAATTTTGACCGTTAAAGTAAGCTTCAAGTGTCAAAACGTAGCTGATTTCTATTAACAGTCGGTTAGACAATAAAGCTGCAGGTTCGACTCACTACCCCACCACGACTAACAATTTCACTGACCCAGCTTGCCACTCTTAACCGCGCAAATTAACTCGTTAATTTTAGAACTATCGCAAGCCGCAGCACGGCACTATCCGGCTAAACATTGTTTGTTTGGCCTGACCTGCGAATATGTGCCGTCTAAATTTCACCAGCTCTGCAAAGTGGCTCTTTGTTTGCCGCCGAGAGTGCTTCTCGTGTCGCCTGACCGGAGCAAACAATGGGGACATACGGCTGGGCTGTGTTGGTAGCCGAATGCCATGGAATTTGTACTCGTAAGTATACTGGGTTATAAGGAAAGGGTATGCTAAGCCGAAATAGGCTCATAGAAAGCAAAAGTAAAAAAACAATAAAGCAACAGAAAATAATAAGACAAACTCAACATGTCTTGGGAGTTATTAGAATTCTAAGATGGGCGATATGTTTCATAGTCCTAAAACCTATATTGTAAGACACGTGTTCAAGAATTGTAGCAAATAGCAGTGAAATGAAGCGTTAAAGTTTGGATGGAAAAATCTGAAACACCAACCCCTTTTTTTAGACTCACACAAAATCTCAGGTTAAAAGCTAGTGAAGGTAAGTCCCTCAAACTCCTGACATCTAAGTATAACGCGGTCTGACAAGCACCTTGCCGCGTCTAACTAAGCCATGTCAGCTGAAAGTGAGTGCATTTCCCTAACCGACGGCGTCATATCGTGCTCCTAAACCGAGCACGTGAACTTCGAGGCACGTCTTGGGCTTTTGGGCTTTCTTCTCCACTTTGGGAATGACAGGTTCAATTAGACACTAGCTGTGTAGTTTCACCCGCTATACTCGCCCGTGGTTGTTAGTTGTCCTTGTGATGCATTGTGTGTATTCCACGGCATCCCCGACACAGGGTATCCTAGTGGGAGCTATGAGTGTGAGTGTGAAACGTTTATTATACTGAAGGAATCGTTAATAAGATATAATGATAAGAAATATGTAGAATGTAGCATGTGTTTCCTGCAATTGTCTCCTGTGCTGACACGCCTCTTTCGTCTCTCTCTTGAGGCTGGTAAAGTGCCGAAGTCGTGGAAGCTTGCCAATGTGCAACCTGTGCCTAAAAAAGGTAGTCGTGCCGACCCTGCCAACTACAGGCCTATCTCGGTCACGTCCATACTCTGTAAAACTATGGAACGTGTCCTTAACAACAGGCTCCTGGCGTACCTAGAAGCAAATGACCTCCTCAGTGACCGGCAATACGGATTCCGCCGAAACCGGTCCACTGGTGATCTTCTAGCGTACGCCTCGTATATCTGGAGTGAGGTCATCGAGAAACATGGAGAGGCGCTCGCCGTTTCCTTGGATATCTCGAAGGCTTTCGACAGGGTTTGGCATGACGGCCTTATAAGTAAGCTTTCCTCGTATGGTTTGGCCGCCGGTCTTGTTGCGTGGATTTCGGACTTCCTGCGGGATCGATCGATTCGAGTAGTCATTGATGGCTGCTCGTCCGATCGAATGGATATTAATGCCGGTGTTCCCCAGGGTTCGGTGCTCTCTGCGACACTCTTCCTGCTGCATATTAACGATCTGCTAAAGCCCGGTATTTTTGGGTATGCAGACGACAGCACTGTTGTAGAGAGCTACATTTCTAACGCACGGGCCAGTGGTCCTCAAATCCAGGCTCTGAGAGAGGCCATGGTCGAGCGCATGAACTTGTCCCTTAAGGCTGTCTCAGATTGGGGTGATGCCAATCTGGTCAAGTTTAATGCGACTAAGACCCAGGCGTGTCTCTTCTCCGCAAAGAGGAGCCCATTCCAACTGGCTCCTACTTTCCGTGGTGTGTCCATTCCGACAGTTAACAATCTTGAGCTCTTGGGAGTTACTCTGACGTCAACCCTCAACTTTGGCTCCTATATTGAGTCCAAGGCTCAATTGGCTGCCAAAAAGCTGGGTATCCTTTCGAAGGTGAGGCGGTACTTTATGCCGGAACAGCTGCTGTCACTATATATAGCACAAGTTCGGTCGTGCATGGAGTACTGTTCGCACCTTTGGGACGGATCAGCCAAATACCAGCTTGAGGCGTTGGAGTCCATTGAGAATCGTGCCAAAAAGCTCATAGGCAAAGACTCACTTGTTCGGACTAAGCTCCAGAGTCTCGTGCATCGCCGCAAGGTTGGTAGTCTGTCGGTATTCTATCGGATACATTTCGGGGAGTGTGCGTCAGACCTGCATGCCCTTATTCCCTCTAGCCCATTCTATTATCGGACCACAAAGGGCACAAAAAAGCGACATCGTTATATGGTAGATATACCAAAAACTCGTACGAAACGCTTTGATTCCACTTTTATTGTGCGCACTGCCAGAGTGTGGAATACTTTGCCCGAGTGGGTGTTTCCCGATAGATATAATTTGGGTGTCTTCAAGTCGCGAGTGAATCGGTTCCTTCTAGGCAAGCGTGCTCCATCGTAGACCGCATCATTGCTTACCATCAGGCGAGATGGCGGTCAAACGCAAGCCTATAAATGAATAAAAAAAAAAAAAAAAATGTGTGTAAATTAAAAGTATAAGCTCCATACCAAGTTTTATACAAAACAATTTAGGCTTTTTTGCGTTATTGAATAACAGATATACAAACTCCTAAACATCTAAACTTACACATCTAAAATATTAAGAAGATTCATTTATTTGTTTATTTACATTTCAATTTTATATTCTTATAAGAAAAAAAAACAGTTCATTTATTTAGTTCTGGTTAGAAAAAACAATAGTGGCTCCACCACTCGCCGCTATCTCTACAGTTGATCAAATTGTAAATAGACTATCTCCTTAAGTCACATTGATTGAGCAATTAAATGCAAATCCGGATAACGGACTGATATGTCAAGATAGGAGCATGTAGCAAGATATCATCTCGAGCAGATACGCTAGATCTGCATAATCTTGCAATACAGATGCATAGACTTTAGAGTTTAGACCTTGCAATTAAAGTTGTTTGCTTTTTTTAAAGATTTATGTTTAACATGAACGATTTAGTGTAGAGTGGTGCCGCGTATTTGGCCGCCATGTGGCGTAGCACTACAGCTACATAGTGTAACCTATGTAGCTGTAGTGCTACGCCACATGGCTGTAGTGTCACGTCATGCATAATGTAGTGCCACGTCATGTAGCTGTAGTACTACGCAATACGTCTGTAGTGCTACGCCTTGTAACAGTCCTGCTACGCGACGCAGCTGTAATGCTACGTCACATAGCTGTAGAGTGATTCTGCGTCTTTATGACTTTATTAGTAAAAGGCCACTCCACTTTTCGCCACCTAGAAACATAACAATAACTTAATTTACTATTCATAATTTTATTATTCTAGAAAAATATCGTAATATTAACTGTTTGACTTTAAATCAAGCTCAAAAGCAATAAGGCTACGTAAACAATCGTTTTCCATTAAGTACACCCTGGAGTTAAAATAATGGGGCTTTAAATATTTGGGGCTGTCGTTCGGACGTAATTCACTTATTGGTGTGCGATGTAAATTAAATAACGCAATTGGAATGTTTTGCATGTGCTCATTCGATTGTTTTGTGCGTCGGTGTGCTTACATTTGAATTATTTATTTATTTTTAATTAGATGCTCACTGTGCTTACAGCGAAGCCAAAGCGCACAACAAGCCAGAATTACAAAAAATATTGTACATACAATTAACAATAGGTATATAACTTAAAACAACTATACATAACAATAGGTATAGGCATATAACTTAAAACAACTATACATAACTTAAAAAATTGTCACATAAACATAAAAAACAATTAAAATTTTAGTTATTGTTTGCTGGAGGCGTAGATCTATTTATCAGTTACTCGTAGTAGGACGAAAGACTTCCACTCTAATGAATGTCGTTTCTGTTTCTGGCAATTTTTCAATGAATTCAACTTAATTTTTTTTTCAAGCCAGAGTTGTGTTGCCATACAATACTTGATAAAGTCAAATACAAATTTTTAGTATAAGTAAGTAAATCATTTTATTACTATCGGGTATTTTATTACGATTTCATAAAAAGTACTTGTCAATTCTTTTATAAGTTTTTGTAGTTAATGTATTCGTATGTCAATAATTTCAAAATACAATTATGACTATGGCTTCGAATTTCGCCATCTATCACCATTATCAATATTATTAATTACAAGATCTTTTTATATATAAAAAAAAAGATTTTTTATTCTTTTAAACCAGTTATTTCATCAAAAATAGCGCAATCTCAATTGTATCTACCCTAGACACTCTTTACACAAATTAGGCCTTTCGAGGCGTCATTATTATTCTAATTAGTATCATAACCGTATACATTTACAACGATTATTACATATTGTACTAAAATGTAATAGCAGCCTGCCCATTTTCATAATTACATCATTAAGTTGCATAACTTCGTGTAATTTGCTCACCGAAGTGGAGGGATGTTAAGAGGATCAGGAGAGGGATTCTGGGCCGTTCGAGGTTATCTCGGTCAAGGGTTGATTACACGTAACGAGTACACTGAGAAAAAAATCACCTAAAGTACGGAGCATAGTGATAATCATCAAAAAGTACGATGATAAGCACCAATTTTTACGGTGACAACTATCAAAATATATGGTTGTCATCGTTAAAACTAGTACCAGCACCAGTTTTTAGGGTTTTTTTTTTTTTTTTTTTATGTAATTGAGTGACGAGACGAGCAAATCGCTCGCCTGATGTTAAACGTCACGTTTGCCCATAACAGGTCTGCGCTACCCAGAATTTAAAACTCACAGAATTCAAAACCCTGCGTGGCATAGCACTGCGCTCGTCACCCTGAGATAATATAAGTTGTTTAATCTCCCATTTGCCCTGTAATTTCACTGGAAACAATGCCCTTCCAACCGGAACACAGTAATGTTTGCACATTACTGCTTGGCGGTGGAATAACTGGCAAAGGTGTGGTACTTCCCCAGGCGGGCTCTGCAAAAGAGCCCTACCAATACACTAACCATATATTATGATATCACTGTGGTGATTATCACTATGCTCCGTACTTTAGGTGAATTCATCGGAATTTTGATGGCCATTTTTCTCAGTGTACAGTGGCGAGATAGTGCCCTCGGCCGAGTTCTCGGTTTGTATAAACATTTTGACGAGGCGAGACAGTCACTAGAACCATGATTTGTTTGCACGGCCGAGTATGCTCATTTACTGTCTCATTACGTGTACAACCCATAAATCTTAATGTCATAACATTTCTAAGCACGGTGACAGAGACCAAGTTTGTATTTCATTCGCCAGAATAAGGCCCCAGGCGGCAGAATAAGACATATAATCTAAGTACTTGAATACGATACGAGTATCTCTTCATTCGATAAAAAGGGATGGAATCCAAAAAAGGCTGTCGAGAGTTTAGTATCGTATCTCGAGAGATAACTTTTTGAACAACGCTTCGCTTCTTTGTCGAAAAATGCCTTTTTCAAGCATCGTTGCGTTGTACGTTACGTTGAGTTTGTATTATTTTATCGTAATGTAATGTTACGTGTGTAATGATCGTGTTACGTTATTTCATCTGCTGTAATTCCAAACGTCTCCTAAACGCTTCAGTACTGCAATAGAAAATGTTTAGGAGTTTCGTTTAACATGTATTAATCCATTTTTTTCATGTCGATAGTGACATGCCGCAAACGTTCATAACAGAACGTAGGTATAGGATTAGTCTAAAAGGCGATTTAAAAAAAAAATTAAAACCATTTTTTTTATTATTTGTCAAATCTGTTATTGAATACTCTACCGCACGCTATATTATATTATTTACGCTTTATTACACATTGACTAGGAATCTGTCCATCCGAAAATCTAACCTAAGGCTTAAGCTGGAGGCAGACGCGCTACCACTCAAACCTATCTACATTATTTATGCCATTTCAATCTCCAAACCAACAATATTTATCAACTCTACCCGTATTGCTATTATAAAAACTCTTACAAAGCGCTTTGATTCCACCTCTATTATGCGTGTTGCTAGAGAGTGGAATGCTCTGCCCGAGTGATTATTTCCCTGTAGATAATAGCTAATAGCTACAGGGAAATACCCTATATAATAGCTATAGGATTATAATAATCTTGGAGTCTTCAAGCGAGTGAAAAAAGTTGAGGTTTCTTTTAGGCAAGCGTGCTCCATCGTAGACCGCATCATTGCTTACCATCAGGCGAGTTGACGGTCAAACGCAAGCCTATTATAGAATAAAAAATAAATTTTCTTCTAAATAAAAATGAATTGCTGTTTGTTTGTCTCCCTACCCTAAAACTCGAGAACAGCTGGACCGATTTGAATATTTGTTTTTTTGTTTTGTTCACTCTAATAGGAAGGTTTAAACTGAAATAAAACAGCAGGTAAACCCGCCGAGTGCAGCTAGTAAAATAAAAACCTTGTTCTCAATGTTCACAGCTTCAATGTAATTTTATTAAATCTCCGACAAGTTTGCTCTTACACAATAGAACTAAGTCCTATTGTCCTGTCCAGGCCAAGTTATGGGCTTTCACCAAGTTAAACGGTATGATAATGGGATAGAGCTCACTTTGACCCGAGAGTTTAGAGCCGAATTAATTTAGTTGGGAACTGCTAATCCCTTCTTAATGTACATAATATGTAGCAGAACTACCCTCACATTTACATTATTAACCGCTTAACGAAATTACTGGGACGTGGACATTGTGCTTTATTAAATTAGGGGAGGGTTTTTGGATGTTTCCTCCTTTTTGTTTGTTTAGTAATACGGTTACAAGAAACTAATTTCATCAGCAAATTAATAATTAGGTACTTGATAAATAAATACTAGTAGTTATACAAAAATATTATATTTAATTATATTTACTAAGTTGAGATGTGATTAAATGAAACATACAATAATTGTTAGCGATCCATACAAACAGCAATCCAGAGAGATGACAGCTGTCAGTGGTCACGGAGACTGAGTTCACTGATCACTCGGTTAATAAACCTGATAATTATGTTAAACTTAATAATCACTATTCACTTGATGTGAAAAACAGAATAGCTCAAGTGTGTTAAGCACTCGATTCAATCAACCGTTTCACTGAGCTTCAGTAGATTTACCACGGTCTTAGATTTAATAATAGTACAAGCCACAGTAAACAATTAGATACCTTTACAAAAGATTTTTAAAACCATAGATTAACGCACTATACCTTACATTTCCTTACATGCGGATTTCCTACAAGTAGATTTGGTCCGTGTGATGATATGGTATAGTGATACTGGGCCCAAGTTTGAAGGCATTTTAAGACAGATCTAAACTAACTAAAAATATATCTGTCTTTATCATTGCAAGCCATTAGACAAGGATGCCAATAGTTTTAGAAAATTTAGATCTGTCTTAAAAAGCCTTCAAACTTGGGCCTAGTATGCAGGTGCATGACGCACCGTTAGGTATATGAAATATTTTTTTCCGCAAAATTCGACATGACAACAAAAAGCCTCTGGATTGGTAAAACACTGGAGCATTTAAAAAAGCAGTCATAACAGTATAGTAATATGACCGGTTTTTGGAACTGTTCATAACTTGAAAATCAGTCTCTAATTTTAGGTCGATTTTACTGGTAATCTTGAATCTATAGATTCAAAGCTCATCGGCTAATCTAATTGATTAAGAAATTCTCCGAAATAGTCCCGAACCCCGGAAACGGGATCACAACAAATTGCGTGGCTACAACGCCCTAATCTCATGGGAGCTAATTAAAATATTGCTCACTAATTACTGCGGCAATAGCTGGAAGGTCACCGGTTAATTAAGAAATTGAAGTTTTCCCACTTGGGAGCCGCTGAAACGTGCGAAAAAATCGAAACTTTAGGTTTGTTACTAAAATAGCAGATTTTATTAAACTTTTATTTGAAGATTAAAAACGGCTCCTAAATGCAATATATATATTTATTTTTATTTATTGATAGGCTTGCGTTTGACCGCCATCTCGCCTGATGGCAAGCAATGACGTGGTCTATATTGAAACACGCTTGCCCGGAAATTGATTCACTCTCGACTATAAGACACGATTTTGTATTTGACACAATTATGATATTAAGTTGATTAGCTTTCATTACCTAATTAAAGAAATCTAAGAGACCCTTTCCCAGGCTCGGGAGAACATAAGTAATTAAAAAAATGTTAAATCATAGTTTTTATCTTAAATACGGCATTCCATTTAAATCAGCTAATGGTGAGTAACAACAATTGTACTTACACACTTACAAAACCTTCGTATATTATTTATAGAAAGACAATTTCACTTTGCAAGTTAACGAAACCAAATTTAAACAATTCGAGTAAGTCGATTAAAATTGAGGCTTATTTTAATCGAGATAATTATGCAAAGGAGGAATTAATATCGGCCCGAATTCAACATTGGCCAATTTAATCACTAATTTCGTTCCCTTCATTTCCGTTTCCGACGCGATAAGGGCTGATTACGTAGTTCTCGGAATGAGTTTGATGTAAGTTCATACTAGCACGTGTCTATAGGTCTGGAAGAGATTGTTTTTGGCGATAAGACTTTTTTTGACACCCCAAAAATTAATTTACAAAAACAATTTGTACTTCTTTTACAGTTATTTTTTATTGTATTGTAGGTTGTTCATGGGTTATGCTCGTAGCTAAAAAGCTTCGCCACACTCTGTCCTCAAAAATCGCTACACCTATTCTTACAAAAAAAACTTTCCTGTCTTTTTTTTAGTTTATGACTTTGACACGCTCTTGTCATATAGGTACGAGTACCTACTTAAGTAGGTCAAAAATCAAACCCTCGTATGTTTATTTAAAAAAATACAATTATTACTAATTATGTAGGTACTCTCTTCAAAAGCGGCGCGGTCTCGTGCAGTATTACAATGCTGTTTGAATTATTATTATTTTTTTAAATCAACCTTGGTCTGTACACGGCGTTACGCAAGCAATTTCGGCCCTACCTCACTTTACGTAGCGAAGGCTTAACCGACAACGATTAGAGGTAAGTTGAACCGATATAGAGTACTAGTAGTGCGGAACTGCGGCCCTATCGGCTAACTACTCGGGTTTCTATTCTAGTTTCATGAAATTCGAAATGGGCCAATCTGGTTTTCCTCGGCACGAGATGACGTCACACCTCCAATTTTCGAACTTCATAATTTTGAAGCCGGACAATTAAACTCAATTGTGTTTTGACACAAGAGTTCGTACCGGGTAATTTTGATGGTAACCTAAAGTACAATCCTGAAAATTTTAATATTGGCCGATGGCACAGCTGCAAAAAGTAGCTATTATCACTAGCTGCACCCCGCTGTTTCACCCGCTATGCTAAATAAAACATTACTTTTAATCCAGGTTTTAAGCTACCTGTGAGTCATTTTTTTTTTTATTTCTATTATTTAAGAAGTGCCAAAAGAATATTTCATAAAAGTACAATCCTCAGGCTAATAAGTAATTTAAATCTAACTTAAATTTCTAGGTAACTAATTATTAAGAATGTGTCCAATATTTCTTATTGTTTCTATTAAGGCGAAGACACAATGTTCACGTGTTCTTTATACTTTACACTTTCACTATAATCACTACTTATGATTATGATAACGGTTTTGTTCTCTTAATTCTTCTAACTATATCTGTGTGATCGAGGAGCTGGATGTCCTCGACATTCCCATGGTGGTGAAGTCTGTGATTCACATGGTGGTGAGTCAAATTGAATCGAAATCCGTTTTAGCGTAATTAAGTTACAAGTAGTAATTCGCCCCGAACTGAGACCTCGCGAGGTTCCGTTTTTGCCTAACGGCCCAGAAAAGATATTGTTTTTTGGTGAATTTCCCCATTTTGAGGGAAATACCGCCCTCCCCCCAATCAAAAATCCCATCGACAAAAAAATCTATAAAATTGTTGAATATGTAGGTAGGTATACCAAGTTTCGTCGAGATTTGTTGAGAAATGCGACCTGTACGAGTGTCCACAAACATCCGGAAAGCAAATTTGGCCAGTCGTTGCATAGACGCTTCGCTCGCTCGGTCAAATATCCAAACGTACAAACTTTGACATTCAAAACAGTAGTAGAGAGTAGAATAATTATAATTTCCTATAGTAACGCTTCGCAGCCTCTATTCTCCACTTTGTACAGAACAAAGGCTTTCCCGTGTCGCCAAACGCGGGTCCGCAGTTCACAAATCACGTCTGCGGGCCATAAATCGTGAATGTTCTGCACCAATGCACTCTGCATTGTATTTATGCAGGGTGCTTGGATAGTTCCACAGTGCGAACTTTATTTTCTGGGACGAAAAACATAGCCTGACTAAAAAGGGCAGAATTATTGCATAATGTGATTGTGATATGGTTGAATTGAGAAGATTTAATTATGTTTTATAATTATTTTTCTCTTTTTTAATATTACAAAAATGTCGTGCGTACTTCTCTATGATTTTTCAATTTTATTTATGGTAACTTTTTTTCTGTTTTGTAATATGATATTAAAATTACTAATCCACTATGTCTTTCTTTTAATTGGAAAGTAATCTATTTAATGTTCTTTAATTTGATTTAAATATAAAATTTAATGCTAAATTTTATATGATTTTTGTGTGTTGGTCACGATTTCAATTTTTTTTTTTTTTTTTTTAATGTAATTGAGTGACGAGACGAGCAAATCGCTCGCCTGATGTTAAACGTCACGTTTGCCCATAACAGGTCTGCACCACCCAGAATTTTGAACTCGCAGATTTCAAGACCCTGCGCGGCTCAGCACTGCGCTCGTCACCCTGAGATATAAGTTGTTTTCTCCCATTTGCCCTGTAATTTCACTGGAAACAATGCCCTTCCAACCGGAACACAGTAATGTTTGCGCATCACTGCTTGGCGGTGGAATAACTGGCAAAGGTGTGGTACTTCCCCAGAGGGGCCTGCAAAAGAGCCCTACCACTACAATTAATTCGATACAAATTTTCACATTGAATAATGTACTCATATGTTCACTTAATTAATGTTTCTAGGACCAGGGATTTGGGCTGTGCGTTGCCATGTCAGTCAGGTAATGCCTATTTTATACCTCTAGCGAAATAAAGGTCATTCCAATCAAAGCCACCTCACTAACACATTCCGACAGGCTCTGAAACAGCTCATCTAAATGCTGCGACCTACGACCACGAATCGACATTCGGTTAGCATACGCCTGCGGGTAGCAGGTTAGTATGCAGCCGAAGTGCATTGTCAAAGAACAAAGCTGGCTAACATTTGGATAGAGGCTGTGCTCTGATTTTGGCAGCTGTTATTATACGTGTAACTTATACAGTACTAGCTTTTACCTGCGGCTTCGCTCGCATTGATTTATTTTTAAATAAAAAGAGTCCTATGTTTCTTCTAATACTTCCAAGAATATGTGTACAAAGTTTCATGATGTTTTCAAGTCGGTTTAAGCAGTTTTCGCGTGAAAGCGTAACAAACAAACTTACATTCACATTTTTAATATTAGTAGGGATACACAAATTGAACTAACTTTGCGTAGACACGTAGCTGGTAGGTTCATAATTCTACTAATACTAGGGTTATAATAACAAGAACATTATTTTTACAAAACAAAAAACAAAAACCGACTTCAAAAGACCGACTATTGAGTTATTCATCTATTTGTCGCGCACGTACTAAATGCAAATTTAAGACTTATATGGTTTTCTCATGGATACCATTATCAGAACTGGACTAAATTGAAATTGGACCAAATGGGAAGCGTCAGCTTTCTAATAAAAAAAGAATCATCAAAATCGATTCACCCAGTCAAAAGTTATGAGGTAACAAACATTAAAAAAAAAACATACAGTTGAATTGATAACCTCCTCCTTTTTTGAAGTCGGTTAAAAAGGTATGCTAAACCAAAACAGGCTCATAAAACTCATCATTACGAACAAATACGAGTATTTCTATGGGACCAACCCTGATTTGCAAAAAAATATCAGCTGCTCCATAAAATAATGACAATGACACTCGACAAAATGTACTCGTATGGAACAGCTGATTTTTTGCTCGATTTCAGGGCCCTTTTCACCTTAGCATACGCTTTCCTTATAACATTAAATTTATACGTGTAATTATTATATTTATATGTGTCTGGAAAAAATCGCTCTTATGGAGAAATAAGACCTTCTTTTGTACTTTTACTCTTTTGTATTTTACTACGTTTGTGATTTTCCTTTAAGTGGTGTCAATAAAATATTGTATTATTGAATTATTGTTGTTTTCATAAGAAAATCTGTTGAAACTACGTTTGTTTTCATAGGTAGGTAATGGTAGGTATCTATCTCAATAAAAAAGTATTGGTCTGAGCCTCTGAGGTAGGTACAAAATATTTACGATTCTCAGTATGAGTCGTCAGCTTGTAACTGGCTATAAGTAATCATAATCATAATCAGTTTATTGGTAATACATATTACAGGTCGAACAGAAATTAAATAAAAATAATAAATTATCATTCATAGATAATAATAAAAAATGTCACAGTGTAAAAATTAATAATCAAAATTAAAATTAAACACAATCACATTCAATGAATTCATCGTAGCTATAGAACGTCTGTAAAGTACAAGTTTATGAAGAGCTCAATTACGGCTACACCTGCACCGCATTTTTCTTAAGAACTGTATAAGAACTTTTACAAGCAGTGCTGTTTTATTTTTTAATGACATTTAAAGAGGAGATTTTATTACGAGTTATCAAGCGCGGACTTATTCACGATATTTATTTAAAATACTAGCTGACTCGACAGACGTTGTCCTGTCAAAAGCCATTGCGTAACTAAAGCAACCGTAGTATGTTGATGCTAACTTGTCAATTTATAGTAAAAATTATCAGTAAAAAAAACAATCAACAATTTACAATAAATTAAAATTGCGACTATAATTTGAGATTTAAACTATCCTATCTCTCAAGTTGGATCGAACTGCACATGGTGTGCGAATTTTATTATAATCGGTTAAGTGGTTTAGGAGTCCATTGAGGACAAACATTGTGACACGAGATTTATATATATTAAGATTTACAATGCATAATGGGCCCCAGTTTGAAGGCTTTATTTGCCAGATTTAAATTAACTAAAAAAATATAGGGTGATAAGGAAAGGGTACGCTTAGCGGAAAAGGGCTTGTAGTACTCATCATTATAATAAACGGGACCAACCCGGAAATCGCGAAAAAAAGAGCTGTTCCATACATTTTGTCGTAAGTCATTGGCATTTTTCTTTGTAACAGCTAATTATTTTTTTGCAATTTCAGACTTGGCCCATTGTAAAAGTAGTGCATAATGATGAGTACTATGATCCTATTTTGGCTTAGCATACCCTTTCCTTATAACCCTGTAGTAAAAGTGCGCTTCCTCATGAGTATCTCAAGAATGACTTAGCTTCCTCATGAGTATCACATAAATTTCGTCTAAATCCAGCCATGGAATAAACTGCCTCAGCGGTGACTTTGTCGACGATATACGACCAACAGAGGCACTTCAGGCCACTGAAATCGACACTTTTTAAAAGCTTTTTTTTAACTTGCAATGTATGTAACTATGTTTGTTCGGGAGGAATCTTGGTACAATTGAGCTGAAATTTGGTATACGTGTGTAACTCCGACGACAATGCAATAAAATTGATTTTAAAAATATTTTAAAAATGTAAAGTAAAATAGGGAGGTTTCAGGGTTTTCTTTTTCAGCGCTCTTCTCTTCTCTTTTTCTTTTCTCTTCTTAATTCCATTGTGACTAAGAACGACTGTTTTCTTTCTAAATTATTCCTCGCTGATTGAAATCGTGCATATTAGCATTCTATATTTATTTTGTTAGGAATGTCATGAATTTGTTAAAATTTCATTAATTAGAAATCTTCGGAAAAAGAAACTTCGGAAACTCCAAAAATTTGATTCCGCAGCTAATTAAGTTTTTGTTGAATAATTTTAGCTTGAAATTAACTTTTAAAAGTAGCCAGAGAGACCGACTTGTTTGCAATTCAAATAAAGTTGGTAATATTTTCTCTCTCTAATTAAAACACAAAGCAAAGCAAAGCTATATTCACATTGTGCGAGCCTTGTCCGGTCCGACAACATGCCTTAACCAACAAAATTCTAAATTCAAATTAAAAATTTTTGTATAATAAATAATATAGAATAGTTTAAAAAACTAAAAAATACGCATTGTTATCGCTCTTTGACAAACGCGGCACGTAGCAGAATATGTACCAGTAGCCGTGGGGAACCACAGCTTAGCCAGCAGTAGTCCCAGAATTCGCGTACCGAGTCACAGCTTAGCTAACAGTAATCATAAAAATCGCGTTCGGAGCAAAAACACAATTTATTAGCTTCATATAATTATTTTAATTTATTTATAAGTATATTTTTTTTTATTTTTTGTATAATAATTTATTGTCATCGATCCTCGATATATCTACAAAGTTTGAACGAAATCCGGCCGTTTAAAGTGGGTCAAAATCGAGCCCAAAGGAGTCGGTTACAAACATACAGGTGAAGCTAATATAAGCGTGTTAAAAATGTATGTAGTACCCACATCATTATCATCATCATGTTACTGTGTCCAAGACAAGCACAGTAAGCACAGATTCAAATGAAACTTCCTGGAAGATATCGCTCTTAGCAATAAGGCCGCCAGTGGTTGCAATATAGTTTTAAGCATTATTATCCTTTGATTGTAATTTGTACTGTGAACAATAAGCAGTTTATCTAACTCTATATTTACCTACTATTCAAAATATACATAATATTACAAAAATACATTAAAGACCCAACATTACTACGAATAGGTACCGAACGTAACGGAACGTAACGTGACGTAACGTAACGTAACGTAACGTGAATAAGCATGACACTTCTTTATGTCCAAATTTCCTAACGATACGCCCCATTAGACTTTTCTTAGCGTTTTTATCCCGGTTTACAAAAGAGAACTCCTAAGTACCCCTGATCCTCAACTTTCTCCAAGGCCGAGGATTTCACTTGTCATTACAGTGATCCCTTTATCCTCGTCTCACCGCATTTACATAAGAATGTGAACTGTCCATTTCTGAGCTATTAAGTTTGGGAAAAAGGATGAAAAGTTAAAAAAAAAAAAAGTAAAGTAAATGACACGGTAGAAACTAGGTCTTCGCTCTCAGGCCTGGCCTGCCTTGGGTTTTGGGTCTCTTGTGTTATTTTAGATCTTTGGGTCTTTTAAGCTTATGTTACCTGATTTAAATAAATTATTCTTATTCTTCAGTCTTTTGAAATCTAGAGTATTTGAGATTCAACGTTTTGAACGCAATGCGTTTGAAAGGTGTTTCATTTTGCTTTGACGATATTCAGCTGAGTTGTCTGTGAAATTCATGGAACTTAAATTCTACAAGCCATAATATGAGTCAGTCTGCTTAAAACTAAGTAGATATAATATGTATTTAGTAGATTATAATTCCCATTCTTTTTTAAACAGAAAATGGGCCTTACAATCTACTAAACATATCTAGAAGAGTGAAAAATGAGTTATCCGGTTTTTGATTTTTGAATGTGACAATATTTATTTAAGGCGTCGTAGCAACAATCTAACAATGCTCTAATTGTAGACTCTCTCTACAATCACCAATCAATCGATCACCAGTCAATCAATGACTGTTATCATTGATGGCAATAAGCCAATAGCTTTTACGTGGTCTAAACGTAGTTTCCAATAACTACCGAAATTGGCGCCCAATACTTTTTATTGCCCTCTATTTACTCGTCTTTTTCATCACACAATGCGACCAACTTATTAGTACAGTTATGTGAGGGAGCCACAATAGCATTATCCAAACTGAACGAGACCTCTTTTAGAAAAACTTAGTTCCGCCATTTTACCAGATCTGTGGACAAGTTGGTCAATCAGTAACTTCATCGTTTGCTTGAAACGAACAAGTTTTAGCACAAGTTTAAGAAAACTTTCTGAAACTTCGGTTACTCAATTTCTAACAGCATAAAGGTACATGATTAGTAATGAAAAACGCTTGTAACAAAAACTGGCAGGTGTTTATTTATTGTTTACCAAAGTAGGTATCCTAAATTATGGGCAAAGAAAGTTGTTGTTACCTCACTCTGGTCCTGTCTTTTATTATTTATGGGTCTTTGAAAAATACTGCTCTAAGTTAAAACGAAACTAGGTATGTGTTCGAGCCTTATCAGAGCTTCACAGAAAATACCAGTATTGAAACCGGCCTTATTTTTAACTGATTGGTTATTGGAAATGGCTTTATTCATTCACAACCATTTGGAATTGACAGTTGGAGCTTAATGCAAGTGTCAAAATTAAGCCGATCTTGATTGCCAGACAATTAGTGAATAAGGCCGCCATTTTTATATATACTTGTACCTATATAACTCCGATGACAATGCAAAAGCTTGATTTTAAGAATATTTTAAAAATATTATTTGAGAGTTTTTTAAATAGATAAATTTATGTTGCCATTATCACCCAAAACTATGCCCATAGATGTCAACCGACCTCGATTTTTATTCCCAGCTAGGCCAATCCTCACGTCATAAAATTCCCTACGTGTGAAGATAAGAAACTTTGCCGCTTCATAAATTTCATGCTGAGAAATGATGTTCATATCGCATGCACCATTTCGTATTATGGATTTCTTTTACTATGAACCGTTATCTCGAATTTTATCGCTTTTGTTCAGTGTGATAGGATTTGTGGGAGGGATTGATCGTTTTTAACCGACTTCAAAAAAGGAGGAGGTTATCAATTCGTCTGTATGTTTTTTATTTTTTTTTTTATGTTTGTTACCTCATAACTTTTGACTGGGTGAATCGATTTTGATGATTCTTTTTTTATTAGAAAGTTGACGCTTCCCATTTGGTCCCATTTCAATTTAGTCCAGTTCTGATAATGGTATCCATGAGAAAACCATATAAGTCTTAAATTTGCATTAGGTACGTGCGCGACAAATAGATGAATAACTCAATAGTCGGTCTTTTGAAGTCGGTTTTTGTTTTTTGTTTTGTAAAAATAGTGTTCTTGTTATCTGTCAGATTGGTTCTACGGTTGTCTACGAGATGGATATCTGTCATCGATACTTATTACTTACTTTTACTGAAGTGGAGGGAGGGTAGAGTGGCCTTTGCTCTGCAGTGAGGCCCTAATTATTACGGCTTAATGGCTCGATATAACAATAATTTATTAGTTTATTTATCTGATATTAGAACCAAGATAGTCTGAAAAGCCTTTGATGTTAGAAAGTTTCTTCACAGCTGCTGTAAACTGACAATTTTTACTGCTGCTATTAAAATATTTTTTGTTGCAAAGTAGATTTTATAAACCTTAGTAAAGAATTTATATTTGATGACGTGTTGTTATACCCTTATTTATTTCAATTAAGTAGTACATTTTGACGTGTCCGTAACTGATGCCCGCAACTCGGCACACAGCGGCTTCTGCGGTTTAGGGCCAGGTATCGAGATTCGGCCTTCGACCTTTCAAAAACCGAGTTTCAAATCAACTAAATGGTTTAGGAATGTAGGTATAGGAGAACAACAAAGTAACAATCATTTTAATCACACTAAAAAGTTTGCATGTTTGCTACTCACACGCAAAAACAGCTGAACGGATTTAGATGAAATTTGGTATGGAGGTAGTCTATTTCATTTTTGTTATAACTAATTTTTTAAAAAAACACGAAAAAAAATACTAAATGTGTGAAAACCACGTTAGTTTCCGTAGTCTATTTCCTGTATTTGAATTTAAATTAATTTTGGTCTTACAAAGCTAGTACCCAAATAGATAGGCACGGCCAGCTAGGCCCCAAATAACCTAATACATTTACAAACCCGATCGGTAGATACCTTTTAATAATGTTACCTCATCGAGACATGAAATAAGAAGACCCGTAACAGACCAATTTCGTTCTCATATGATTCATACTTTCTCAAAGAAAAAGCCTGCCTAGAAATACGAGTATTACCTACGTAGGTGTAACAATAGACTTTATACAACCTTGATACGAGCTCTTGGACCCTATTCTTCGGCGCTCGAGACTATCTCCGTCACTCTACACCGTGACATTTCTAATGAGTGCGACAGTGACCGAGATAATATCTCACTTGCAAGAATAAGGCCCCAGCTATCAGGATCGCTAGACCGGAGCAAATGTCTCGGAATAGTGGTTCGGATATAATATCTACGAGTAATATATGAGGAAGATGACGGGCATCCTTGCCGGCTGATAGGTAATCAAGTTTTTGATGAGAACATCTGTGGGAATAAGGAGTATCTGAGGGTAGTTCACAAGAATAAGGCTCTAGTTCTCCAATATTTAACACTAGCCAATGTATGGAACTTCGTATGTTTTGCTGCTTGGCCTTCAGCTCCAGGTTAGAGGTTGTAAAATAAAACCTATAGCAGGATAGTGTAGTGTAGATTTTTATCGATGAATGAATTTTAAAATCAGACCTGTAGTTTTGGAGATAGCCTCCTATAAACATACAAACATCCGTACATGGATACAAACATTACCTCATTATAATAAAAGATGGCGATTAACAATTTTATTTATACGTTTCTTGAAACATACCGTGTCTACAACCTCCACAAATTTTGCAAGAAAATATGTAATACAGTGCAGTTTTATTTTAAGTTCCACTTTGAATAACCAATTCTGACCGTAGTTCACCAACATGATCTATAAAAGTGGCTAAAAGTAGGTACTAAAACTTTCCATAGTTACAATTTAGTTTTGTTCAGAAAATACGAAAGTGTCTCTCCCACACAACTCTACGAGTAGGTTGGTCGCACTGTACGTCCTATTCATCACTGTATCCCTTCAATTTCGGCCGCAAATAGCTTCATTTCGCATTCAGACCGTGTGTCATGTCTGCCATTAATTTAAGACGACAATCGAAAGGGTGTCATTGGTATCTGATAAGAGGGTTGCGTTTCTTCTGTGTGAATGTGTATTCATAAATAACAGTGGCTACCCTAATTCGTCATCATAGATAGTCAGATCACATAGTCACAGAGTCACATAGACAGTCTACTCTTTTCTTCATAAAACTTAAAATAGTTAGTTAGTTTGTAAATATGTCACTAATCTTAGGCTTTTTTTTTCAATTATTCATACATATAGCTGGTTGATGAAAATTTTTTGAAAGTTCGGTGCGATTGCAACTAGATGGCGCTTTTTTTTAATGCTCTTCATTTCTTTAACTTTATTTGAAATCAAA
This sequence comes from Alcis repandata, assembly GCA_949125135.1. Classification (NCBI taxonomy): domain Eukaryota; kingdom Metazoa; phylum Arthropoda; class Insecta; order Lepidoptera; family Geometridae; genus Alcis; species Alcis repandata. The sequence goes on along the minus strand of OX421239.1, from coordinate 9,543,917 downwards.
CATGTAGTGCTACAGGATCATAAAAAAAGGGTATGCTGAGCCGAAAAGAGCTCATAGTACATGGGACCAACCATGAAATCACGAAAAAAATCAGCTGTTCCATAGAAAAATGTCAAAGACTCTCGTAAAACTTGTTTATAATGATGAGAATTATGATAACCTAGAATATCTCAAGTGTCTAACCAGTCACCCTGTATATACCGTATTTTATATATCACACATACAACAATACGTAATAACTATTAATAAGGTACCGGTGGCAATTAAGGCCCACCTAAAAGAATATTGCTTTAAATCCGAGTGTAATGCGTATAGGACGTCAAAAATATATTGTTTACATAGTTTGTACATATTGCTGTAATAAATGGTGTAAAACTATTAAGAAAAGCATATTTTTACTATTACTATTATCTAATCCTTGACAATATTGCATAATGCTATGATATTCTAGCAAAATTTCAGCACGAAACCTATATGTAAACAAATATATCTCAGTAAATGTACGTTCGCCGATGAAATGGCCCAAATAACAATACCTAACGGTGATTCCCTAAATATTCTGCAGTATGAAATACAACACTGCTAAGGTTATTGCGTTCTTTCAGGGCAGGGGATATGTTCATGCTACGATACATTAAACTAGTGCGGATTCGAGAAAACCGTTTGAAAATTTGAATCGCGTAAAACGATATTACAATTACAATGTATTATTGCAATTGCTTATAAATTACAATGTATCAGTTGTTCAATAAATATTTCTCAATCTGAATCTGGTAAACCGCATTTTAGTGCTATTCAAATCAGAAATTTAAACTGCTTTTATTAGGAAAACTTGACCGGATCGATAGTTTCATTATGCAAGAGTTATAAACATTTAATCGCGGAAGTCGCGCCATCTGCCTCCGGCTCGTAATAAAATTCAACAACTTTAACTGCACTTTTCCAGTTATTTTACTACTTTAACATCCTTCGTGTTATTTATGTCTAACGACCATTTAGATTGAGATTTACAACCTTCTAATGACCTACTTTTAACTTACTTAAGCATATACAAGCACCAATACTTTAACGTCTTCATTATAACCAACTAGGTAATGATGGCGATATTATGTATTTGGTGTTGCGGGCCGTAACTCGTAACTTCAATAAAAAAGCTAAAGTTTTCGTCTGTTATAATCGGAGGCCATGACACAATTTGTGTCGCTGCGCCAACAAAGTTAGTTAAACTGAATTTGATAGCTCCAAGCTGTTGCCATTCCTTTCTCACATATTGAAATGAAAAAAGGCGTAGGTACATAGCATAACCATAATTTTAATGCTATCAGGTTGGTTTGATTTTAAGAGAGGTAGAACGGAATGGTCATCATTTTCTGCTCACTGCTGGTTATGATACGAATGGTTATGATACGACTTGATACGAGTAGGCCTACGTGCTCCATGCAATCTATTCTGTCGTGCTTTTGCTATAAAACGGCTAGCTGAGAGATAGTCCAATATAACTTGAACCCTGTCTATTTCACATATTCATTAAGAAAGGGGTTAACTTACATTAGACTATGTCTCAGTTGACGTCGATAGCAAAAGTTCGGCATCAGTTTAGTTCTGTACCAGCTTGATCCACCATCTTCCTGCCGCCAATATGACCAAAGTGCTGGAGGTCAGTCGCCGTCCTCGCTCATAAAATGTACCTATAAAAGTATTTACCTATCTCTACAACGATACTTACATCCGAGAAACCCTTTCTTCCCAGGATATCCCTATTTTAAAGCCCCATTTCCATTTTCACTTTTTGTTTCCGCATTCCATTCTTTCACCATCCCAAAACCCTCTGAAATACCGAGGAGTCCGAGTACCGAGTACCGTAATACCTAACATATTTAAAAGGTCCTTAGAACAAGCGTCGCCCGAGGATCGACTGCAATCATTTTGAAGCCCTTTCCGCGACCCCTATATATTATTCAGACCTTTTCCGTACTTCATTAAGAACCCTTTAACGACTTCAAAACGGTACCAGTTCCTTGAAAGTTTGATAAATTGATATGGATAGGTATCCATACTTACCTGAGACTTTTTTTTTTTTTTTTTCTTTATATTATGTAATTTATTTATTCTATTATTATTTATTTATTAAATTATGAAATTACAAATGAATATTACAATATAATTAAAATAAAAAACTAAACCAATAAAACTGAGACTGGCATGCGCGACGCGATAAAATTTTGTTAGGATTTTCAGCGCGAGACACCTAAACGTATATCTATTTATTTCGTAGCTATGTTAAGTTCAAAAATAATTCTGATTTTAGAATTTGTCTACAAACAAAACTTCTATATTCTATACATGCGAATAGCTAAGAAAGTACGTAAATTCACTACAAAAGTGCTAATAAAAAGGTAAGAAAAAAATTGTAAGAAAAAGGTTTAAAAAGCTTTTTTTTATAAATGTTAAGAAAAAATAAAAAAAGTTGAATAAACCCTGAATAAATCAACCTTACTTAACTAAATACTAAAACATTATACCGTCCGACCTACCATTCATAGGTATTCGTCATAAAGCTCTCAAAGCGCCTATTTCAGTGAGCTCTATATACCTATATATCTACATAGCTACCTAGTAACTATGCTGCATGAATGTTAATGAACCTTATACCCACAGGTATGCGACTCGGCTAGTCGTAAAGATTTTACTTTTTCATCTCTGAATATATTTTCGGGAATTTTAGCGGAATTATCTCGAGCTTTGTAATTTTTCCTTTTTTACTGTAATGTTGGGTTAGGTTACCTATGTAGGGTAGGTTTACTGGAATAGCTAACTTATAAAATGTAGATATATATATAAAATGTAGGTAGATAGATACCAAATCTTTTCTTTATCTACTCTTACGTACAAACTTGCAATCAAGCTTCGGACCAGATTAGTTTTCGACTTTCGAACAAAACCCTATAATAATTTCGTTACGAAAATACGAAAAACTCAGGCAAACGATTAAAGAAATCGACCCTGAGTTGTGAATTTCAAAACAAGATGCTTTATGAAGATCCGTCGCTATTGCATTGAAATTGAAAAACCAAAATGAATTGGACTTCGTGAAAAGTTTCGTAAAACTATCAAACAACTAAATAAGCTGTGTTGAAAACTCCTCCAAACTCCTCCTGCCTTTACAGCATTGTGAGCTGTGTAAAACTTTTCAATGACATGCCAAACAGACTAGGTTTCCATGAAAAATGCGCTAAATAGATAACTTTCGCAACGGAGGAAATTGTAGAGAATCCAATTTCACTTTTAGTTTTTTTAGTTTCGGGAAGAGCGTTTTCTGTTGTGTGAATTTCTCCACACAAGAGAGAATTTGACTATAGCGGGCGGCGGAAGCGCTTAGTGTGATACACACGCGCCCACCGCCCGCACCTCTCTCAGTCCATACCCCCGCGCCTCTGTACCGCGCAGGCGAGGACTAAGATACGGTTTGGCTATAAACGAAACTGAGACGTTATACTTTTGCATGCATATACTTTATACTTTTTTTTTTTTTTTTATGTAATTGAGTGACGAGACGAGCAAATCGCTCGCCTGATGTTAAACGTCACGTTTGCCCATAACAGGTCTGCACCACCCAGAATTTTGAACTCGCATAATTCAAACCCTGCGTGGCACACAGCACTGCGCTCGTCACCCTGAGATATAAGTTGTTTAATCTCCCATTTGCCCTGTAATTTCACTGGAAACAATGCCCTTCCAATCGGAACACAGTAATGTTTGCACATTACTGCTTGGCGGTAGAATAACTGGCAAAGGTGTGGTACTTCCCCAGGCGGGCACTGCAAAAGAGCCCTACCACTACAACAAAATAAATAAGTAAATAAACTCGTAAATAAATAAGATGTCGTACTTTTGTTTGCATATACCTACTTGTATAAAATTCTTTGTGAGGTAAGTAAGTACCTTTGTAAGTCTTTGTAAGATCAATGCTCAACTTTTACAAATACATTAACTTGTTTAGAATATGTACTGAATTAAATTCGATTATCGGCCAGCTAAGATATTTATAAAAAAATATATATAAATAATACAGAATGTTCTGAGTCTGGGAGTTACTGGCGCATGATATTACTGGCACAAAGAGACCTAGTAGGAAGGCGTGAGTGTTTCGCGTTATATTTTCATGAATTTACTGATAGGTATGCCTATAATTTAGTTCTAGGTACCTACACTACAGTGTGACACGTGAGCTCGACTCTAGATTCTATCTTTTTTTATGCTATAAAGCAGTAATGTTTGCACATTACCGCTTGGCAGTGGAATAACTGGCAAAGGTGTGGTACTTTGCAAAAAAGCCCTACCACTACGAAACTATCTATCATCTATAACTATTAGTACTAAAAGTAAGTAATATTGGATAGAGCCGCAGGAAATTTGCAGATAAAAATAACACTTTATGTCATTGATAGATGATAGATCGACGTACCTAATTGTAGTTTGCTAACTTTGGCCACACGACTGTTATATTTTCTGATGGAAATACTCTACTTACGATCTATGTACATTGCGGGAACTTCACTGTCTGCCGATTTGAGAGAGCACCTTCACAACCACTTTTTTTAAATAATACAGAGTTATACAGAAAGGGTATGTTAAGCCGAAAAGGGCTCATAGTACTCATCATTATGCGCGAAAAAAATCAGCTGTTCCATAAACAAATATAAAATAAAACGCGTATATCAGGTTGGTCCCATGGTAAAAGTTGTTCATAATGATGAGTACTATGAGCCGTTTTCGGCTTAGCATACCCTTTATTAATAACCCTATATTGCGGATACTTTACTGTCTACCGATTTGATAGAGCACCTCCACAACCACTGTTTTTTTAATGATACAGGGTTATACAGAAAGGGTATGTTAAGCCTAAAAGTATTCATCATTATGAACAACTTTTACTATGGGACAAACCGGAATTCGCGATAAAAACAACAGCTGTTCCATTCATTTTGTCGACAGTCATTGACATTTTACTATGGAACAGCTAATTTTTATCGCGATGTTCAGGTTGGTCCCATAGTAAAAGTTGTTTTTAATGATCAGTACTATGAGCTCTTTTCGGCTTAACATACTCTTTCTGTATAGCCCTGTATTACGATTTTGGCACTGCTACACAAAGAGCGTTTAATGATCTTTCGACCAAGATGCTACGAACTCTTGCTACGAGCTAGTCACGAAACGCACTTGACAATTTCTTGACAGCGCGTATTTGGTACCAAGATGCAACCACAAAAAAACGTACTTAATATCATCAAATCGTTTAAACAACTTACTATGGAAAAAATTGGTTGCCTGTAAAGTCGGTATACGGGCGAAAGTTTTACGTGACAACGACTTTGAGTGGTAAAATAATTTTAATGTGAATATTCATTCGTATAGTAGGAAGAAGGATGAAATAATACTGTGCTCGAGTGGAAGGGACGCGTGCCTTTCACTTTTTATGTCTGTCTCTCTCGCTCTTAGGCGGGCTAACCATGCCCGAGTGGAAGGGACGCGTGCCTCTCACTCGCTCTCATTGTGAGCGCATAACGTGAGCGGAGCGTAACGCAGTTTCTTAAAGTGTCACCCGGCAAACCAATTTAGAAGACGTTGTCACGTCAAAACAACAAAACAAAATAGCTAACAACACATTTATCGATAGTTTTTGTTCTTAATATAAACAAGAACATCATTTTTACAAAACAAAAACCGACTTCAAAAGACCGACTATTGAGATATTTATCTATTTGTCGCGCACGTACTTAATGCAAATTTAAGACTTAAATGGTTTTCTCATGGATACCATTATCAGAACTGGACTAAATTGAAATGGGACCAAATGGGAAGTGTCAGCTTTCTAATAAAAAAAGAATCATCAAAATCGATTCACCCAGTCAAAAGTTATGAGGTAACAAACATAAAAAAAAAGAAAAAAAACATACAGTCGAATTGATAACCTCCTCCTTTTTTGAAGTCGGTTAAAAATGTATCGTAAAGTATTTTCAATTTATGTAGTAAGTTTTGGGAACTAGTGAATTATACAAATCTGAATATGAATTACATAGAACCGCTTTATAGCATCGACTTAGATAGGACGTATACATCGATCAAGTAAAAAAACACCTAGAAGTACGTAAGTACGCACTTGTACTATTATGTTACTTATTCTGTAGTACCTATAAGGGAAATTAGTGGCAATAGCGGCCTTTTCGCGATAAAAAAAATACCTGAATGTTTTCAAGTAAACAAAACCTCATACTCAAAACGATGGCCTCATCTCGTAAACTCGACATAAACCCGGCTGTAAATCCAATACGTTAGAAGACCTCGTTAAAAATAACAAGCTACCTGAAGTTACAACTTTCCGCGTCTTACATCCTTGAATGGAAAATTCCATCTACTTTGTATGGTTTTGGACTCTTTCAAAAATTGTTTACTTGCAGCTGCGCCGCGCTGTTGCACCGGGTACTTGAAAAACTTTCATTTTATCAGAATAAATGTAGCCCATATGTTTAGCAGGGTATAAGCTAGCTTCACTCTAAATTTCACTCAAACCCGTGTAGCTGTTTTAACGTGAATAAGTAGGTACCAAACATACATACACTCACTCACACAAAAAAGATCTCATTAGATCTCATTTTGATACATTGAAGTTAAAAATCTTAGTAGTAGCCTAATGCCTGAAATAAGTAGTTACGTTTGAAAGTTAGATTTAAATACCTACATCGATCATCGCGTATTTTATTCAAAAATCTTTGTCTACCATTTATTGTCTCTACTCGATTTTATTGTTCCTCAAATTGAGCTGATCTTTCGTATCAAGAAATGATGATACTCACCATTTCCATTGTTATTAACTAAAAAAGAAAATTATTCAACTTTGTTAGTAACTGAAAGAAAAATAAAACAACCAAGACTTTTATAACTAATGCGTTCCATTCCACGTAATGAGAGAGTAAATAAGAAGTTGTGGTCTCAAAGCTCTTCAAATACCAAAGCACAGAGTACAAAAGGGACAAGGACAAAATTTATTGCTATCAATTTTTAATGGCATATTTTCTTTACCGTCTGACAGACGTGGATAGGCGCTATTATTCTTGGTTTAAAGAGCTTCTTGCTTGGCATAGGATAGGATGCGTCGTAAAAGTTTGATTTTATGTGGTAATATAATTTTGAAATTGCAGCGTGATCTGAAAGTCGGGGTCGGTAACGACAAAAATCCAAGACGCAATCTCGCCGTATCAATGACAATGTTGTAGAATGCCATAAGGGTGCCCTTATTTATTTTTCATATCAGATTCTTTCCTAGTTCTTGTCTTTGTTTGAGTGACTTTTTGCCGCATATATCCATACCGAATCAGCGTGTCAGATTATACTGAAATTTCAAAACTTTCTTATTTCCGAAAGTTCGTAAAATATAAATTAGAGACGAATTACTTGGGTACCTTCGTAAAGATCTTTCAAGCTTCCTGTAGCTTATCCGCACTACATTGCATATTTAGAGGCACAGCGTGGTTTCAGCCCGGAAATTTTCTACTTAGCTTTTAACCATAAATATTTATACTCATTTTTTTTTTCCCGTCAATGTTCTTGCGAGTTAAAATAGGCCACCTTCCCAGATTTATCTAGGTTAGTTGCATTAGTGCCATATTACCGGGTAAAATCAAGGTGCTTTATTTCTAGGGTAAGTAAGATATTATCCTGCAAATTAGGTCGGCACGGTAAACGCCTTGTTAGCTTTGACAAGGGGTTGATTAACTTCTTGGGTGGTGTAAAATAGGGCTTACAGCGGTCATCGGGGACTCGAATTAAAGGTCGAAGGGCATAGTTTGGGCGATGGGATAGACAGATAGTCGGGGTAATTAGCTATCTACGTACAGTGGCTTCTTGCCAATCGATATGCTGGTGAGATTGGACCTCAGATAAGGATTCAACTAATTTAGCTTTGAAACTGGCATGGTTAGAATTTTTCGGTGTTTAAAAAATATTTTAGCGACCTATTTATTGTCAAGAGTAAGTACGAAAACGCCCACTGTAGGAACTCGTCTCCACCTATATCAACCATACACAATGCCGACCGATAGGACCCCTACCGGTTGTCAAGTTATGGACAGTCACACGTCTCTCAACAGTTCACCAATAATAGACCCCGTCAGTACCAGCCGGCGTTTGTATCTGCCTCATATAGTCATATAGCTGTGCTCTCAGATAGATTTGGCTTGACCGACCAACTTATCTGCAAAGGTGGGCAAATGATGGAACTGAGAATGTTCAAACAGTAGCTGTCAGATATGCCCAGAATCTACGATGGTGACTCCAATTTAACCCCAGAGATTTGGTCGTATCGTTACCTGGATGCAAACCTATTGCTTGAAATGTATACTTAATTGCGGGTATTTTTAACGTTATCGTACATACGGTTTAGCACGTGAGTTAAAAACGTATGTAACACGTTGTTGGTCGTCCGGTGAAGGGATGGGTATAAGACGACATGTCAGAGTCGCGGGTAAAACCTGTGTATGATAATGATGATGAGGATGAAACTAAATTGAAGCCTACTTTAAAAATGAATGTGTGTGTACTGCTAGTACCTGCTAAGCTTGTTGTTCCTTATCACATTTATTTGCGATTTAAAAACCAAGACAATGAAAGCAGTCGATCGGACATCGAACCGAAAAACTTATCGCATCACTCGGGCCGGCAGTTACGGAAGTAAGTCACAGAAAGGGCACTACTTCGCCCGATCCGTTACTTCTGAGGAAGCAAGTAGGTACCTACATACCTAAGTATGATGCATTTTATTTTTTTTAATAGACAGGTAGGTATCCCTTCGGCCGCGTACGAAACCGGAGACTCGTAACCAGTTACGGCAAAAGAAAAAATCTTCGTTGTACGATACTGGTTACCGGGAAATACGTTTTTTGCTTTACACGATACAGTGGTTTCCAAAAAGGAAACTTATACTGAATTACGAGATGGTACTTTCTGTTCTTCATACGTAACCTTCAAAAGAAGTTTTCGATATGATATTAAAACCTATTTATAGATTTCTATTTCAACTAAAGAGTCGTCAAGTTAATTGGCCGTATAGAATCAATATGATAAAAACACTGTCAGTTTGAGTGGCGTGTTTCCATTGTTATAACGCTTTTTCATAGCGAAAAAAAAATTCTGTTCTCTAAATCCTAATGTGCTACTACTTAACCTTGTTGTTGTGTTCCTTGTTTTTATAAAGTAAAAATTGTGGTGCCTGCTGAGTATTTAAATATTTGAAATGAGTAACAGTGACATTGAATTCATATCTACGAAAAGAGGCGGGAGATCATTGTTAATCAAGGGTCGTAGATATCATAGGAAAAAAATATATTCCAATGGGAATTCATTTTGGCTTTGTTGCAATAATAGTGGCACCTTTAGTTGTACGGGCAATGTCACCCTCAACGATAGGAATGAAGTGGTAAAAACTAAAATTCATGATCATGCCTGTAAAGAAGATTTTCATAATAATATGATTTTAAAGGAATTGGACAAATTAAAAGAAAATTGTAGCCATAATTTCGAGAGCATACAAAAACAATATGACGGCATGGTATGTAGCCTAGAAAATAAAGGGATTGATCTTTTACAAGAAGTCCCCAGTTTCCAAAGTGTTAAGACTGGGTTATATAATGAAAGAAACAAGGTTCTGGGAGCACCAAAACTACGATTCAAATCATCTGTAGATGTCATCATACCGGATAAATTTAAAAATTTCGTGTTGGCAGAATATGAGGATGAAGAAAAAAAGATATTTTTGTTTTGTAGCAAAACTGTTACATCACATATTGAAAGATATAAGCATATTCTGGGCGATGGCACGTTTACCTCGTGCCCTATTGCATTTTATCAGTTATATACGATTCATGGACTCGAAGAAACTACGTCATCTGTAACACCATTGATTTATTGCCTTCTTCCAGACAAAAATAGCAATACATACAAAATTGTATTCAGATTAATACAAACAAAGTTTAGAAATTGGCAACCAGAAAAAATAACCGTTGACTTCGAATTGGCGACAATGATAGCTATTCGAGACGTGTTTCCTGCAATTGAAATTAAGGGATGTTATTATCATCTGAATAGATGTTTATTTAGAAAAGCTAAGTTACTGAACATATCTACAAGAGTAAAAAAAAGGCACGTGGCGAGATGTGCTGGCCTTGCACGTTTGCCCAAAGAGTACATTACAAAAGGGTTTGAGTATATAATGGGCAAGAGTCCGCCTGGAGAAGACATAAATAAATTTAACAAATATTTCCAGAACCAATGGATGACTAAGACCGATTTTGCAAAAATCTGCAATTGTTCTAACGAGAAGATAAGAACAACAAATAATTTAGAAGGTTGGCACAGCCGATTGAATAGATACGTTGGTCGAAAAAATCCAACAGTGGCACATTTGCTTGACATATTAAGCAAGGAAACAAAAGTATTCGATATTTACAAGAAAAAAACAAAATTGTGCAGGGAATACGAGGAGATTGACGCCGAAGTTAATCAATCGATTCAAGAACTGAACCTCAACAAAATTTCAGTAGGGCATTGTATTGAATTGGTATCTCCGTATTCTTTAAGAAGGTTTTAATTCGTTTTGTTTTTTGGGCTCCAGTGTTTATTTTATAACCGACTTCAAAAAAGAGGAAGTTCTCAATTCGATTGTAATTTTTTTTCATGTTTGTTATTTTGTGTTATATTGAAGTCGGTTCGTATTTTTTTATTTGTAATGATTAGGTATTGTTTTAAGTTTTAATTAAAATTAATTTAGATCATTTTGTTTGTTTTACATTTGCCATTACCTAGAATTAGGTCATGATAAAAAGCATGCTATACCACAAATAATAATTATTTAAGGTAATTGCAAGGGCTTTCCCAATTGAGTTCACGTGGGCGGACCGTTCTTCCCACTAGTTACCTACAAATAAAAATTATTCTTTAACTGAAATTAGTTACGAAAAAAAAGGCAGTATCGAGTAAAGCAAAAAACGTATTTCCCGGTAACCAGTATCGTACAACGAAGATTTTTTCTTTTGCCGTAACTGGTTACGAGTCTCCGGTTTCGTACGCGGCCGAAGGGGTAGGTATACCTAGGCAAATGAGATCCTAGTGATGATAAAATTAAGAACTTATACGAAAAGAAAATAGAAAACCAAACATGAAAAGGCACTCGGCCACCGATGCTCATTATTGAGTCGGTAGGTAGGTATTCATTGGTTACAATAACAAAAACGAGTAAGTACATAAATAAAGGGACGTGTACACGACCGAACACGATATGCCAGTAAAGAACAACGTGTTCTCTGGCATTCTGCCAAATAAAAGAGAATATTGCAAGCGATCGTGTCGTGTTGTTTCCGTATGCATTCGGAAATTACTAAGGAAAATGTGTAGGCTTTTTGTGTTTACTAAAAAACGTTTGCGAAAGCTTTTCCGTCGTTAGATTTTTTTGTTCCGAAATACCTATTTTGAATAGAAATGTGTGATTCGGTGGATGCTTACCATAACTAAGTAGGTAGGTAGGCTAGGTAGTACCTACCTAGCAACAGAACGGTATAAAACCACGCCATGTAGAAGGTATTGTAGAATGCAGAGTATTTTTTAAAATCATTAGGAAATTGAATACCTACAATTTCGTTTTCGTGATCAAAATATTGCCGTTTTAAATCTAATCCAAGCCTAGCATACAAGCATGCTCATTTAGCGCGCATGTAACTTGCCAGCATGCTGGGCATTTCGGCAGCTACGTTGCCGATTAGTTAGGCTTGAAGATTTGAATTATCTCTGGCTAGACTTTCATCGACCTATGTGCTCTCCCCTCCCATAGTTCTATGTACCTATATGTGTTCGATTTACATTAATTTTGGTAGACATATATTTTGCATTTTAATATAATAGGTTTAATAGGTGTCCTTTAATTCTGATGGACTAGGTAACACGCAGCCACAGGACGAGGACGTTATCTATTTCGATATTTGGATGTTGCTAAATAAAAAAGCTGTTTTAAATCAAAATTAAAAACCTGCTTTTTTGACTGTCACAGTCACTATCGTGTAACTGTCTCGCGAACTGTCATTTTGCTGTCAGTGTCGTGTCGATTGTCGAAACATTATAAACTGACAACGTTGTTTCGATTCAACATTTTTATAATTTCTGAGTTTCAAAATTATATTTTACTAAGTGTAGGGTGAATAAATAACAATTACCACGGCTTTTCTATACGGAGAGTTACACTACCTATTTTGCAGCCATGGCTGATGGTAAACCTTCTCTTCGAATAGACTGGTTCGATGGCTCTGTTATAGAAGATTCGAAGCAAAGATCTGCTGCATTTTCCGATGATAACGAGCAGCCTTCTGGCTCTGAAGTAAATAAAGATCCCGTACAAATTGAGAAGAAACCAATCGGCTATAAAAGGTTACTAGACATTTCATTGATGGAACCTGACAAATTGGCCCTAGAAGTGTCCTATCGTCCTGGTTTTTGGAATCTTCTAGACCAAACAGAACTCAAAGGCGACTTCATAGTTTTAATTGCGAAGGTCTTGGATTCCATATTTAAAACCATCAGGCTTGATGGTGCAAATTCGAAGATGATAAAACTTTTAGAAACAAGATTTCTGCCCTCAGATTTTCTGGAAAAACTTACTGATTATGTAAATACACTGCCTGATGTAAAAATTGTGGAAAAAAGAATGAATAGTCAACTATGGGATGACATAGAAGCTTTTTTCTTCACAGTAGTGTCTTTTTGTGAAGGCATTGAATATTTTCGAGGCAAGAAAAACAAGGATGTGCCGGCAAGATTGGATAAACTTTTAAAAGTTCTATGCATGAGTGCAATTGGCGTAGCTCAAGAACATTCCGAGAGGATTGGTGAAGAATTATTTGAGAGAATATCAAAACTAGAAAGTGAAATAGTTGTCGAAGAGACTTTGGTATGTCTAGCTTTTCATTCTCTTCTTATGCTATCAATTTAAAAAAAAAGCTTTTATTAAAAATAATAGCAAAATATTTTTTGAAATAATCTTTTATTGTATTGTCATATGTCATCGAAGTTACACACATCTAAATTTCAGCTGACTCGAACACCGGGAAGTGGTTCAAAATTGAGTTGCAAGATTCCACACAAGTTACATACATAGCAACTATGTTTGAACGGGTGTAACTCCAAGGACAATGCAAACAAAGCTCATTTTTTAAAAGTATTGTTAAAATTATTTATGTTCAGATGACCTATAATTCATTTTTGCATATCATTTTCAGATACCGGCCACAAACACCAAAAACTCACCCACATTCAAAACCTTGAACATCTTTCCCACTCGGCAGGACTTCTTCGTCTCTGAACTAGCCGGCCAATCAGAAAAAGACGTAACTGACATTCTGAAAAATATTCAATTAACACCAGCTATAAACAAAGGAGCTTATCAGAGCATTAAACATTACTTAGATATACAATTCAGGCTGTTACGAGAAGACTATTTTGGACCGCTTCGGGAAGGAATATGTTGGTAAAATTGTTTTCTATGACTATTTTGTCATTTTTTTTTTGTTTCTAATGTTAGTGTGTTTTCAGGTAAGTACTTAGAGAATCCGTTTAAAACAAGACATGAGAATATTAGGTAGGTAAATATTTTAATACCTGGGTATTGACTGAATTCTGGCGGCAGGTAGCAAGGTGGATGTGTAAGACAGAATGTTGTGCCTTGTGGCGTTCTCTAGGAGAAGCCAATGTCCAGCTGTGGACAAAGTTAACACTTTGGCTGCATAGTAAAATGCGTTGTGTTTTACGCGCCTGGCGTGTGCAGCCGCACTTGCGTCGCACAAAGGAAAACATAAAGTATGTGGTTCCCGCAGTCAAAGTGTTAAGATAGGCTGATGATGATTGATTTCTGAGCATCTGTTTAAGGCTATAAATTATGTAGATATGTGCATGTAGGTGTAGATATGTAAATTGTGCAAAGGATAGACTGTGCTCTAAAATTTATTTATTGCTGTATTTATCATGATATCATCTGTATAGATGCTTTTTTTGTTGTTTGATACATTTAAAAAAAATAAGAATGTGTATAACTTTGTCACAATTTTGTTCTGAAATGGAGACATTTTTCCAAAGTGAATTATTCAAATTTTTATATTATAATGATTTGGATTGAGTTTTTCTGGTTATAAGGGTGACTTAATTGAGAGTGTTCTTAGCTTTTATTCAAGAAAATTTGTTCAGCTGTTTGAAGATTTTCAGCTCTTTTCTAATTGTTGTTTTTTTGATTATTTTTTGCAACTTTCAGAGTACACAAGGAAGCGACAATCCTCGGTACACTTGTCAAAAACAACAGGGTCGGTCATCTAGTAGACCTCGCTTGGAAAGAACGCAAGTCCAACAACAGGGTCAAACAGAAACTATACAACAAGCAGCTCATGTTTGGGTCTCTACTCTTGTTTACTAGTGACGATTTTCGCACTATTTTGTGCGCTACTGTACTTGATTCCGATGTGAAAATGCTGAAGGATGGATATGTGAGTGATAATTAACTATTATTTTTAGGAAGGTAGCAAATTATTTAGTCCTCTAAATTGCAAATATTATAATGAGTCTTATGGAACTGTCAGAACCTCTTGACTCTTGACGTCTTATTTGCAAGATGAGAGCAAGGGTTTGGGGTGATGGCATAAAAATGTATTATTTGATATTCATTTTGTCGAGTGTCATTAACATTTTTGTAAGGAACCGCTTATTTTTTTCATGAGTATGGGGTATGGGGTTGGTCTCATAGTAAATAGTTGTTCATAATGATGAGTACTATGAGCTTTTCAGCTCATCATACCCTTTCCTTATTACCCTGTATATGGTTAGGTAAAGACATAGGTTCTTACAAGGTATCTGGAATAACAATTAATTATGCTAACTACTGTTTCAGATTTTGGTGTCATTCCACAACCCAGTTTCAAAAGATATTCTCTTCAACACTTACCTCATGGTGGAAAGCGAGGTTTTCTTCGAGCCTTACCATCAGGTGTTGAAGGTTCTTCAAGGGTCAAGGCTGGATAAACTGCCTATGCAAAAATACATTGTTGATGTCAAGGTAAGAATTTTTTTTTATTCAAAAATAGGCTTGCGTTGTCCGCTATCTTACCTGGTGAAGCAATGATGCGGCCTACGATGGAGCACGCTTGCCTAGAAGAAACCATGAATTTTATGATTACCCTCAATATGAAGATTTATATGTATCGTATTATTATTTTGTCGAAAAAATAACGTAGCAAAATTAATAACTAAATTTGTTAGCTTAACAACATAAATTGTGCTTTCTTTACATAAAAGTCAAAGATAAAAAACCAGATGCTCTTTAATTATTTCTAACACTTATGTTTTTTAATTTCCAGCCAGAAATACACCCCCCAGCCTATCTGACTCCAGAAACAGTATTCACCGTCAAAGCCCCAGACGATTCTGAGATACCCTTCAAAGTTCTCGACACCAACCAATGGCCTACAGAACACCTACATTTAGACAATTCCCAGCTAGAAGCTTTCAAATTCGCCCTAACAAGAGAATTCGCCGTAATTCAAGGCCCACCGGGCACTGGGAAAACGTTCTTAGGGATCAAAATAGCATCAACAATACTCGAAAACGTCTCCCTAAAAGACACGCCAATGCTCGTACTCTGCTACACGAATAACGCCCTTGATCAATTCCTAGAAGGAATTTTACAGACCACAGATAAAGTCGTTAGATTGGGAAGCCAAAGTAAGAGTTCGAAACTTGAACCTTATAACCTTAAGAACGTAAGGGCGAAAATGAATTGCAAGCATCATGGGTTTAGTAAGAGTAAGAGAGAGCTAGAGATGATCTATAAGGAAATGACTGAGCTGCAGAGCGAGATAGAAATATGTGAGACAGGGATACTTTGCTATAGAAATGTGAAGCCATATTTGGTAACAGTTGAGACAGAAGATAAATTAAAGCAGAGCAGTGATGATAGAGTTTTCCATTGGCTTTTTGAACATTTAGAAGAATATAACAGTAAGAGTAAAGAAGAGAATATCGAAGAAGATTCGTGGGAAAATTTTGGTGAAACACTTTCAGAAGATGGAAAAATAGAAGAGTGTTTTTCAGAGAAAATGGCGCTGAAACAAATAGAAAACATAAAGAACACAATCAAACAGCTAGCTGGTCTAAATATTGATAAAGAGAAGAATCCAGAAAGGATAAGAATATTTGAGAAAGAAGCTGACAAAATTCGAAAAAGGCTTGACTGTTTGAAGGTATGATTTTAATCATAAAACTAGCTTCCGCCCACGGCTTCGCCCGCGTGGACGATACCTCGGGAACCGATTTTTTTTCCGGGATGAAATTAATTTATCCCTCTTTTTTGAGAGCATGTAAAAAGCGTCATACAATGGAAGCAGAGACCCCAAAAACGCCCGGATGCAATAAGTCAGCCCCCTCGAATCATTTTAAATAATAGTTAAAAAAAAACTAAAAAAACACGCTTTTTATAAAAAACCGAACTAAAAAAATAGAAAATAAAATTTTATAAATTGAAATGAAGAATAGGGTTGAAAATTTCAATAAATATAAATTAATAATAGTGTAAATAAATAAATATATGTATTTTATTTTTAAAAAGCGTGGGGTGTATGGGTCAATAGAAATTATATATTTTGTAGATACATTTTGTATTGACAGACATGAGTAGAGTGATTAGCATTTTGATAATATCTTAGAAAGCACCCCACGCTTTTTTAAAAATAAAATACATATATTTATTTATTTACACTATTATTAATTTATATTTATTGAAATTTTCAACCCTATTCTTAATTTCAATTTATAAAATTTTATTTTCTATTTTTTTAGTTCGGTTTTTTATAAAAAGCGTTTTTTTTTAGTTTTTTTTTAACTATTATTTATTTTTCGCTTTTTAGTTCGATTTGCTAACTATTAACCATCCTTAATATGTACAAATGTGTTGGTGTTATCCATTTTTGGCCGTCTGCTCAAGCAAATTAAAAATAAAATTGATGCGTAACAAAAAATATTGAGCAAAAAGATTTGTAGCCGCGTGGTTTCGATCCTCAGACCTCATAAAATAAAATTGATGCGTAACAAAAAATATTAGGCAAAAAGATTTCTAGCGCGTGGTTTCGATCCAGGGACCTCTGGGTTATGAGCCCAGCACGCTTCCACTGCGCCACTCTGTTCTCTGACACGAATGACGAAATTACCATTTGTAAGTTAAACGGTATTAAAAGTTAAAGAAACTTTATAGAAAAAGCGTGTTAAAAAAATTAATAGTTAAAAAAACTAAAAAACACGATTTGTTTAGTGTATTGTCATCGGTCCTCGATATATCTACAAAGTTTGAAAGAAATCTGACCGTTTAAAGTGGGTCAAAAACGCGCTCAAAGGAGTCGGTTACATACAAACATACAGGTGAAGCTAATAAAAGCGTGTTAAAAATGGCAGCCATTTTGAATCATTTCGATTTTCGCCACCACCATCAAGTAGCCCTTGCTAACTCCTATGACATTTAGTAAAACACCCATCCATCTTCAACCGTTTCGGAGATAATATAGACCCTCAAAGTTTGTATGGCGGCCATGTTTTTGAGGCGACTATGTTACTTTTAATGGCTCCAAAAAGGTCCGAGTTTTTGGTGACTTTTTAGTCTCAGCGCTTTGGTAAAAATGTTTTTAGTTTTCGAGATAATTAGCAGTTCCACCTCGAGGATGTGACTTTTCGAAGGTTTTGGATTTTTTCCGGATGTTGTTTACACGCCTTAAGTTTAGTACATCTGTAAAGTTTCATTGAGTTAGCATCAAAACAAATTCTTTCTCCGTACTATCATTACCACGCCATTTCACCCCCACAGGGGTTGATTTTCCAAAAGTGGTGAAAATGGTGAAAAATGGTGTTCGCTATTTTTTTAAGCTTAGTATATTTGTAAAGTTTCAATACCGTGGCGTCAAAAACAATGCTTCCCCATACAAACTTTAACACCCTGTTACACCCCTTTAGAGGTTGAATTTCAAAAAATTCTTTCTTGGTACATGTGTTTACTCGTCAAGACAAACACACCCTCCGTATTTTAAATTTCTACGACCAGCGGTGTAGGATGTGCCTTATCTGTCAGCGAGTCATTACAATTCTCTCTCCGTACTATATTTACCACGCCATTTCACCCCCACAGGGGTTGATATTCCAAAAATAATGAAACAGGTATTTATTATTTTTTTAGCTTAGTACATTTGCAAAGTTAAATAATCGTAGCATTGGGAAAATAATATTTTTATACAAACTTCAATACTCCGTTTCAGCCCTTTAGGGGTTGATTTTCAAAAACGAAAATATAAGTGTCTATTATTTTCTTAAGTCAGTCAGTCACGACCTTCACTTTTATAAATATAGATAAAAAAAACCCTAATTCGATACGATTAAGTACCTACCTTATTAAAGAAACATATCTGTAAAAAAATTATTGACATTGTAATGCTAACCCTATTTCATAAAACATACAGTATAATTTCAAATATCTACAGTTTCTCTTGATCACTTACAGTACAGTACAAAAAATAAAATATAATGTTTTACACTAGTATTTTAGAACACAGTAAGATAAATTAGTCTTATAGTAAAATTACATTTCAGGATCAAATGGAGTCTCATAAAAAGGAGAGAAAAGAGTACGAAATCGAGAAAGTGGATGACCTATACAGTTTGAGTACAGTGAAGAGATGGCAGATGTACTTCAACGCAGCTAATAAAGTCAGAGATGACTTACTGACCAAAATGGATATTTTACTAGTAAGTTATAAAAAATCTGCCCGGATTAAAACTATTCGGAATTTTAGGTGCGGCTAATAGTCAAATGCGTTGTATTTTACGCGCCTGGCGTGTGCAGCCGCACTCGCGTCGCACAAAGGAAAACACAAAGTATGGGTTTCCCGTAGTCATAGTGTTAAAATCGACACTGTGTCATGGTGTTCATTTATTACACTATTCGCTACATTTTCTTTCCTAATCAGCATTATCAACCATTTTCAACCTGCAGTTAAATATAGACCTCTTTAACGCACCATCTTTACCAGTCCAGTGCCAGTCTCTTCCTACTTTCATCATCATATGCCACCCAAAATCCTCCCACTGCTGGGATACAGGTCTACCCTCGAAGGGTGAATAGGCCGTATTCCACCACGCTGGCCAAGTGCGGGTTGGTGGATTCACTTTTTTTCAATTTCTTCTCCTGACATATGCAGGTTTCCTCACGATGTTTTCCTTCACCGAAAAGCCAGTGGTATGTAAATTTGTACATAAGTCCCAAAGAACTCATTGGTACGAGTCGGGGTTTGAACCCACCACCTCAAGAATGCGAAGCGGCTGTTCTCCCACTGAGCTACCACGGCTTTTTACTTACTTACTACTTTCTTACTACCACGGCTTTTTACTTACTACTTTCTTACTACCACGGCTTTTTACTTACTTACCTACTTTCATACTTAGAAATAAAATAACTGCCTTCTAAATCATGTTCAAACACAATAAAATGTATTATTTCAGGAAAAACACAAGGCCGTTACATTAGAGCTGGAAGATTTATCTACCCAAATGGACAGCGAAGTGATCCGCAGCGCGCGAGTCGTCGGCGTCACCACCACCGCGGCCGCGCGGCGGCACCAACTCATCAGCAAGATCAACTCGCCTATAGGTAAACTAGTAACTAGTTGTTCGCCCCGAACTGTGACCTCGTAACCCCTTTATCATCAGTACCACGAACGTCAGGCATGGTCGCAGTCAAACGCAAGACTATCATAAAACAAATAATTGGATGTGACATGCAGACTGAAGTCTCACCTTGACGGTTATTCCCCGCAGGAGGTGCAGAGCTCTAAAAACAATCAAAGGGTACTTCCCTTTGATTGTTTTGCTCGTATTAAAACATAAAAAGTGTAGTTATTTAAATGAACAACTTACCTATATACATAAAAAAAAATACAAACATCCGAATTGAGAACCTCCTCCTTTTTGGAAGTCGATTAAAAATTGGCGAAGATTGTATGAATAAACGATAAGTTATCATTCTAACAAACATACATACGTAGTACGTACACATACTAACCGATTGGCTGTGTGTAGACTGAGATCTTTACTTTGCTTGATCGGTCGATCCTCGGTATTCAAAGAAATACTATTATTGACTGTTTAATTTTGTGTCAATACGAAGTCAGAAGTTTAATTATTCCTCTCGAGATTCACTATAACTTGCACCGTATTCACGCCTTAAGAATTTTGTATTCGATTGCATCTCGTTCTAACACACTTATATGGCCGTATCGCAGTTTTATGCTACCGTCATTCTTGATATTTTCAGTGATCGTGGAGGAAGCGGCAGAAGTATTAGAGGCACATATTATCGCTTCGCTTACGTTTTCGCTTCAGCATCTCATACTTATTGGTAAGCACTAACCATATAAAAAAAAAACAATATTGTTAAGAGAACTGTACGTAACGCTATTTAAGATTTATTTTTTTTATTTCCTTGCAATATATGTATGTAACTGATTGTTCAGGTAGACTCTTGCAACTGAATTTTGAACCACTTCCAACAAATGTTTGTTTGTAAAAATATTTTTTAAATTACTTATTATTGTTAAACTCCTCTCACAACATAAATGTGACCATACTATCTCTTTCTTCAAGGTGACCACAAACAGCTACGCCCGACCGCCGCAAACTACAAATTAGCAAAGGAGTGCAATTTCGAAGTGTCGCTATTCGAGCGTATGATCCGTAACGGGATACACGCGCGAACTTTAACTACCCAACGTAGAATGCGGCCTAACTTCGTAGAGTTAATCGTTCCGGAGATATATCCCAAGTTGGACAGCCATGAGAGTGTGTCGGAGTATGGAGATGTGAAGGGGATGGAAAGAAATTTGTTCTTTTTTAAGCATGAGGTGCTTGAGGATTCCGAGGTACGCTAACTTGAAAATTTCTAGTCTAGTCTTTCTACATTCTCAGTAGTCTTACTAGTAAGACTACTGAGAATGTAGAAGTAGAGTAATTTTACCAGTTGAACTACTGGGAGTTTCCTTTCCAAATAGACTTACCGATAGTAAGACTTCGCACTTTTGCAAGTGAGATTTTTTTCAAAACGATTGCTTGCAACCACTGCACAGTACCTATGTACATTATTTTAGTCAACCCCTTCCTGAACACGATTCCTAGTTTCCTGTAAAAATTATGTACCGCTGTCCTCTTGAACAATATCCTGGATCCGCGCCTGCTTAGGGCCCCTAGCTTTAACATATTTACACTAATCAATTTGTTTAGTAAATGTATTTATTGGCACAATCCAATACTGTTTCTACAACTCGGCTTTAGATAGCATAAGTTACAAATTATATTAATAGCATAAGTTACAATTATATTAAAAATTTGACCAAAAGAAATTTATTAAATTATTACTAATTGAAATGTGAATTAATCAGCTGTTAAGTTAATAATTATATTTTAGACTGTGTTCATGAATTTTCAGGCGGACGATAGTTGGAGTCACGAGAACACCTTCGAAGCGGAGTGGTGCGTCGCTCTATCGCGCTATCTAATGATAAAAGGCTACACATCCGAAGATATTACTGTACTGGCCACTTATAGCGGGCAAGTTGCACGCATTAAAAAGGTATTATTTGAAGGTTTTTTTGGACCTTCTTAACTAAAAAGTCCGCCCCGTAGAAAAAACCTAATAACTGACAGCACACGGGGCCACTGGGCATATACTTTTAGTTATCTTAATATATATAAATTACGTGTCACGTTGTTTGTCCGCTATAGACTCCTAAACTACTTAACCGATTTCAATCAAATTTGCACACCGTGTGCAGTTCGATCTAACTTAGGAGATAGGATAGCTCACATCTCAATTTATAGTGTCTACCCGTGCGAAGCCGAGACGTGCCGCTAGTCTATACTATATATATAAAAATGAAACCCGTTTTCCTTGGTCACGGCATCACGCGTGAATGGCTGGACCGATTTCACTAATTATTTTTTTGTTGTATTTGTTATTATTAGGAGAAGGTTCTTACGGAAAAAAATATTAAGAAAATCTCTCAGAAATATTGAAAAACCCTAAAAGCAGCCCTTTTCTTTTTCCCATACAAACGTTTTCTAACTAAAACGAGCTTTATTGCTATTGTATAAAGTTCATATTGAATTGCAAGCACTCACTGTTGTTTAAGCAATGTAGGTATGTTCCTAACGTCCAAGAGTCAATTTGCACTTTATTACCTCCGTACAAAGTTCAAATTCAATCATATCTATCAAAACAGTGTGCGTTGGAGCACAGATAAAACAAAAAAAGAAAACGAAATCGAATAGTTCATTCATTTGTTTTAAAATTTCGAAGGATTTGACTCCAAGTCATATCAAATTAAAAAAAAGTTGAAACAACAACAAACTGTCAATGTCAGTGTTTTTTTTTTCATGGATGAGTTTGCTTTTGTCAACTGATACACGAAACAAATTCGTACCTATAATTGTAATCTATACTAATATTATAAAGAAGTAAAGATTGTGTGTTTGTATATTTGTTAAATTGTAAGGGGTAATCTCGGGATCTACTGAACCGATTTTAAAAATTCTTTCACCAATAGGAAGCCACATTATTGCTGAGTGTCATAGGTTATATTATAAAAAACCGAAAAATAAAAAGGCTTTTACGTGGTAGTCCGTTTTGCAAAGTGAATCGGAGAAAAAACGGTCCGGACGGCGCGCGATGGCTTCGGGTTTAATTAACATTATGCCCAACGAAGTGGGCAAGGGTCAGCTAGTTTCTTATAAAAGTTGTGCAAAATATGACCGTAGTGTAACATACCCCTAAATGTAGATATATCGAAATTTTAGTTTGTGCCTGTAAATTTACTTTCCGACAAAACAAGAATTTTCTTCAAATTGTATGAATGTATTTCAGTAGTCATTAAGTTTGCGATCTATGGATATAAGCTTTAATTATGTAGTATTTATGTGAACTAAAATTTATGGACATGAAAGTCGGAAATAAAGATCCTTTATTATTATTTGATCGGGTGTGGCACTTACTGTAACAAAACATCTATAATTTTCAGTTGAGCCAAAAATTCGAAGATCTGAAAAACGTAAAAATCACAGCCGTGGACAACTTTCAAGGGGAAGAGAGCAGGATAGTAATACTGTCTCTGGTAAGGAGTAACAAGGAGGGCAAGATTGGATTCCTTTCTGCTACAAATAGGATCTGTGTGGCGCTCTCAAGAGCTAAAGAAGGTAAAATAATGAAGTTAGAAATATTGCTGATATCTAAATGAAGTAGTTACTTTTATTGTTCTCTTTCTCTTTGTGTATAAAGAAGCGTGAATTGTGAAATCGAACATTGAATGGAATAAGTATATAATAGATTAATCAACTTATATCTTAGGATGACGAGCGCAGTGCTGTGCCGCGCAGGGTCTTGAATTCTGCGAGTTTAAAATTCTGGATGGCGCAGACCTGTTATGGGTAAACGTGACGTTTAACATCAGGCGAGCGATTTGCTCGTTTCGTCACTTAATCACATTAAAAAAAAAAGAAGCTAAGCACGGCACACACATATTTGAGAGCGTATTTGTTGTGTAACTTCTTCACGCTGAAACTGACTAATTTTGAGTCTTTAACACGTTTAACTGCATAAAACCCATAGCTTGTATTTTCCTTTGTGCGACGCGAATGCGGCTGCACACGCCAGGCGCGTTACAACGCATTTGACTATTAGCCGCACTCAAGGCAAGCGCATGTGATTATTAGCCGCAGTCAAAGTGTTAAAACTATCTATACCTTTGAATAACACATGGGCTATTTTATCTTGTATTAAAATAAAATTTTGTCTTTATTTACAGGATTTTATATCTTTGGCAATATGGCCATGCTATCCAAAGCCAGCTCTATGTGGAAATGTATAAACAAGAAATTAATTGCCCAGCATGCTATAGGCGACCAACTTTGTACAGAGACTCCAGTAAGTACCTACGATTTTTTTGGCCAGTCTTGTTTTTAGGCAAACAAAACTAAAATAAACAAATCAGTCCAGCCATTTTTGTGTTTTTGCGAGACCTACACATGGCAATTAATTAATATATAAATAGAGTTAAACACAAATAAAACAATAGTAAAATCCAGAAAAGACTACTGGTTGTAGTAGTTTTAACGTAATGTATTTTTTTGTAATTTCTAGTGTGAACAAAGAGCTATCTATCTATCTAAACACGTGTTCAAAGAATTATAAATAGGTAATAAAAGTTAAAAATACCTGTTAAATTGCTCTTTTAATTACCATAAAAAACTCATTTATAAGTATATTTCTTTTTCAGACACGGTCCGCAGCTGAGCTCAACGACCTGAGTTCACGGCTAAAATAATTAACCCGAAGATATTAACCCAACCGTATTATGCCTGAGCTGGTCGTTTTGAAACGAATGAGATTGGCTTCGAGTATTAGCTGACAGGGCCACAGGCTATGGTTTAGGCAGTAAATGCATATGCTAGTGTAAACCCAGCCTTATATTTTTTAACATAAAAAATCAGTTGGGCCATTTGTGTGGTCCTGTCCAACTTAAAAAAAGTTGGAGCACCTGTCGCATTTTTTAAGCATTTTTAGTGGTGTAAAATAAAGAAACGAAGGATATTTTTACTGTATTTATTGTAAGTTTCATTTGTGACAAATAAATGAATTATTGAGCTAACAGGCGTCTCGCTTTTACAATGCAATACCCAATGCATAGATTACCCTCTAAAGACACCGTATTTATTATGATCGAACAACACTACGCATCGCATAAACGATTTATTATTACTTTTATTGCTTCATTTCTGAGCGCTAAAAAATACGTAGCGAGTGTTCAATTACAAAATGTATGGAAAGTTTCCACTTGCGCCCGATACCGATTTTTCATACATCAAATATAGTCGTATTTGCTACGTACATTTAATTTTCGACTGGAATTCATGATAGGTTGACAACTACTCGTAATACCTATCTCGCAATGCGGTGTCTATGAGAGTAATCTTTGAGTTAATTATTAGGCCATACGTAAAGCGGAAACGTACAGGAATTCATTAGTCTGGAATTAAATCAGTAGAATTAATAAATAAATAATCACTAACACAAAATACCTACACTACAGAGCTAAGCTACAGTGACCAAACTGTCGAAGTGGAGCCGCCATCGTTTTTTTACAAATTGACCTTGGCCTCCCATTTACAAATACTTTACAAATTCTAGAATTTTCTATAGTTCTTTTCTATATAGTGAGCACAGATTATGATGCAATATGGGCGTTGATAAGACGCTGATACGTTAAAAATTATTGTTTATTTCTGAGCTTCTTTGTTCGTTTGTCCCATATGCATTCCTAAACCAATTATCCAAACCATTGAATTAAAGGTGGCACGACTAGAGATGGTGTCCCAGGTCCCAGGCATCAGCTAGTTAGAGAAAAGTCGGCATCTGGGGTATAATTTTTAGCGCTTTTGACCACATTAATTTACATGCTAAGCCGAAGGGTAGCTCTCATCACTTCTTTAATCAGTTTTACAAGTTGGTCTCACTGTATCTAAATTAACAGCTTATTTGAGACTATTAGTCTCGAAAAAACATCACAAAACTTATGCAAGTCATTCACGAAATTCCTCACAAAGCTACGCGCAGGATTTCTAATTGACCTATAGGGTTATTCATAAAGGGTATCCTAAGCCGAAAAGGGCTCATAGTACTTATCATTGTGAACAACTTTTAGTATGGGACCAACCCGAACTTCGCGAAAAAAAACAGCTGGCTGTTCTATACATTTTGTCGAGTGTCATTGACATTTTTCTATGGAACAGCTGATTTTTTTTTTTCGCGAATTTCGGGTTGGCCCCATAGTAAAAGTTATTCATAATGATGAGTACTATGAGCTTTTTTCGGCTTAGCATACCCTTTATGAATAACCCTGTATATATACATATATGTATCACAAGCATCAGTGCCTATAGCCACTGTAAGCCACAAATCTATCCTCATTCAAAAAACTTCTCATAACTTTGCTTACATTTAGCTAAATTAATATGCTGTTTCGTTTTTGCATGGTATTTTAAGTATGCAAGAATGAGACAGCACAATTTAACTAATATAACTCTTAGCCGTTTGAAAATAAGGGGCTATTTTAATTACAAGGAAAAACTACTAATTTTGATTTACTCTTAATATTCTCTTCTCTTAATTTTTTTGAACTAAAGGTTAAATACAAATAATAAATACCGTTTAGTCACTAAATAGCAAACGTTTCGGATTTGATCCACGTCCTTTGAACGTGACAATTTGTTTATATTTACGCAGTAAATTCAGGTTTCAAAAATATAATTATATGGTTGGCTATACAATTTTTTTGGTCAGCAAGCAGTGATCATCAACAAATAATGTTACATACGTCAGAGGTTAACTATTATTACAGTTGTTTTCAGTATTATTGGCAACAAAAAGTGGAAGAACACTTGATACTTCACCATCCGAAGTTCCTTAGTGATTCGAATAATCAGATTCAACCCAACCTATCTACATCACAAATCTCTTGGTTTTTAGCTTGATTTGGTTGCTGACCGTACCTAATGATATATTTTTAGCGAACCATTTCGAGTCCCTTTGTTAACAAACATTATGTTATTTTAGACAAAACAAAACACACTTAGGTTACTAACTTCGTGCCCCTTAACCGAGGTTATTTTATAATTGCGAGGCTATAGCCTTGAAAACTTTTATGCCTATTGTTTTAATAATTATAACTATAAACCTTCTTCGTGATGTTTGTAATAAATTAATCGATCTTTAACAGACTATATCTAACACCTTATATCTAACTATAAAATATTTCGCAACATTTAAAATCACTTTCATATCACACGAAAATGGTAATGTTATTGTGCTTTGCCTCTAATTAACATTCTAGATATACATACGTATTTGTATGTATTTACAAGCGAAATACCACTCACGCATTGACTGAATGACGGACTACTCGCAAAATCTGGACTTACAATATTATTAGCGAAGCCTCTCATTGTTTGCAACTTTTTGACTAAAGCATGGCTACCTTCAGTATTCTATAAAGTCCTCAATATACTGAACTATATTCTGAGGAGCCTCTAACTGAACGTGATGGGTGCCTTCTACCTCGACATATTGAATATCTGTGGCCTCTTTTAACTTTGCAATAACAGCCAAATAATATTCCAACTTCTCCCATCTCTGCCCAGGAAGAGCTCTCAAATTCAGAACTTTACATTTCACTTTCTCCGCGTATTCTAGTGCCGTTTCTAGAGACATCATAGCGAGCCCCGACACTTTTAATCTCGGGTCTCTTTTGAAGAAGTAACCCTGCTTCTTCAAATGGATCGGAGTTCGCGACATTCCTCTCTTCATTAGAACCCTGCAATTTTCCCTTGAAAGTGATCCCTTATACGCATCGCAGACTATGTCGATCATTTCGTCGTACTCATAACAGGGAACTTTATCGTCAGTCAAATGCTCGTACTCTAACATTTTATCTATACTGCCTCCCGTATTCTTGACCATATTGGACGGTTCTCTTACAGCCGGACTTGCGATATCCACACATATTATCTTTTCAACATCGTCGGGGAATGAGGCTGCATACATAAAACTTATCGCACCACCGAGGGAATGCCCCATAAGGGTGACTTTGCTCCAGTTGAAATGTTTCACTACCCGCCGAACTAGAACTATTCCATCCCAGAAGATGTAGTAGATCATTCCTTTAGGATAGTGCGTTGATAGGCCATGGCCGGGCAAGTCTATGCATAGTACTGAGGTAGTGACAGGGAGTAGAGGTATTAAGTTGTCCCAGGTGCCAGCGTTGTCCTGCCAGCCGTGAATGGCGATAATGGGCTGCTTGTCTCGAGGCCCCCACCAGCGGCCCGCCACGTGCCCCCACGGGACCGGGATCTCGACTTCTTCAACCGTGTACCCCGGAGGTAAAACTGAAATGAGAAAACAAAATGTCATCGCTCTAATCATAATCAACACACGTCCAACTGATAAATTAATGTAATTCAATGCTTAAAATGATAAATTGTATCTATTTATTACATTTCTTGATACCGGCTGAATCGATATTACTAAAAATTGACGAGAAAATACACAGCGAACATGGAATTGTTTTATTTTATAAATTATCTAAACAATTTCTAATTGTAAAACTGCGGTTACGGCTGTCTTTTATACGTGACATTCATTAAAAGTGCATTATCATTCCAAGTCTGGGGGCAAATAGGTCATTGGATAAACGAATTTAATAGGTGCTTAACTATTATTTAGCCTATTATTTACTTAACTATTAAGTCGCTATCGATAAAATACTTCTGTATCAGGTACTCATGTGAGCGAAGTCTCGTGCTCGTAATAGACACAAGGTCCCAAGTTTAAATTAAATTAAAATTTGTTTATTTGTCAGAAAAAAATGTTACAGAATTGTGTATGAACCCTGAATCTTGCACTAGCTGAGTCCTGTGTCGCAAGATTCAGTTTTGAAGAAGAGAAGAGTCAGGTTTGATTCCCAGCCGAGCATTATCTTTAAAAGAATAAAGATATCTAAGTTTAGGTATCAGTTCCTTATCAATTATTGGAAGAAACCATCCAATGTAGTTACTCAGAGACAGGCGAAATCAATCGTACTTGGCAGAACAATGCAATGACTGTCGTTGGATGAGTTATACGGTTAACAATGCGACAATTATCAGCACTATCCAGGCGCGTTTTTATCTAGATATCTATACTTAATGATATACGATGATAACACTTGTATGTAGGTATGTCATTATGTGGAAGATAATTTACGAAAACACTGGTCCAATTAAAAAAAAATCCCATGGAAAGCTACACTATCCCTGAGCTATGTTATAGCCCAAATCATTGGAGGCCGAAGTACAAGCAACACCGAATACCGAAGCTCCTAGAATCAGCTAGTTCACTGTAGACGAGAAAAACTATCTGTCCCTTTGGTACTACAATACGCTAAAACTTCAGAAAGGATTTTAATCTAACTTGGTATTGTAGTTATTTATAACTAGCGATCTGCCCCGGCTTCACACGGGTATGAAATATAGTCTACTGTTACTTGCTAATAATGTAGCTTTATAATGGTGAAATAATTTTTAAAATCAGTCCAGTAGTTTTTGAGTTAATTCTTTACAAACATATAAATCTTTCTTCTTTATAATATTACTAGCTGACCCTTGCCCACTTCGTTGGGCATAATGTTAATTAAACCCGAAGCCATCGCGCGCCGTCCGGACCGTTTTTTCTCCGATTCACTTTGCAAAACGGACTATAGTCTATTTCAACTAGAGAGCGAAAAACGTACGTTCACGCCACGGTACCACGAGAGCACCGAAAACAAACGATGCGTATCGTTATCCATACATTTATGTATCGTTTCCCTGTCGCTTACGCATTTACCGTGTTTCGTGGTACCGGGCGAGGCGAGCGACAAGGTCCATCAGATATTGCAAACCTGTTTTGACATTTTTCGGTAAGATATGGCTGGGGCCACATTCCGCTCTGGAATACGCTTGGATTCGGATTGTTTTAGTGTGCTATTTGAATGTTTGGTTGTTAATTGTTATTTTTTGTTGAGTTAAATTAGTTATATCTGTTTTTGTTAGGACATATATTTGTTTTGTGTTGTTTTTTGTTTGTGAGTGATAATGGAATCATCGGAGTCGTCTTCCTCGTCATGTAAAAAAGCTACTCCATGAAGCGCTAAGCCACATTACCCCCGAAAAATGGCAAAACTGTATAAGCCATGTAAAAAAAGAAGAAGAAAAATTAGCCTCATTAGACCAGGAAGTGGATAAAACTGTGGATTCATTTATCATAAACGTAACAGGCGAAACATCAGACAGCAGCTCGTCAGACGATAGTAATTCTGATTCAGATTTAATATAATGTAATTTTTTTATTCGTTTGATTTTATTTTCATAATCGTTTCCTATAAATAGGTAATAATAATTATAAATAGTTTATTTGGCACACACTTAAATCTTAAACTAATTACACCTGCCAATGTCAGATGATTAATTTACTAATGTGTAGGTAGATAGTTACACGAAAAACTTGATCTACAGTTTTGAGTTAAATAGTGATAATAGTAATGTAATGATAATTGTTAGGTAAAAACTGAAAACCTGAATTTTGATAGTGACAAAATAGTTGCTAACTATTAAAACAATTTATTGATGCAAAGAAGGTTGGTCTTCCCTGCGCAACACTAAAAGGTCAATGTCCGTTTTTCGCTCTCTATTTGAAATAGACTATACCACGTATTTATTTTTCGGTTTTTTATATAACCTATGACACTCAGCAATAATGTGGCTTTCTATTGGTGAAAGAATTTTTAAAATCGGTTCAGTAGATCCCGAGATTACCCCTTACAATTTAACAAATATACAAACACACAAACTTTACTTCTTTATAATATTAGTATAGATTAGTATAGATGTAGAATTGTGGATCATGAATCCGCATTTAGGATAATCTTTACCCCAGAAAAATAAACGGTTCCTACAGGATGTCCGACAAAACCCCGGAGCACAGCTAGTCATTGATAAGACTAATAACTCTATTACTAAACCGGATAAAACATAAAATTGAGCATGACTGTCACGCTAAACTGGAAACTAGCACGGCCGTAAAAATCGTACGATACCGACTTATCATGCCTTACGTAAGTGACTCGCAGTGACGGAATTCGCAACTCTCTTGGACTTTAGACTTTACCTCATAGTGGAGTATGGTCAGATATTGATGCAATAATCGCTGTTTAGGTTTTAGATTAGCATGGATCAAAGTCCGAAAGATTGGGTCGGTGTGAAGTGATGTTTCGGCGGTTCGGGCAGACTTATAGAAATGATTCATTGAAATGACTATCCTACCAATGTTATAAAATTAAATGTGAAAGTTTGTTGGTTGTTGACACCAATTGAAATGATTTGGCTGAAATTATGTATGAAGCTTATACCTTGTATTATAATAAGCTACTGTTAAAATCCAGGAAATAAAACGATTCAAACTGCAAGGTGCAGCAGCTACTTGTTTTTTGTATGCTATTGAGTGACGAGACGAGCAAATCTCTCTCCTGATTTTAAACATCACGTTTGCCCATAACAGGTCTTGTGCCACCCCAGTTTTTTTTGTTATAATTACACGGAATTTTTCATGTATTGAGTTGGATACTCCGACTTCGGTTTCTATCCCATCTGATGATCTTTTGCAAAGAGTGATTAAGGAAATGTGGACTATGTTTTCAAATTATCCTCCTTTGAACACTACTTGACAAACTATTTTCACCTACATAAAGTTGTAATGATTACAACTATTTCCTTACAGTCAGTCATATAATAATATGATCCTTTAATATATTCCTACAGATTACTTAGCATATTTCAGTCCAAATAATCAAGATTAAATTCTTTAATCTACAGAAATGAACTTTGAATTTAATACTTGTTTGTTAGATTAGAATATGCTATTAAAAGAAGTAGGTGCCTTACTGCCTTTAATTATTGTAAAATTTAAAATATATCCCAGCGTGAGTCTTAACCTAGTTTTTTTGTCTTTTTCTATTTTCTTTTAGGCTGTGAGTTTTTCCATTCTACCAAGTTGCAATTCTATAATCGAAACATCTTAGAAATTAAGACAATGTATGGGAATGACGTTTCTATAATCTACTAGCTACACCCAGTGGTTCCACCCACTATTTTTTTTACTTTTAAACCTTTCCTGTATTAGAGCAAACAAAACAAAAAATAAATATTCAAATTGGTCCAGCTATTCTCGAGTTTTACCCAGACAAACAAACAATGATTCATGAAGATTAATTTATAGGTTCCATATTCTGTGACAGAAATGTCATTTCCAAACATTGTCTTAGTTCTCTATAGAGTTTACGATTATGGAATTGCATTGGCTAGGTGGCAGGTTGCTAAATAAACTAACTAAATACTCCTTCAGCTAATTCAAAAACTGTGAAGAAATCAAGGATGCCACATAAATTGAATAGGTATTAACACAATTTTAAAGTCTAATTCAGGTTGAACGATCGGTCAGGTGTT
This sequence comes from Alcis repandata, assembly GCA_949125135.1. Classification (NCBI taxonomy): domain Eukaryota; kingdom Metazoa; phylum Arthropoda; class Insecta; order Lepidoptera; family Geometridae; genus Alcis; species Alcis repandata. The sequence goes on along the minus strand of OX421239.1, from coordinate 9,511,688 downwards.
AATGAGGAAATAATTATGATAGAATGCAAAGTTGAACACTCACAAGTACAAAATTCAATACTGATACTTAGTAGGGCTGTAGGTAATTTCAATAGAGCAATTTGACCTATAAAAAGTTTTCTGAATACAAGATGTTGATTTAAACCTCTACTAGATGACACAGTCAACTTTGCACCACCTAAAAAAGACTTTTTTCCTTAACCACCTTTGAATTAAATAGGACCAAATAATATTTAATTGATCAAACCATTTTCGAGTATTTGTGAGACCAACTGAGCAGTTCATTTAATTTTAATTTGGTATGACAGTTACTTTGTAATTTATGTGGTGGTGAATTATTCATTAAACATCTTTTAATGCAGCATCTATGTTTTACAACACAATAACTCTTATTCACACCACAAAAATGATTTTCTGTTATCTGTGTGATGGAACTATGTTACTGCCCTAATGTGTAACTCCATTAAGTTGAAATGAAAATGGTATATTTTAGCAAAATCAATAACTTTGACCAGCACTTTAGATGTAGATGAGTTACTTCTTCATTTTACATTATAAATGATATTTTTTCTGTGAGGTTTGTTTGTATTTAATCCAAGAATTTACACTTTCTACAAGGTGTGTAACCAACACTACTGCAGAAGAAAAAAAGTTATTATAGCATTTAATTTTAAAACCAATTACATAATCTATTAAATAAAATAAAAATATATGTTTCACGGTGAGCCCACACTCACCTTTATAATCACTTTATTTTTTTTTCCCAATTTCGCATTTTGAATGAGAACTTTGATAAGTACAAATCAAACAATTTCAACCCCTAATAGGTACCTACCTATTTCACAAAATAAATATCTTAATTTGAAATTTTCATGCAAAGCACTCTTGTGAATTTAGATTTTATTTTATTTTTTCAGCATCAATAGTGATGAATAATAAAATGAATGAACTTACCATCATCTATCTGATGACCATTCATGTTTGTTTCAGCCATGGTCACTCTTATTTGTTTTCTTGTGTTGAGTAAATCACGGAATGCAAGCAATCAAATATCATAAGCACGTAATGCGTATAGCAGGTGCGATGTAATTTTACATAACTTGTAATTTATTTATTTTAAAGTTCTTCCGGAGACATCGAAAGGTGACCGCTAGTAAGACGGTATCAGAACACAACACTCCGTAGCGTAGCGCTACTAAAGATATATATTATGTAAATGTTCCACACAACGCAACGCCGCAGTCAGAGAACCAATGAGAAACTATCGATTTGATTCCAGTGATATACCTATATATTATTTACTTCCATGTTTGATGATGTTTGACTTTGACTCACAATCATACTAGGTAGTAACCATGCTTCAACCGATTTATAACATGAAATATAGTAAAGAAACGTTACGCCTTGATATGTTTTGGGTTTAATGTTATGTGTGATAATATGTAGTACAGAAAACTAGCTAGATAGACCTAATATAAGTAAGACTATGAGCTACTGAAATAAAGTTTCATTGCAAGATTACGACAATACGACAATGCACGAACGAATAGAAGTGACAGCCAGCTGTATGTGTTGCGTGCACGCGTTGGTCAAAATTGTCGATTTATGTCAAAAATAAATAAGTTAAAAGCGGTGAGTAAATTTGAAAATAACGCTGTGGAGAAAAACTATTGCTACTGCTTTCTTTTGCCAAGGACAAGGATCATGAAGCAAACAACTTTTACTGCCTCATTTTGAGCATCAATAAATGTACTATTATTGTAAGGGTTACTTATCTGACCTAAAGGTACGATTCCACCAGTGTGCGGAACTGTGCGGCACAGTGCTGCACAGCGTACGGCACAAATGTTTGCTTTGGTCGACTCACTCAAGCGAACAAGAACAAATTGTGCGCGAACATTTTAGCAATGTTTGCGCACAGCTGTGCACTCGTGTGCGCGTACACAGTACAAGTAGTGGACTCGTGTCGACGCGTACGCACTCGTTGTTCGCAAACTCAGTCTAGCTTCCGCTACCAAAGCGAAAACATTTATTTGTGCGCGCACATGTTTTAACAGAGTTAAAAATGGATTGGACGAATGATAAAATTATTAAATTTATTCAAGCGATTGAAACTTATCCTCTATTATGGGATTCCAGTCACAATGATTATAAAAATAGAAACAAATAAAAATAGGTAAAAAAACTTTTTAAGTTAAACGGTTTTATGTTAAAAAAACGTTTAAAAACATACATTGCAATGTTTAAGATAAATGTACTAAAAACCAAAAAATAATAAAATAGATACCTACAGTCGTGGGAATTATAAACATATGCATAGACTAGACTAAAATAAAACCGTGGGGCTCGTCACAACGTCTCTAACTTAACTAACTTAACTCTCCCCACGGTTTTATTTTAGTCTAGTCTATGCATATGTTTATAATTCCCACGACTGTATCTATTTTATTATTTTTTGGTTTTTAGTACATTTATCTTAAACATTGCAATGTATGTTTTTAAACGGTTTTTTAACATAAAACCGTTTAACTTAAAAAATTTTTTTACCTATTTTTATTTTCTAGTTTTTAGTTTTTATTTCGCATTCTGTTTAATTCATATTGATAAAACCTAAGTTATCCGCCATTTTGTAGAGGCCGCCATCTTGGATTTTAATTTTATATAGTACATTGTATTATACTGGTTGAGCACTTTCATTTGATACCCATATTGATGGGATCGATAAAACCTACGTTATCCGCCATTTTGTAGCGGCCGCCATCTTGTATTTCAATTTTTTATAGTATATTGTATTCTGCTTGTTGAGCCCTTTCATTTGATACCCATATTGATGGGATTGATAAAACCTACGTTATCCGCCATTTTGTAGCGGCGGCCATCTTGAATTTATAATGATAATGAATAAACATAATTGTATTGTCACCAAAATCCAAAGTGTATACAAAATTTCAGATTAATCGGTTGACAGGAAGAGGGTGAAATTTGAATTACTAAATTTGACCCAAGAATAAATAAAACAAACGGGGTGAGCTAAATATAAAACCGTTTAAAAACACGACGCCACTCAAGAGTTAGCTCAATGTTTCAATTGTGACTCGACTGAGGTAATGAGAAAATGGAAAATTATTTTGGCTACATAATAAAACACAAGCTGCAGCACAAATCACTACGTTTCCTCGCCCGTCCAAATTAACAACTGAACTCTGAAGACAGAAGTCTTCTCAGTGAACATGTTCTTGCACAAGTGTGCCACACTGTGCGTTTACAAAAGTTACGCACAGTCTTGCCGGTGGAGCCAGAAGCTTAACTCGATACAAGCTTAGTACGTGCAATGCTGGAGTTATGCACAAAATGTTTGTAAACTAATGTGCTAAACACTATTTTGGTGGAATCGTACCTTTATAATCTAGTCTGTTATAAATGGACTCAAATCGGTTCAAGATTTTCAAATTTAACCAAAACCACAGCCAAAACTAACGGCGTCGAGCGAAGTAACATTAATTGTTACTATGTACTGTTTTGGCAACTCTGGAAAAAAATCTGTCATTCGTCAGATTTCCAACGTCAATGTCATTTAAAAAGCTGTCAGGTGGTTGTCACTGTCAGTTTTTTTTTCTTACAGGGCCAGACTAAAGTCATGCTAATATTAAAAGTGCTAAGTCTTGACTTTGAAGTGTCAATGTAAAATTCGAAGTGTCATCAGGGCTGACAACAAAAAAGTGCGTTGTCGTTTAGGGTGGCGAGTTTAGGGGTTTTTTCCATTTTGCGAGATTGGCCTTAGATGAAAATTTTGGGAAATTATATCATTCATGTTCGGGATAAAGAGTAAAAAGAAATACAAAATAAGTATGTAAGTAGTTTCATAGAGACTAACGTTGAAGTTTTAGAGGCTGCTTTAAACTTTCTGTCTTCACCTGTTCGTTGTTGTTGCTGGAAAATAAAAAAAAACAGTGTGTGTACATAAGTACCTACACGCGTTAATACTTCTTTGGCGTATGGAAAAATAAATTATACATACCGACAATTAACCTCAAATCTATAAATGCACTCAAAACAGTTTATTCAAATCAGTTTTATCACTAATATTCAATAAATGTATTTAGATATATAGGATAAATACTAATAAATTATTAATAAATACTATCACCATCGCATATGAAATTGATTTAGTAAAAACACCAAAATAATATTTATTTATTCACACTGTTTAATTGTACTCTTACGAAACACGTGTTCTAAATATAAAAATACTAGAATATATAACTTTAACATATTATGTAGTTAGCAATTTTCATGCCACCTAGAACTAACTTCACGATGTTAAATTTAGGTGTCACGCATCGTAAAAATTCACTCTCATCATTTTCATCATCATCTCGCACCAAAAGAAGTTAAGTAACTTCAAAAATTAGTCTACCTACTGTTGCAGTTGCTATTCTCGTTCATTTATCCAAAAGTACTTTACCTACTTCTTTATCTTCTTTGGTCGGGGCCATTTTGAACTTTAGTTATTCCAAAAAAAATACTAGCGTACATTTAACTAATCCATCATAATTATCATTTTGACCACAATGGATGTCAAATTCAACGTGTTACCTCTGTCTTTTAAATATTATTATAAGGTCAGTGTACATGGTAATTATAATGTTCTTGTTGTAGTGCCTTTTTGTAATTGTAATGTATCAAATTGGGGGAAAAAATGGAATATAGGGAATATTAAAAATCAGACCTGGCAGCCCAGCTGTCATAATCAAAGAAAAATAAGAAAAGTATAGTGAATTTCAGAGGGCAGACAACGTTGGCAAATTATTTATAATGGCTGAGAAGAGGAAAACTAGAAAACGGAAAGATGTAAGTAGCAAACTGTTTATTAATTACGTTCACAACTGTGCAAATAAAATTTCGTGAATATTCCATAGTCCATTCATCTTCACATTGCCAATACGGTACGGTTTTTCCCGATTTCAGAAAACCTCGAATCTTTCCAGTACTGGTTTTACCTCAAATGTGTTCTTTTATGTACTCTTCACAGTAGTTACGCGTGGCTAACCGCTGTATGGCATTATTATGTTTGTATTTTGGTCAGATATTGTGACGCACACTTTCGATTTTATGCCTGATTCGCTGGACGAAAGCAAGCCAGCGGTTTATGCGTAGTACCCCGACTCAGTCGTCATTGGTAACCGGCGGCGGTGTCAGCTATTTTTGGGTATCCTTTGTTTACTGTGGTTTTTCGATGATTATGCTGCAATTTCTGAGGATCAAATACATAGTATACCTAACCTGCTATAATTTGTAGAATATTCTGAACTTAATACTTGTAATAAAATAAATTATTTTTAGAAAACTATTAAACATTTTTGGCTTTAACTACATTTGTAATTATAGGTCCTACACATTGCACATACATATCTTAGAAGTCCTTGCTAGTAACAGTACAGCAAATCCAAACAACAAAAAGTCTTCACGTCAAAATACAATATGAATACAATATAAAACAATATGTATGATGTTTTACTGTGGACCCCTCTATTCTCGGGTGTGTTATATTATTTCTGTCCTTCTTTTTCTCATGACAGTCCTAATTACAGAGACAGTGACTGAAATAATCTCCAGCGTGTAAAATAAATCCTACATACTTACTATGAAAGTAACCATAAAAACTAATAAAAATTCTGTAGTTTACTCCAGAACCCTAAAACATGTTTCATTGTTAACACTTTGGCTGCGGGAAACACATACCCTGTGTTTTCCTTTGTGCGACGCGAGTGCGGCTGCACACGCCAGGCGTGTAAAAAACAAGGCGTTTGACTATTAGTCACGCCTGGGGCTAGCGCATGTGATCACACGCTGCAGCCAAAGTGTTAAGACTGAATAGTCCATACTTACTAAATCATAAGTAATTATGACATAATCACCTGCTATTAATTAATTATAACTCTTTCTACTTATTTTTTTTAAGTACTACCTAAATATTACCAATAATTTTTTTTTAACTTTACAATCGACTTTTAAAAGAAATATTATTATAAAACTGCCAAAACATGGTTACGGCTTCTTTAATATTAGTGCAAAAACTATATGGGTCCTACTTAAAAGCTGGTTAAACTTAATCACTGTTTAAAATGCACTCAACAACGTCTCTTTGACAAGTCATGTATTGTGTAAAACAAAGCATAGAATTTAAAGCAGATCTCATATATTTTCCAGTCCTCAAGCAATTTTAAATGATACAAATTCTCTGCATTCAATGCTTTACTCAAAGAACTTAAAGTCCCTTCACATTTACAAACTTTTCGAACATATTCTACACTAGCTGCACCCTACACCTGCACACCTACTATACGATAAAATTACAATGACACAATTTGGCCCACCAAAACAGTCCTATAAAAGTAGGCCACAAGTTAAGCCAAGGTAGCTAATTCTATTCCTATTTTTTCTTAAATCTATTGAGCCTTTATGTTGTTTAGTTTTAGTGTGTAGAAGTTTTAGTCCTCGTGTCAGACGCCTTTGAGCCGCCTAAAAAATCTGACACCAGGCCACTCTGTCTTTACAAACTTACTTTTAGTGTAAAAAAGTAACATAGTCTTGCAGTTTTCGCATTTATAATAATAGGTAGTTTTACCTAGTACATAGTAACTACATTCATTTTTAATTTAATGCATGCATTCTCGCTAATTTTATTTTCATTTGTTTGCAGCGGAAACAGGTTTGCCATTCCATTTTATTTTTTAAAGTGAAAAAAGGTGTGACAATATTTAAACAGCGCATGCCAAGTCATTCAGAATTCAACCATGTGTAACAAAAAGGTGTGATAATTCTTACACTAGGTGAGCCCACTCCAGAGATTCAATAATCAACCCACAAGGTCTATCCTCAGCATGATAGATTATGAGTAATCACAAATCAAATATACCAAAAACTAGTCTTTTATAAAAGTTGAGTAGCGAGACAAGCTAATCGCTCGCCTGATGTTAGACAGACGGGATTAGGGGCTCAACCCTAATAAATAGCTTATGTTTCAGATCTTGAGAATGACCTTGACTGACAAAATCGCCCGCATGAGAGAATGCAAATTGATTATGATTATTGCATATTGAGAGAATGCATATTGATTATGATTATTGATTATGAATGCTGTTCAGTATTATCACACCTTTCTGTGACACTGTACACTGTGTTCACACTGCTTGAGACTTCAAACACTGCACTTGATTCTTATTTTATTTTATACTCGCTGCATCCTGCAGCATCACCGGTTTTCCAACAGGAACTCAATTTTTCTATCTTCAAAATATTTTTTTTTTCTAAGCTAGCTTTTTATAAGCTACCACAGAATTCTCTCTATTATAAAGATTGTTGAGTCATTCCATATGTTTATGTGGAATGCATGTTACTTTGTTGACCCTCTTTTGTAGTTTTGCCTATTTATGTAATGGTATATTTGCCAGTGATAGGAATTAACAGGTATTGTTTTTGCTGACACTACAGAAACCTGTGGAGTGTCAGCAAAGTAATATGGGTTATGGGTTGCGTACACACTCTTACACTCTTTTGTATATTTTGTATAAAATAAGAGTGATGATAATAAAACAATACCTGTTAATTCCTATCACTGGCAAATATGCAATTACATAAATGCGCAAAATTTGTCATTTCGAAATAATGTTTTTAAATTACTCATTAGTTGAGTTCAATTACACAAGTGTTCAACTTAGTCGAAAAATACCACAAAACTACGTTGAAATATTCAAGGATTGTATGTTTTGTGTATTTTTCTTTTCATACCAGAACACCTGTTCGAATTTGAAAAAAGAAATCGTAATGTTGGCTATGATATTGCACACCCCGATTTTCTATATCTCGAATGTATCTTCATCTTAAGGTTGCTTGGAAGAAATCGCTCTTAGTGATAAGGCCGCCAGCTGTGGCACTCGTTTTAAGCGTCTTTATCCTTTTGCTTGTAATTTCTGGTGTGAACAATAAAAGGTTTATCAGTCCATTGTGATTTTATACCGTGACCGCGCAAAAAAACTAGAACGTAAAGTAATCACAGTTTACTTAAATTTGGTTTTCCGTTTAAAAGGCGTTACTGACTTTACGAACCAAAAGTGTGTTGTGTGAAATACCTTAAGTCAACCAGATCGACGCAGCGCGGCATAACTCCATGTGAGGCGTATTTATAAAAATAAATTAGTATTATTTTTGGCTCAGATATCTTCCGGCACGAGACGAAAGTAATCGGGATACTTTTAGCCCTTTTCTCGAAGAAATATTTTTGTATGAGTATAGCCCGCGCCAAATTTTATGGCAACTTCGTGCAGTACTATTTTAATTTTCGTGAATAGAATCGTGAATAGAAGCGTGTTCTAGGCAAAATTCTTAGGCAAAATACTAAGAAGCACTGCGTCTCTTCCTGCCCTGTGGATTTGACCTAGTATTAGACCAGACGGATCAAAGCTTTACAACGTCCCCGGTAGCAAATTCGCTAAGGGCACCTGTGCGTTTTTATGGAGATTCCGGATTCCGGTGGCTGGCAAGCACCAACTTCTGGTCAACGACGGGTTTTAGTGGGTGTAAACACATACAACCTGGATGCACGGTGCGTCATGCGTCCCAAAACAGGCAGGTATCTTTTGAAGTTCCCCGCTCTGCCAAGTTTGTCCTTTGCTACCTGCAATGAATTCCATTTGCTCTATAGAGTATCAAGTCGTGATACAATGTTCTACACGCGAATTATATTAGAACCCCGTCACAATAAACATTATTCTACTCACTACTAGAATGATACAGTGCGACACAGCTCAGTGAACGCGGATGAGGGCACTGTTGGGGCGCAGTTATCACGCGTGTTTCTGGCTTTAAATAAACGTTAGCAATGTTAGTCCAATGATGAAACCTTTTTTTCAATTCACACGCATCAAAGAACACCTAAACATTGGTATGTTATTGGACACGTTCATAGTCAACTCATTAGTTACCTAAAAAGTTAGATAGCCGGAGGTTTGATTGTAATTTTTACCAGGAAATTTTTAAATAATGATGAAATTGTGCGAAAGAGAGGTCCGATCGGAAACGCGGCCTACACGATACGTGTACCTATCTCACTTAGACACGGCATTAGGATGTACCGTTGAACCCTACAACAGTAGGCCAGACCTGCTTTCACCTTTCGCCGGCATAACTGTCGCATCGTTCACTGGTTGTGCTCGTGCTTGAGACACTATGAGAGATTTTGTGAGTAAATCCTGGAAATAAAAAGTGTGATTGGTGTGAAAATATAAGTGTGAAAATCTGAGTGTATAAGTGTAATATTCAAGTTGAGAGCGAATCGGTTTCTTCTAAGCGCGTGCTCCATCGTAGACCGCATCATCGCTTATCAGGCGAGATGGCGGTCAAACGCATTCTTTGAATGAAAAAATGTTGTTGTGTTCAATTTATGTGATAATAGCGGCACGTGTTTTTTTTCTCGACGTCGCGTCGTGCAATATTTTTGATTTTACCGGGACAAAATTAAATAACCTATGTTTATGTTTATTAATCCAGGGATAACGCTTTTGAGCCCTTTCAACGTGAAAGGCAACATACCCGAAAACTTTTTCGTATTGATAATATTAGTGTGATCTGTGATACGATACAATAATAGTTGTGATAGTGTGATGTGTTGTGATATGCACATTTCGTCATAATGAGTCATATTGAAACATCATCGTTTTCACTCAGCTACCCCTCTGACCGTTATACAGGGTTAGAAGAAATGGGTATGCTAAACGGAAAAGGGCTCATAGTGCTGATCATTATGAACAACATGTACTATGAGGCCAACCCGATTGCATTTTCTCGAGTGTCATAGATATTTTTCTATGGAACAGCTGATATTTTTACGTGAATTCCGGGTTGGCCCCACAGTTAAAGTTGTTCATAATGATGAGTACCTACTATGAGCCCTTTTTAACCGACTTCAAAAAAGGAGGAGGTTATCAATTCGTCTGTATGTTTTTTATTTTTTTTTATTTTTTTTTTTTATGTTTGTTACCTCATAACTTTTGACTGGGTGAATCGATTTTGATAATTCTTTTTTTATTAGAAAGCTGACGCTTCCCATTTGGTCCCATTTCAATTTAGTCCAGTTCTGATAATGGCATCCATGAGAAAACCATATAAGTCTTAAATTTGCATTAAGTACGTGCGCGACAAATAGATGAATAACTCAATAGTCGGTCTTTTGAAGTCGGTTTTTGTTTTTTGTTTTGTAAAAATAATGTTCTTGTTGGCTTAGCATACCCTTTTCTTATAACCCTGTATGTATGTATATAACACGAATTTAGATGTCTCGATTCTAAATGATGATAGAGCAAACTACGATGTTTCTCTTCAATTTAATGAACTTCAATCGTTTTGTTATGCGACTTCCCAATAAAGGAGGTAATAGGCCCAAGTTAAGCTTTTATGACAGACCTAAATTATCTAAAACTATTGACGTCTTTGTCTTATAGCTTGCTATGAAAAAGACAGACGTATTTTTAGTTAGTTTAGAACTGTCAAATAATGCCCTTAAACTTGGGCCCATTGTTTTTCGGCCAAATAAACTTATGATAAATGTTGCTATGTGACAAACCGCCTATATAGCTTACCCGATTTTAGGTCGCGAGTTGTCGTTAAATTTGTCTCTATACTCGGAATGTAAATGGAAAATGCAGAATGGCATGCAGTAATATTTTTTTTTAATATTAAAACTTGTCTGAACAAAAAGATCCATTAAACTACTTGGTGAACTTAAGCCCTTCAAATAAGCATTTCTAAATTAAGTCCGTCTCCAGACAGGTCACCAGTCAATCACAGTCACACTATATTTACTTAGTTATACTTGGTAAGACGTGGGGTTATTCATAAAGGGTATGCTAAGCCGAAGCTGTTCCATAGAAAACTGTCAATGACACTCGACAAAATGTATGGAACTGCTGATTTTTTTTTCGCGAATTTCGGGTTTGTCCCATAGTAAAAGTTGACAAAGTTGTTTATAATAATGAGTACTATGAGCCCTTTTCGGCTTAGCATACCCTTTACGAATAACCCTGTATAAGCAGTGCTGTTGATAATCTAGTCCAAATAAATCAAAATCAAATTTATTTCATGCGACACTGCGTACAAAAGATCTGTAAGGAATCTGGTCCTAATATAAACAATAGTCCTTAAAGATCATTTCTCCTGACACAGGAGCAATAAATAGTCCGAGGTGAAGGACACAAATCAAAATGAAACTAATTTTCGTCTCACAAGCGTCAACAAAATCTCAGCAGTCCATCATTGCGTCTAGTCGACGAGCTGTCGCAGACACAGTGACAAGACGCGCAATATACGCTGGCACTTCTCCGCTACAGACATAACTAATTAGAGTTTCTACTACAGGGATAGCAAACCATAGGCACGCGACAAAATATACCCGCGGTCAAAAAGTTAGCTTGAGTTTACCTAAGAAGCCTATGCGTTAATCCAGACCATGAAATACCTTCAATCCAAATTTCATGTGAATCCGTTGAGCCGTTTCGGAGTTTAGTGGTTTTGTTACCACTACCACGTACACCACGTACAAACTTTCACTGTTGTGAGATGAGATTTTTTTATGCACTTGACAAATTAGTATTTATGCACTTTACAAAAAAGGGCTTGGCTTTTCAGAGTCTGGAACTCTTGAGTGTTAGTAGTGTTGGTCACTGGGAAATCTAGTTGGGAACTGTGTGTAGTTTTTTAATTTCCTTAAAAGGCTTGCGCACAGACATCCAATGTCCTATCAGGAGCAGGCCAAGCATACATTTTTGTAGAGTACCTACTGTTGAAATTTTGCCAGTATAAGCAAATCCAAAATGTAATTTGCGTATGCTTTGTCTATGGCAACAAACAATACATTGATGTTATTTCACATCATGTTATTACATTGTTTTATTTATTCTAAAATACTACATAAAATGGAATTTATACTATGCAATGCACTATGTATAATTTTGTACATCTAATGTACGTAATTATACATAAAAATAGTGAAATGCTGTGCTCTTCTGTGTGCTTTTTCACTTTACCATAAAAACCTCGAAATTAGAGTAAACAAATTCAATCTAGTTTCAGCGTAATTGGCACGTCATATTGTTCTTTGCTAGAACAAAAACACTGACAAGGAACGAAATTATTATGAATATGTAACTTTGTGAATATGTTTGTTGATGTGGTTGCTTTCTTATTAGATGTCTGTGGGCTTGCTTTTGGCCGCTATTTTGCCTGTTTCTTTATCTCAATTTCACTTTGAATTTCCAGGAGTTCGGCGAAACGCCCGAGTCGGAGAAGCCGACGAGCGAAGAGTATGCCGTGGCCAAGTGGTTAAAGGCCAACGTGCCGACCAAGAAGACCAAGTTTATGAACCACCATGTGGAGTATTTCACAGGTACAGCAATTACATAATGATAAAGACAAAAAAAGAGATGGATATTTATTTGACACGAAATACATACATATAAAATTAATCTAATAAAAATTTACGGAGTATGGGCCGATACACCCTTAGAGGGTAGACCTGGTATCCCAACAGTTACAGTAGTGGGATGATCTGAAATAAAAATTAACCTAACAAAAATACAATATTCAACTGACGGCTGCTGACATACTGATGTTTTCGAACATAATAATAATGTTCACTGTTAGTAAATCACGGATAAGAAAAAATATTGTTTTGTGAAACGCGCGTAGTAACAGCAAAGAGTCGCATCAGCGTTCTAATCGTTATTACAAGCCTTGTAAAAGTGCCCAAGTTTGTAGGCTTTTTAATGATAGTTAAAAAAATCTGAAAGTATTGATGTCTTTGTCTGATAATGTTGCAATGACAAAGACAGATATATTTTATTGAATTTAGATCTGTAAAATCAGCCTTCAAACTAGGGCCCTATGTTCTGGTTTTTACAGCAGGCTTAGTTCATTCCACTATAACAACACAGTAAAATCTTGCAAAAACAATCAACATCTAGGAAACTAGATTAGGGCAAGTATGAAACAGGAAAATGATAAATTGGTCACGGAGCGCGAATTAGCACAGTTTAATGCTACTACGCAGTGTTTTATAAACAGACTTTATATGAGGGTTGGAGATAAAAGTTATGTATCTTAGGTTTTAATATAAGAGAACTTTAACCGCGATCTAGCGGCAGCGGCCAGCCGTCCTATTGGCTAGTTTTCTATGTTCGAGGATCGAACTTCTAAGGGCCACAGCTTCTAGCTTTTTTCTCGGCCTGTCAGCTGAAGAAAAAGGCGAGACAAAAGCTAACGCGATTCAGTTCGGGCTCGCTCTACGAGTACGAGGCTCCAGGTTCTTGTTAAAATTAGCTGATACAATTTTTTATGTCAAATCATACAATTTGGCACTCAATCGGCCTCAACATCTTGCAGTTCGAGAACTGAAGGCCAAGAGAAATCATCGCAGGCTTGAGGAAAGTCAGATTGGCCTATTTCGAATTTCATGAAGCCTGAATCGAACATCGGAGAAATCGCTGGAGTCGGGCGGGCAAGGAAAAATATTCTGATGATGGTGGTTACGCGCCGCTATATTGCGTTTACTGTACATCGTCGTAGGCAAAACAACGCAGCGCGGCTTGTTAGCCGCTTCGTTGCTGTGCCAAAGTGCAGTTTACTGTACACAGTGCTGTAGCTAGCCTTTTATGCACCCGGTGCGAGCTTTCAAAACTGCGCCTGGGCACTGCTGGCACCGCCCCAGTTGCGGCACTGACTGTACACAGCGACATTTTATCTGCAAACTTGACATATTTAGGTTCCCTCCTTTTATTTCAACCGCCAGACCAAGTCAGAGGGCTTCAGGCGGCCTAAAAACATTTAAACCAGGGCTAGCCCCTCAGCCAATTTGAGCTTATTTACTGCTTTCTAGCCTGCGCATCGAGTACCAGTTTTAACTCCACTTAACCGATTTCTTGGTAATTTCCAGGTACAAAGGCAGTAGACGCTCTGCTGACGTCTCAATGGGCGACAGGCACTTACCCTTCGTTCACTACTCGCATGGACGTCACCGACTTCCTTCACTCGATGCTGTTGCACAAACTGTTCCACAGGGCCAAGAAGGTTGCTCTCCGTTTTATTATTACACGCTTTTATTACCCATGGATCCGAGAAGGTATATAGTTTAGCTGAGAGATGTATGTTTGTTCGTGTGTGCAGTCAAATTAGGTAGGGCTCTTTGCAGAGCCCGCCTGGGGAAGTACTGCACCGTTGCCAGTTATTCCACCGCCAAGCAGTAATGTGCAAACATTACTGTGTTCCGGTTGGAAGGGCATCGTTTCCAGTGAAATTTCAGGGCAAATTGAGATTAAACATCTTATATCTTAACGAGCGCAGTGCTGTGCGGGGTCTTGAATTATAAGAGTTCAAAATTCTAAGTGGCACAGACTTGTTATGTGCAAACGTGACGTTTAACATCAGGCGAGTGATTTGCTCGTCTCTACACTCAATAGCATAAAAAATATATTATTACAAATTTTATTACCCACGAACGAAACGGAGAAGATATGCGTTTAGCTGAGAAGTGTATATTTATTTGTTTGTTTCTGTGTGCATTGAAATGTTACCATTTATCTCCAACCGGTTCGACTAACTGGAATGCGGCTTTTTGTAAATGGTTTGTTTTAATTTATCATGTTAGGTTTGTGTGGGTTAAATTTTGGAACCAAAATTAAAATCACTTCCTGGCGTCCAATTAAATTGAAATTTTCGTACCACAATTCCTGTGACAATGAAGTCAATGAAATACTAGCTGCATATCGTGGTTTCACCCGCATTTTCCGGGATAAAAAGATGATCATATCCATATCCAGCGTTAATCCAGGGTATGAGCTACGGTTCATATCATCCAAATCCGTTCAACCGGTTTTTTCGTGATTGAGCAACAACCATCAAAACATACAATCTTTGACAATTGTAATATTAGTGAGAATACTAATACACAATTGTCAGGTATTTTAAATATTTTTTTTTAAATCTTTTTGATTGAATTGTTTGAAAAATTAGATTTTTTTTATATTAGCTTTACATTATTTCAGGTACCAGTAACTGAGCAGGAGTTGAAGGGCAAATCCAAAAAGAAAGAGGTCAGCAAGAGTGGCGACGAGAAGGATGGAGATAAGAAGGACGGAGATAAGAACCAGGCCAGCGCTTGCGAGGGGAAGGTTAGTTATCATCATCAGCCATTAAACATTGCACATCATCATCATCAATAGCCCGTTATCGCCCACTGCTGAGCATAGGCCTCTCTTCTCGTACGCCACTCATCCCGGTCCTTTGCCAATCTTGTCCAGGTTCACCCGCGATTTACATTGCACATAACACAAGTAAATAATCATTATCAGACGCTATCTTCTTAACACTTTGACTGCGGCTAATAATCACATGCGCTAGCCTTAGGTGCGGCTAATAGTCAAACGCGTTGTGTTTGATGCGCCTGGCGTGTGTAGCCGCACTCGCGTCGCACAAAGGAAAACACAAGGTATGTGTTTTCATAGACAGTATAATCAGAATGAAGAAAAGTAAAAAATACTTATGCTTTGGTTGTGAATCTTTTTTTACCACAAAACTCACATTCAAGGCCGAAAGCGAGTTTTAACTCCAGTATAAAATTTTACAAATTTTCTTTCTAGGACACAAAAGACTGCAAAGAGAAGGAAAAAGAGAAGAAGAAGCGCAAGATCCGTCTAGAAATGCACATGGAACAAGTGTTCCTGGACACGGCCGACGCTTACGTTTGGATCTACGACCCCATGCCGTGGTACTACTGGGTGTGCGGGACTCTGGTGGTGTTCGGGACTATTGCTGTGTGCATGTTCCCGTTATGGCCGGCCACTGTCAGGTAACCTTAGCATGACGCAGTCGCGAGCGATTGCGTTCTGTGACCTTTGCGGGACGTTTTTTCATCCGTTTATTGTTTTAAAAATTAACTTCGTCTCTTTAAGCTATCCCTAATTTACTAAGTTACAAATCAAGGTGTAGCCAAACCGTTTATCTCAGTCCTCGCCTGCGCGGTAGTGCGCGCCGCCCTCAGTCCCCCGCGCCTCTGTACCGCGCAGGCGAGGACTAAGATGAACGGTTTGGCTATAGTTGGCTGGGACATAGTATACACAGAACCAGTTACTAGCTTGTTAGCTTACTAACTAGTTATCTCTAATTTTTTTTTATTGGTTTAGTGTCTGTTACCTCATATTTTATACTTTGATTGACGAGACGATCAAAGCTCGCCTGATCATAAACATGTTTCCCCATAACAGGTCTGCACTACCCAGAACTTTGAAATCCTAACAATTCAAGACCCTGCGCGGCAGAGCACTACGCTCGTAACAAACTCAAATATTTGCATTTATAACATTACTAGCTGCGCCCCCCGCAGTTTCTCCCGTGTTTTTCGGGATAAAAAGTAGCCTATATGTTAATCCAGCTAAAATAAGCTACCTTCGCACAAAATTTAACCCGAATCCGTTCAGCCGTTTTTTCTCATGATTGTGTAACAAACATATACTTTCACATTTATAATGTTACTAGCTTTTACCCGCGGCTTCGCTCGCATTAAACTTCATTATTTGAATGCTAGATGGCGTTGAAGTAGTAGATTTTGAAATTTTTTAACAAATAATGTTTTTATCTTTCGTATTTTTTTTTTAATAAAAATTCCTATGTTACTTCTAATACCTCCAAGAATATGTGTACAAAACAAATACAAAGTTTCATGATGACCGGTTAAGTAGTTTTCGCGTGAAAGCGTAACAAACAAACTTACATTCACATTAATAATATTAGCAGGATTAGGACAGGATCATATCAACTAAAACCCAGAGATTTCATCCCGCACCCTCTACCCATTCCAGAAAAGGCGTGTACTACCTGAGTATAGGCGCGGCCGCGTTCCTCGTGCTCATCATCGCGCTGACCGTGCTCCGCGTCGTGGTGTTCTGCCTCGTGTGGGCCGCCACGCTGGCGAGACACCATCTGTGGCTGCTGCCCAACCTCACCGAGGATGTGGGCTTCTTTGCTTCATTCTGGCCGCTTTACAAGGTTAGTGAACTGTTTTTGTGTTTTTCTTCTTTGCTTCATTCTGGCCGCTTTACAAGGTTGGTGAACTGTTTTGGTGTTTCTTCTTTGCTTCATTCTGGCCGCTTTACGAGGTCAGTGAATTGTTTTGGTGTTTCTTCTTTGCTTCATTCTGGCCGCTTTACAAGGTTAGTGAACTGTTTTAGTGATGTTTTTTTCTTCCCTCTGGATGCCACTTTACAAAGTACGGGGTCTGTTTTGGAGATATTTCGTCTTAGCATCAGTCTGTGGCTGCTGCCCAACCTCACCGAGGATGTGGGCTTCTTTGCTTCATTCTAGCCGCTTTACAAGGTTAGTGCTCGTGCAGTAGGCTTCTTTCTAGCCGCTTTACAAGGTTAGTGAACTATTTCGTGTTTCTTCTAGCTGTTTTACAAGGTGAGTGCTCCTATACAAGGCTTTCTCCTAGCCGCTTCAAGGTAAGTGTTCTCTTTTGGTTATGTTTCTTCTTTTCTTCATTCTGGCCACTTTACAAAGTATGGGGTCTGTTTTGGAGATGTTTCTTCTTAGCATCATTCTGGCCGCTTTACAAGGTTAGTGCTCAGCACTAAGCTTCTTTCTAGCCGCTTTACAAGGTGAGGGAATCGTCTTGGTGGTGTTTCTTCTTTGCAACATTCTGGCCGCTTTATGAGGTGCGTGATCCTATACTAAGCTTCATTCTGGCCGCTATACAAAGTGAGTGAACCGTTCTGGTGACTTATTTAGGTATGCTTCTTTATTTCATTCTGCCCGCTTTACGAGGTTAGTAGTCCTATATTAAGTTTCTTTCTAGCCGCTTTACAAAGTTAGGGGTCTGTTTTGGTGATGTTTCTTTTTCGCTTCGTTCTGGCCGCTTTTCAAAGTGAGTTGTCTTTTCTGGTGACTTAATCATCATTTAGTATTATGGTTATTATTGACTCTGAGTTGTATTTTAGTGACTTATGTATTTGTAATGTTTCAGTAACTCAAAGTTTTCTTCAAGTAGCTAATAAAATAATCTTGATTTCAGTACGAGTACCGTGGCCCTGGTTCCGAGTCGGATAAATCGTCCAAGAACAAGAAAAAGAAGAAAAAAGACAAGCAATCCGACGACGAGGCAGAGAAACCTCTGATCGAGGTCGCAGCAAGCTCGCCGGAACCGGAATCCAGCACCGACAAGGACAAGGAGAAAGATGAAGGAAGCGGCAAGGCCAAGTGAGTAATTATACATTTATTTGTAGCATCTTATACAATTTATTATAGTCTTAAACAATGTTCCACTCGCTTTTTGTCTCTGTATAAAGATCGGTACAATATTAGTGATGTGACGTTGTTTGTCAATATTAAATCAAATCAGATTCAAATTCTTTATTCGTACAAAAACTTACTGGCTAAAAACAAGAAAAAACCCGCAGTAGTTAAAAAACTGTGTCTCGGGTAGCAATGCTCACCTCTGATATAAGAATTTATAATATTGTATGGTAAATGGTAATTTCACACTCATAGCTCCCCACTAGGAATAAATCCTGTGTCGGGGATGCCACGGAACACACACAAAGACAAGGACAACTAACACCCAGACCCAGAACAGATATTTCAATTCATTATTTAAACATCTGTCCGGCCGAGAATCGAACCCGGGACCTCTGGCTTATAAGGCACACTACCGCTGTGCCAAACAGGCCGACATTAATATATTTTTAATATTTGTGCTATGTTATGTTTCTATTGTGTTGACCTGTAACGAATTCTTTATAATTCATTGAAAATGATTATTATTACAAGCATAATATTATAAAGATACATACTACCTAAGAACCGGTTGTTTGTCTTATAAAAACAACCGCCAAACCATGTCAGGCGGCCTAAAAATTGACACCAGGCCACTCGGTCTATAAAAGTTAAGATCGACTTTTTATCCCCAGATCCGGCCAAGAAACGCCTCCTCAGCAGGACAAATCCGAATCTGAGTCGGAGAACAGTCAGCGCTCGTCCACCGACCGCGACTTCGAAATGGTAGACCCGGGCGACTTAGAGCCCGACAGGGAAACAGCGACTTAGGTCATTTCAGACATACTTTTTGGTCATTTGCGGGGTATACTTGCTTTACACAACGCTTTACTACATATTACATTCTAAAAATAAATAAATATCGGTTTTATCGAATATATAAATGTTATTACATACGTACGTACGTACATACTACTTTTTAAGTCGGTAAAAACAGACGTTAAAAGAGTAGGCAATAAAATAAAAACATTTCATTTTAGACATCGGTTTTAAACATATACAAATATGTATTAAAAAATAATTAACTATTAATTTATGTCGAACTGAAACCTCGCGCTTCCGATATGTTTAGAATTCTTCCACCGACCGCGACTTTGAAATGTTAGACCCGGGCGACTTAGAGCCCGACAGGGAAACCGCGACTTAGGTAATTTCATTCAAACTTTTTGGTCATTTGCGGGGTATACTTGTTTTACACAACTACATATTACAATCTACTCGTAAACATAATAATTAACGGTTTTATCAAATATATATAAATCTTTATACGTGTCGAATGTATAACCTCATTTTTTAGTCGATAAAAACAGACGTTAAAAGAGTAGGCAATAAAATAAAAACATTTCATTTTAGACATCGGTTTTAAACATATACAAATATGTATTAAAAAATAATTAACTATTAATTTATGTCGAACTGAAACCTCGCGCTTCCGATATGTTTAGAATTCTTCCACCGACCGCGACTTTGAAATGTTAGACCCGGGCGACTTAGAGCCCGACAGGGAAACCGCGACTTAGGTAATTTCATTCAAACTTTTTGGTCATTTGCGGGGTATACTTGTTTTACACAACTACATATTACAATCTACTCGTAAACATAATAATTAACGGTTTTATCAAATATATATAAATCTTTATACGTGTCGAATGTATAACCTCATTTTTTAGTCGATAAAAACAGACGTTAAAAGAGTAGGCAATAAAATAAAAACAATTCATTTAAGACATCGGTTTTAAACATATACAAATATTAAATAAAAAATAATTAAGCATTAGTTTATGTCGAACTGAAACCTTGCGCTTCCTATAATTATGTTTAGAATCCTTCCACCGACCGCGACTTTGAAATGTTAGACCCGGTCGACTTAGAGTCCGACAGGGAAACTGCGACTTAGAGCCCAACAGGGAAACCTAGGTCATTTCATACACATACCTTCCGGTCATTTGCGGGATATACTTGCGTTACACATTTTCAATTGACGTAATTAAAAATATTATAGAATTAACTTTCAGACATTGTTAGTGCCACTTTGTTCATTGATATCCCCGAAGGCAAGGCATAAACATCATTACTGAAAAAATTATATTTATGAATTTTAGGTAACGTTTTGAAGTGAAATCTTCATAATAAAATTATAAGTCGTTTTTAATTATAGTTTGTTAGTGAAACAATACATTTATTTAATTGCATTAAAGTTCATCAGAAACTTTAATGGCGCTACTTATTTCATCTCTCTCTCACAATATCTTCTATTAATATTAAATTCGTGAATCTTTGTAGAATAGGTTACGATTATGTTCCTAAAACTACTTATTATTATAAATTACTTATTGCTTTGTTTATAATAGGCAAGGTTAGACAGAACTGCTATGCTATGTGCCATAAAAATTCGACGTGACCTGAGATTCCTCTTGACCCTTGCTATGGGTCCGTAATAAAAAAAAATTAAAAGTAAACGTTATGAAATCAAATAATTTAATTGACGATTAAAATCATTATATCGGTTTAGCTTAGTTCTGTTTAACCCTTAGAAATGTTTTTTGCATTTACCTGTGACACCAAAATTAAGTTTTAAAATTATTTTTAGTAAAATATGATCGTTCTTATACTTAAATCAAAGCTGACGTGTTGTCTCTTTTTCTTTACCTACGATGGAATGAAGCAGGTATACTTTTGGGGTTAGCGGGTTTGTCTATTACTATTTTGCCGAAACGTCTCGACTGATATTGATGCGATTTTGTATTAATTGCAGTATTTTAGATCTGTTAAGTTAAAATCTGTCCAGGCAGCGATTTAAAAGTTATGAACTCTTTTTTTAGGGTAAGGGAATGAGAACAAAATAAGACACCACATTTCAGCAAAAATTAAAAAAAAAAGACGTGGCACTCGGGGAGTGCCGCTGTAAAGCTATTGCATATTAATTATTTATCGAAACCTTACACTCGACACCTAGAGGCGAGCTGCTGAACTAAAGAGACAAGCGTGATACATATTTCAAAAAGTCATTAAAAGTTCTGCTATTCATCGATAGATGGCAACAAAACTAAAAAGTATCACTAAAAAGTGTCAGATTATTTTCGTTACGGAATTTCTGGATTAGGTCTCCACGCTCAAGGCCCGCGATAGAAGCTATGCAATAGCTTAAAAGATTAACAAAACACTAAACATTCAGGGCCTTACTCAACTCCTTAGTCGTTGCTTGAAATTAGTCACTTCTTAAATTTCTCTGACCACTTCTCGCTAACGTGAAAAGTCACGTGCGAAAACAAGACGGAGAACTCTAGCAATGATTAACTTTAAGCAGGCTTTATAAGTAAGACCTTTTGTTTTATTAACAAACGTTCATCTCATTAAATCAAGTATACCTCGCCATTTTGAACCGTATTTATATTATATCAGAGACTGTAGACATTTAGGCTTATATTAAATGTTAGGGTAAATTTTCTGATGTATATTATATTTAAAGTGGGTTGTCATATATCCGAAGTCTATCCAAGTTCGATACAGACGCGTTATTCGGTTAGTGATATAATAGTTGCAAACGACATTTACTAGACGCTTTTGACGTAAAATTAAGGGTTGCTGTACTCTGCGTTTTGTTTTGTCACGTGTCAGGAATTGGTACCTAAAGTAGTCGCTTAAGTCCACTTAACATCAGCAAAGCATCGAAATTTGAGTCCTATATCGTCCAACGTAAGGTAATATTTCTATTGACGCAAAGAATCTGCGGTATATTCAATTAAAATATTAAAATAAATACGGTATAGTAATTTTTGGTGCGAGATAAAACAAAATGCGCAGTGCTGTAATATTTTTAGATATTTGTTATTGTTGGACAAATTGTGGTGTATTTATGTGATGTTAATTTTAACATAATATTTATGATAATGTATGTTTGTTACGTCTATTTGGTTTTGTGGCCATTGGAGAGGGGTGAGCGGGGAACTACTTAAATAATATAATAAATAGATAACTTTTTAGTGGTTACATAAGAAATTGCTAAACATCAGGCAGGGTATGGAACGCAAGCCATTTTTTGACAGGTAAAAAGATACCATTCAAGAAAAAGGAATGTTTTTCTTATTTAGAATATTAGAAGGAGAAACATTCAAACGTACATACACATATATATTATATATTGGCTGTCAAAATCGTAACCTTTACTGTAGTTGGTTAAAAGCAGTTAGATCGCCTCCGCCTCTCTTCAAAACATTTTTGTAATTTTGGTGCTGTCTTGAATTTCATACTATGTAATTTAGCATTTTAAAATGCCCCAAAAAACTGTTATATTACTATGTTTTGTAACGGCGCGAATTTTATTTGCCTACCCGCTCATTAAAAAAATTGAAAATTTATAAAGACATAGATGTACAATGACGTCATTTCTGTTGTTATGCCATTCTCTAAACATACAAAAGTTTGACAGCATCTCTTTAATTTCAAAGTATTAGACAGAGATGGCGCCACTTTTAGAACTGTCAAATTTAGTTAAGAAAAATATACAGCAGATCTGACATCGCTAACTTGAAACTAGCAAACAAGATTTGCGCGAATATGACGCGGATTTTATTTTTATGCATTTTTTTATTTATTTTTATCAACAAACATATCTATGTTTTTGTAAATAAGGTCGCACCTCGGTCGCACACAACAGATCTAATCGGTGTTCACGAAATGTATAGTTAATCAACGGCATATGAATAAATTGACAAAAGATTTTAATAGTTTTATTTTTTATTTAATTTTTAGATCAAAAAAAAAACTATTGTTAAGTTTAATATACTCGTATCTATCCTATTTTATTGTACGTTCGCTTCGCCTAATAGGCTCTTTGGCTTCACCAGTTTTTGTAGTAAGACATGTCAGTAAAGTGCAAGTCGTGACACGCTACTTTGTAGGGTTCCGTAGTTATATTAGAAATTAATCATAAATATAGCCTCCTCAACTATTTATAACTAGAGGATATAAAATGCTAACAAACATAAAACACAAGGTTGTAGGTATGGCATATAATAGTACACTTAATAACAAATTACATACAGGATCTAAAATTATTCAACAAATTCCAACTATACTATAAGTTGCCGCGCCGCTCCTGCTCCAATTCAATCGATTCGAAGAGAGTCTTGAAGTTGCCAGCTCCAAAACCCTGTAAATGGAAAAATATATTATTAAGGAACCCTACTCATTTGCAGTACACAAACACATATTCATATACATATTCTAATCGCACTCTGTTCCACTTTCACATTGGCTGCAATGGTGGGTGAGATAGTGATACTCGTAAGTGATGATAGAAGGAGAAGAGAGAGTGAATGAAGAGGGTTAAGAAAAGCGCCATCTAGTTTCATTCCCTTTGAAACTAGATGGCTTGTTTTTTCCCCCGCTTTTTTTTAATTTGACTTTACTCACATTATGATTCCTCCTCTGAATAACTTCTAAGAACAGCGTAGGCCTGTCCTGCGTGTTCTTCGAGAAGATTTGCAGCAAGTAACCATCATCATCGTAGTCTATCAGGATGTTGAGACGCTCCAAGATGTCGATACTCTCCGCCACCTTCACTTTACTATGCTTGAGCTGCTCTCGGATTAGCGTGTAGTACTTGGATGGGATGGTTAAGAACTCTACGCCGCGGGAGCGGAGGTTTTCGATCTGGAATGAGTTTGGTACTCTTAGCAGAACGATCCTACGATGTTAATTTTACCATACAAAAATATTATAGTTATGGTACGAATAATTTCATATGTAAAAAATCGACCTTAGAATTTCTTCGAAGCATGATTCGTTGAAGTCGTAAATCAGATTCAGAATCAGTAAGTAAGAAATATAAAAATTGAAAAATAATCTGAGTGATTCAGGTAGTGTTACGATTTCAAAACCTATTTCACCGTGACCACTTACCGCCGTGATGATATCCTCCGTGTTGATCGCGATGTGCTGCACGCCAGCGCCCCCGTGGTACTCCACGTACTCCTGGATCTGCGACTTCTTCTTCCCGAGCGCGGGCTCGTTGATGGGCACCTTGACCGTCTCCTCCCAGTTAGCCATAACGGTGGAGCGGAGGGCTGAGTACTCCGTGCACACTTGCTTGTCGTCTACTGACCAGAATCTGGGAAGAAATTGGTATCTAGCCCTTAGATGGCTGTGGGTAATAGCGTGGTAAGTATCTTAATTTAATCCTTTTTTTTTTATTAACCTGTAATGGCCCACTGCTGGGCAAGGCTCTCCCCCAATTTAATTCTAAATAATGGTTGTTCAAACGCCTAAGAGGGTGGCCCTGATTTTTATTTTCGCGAATTTTGGGTCGGCCGATAATAAAAGTTGATCATAATGATGAGTACTATGAGCTTTTTCGGCTTAGCAAACCCTTTCTGTATAACCCTGTAGTTTAAACTAACCTGTGAAATTGTAGACAGCGTTCATACCACGACGCCGCGGTCTCCATCTCACCGTCAGGCTGGTTTCCGACTACGTGGTCCACGAAATTGATTTCTATTTTGGGCCTGAAACAAAATTAGAATATCAAATCAACCAACCATTCACACAGTAAACTGAATTAAATTAGTTTTCTGTGGCAATCTCTTCAAATGTGTTAATTTTTACTTACAGAAATTTGTTGATAGGATCCTCATTCAGAAGCTGGTAACCAGGTAGGAAAGGGCCGGTGTAATTCGTTCTGTCGACCAGAGTGTGGGTGTTGTCTCCGTACTGAAAAAGTTAAAAAACCACCACGTGCCTAAGAAAATTTATAACGCAAACAAAGTAAAATAAAATGTAAGATTATTTTGCAATCGTCTTTTTTTGCGATTTTAATCACCTTTTGTTTCAACATAATATACTATAACTAATAAATTTAAAACCTAACATTTTTGAAATATTAAAAACAAGCTTTTGTAATGTCGTCAAATACACAGGTACACCAGATTTCAGCTCAATCGGACATCGGGAAGTGGCTCTTAATTCAGATAGAAGATTTAAATCAAAAAAACAATAACAACAAACAGAGCAAGCTAAATAAAAACTTATACTGAACCTAATTGTCACATGATATTAAACCTATTGTCAGAATGACAAAATTTGGTTTAATTTCGTGGTAAATAAAAAAATTAAAATTGGTTAAAGGCAGTTCGCTTCACCACAGCCGCCTGCAAAGTAGGCAAGCAGCTGTGGGACGACCTATGCCCATCAAAAAACGTTTCGCCCTGTGTAGGACATTGCCAAGAGTTACCAAGGCCCAATAATTTCCTTACTCAATAGATTGAGGCACGAATTGTGAACCGAACGGCGCGGATGTATGTGAATTGCGCGAGACAAACGCTTGCGCGAGTTAAGACTGAACAAGTGCATCCATCTATTGAAATTTATTGGAACTAATACGACAAAAATTCTGCCATGGCACAAGATCACTTTTGTACGAATGAATGAGTCCATTCATGCTGTAATCATTTTACAGATTTTATCTGACTCGTATATTTTAAGTTGTTTTTAAAAGGATTGATTTTTGGGCCGATATATTAACTTTTTACCTTGTAATTTCTTACGTAATAATTTGTAAGTCGAAATTTAATATTGGAAACCATTTCTGATTTCGAATGTTTTTTTGTTTCTTTTTTTCTATTTTTTTCATCATTACTTATTTCTTTTTTGTTTTTTTTATATATTAAAAAAATATTATTCTGCAATACGAGATACAATCTAACGTAAGATAACTGGTACCTACCTACTTAATATTTATGAAATACCTGAATGTTGTCAAATTAAATCAGCCATACTTTTCTTCATGATCAAAATTTTATGAAACCTTAAAAAACAGGATAGAAGGTACTAACCGTCTTCAAAGTAGCCATCCTGACGACCCCGTACTCATCTGTCTCCTCCCACAGATCCTTGATCACCTCCGCGCCCTGCTTCCTGGCGTACTCCAGGATATAGTCGAGGTTCTCCACGTTAAACGCGACGTCTTTAACAAAGTCTCCGTGGTACGCCACCTCGTTACTGAAGTCTGTCTCCTCGGGTTCATACTGAGCTTGGAACACGAAGATGATCTGTGGATATGATTGACATGATTTTAAAACATATTTACTTTAGATACACTTTTAAATATTTTTACTTTTTTGCAACAAGGAGAAAAAGTTAAAAAACAGTAATAGCTATAGAAAAAAAAACTCCTACCTATTTAGAGACTTGCACTTTTTAGATGTAAAGTTGTATAGGTAAGATGTGTGTATTTGTGTGGCTGTCTGTGACATCGTAGCTTGCTACATCTGATCCGATTTATGTTTAGTTTTTGTTAAAATTTAAAAAGTGACTTGGACGAGTTTCTTTTTTGGTACGATAAAAAAAGTAGTTTATCAGTTTAATGATTTTATCAGCTATTTTCTAATCATTAAAATGACTTGTTAAATTACCTTATTCATTCTAACAGCATGTGATGCTATTTGTCTCGAGCCAGTCTCTAGACCCCTGAAGGCGAGGGGCTGGAAACCAAACCTAGTTACGAAATAACTGGCTGCCTGAAAAAGAAAAAGAAATCAGAAAAAGTTTAGATCCATTTTCTTAGCTCTATGGACGTGTTTTACTCGTGTATGTTCACATTAAGTACCTAATACTTATCAACTACTTAAGCCACTAATAAACAAACAATGAAATTAGCGCCATTTTACTCATTAGCCTCACTTTTTCAAAAATAGAGAGATATCTGTAGGGCTAGCACAACTTTGACGTAAAAATACGTAGCGAGTTTTCGATAGAAAAGTGTACGCCATTTACGACTGTCAAGTATGCTCCTGACGGGTGTAAATGGCGTACACTTTTCTATCGAATACTCGCTACGTATTTTTACGTCAAAGTTGTGCTAGGCCCACTGCTTTACATATTGACACATGTTTTTCTCATTATCTAGTCGTTAGAAGTAACAAGTAAGTAGGAATTACCGAAATATTTTCAGGTTCCGTATACTTTTATAGTTTTGGCATGTTAGTATGTTTGTCCCGGCCCTTATATCCAGAGAAGAAGACTATAAAGGAGTGTAATGCTGAAACTTGGCAGACGTACACACGTACGTACGTATATAGTTACAGGTAGATATATATAGATCAATATACCCGCTACTAGGGAAAATAAGATGAAAAACATGTTGTTGGGCTAGTTATTAATTTTATGTAAATGAATTTGTTTTAACCAGTTGAGTTTTTTTAAGATTGCCTATCATGATCGTGACTAAAATAGATTGAATATACTTATATTGCTAGCCGATTCCCGAGTTTTCGTCCACTACACTACTGTACAGGTACTGGATATCGGTAGGTATATTCTCAAGATAAAAAGTAAAAACCTTATTAGTTAATACAGGGTATTTCTTAGGCACCTCTTTTTTTTATCAAATTTCGAGAGACTCATCAACTGATTTCCGCTGTTTCACCGTGAAGACACAATTACATATACAAGGTGTAACGGAAAGGTGTGGTAATACTTATGGGTGTTCTTCTACATGTCAAAGTAAACTTATGTGACACAAGTTTCCTAAATTCGAGAAAGAAAATATCGAATCTAAATAGAAAATTGATTACGCGACTAGGTAAATATTTTGTATGGAGACTCGATATTATTTTTCTCGAATTTAGCAAATTTGTATCACAAAATTTGCTCTTTTTAACATGTAGAACACCCTTTAGTATTATTACGCCTTTCCGTTACACCTTATATATTAGTACATACACATTCACTAATAAACTAATCTACCTACGTTAAGATACATTTAGAAGGTAATTCACTTAGATAACAACATACCTGTTTCGCGTTTGATACCCAGAAGGTCAAATGATCGAAGGCGAGAAAACGCCCATTCTCGGGCTCCCTGCCTTTATCCGTGTAAGTCGTCTGGAAAAACAAGAAAATAGTTCTGAAACTTTTGCTCTTATGAAAGACCCCTGGGGCATTTCAGCTATTTACATGAAGCGCCCATTTTTTCATGGTATGAAAAAATATATCATGAATTGTAAAATTGTCGTTGCTTTATTAACTTTTACTTAACCTTTCCATAATAAATACAATAATTTAAAGCAGAATAGTTTTAATTTTGC
Organism: Alcis repandata; assembly: GCA_949125135.1. NCBI lineage: Eukaryota > Metazoa > Arthropoda > Insecta > Lepidoptera > Geometridae > Alcis > Alcis repandata. Next base: position 9,483,231 of record OX421239.1, on the reverse strand, counting down.
GAAGTTTCTTTAGGTTGAATGATGGGGGCTATTTTTATTTTAAAAATAGCTGCGACCATCTCAAAAAGGTTTCACGACGTCGGAAGGGGGACCTGCATCAAAAAATGAAAAATCTCTGCTTTAGGAGTCTTGGGAAATTGATGGACCAGGCCACACTGCCTCGTCACCAAGAGTCCGTGTCTGTAATAACTTATAAGCATGTAAGCGCTTTGAGAATTTTTAAAGAAAATACCTAGATACAAGTAATAGCAAAAAGTATTCTTTACATTACGTACCATTTTTTTCAGCAAACAAAAATCCTTTTCAAAAAGTTCACAATTGCGTAGTTTATCAGAGATTTAGGTAACGTGTAGACTCTATCTCTATACAAAACAAACTGAAACGTAAATACGAAGGTATCGGTTTTATATTGGAACCAGAAATATGTTTATATTATTATTTTTATCAAGAAAACAAGCTCGAAATAAAGTTGTGTTCACAACAATTGTCTGAGTGCGTCGTTTTAGATATAATAGAGTATATTAGCAATGATAAAAAGAACAAGATGTTTTGAAGAATTTCATCAGGATTGGTTCAGCCAATCAATTTCTGATTGGAGTTGGTTAGATTAAAAAAAAGCTAGGTTACAAGAATAAACCCAAAAATGAAAGAAAAAAAAATCAACAACACAAAAACAAAAAAAATAGATATTTCAACTGAATTTTGCCCTTCTTCTCTCCTCAGCTCATCTTCTGAAAATACCTCTATAAGTCCAAGGTGCTATGAAGGCCATGCTATGATTTTTCACGCCACCACATCGCTCCAGCACAGAACAAATAATGGCACCAGTTTGGCTGCTAAGGCGTTCTACGAAGTCCTATTTTATGATATTTAAGTATGCCACAACAAACAATACAATGCAATACAGTTTTAGAGGTCATAGTAGGTACATTTCATTGGTATACACCCATTTGCTAGAATTTCATTTGCCATAATTTTATCTGCTATACTGGTCAACAGACATAATATTGTTTCTCATAATTTTATATGTTATACTCATTGTTTACTATATTAGTCACGTGCTAGAAACTTTGTTTTCCATAAAGTCAATTTCAATAATATCAGTTGTTATCATCATTGTAAGGCGTAATTATCATATGCCATAACATCATTTGCCATCGAAATTACTTCTAGAAAAAATCATAAAATCGGTTTAAACTAAACGATCAATAGGTTAGGTTAGGTTAGAACATGAAAAACAACGCACGAGCCGAGCGAGCGTAGCGAGCGTGCCGCGGTAGCGGCCGGCGAAGTGCTAGAAAGCCAATCGCTTTTCAGGACAAAGGCGTTAGGTTAATTTTCTACAGAAGCGACTTGGATCAATCATAGTGATAAGTAGGTATTAGAAATAAAAACGATCAATAGGTTAGGTTATGCTAGAACATGAAAAACAACGCACGAGCCGAGCGAGCGTAGCGAGCGTGCCGCGGCAGTGGCCGGCGAAGTGCTAGAAAGCCAATCGCTTTTTAGGACAAAGGCGTTAGGTTAATTTTCTACGGAAGCGACATGGATCGATTATAGTGATAAGTAGGTATTAGAAATAAAAACGATCAATAGGTTATGTTATGTTAGAACATGAAAAACAACGCACGAGCCGAGCGAGCGTAGCGAGCGTGCCGCGGCAGCGGCCGGCGAAGTGCTAGAAAGCCAATCGCTTTTTAGGACAAAGGCGTTAGGTTAATTTTCTACGGAAGCGACATGGATCGATTATAGTGATAAGTAGGTATTAGAAATAAAAACAATTTTAATGGCTTTTTTAAATGATATTTTTTTTTGGGCTTGGATGTATTTGAAATTAATTTAGTATGGCGTTGAAATATTCTGTTAAATAATATTATTGCAATTAATAAAATGGATAATAATACGTATGGCACTCGTATCATTATTAAATCTAATGTACGGGCAAACAAGAGTATGTCAGATAACTTTTATGGTAAACAAACAATTCGGGCAAATGAAATTCGGGCAAGTAAAATTCGGGCATTTGAGAATTATTGCTTATATTCTTCGGGCAAACATTAGACAACCACATTTCATTACCACAAGGCATTCTGCGAAGTCCTCCTTGTATTTATATTGGTAGGTATTAAGAAAATCGACCAGGTTGTACATACACCCTAAGTTGATGTAAGTCTCAAGTGTAGCGAAGGCGAAAAACAAGTCAGAGCCAAGCCTCCACTGCGTAGTGATGTGCATTATTGCCATTAAACCACAAACTTGTCAATGAACGTGATTTGTCTCACTGAATGTTTGAAAAATACATTCCAAAATGAGCATACCTACCTACTATGTTAAAAAGAAAAACACAAACCTACGAAAGAGACCTAAAAGATTAGACTTTTAGGTTTTACTTATTTTTTTTAAAACAAAGACCTAATGGGAAAACATCTATGAGATTTATTGAATAACATTTTGTTAATTTTTATGTGGATTTTTATCGTTAATAGGTTTAATCCTAAAAATTATGCGTCCAAAACGAACCAATTCTGAAAATGATCTCGTCCTAAAATAACGTGTATACCTACCTAAAAACGGAATTTTCTAACACACTCACAAATTCCCAATGTATATAATCACTTCTAATCATCAAATAAGCGTCAAAAAGACCAAGTCATCACCAATGACCGTTTTAGTAACCGACACCAATTACAAATACCGACTGACTAGTAAAGTTCTTTTATAAGTAATTTACACTTTCATGCCACATTTTCATTGTCCTAAATTAAAACAATAGAATTACTGCGGAAGGTCAGCTTGCTCCTCGCATACCTCTCTGAAACCTAAGAAAACTACATTTTTATAATAATCAATAACTTAGTAGGTACCTATAGTCCAGTTCCTTAGAAAATGTTCGGTCCCATCTGGCAGAAAGCACGAAACTTGGCATGCTGGTAGCTTTTGTAAAATACATTTTGGGACACAAAAAGGGCGGGGGGGAGTACACATATCAAAGCTACATGCATGCCAAGTTTTGTGCTTTCTGCCAGATGGGACCGAAAACCCGGTTTATTCGAGCTAAGGAAAAAATACAAGAAAACTGAAAAATCCGCCAGTCGGTGGTCCGCTAGTCGTGTCAAAACCAGGTTAGTTTCCACTGATAGAAATACTTAATTAAAAACTTACTTACTTAAAAATTAAAAACTATTACATTCTTCATCGCAATTCCATATCACATTAATTTTCCAACATGTCACATCACTACAAATCTTTAAATAAACAAAATGCAAATGAGAAGTGATCTACAGAACTGGATTGGACGGCTTTAGCGGCACAGAAACGGGGAAGCGTAGCGTCACAGTCCGATACTCTTGACCTAGCGGCGGAACACCCCCAGAGATGAAACAAGATCACTGAAAGCGGAAAATAAGGAACAAGGGCATATATATTATTATGTCACAGTTAATTCAAGGGTCTTTGAATGCGAAGATATGATGTCAGTCTTTAATTATCAATTAAATAATGGAAACTTCATCGTTATTTTAAGTTACAAAACTAGGTAAGTATTGTAGATTGCAAGGAGAGCGGTTTTAAAACATTTTTAATTTTAATGATTTTATTCACCTTCTTAAACATTCATAACGCTTATCCCATAATTACATGAAGGGATTTTTTTAAATTAAGCTTAAGTTTTACGATAAAGAAATAGTTTAAATTGTTTGAAATTAAGGAGAATATTAAAAAAAAATTAAAAGTAAATTATAACAAACTTTTATTAAAAATTATGTATTTCAAAATGAAATTTACCAATTTAATTTGTTTTTCAAAATGTTAACCAGTATCTATATCCCTATTTTAAATTTACAATATTTACTAAAATTTTCTTTTAAAAACTAGCTATGTGTGTTGACTGTGTTGTCATCGCAAAATCTCCACAACTCTACAAGACGCTAGATCTCGTAAGTTCGTATTTTAGTTCAGAGCAGTCTCTACCCCACGTGTAGTAGATCTTGGGATCCGGCACGAGTAGGTATTGCCTCGTATTTCTCAATGTTGTGCAATTCTATTTTATGGACGGAATATTCCATGGTCTTCTAGAAATAAGAGGCAACTTTCAGAAGCATTTATTAAATTACATATTTTAAGGACAAAAAAAAATACCAAAAAACGTTTGTTTTTTTTTGTATATTTTTTACGTTTAGAAAGTAAGACTAATTAATAAACAAACATGTGGATATTGTTTATATGTATTTATTTAAGTAAATATTAACCTTTCACATCGATTTTATAAGTAAGTATTATGTACTTTTAAAAAACATTTCCGTCACCTATTTTTACAATTTTTTTTTGTAATACATAATTATTAAAATATGAATTTATTGAGTTTATAATACTAACAAACTATTTATCAATCCTAAGTCAAATATTATGTACCTACTTAAGATTTTAAAACAAATGATTCTACAGAACTAAAGGTTATTAAGATAAATAGCTTATTTTTCGAATTCCTTGTCATGTATTTTATCATCTTTAGACTTGTCCAGCAGTTCTATAGCTTCGAAAACCCACTTGTAGTTCATGGAGCCGAAACCCTGAAAATAAATCGCAAAATAATGCACCAAAAAAGTATCATTTAGCTGTAAGGTTCATAATGCGATCTGGCATATAACTTTTTTTTTATAACAAAATGATATTTAAAAAAAATGTTTTTGTAATGTCGTCAGAGTTGCACAGGTATAAGTACCAAATTTCAGCTCAATCGGACATCGGGAAGTGGTTCGTAATTCACTTGCAAGATTTGACCCATAAAACAACAACAACAAACGGCAAGCTAAATAAAAGCTTGTAATGAGCCTAATTAATTGTCACTCAAAATTAAAACAATTGCGTTAGTCGTCCTTGTCTTTGTTCCATGGCATCCCCGACACAGGCACAGGGTATCCTAGCTATGAGTACTGTGAAACGTTTATTAATTCTCATTGGCTTTCAACAAACCAATGACATTACCTATTTGGTATAATTTTGTGTTCCTAATAAAAGGCAGTTCGCTTCACCACAGCCGCCTGCTAAGTAGGCAAGCAGCTATGGGACGACCTATGCCCATCAAAAAACGTTTCGCCGTTATCAGGCATTGCCAAGAGTTACCAAGGCCCAATAATTTCCTTACTCAATAGATTGAGGCACGAAATCTGAACCGAACGACGCGGATGTATGTGAATTGCGCGAGACAAACGCTTGCGCGAGTTAAGGCTGAACTGGGCCATCCATCTATTGAGATTTATTGGAACTAATACGACAAAAATTTTGCCCTGGCACAAGACCACTTTTGTATGAATGAGTTCGTAAATGCTGAAGGTAATCATTTTTAAAAGATTTTAACTGACCGTTTATCGTATTTTAAGTTGTATAAATACAACTTATAATAATTGATACAACAACGTACGGTAACGTACGTTGTTGTATCAATTTCTTACTTAATAATTTGTAAGTCGAAATTTAATTTAATAGACATAATGATCTATTCAGGTGCCAAATGATTTTTTAATTTTTTTGTTTCTTATTTGTTTTTTTTTTTTAGTTTATCATTTTTTTATGTCCGATTGAGCTGAAATTTGGTATACGTGTGCAAGTCCTATGACAATGCAAGAAGCTTGTTTTTTTTTTTTTAAATTACATTTGGTTAAGAAAGAACGATACAAACCCTATGATTCTTCCTCTGTATAACCTCGATAAAGACCGTAGGCCTGGCCTGCAAGTGCTTGGTAAACGCCTGCAGCATATAACCTCTTTCGTCGAAGTCAATGAGGATACAGTTCTCTTCCAACGCTGCGAGGCTCTCGGAGATTTGGAGGGGAGAAGCTTGGAGTTTCTCCTTGATGAGAGAGTAGTAGGTAGGGGGGAAAGAAACTATCTCCGCTCCACGGGCTTTTAGATTGCGCATCTGGAATGTGAGGACAATAAAGACGATTGAAAAGTCGTAGAGGTAGACAAAGATGGCGCCTGAATTTTTCAATTTAGTTTTAACATTCTGAACTCTAGGATTTTAGTTATTTTTAGTTAATTGTTTGTATCGGGTTTTTTAGCGCAAATAAACTTGTCGTTTATTGTCTGTATGGGTAATTTATTTACATTAATTAATTCGCGTTAGGTACTTTGCGGAAGTTTGTCTCCAAAAACAGTTTTTTCAAATAATAAATTGCTTGTAATCACCTGATGAAGATCACCGAATGAGATTGAAACGTAGTAGGTAAATGACTTAATTTTTACGAGCGTATTCCTCTGTTAATTATAGCAAAAATATTATTATAACATGTTTTTTTTTGTTTTAGTTTTTATTTTAAAAACTTTTCTGTTTTTTTATACCCACAGTGGCCACGATGTCGTCGGTATATAAGGCAATATGCTCAACGCCTGATGATCCTAGGGCCTTCACAAATTCGCTAGCCTTGCTCGTCGGCCGGAGACCTTTGGCAGCTTCATTCAGCGACAGCTGAAGACAAACATCATCAAATCAAGTAAAATCGCGTTGAATCAAAGATAGCGTTTAATTAAAACTATTTTTTTTTAAAACAGGCTAAACAGGGTTATAAGAAAAGGGTATGCTTTCAACTCACTCCAAGTACTACTCACCATTAGGTAGTCCGTTGCTTGTGTGGCATTTTTTTGATATCTAATATACAATATATATTTTTAATTGATATTATACAATCGCTAAATAATTTTATTAATAACTTGATTATTATAAAAAAAAATCTTACTAAGACGGTTTCCTCCTTATTTATTACAGAACCCGTATTGATGCAGGAATACGGAGTCAACTTATCCTTGTAATCCACGTAGTCGACGCACCAGAACCTGTTCAGAAAGAATCAATAAATCAAGAAATAAAAAAATCCTGACAAAAAAAACACGCGGCTAAAAGCTAGCTGTCAATATAACAGCCAATGGTAAACGAGTAGGTTGTACTACTATTGGGTTTTGTGCGATTACAGCGCTGTCCAAGCGGGTGTCGATAGAACTTGTACGATTCCAATGCGCCAGAGAATTTCGTTTGTGCGGTTCAAGATAGTTCTACGGGCATCCGGTAGATGGCGCTGTATGTGGCGAGGTCGGTAAAGTTGAACCGTTTTCTTCATAGATTTATGAAGTTTTTTTCTTCATAGGTTTTCTTGATTTTTATAGAACGCAAAAACAGTCACCTTTCAAACTATCAAACAAAAATAAATTCAAACCGGTTGAGTCGTTTGGGAGCTACGACGCCACAGACAGACACACAGATACACACGTTAAACATTACCTCTTTTTGCGTTGCGGTTAAAAATATGTCAAAATTAGATACAGGCGGTTTTGAAAAAAGAAGGTGTCATATTTTTTTTTAATAATTAGTAAGTTTGACCGTCATCCCGCCCGATGCGGTTATAATTAAGAAAGTTAGGTAGTAGTATGGAAGTTATAGTTACCTTTGCATGTTAAGATTCTTCTCGTACCAAGAAACAGAGTCTTCTAGAGTCCCATCCGCCATGTTTCCTTCTACATGGTCTATGAATTTCAGATATGTATCTGGTCTAAAAAAAAAGAAAACTTGCAATACACTTATCATTTATTTCATATCACAATAATTATAAATTACTTAAGTACATAAGCAAGTATGTAACTCTTTTTTACGATATCTCTCTTTTTTTGGCCGGATGTCTAATACGCCAGAATCGCTGGCCTTTGAATGACTTACAGAAGTTCATTGGTGATGTCTTCTTCAATTGGCTGATACCCTGGCCAGAAGAGGCCTTTGTACTTGCTACGGTCGATCAGGGTATGCGTGTTGTCGCCATACTGAAATAAGTTTTTTATTAATTCTACTTATTAATATCGGTGTATTTGTAGATAAAATAATAATTATCATCAAGTGCGATCCGTGAACAATGATAAATAAGTAAAAAACTGTAAATTATCATGGACCAGGGATCTTGAAATAGTGTCCAAGATTAGTTCTGTTTTTTATAATATTTTATTATTTGGTTGGCACTTCATAAATCCTGTATTTTACTGTAGTGTGTGTCTGTGTTTTCCTGTTTGCATTTAAAAAATATCGGTAATGGCGCCAAAATTTGTTTTTTTTTCTTACCGTCCTGACCACAGCGTATCTGACCACGCCCTCATCATCGGCCTCCTCGGTGACATCTTTCACGACGTCTGCGCCTCCTTCTTTTGCCTTCAGCACCAGCTGCTCCAAATCTTGAACTTCGAACGCCACGTCTTTCACGAAATCTCCATGAGTTGAGAGGTCTTTTGAGATCTCGCTCTTAGGGGTTGTCGGGGACTCGAATACGATTTTTATCTGGTGGAAAAGTTCAGTTTTTTACAATAGTTGATTGACTCAGAAAATCCGATAGTGGTTCTACAGATAAGTTAAAATAATTACCTGATTTAACTGAACTGCATACGAAACCACCGGCCTTTCTTCTGTCGCTTCCCGGACCGCCAGCGGTTTAAATCCAAAACGCGTCACAAAATAGCTAGACGTCTAAAATACAACAATCAAGATGATTAAAAAGTATTCTGTCTGTCCATGATACTGATTTATCTCCTTGCATTAAGATCGATCCAACCTCTTTAATCATGAACAGGCAAACAAACAGACATTTAATACTCTCTCCCATAAAATATATATTCTCAAGCTACGATTTTACGCGTAATTTTGAATTTTACCTGCATTTCACAAGAGAAAAGTATTCTAACAATACCAACATAATAACATAATCTATATAATGCCAATTTAAGCATAAAAACTTGCCGTTTTCGCGTTCGCTACCCAGAATATGAGATGATCAAAATTCACCACTCTGCCGTCCTTACTCTCTGATCCTTGTGTCATTTTGCTCCGCAACAAACGCCAGGCGCCAACTTTCACTGCAAATACTTTTTGGTAAATTTGGTAAGACCACAGACTTTTTAATTGTCTATGATAATTTGAAAACCTAATCTGACGTCGACTCTTTGGTAAAATCTTCTACGCTAATCTGACACAAACATTTTTTTTAATTCTATTTAAAAAAGGTAAACGAACTTTATGAAAATCAGAAAATAGTAAACCAGAATCGATGTAGGTAAATCTAAAACTGTAAAAATAAATACAAGACTCGCTGTTTTATAGTCCTTTTTTAATAGTTATAGATCATTTTCAATGGACGTTCTGAAGTCTAATTTATCTCAAACCTAACGATCTATTTCTTGAATGCTACGTGACTAGCATAAAGAGTGCCTGTAGATTAGTATTGATATGTTATTACTAGGTCTTATGCGATGTTATTTGTTTGTTATTGTAACTAATTGCGTATTAGAACTAGTAAAATTACTATGCATAAACCTTGAATCAGGACTGGAAGATCTAGTTTGTAGGTACATATTTACTTAACTTTTGCTTATTTCTTGTTTACTAACTTATTTACGCATATACTTTATTACTAAGCTAGGTTTAGTCTTAATTAACTAAGAAGTTTTATTAAGGACTAGCTGACCCCCGGCGGTTTCACCCGCTGTTTTTTTTTTACTTTTAAACCTTCCCTGTAGTGAAGCAAACAAAACAAAACAAAAACCAACAACAAAGATCGGACCAATTTCTGAACACACCTATAAATATTTGACAACCTAGTGACACTATTTTTTATTTCTAAAAAGACAAAAGAGATCGGACATCTCGAGTTAACCGTACCAAACATCAAATGTTTCACAGGAACAGTTTGTATTAGAAAATTAAATTGTCGATTTTAATATTTTTCTTTACTTATTATTCATGTTTCTCACCGTTTAAACCTTCCCTGAACTTTTACAAATATTTCAAGATCAAAATTAGCAAAATCGGTCCAGCCGTTCTCGAGTTTTAGCGAGACTAACGAACAGCGATTCATTTTTATATATAACAGATGAAAATTGCCAATTTTTGCCGAATTATCTCAATTTTTTTAGAAAGACGTCCTAGAATCCTAAATTAGAATTTAGCTAAAATATAGATCGATAGACTAAAATAAGAAGATAAATAGATTGTCTAAGTATTAGGTATTTATAACGGTACTATTGGTACTTACCAAATTTTAGCCAAGCAATAAAACTTAATCCAAGTTTCACACTCAAATTGGCTTATAAACCAGAAAAAACAAAAACGAAGTGCATAAAAAAATTAATGTCACTCCTATTTATACAAGATTTGATATAAAAATCTGTTTACATTCAATAAATAATTACAGATATAATGTACCAAGGTATGTGAAGCAATAATTAATACGAGCTATGACATTTTAAGATTTTTCATTTTAATGTCTGTTTTGAAAAACATTCAGATTAGGTCGTAAAACAAAAGTGTTAGAGCTTATTATCGATTGAGCAATTTGGTATTAAAAGGATATATAGATCATGATATTCATGATAAAGATGCTATCTCTTCTAAATAGCGGATGTTATGGCTTTAAAATTTATTTAGCAATTGGTCCGATTAAAAACTGAAGGTTAATCGTTAAATATACCAGTTAATTGTGGTAACATTAAGAAAATAAGCCTTCTTAGATTTTTGTACTAATAGGCTGTTGGGGTCGATTTTCTATAACTTTCCTAGAAAAAATAAGTGACTAAATACTACCTTCGATTCAATTTTTGGATTAGAAATTAGAATCTTGAGGTGAGCACTAACTTAAAAAATAACTAAAAACATTTAACTTAATTATTTATAATTTTTCCTGACATGCCGTAAATGACATTTGGTCAAGGTTTTTAATTTTTCTCAGCACTTCCAAATAGCGGAGTGATATCTATACTAATATTATAAAGAGGAAAGATTTGTATTTTTGTATTTTTGGATGTTTGTGTGGAATAAACTCAAAAACTACTGGACCGATTTCAATAATTCTTTCACCATTCGAATGCTACATTATCCCAAAGTGACATAGGCTATATTTTATTACCTGAAAAAATTAGGGATCCTTACTAAAACTTCAATAGTGTCCACCCGTGCGAAGCCGGGACGAGCCGCTAGTTGTTAAATATACATAGGTAGTAAAAATTTTAAATGATTTAGACCAAAGAGATCTTCTTAGTATGAGAAAATATTCATAATTTGAATCGTCGAGCTCGGACTTGCATTTCCTAATTATCTAAAAAGTCTAAGGTTTTTTTAAGGAAACAAATACATCCAGTAATAAAATAATTTCTTTTTTATTTATACACCATTACAATATATTTACATAAGATCGCAATTCGTACAATATAGAGTATTTATTTGCACCTATACATTATTGATTTTCAATTATATCGTAAGGCACCCTTAGGAAGCTTCAGTTGAGACAATCTCTGCACATGGTCGAAAAAAGCAATTTTCAAAGAAAAGCATAATTAAAAACTACAATTTATTACATAAAATAAGTATACAATGACTTTTAAAACAAAATACAATTTGATTTTAACACAAGTGCAAATCCAATTAATTCTCGAAATTATATCGAATCCTATTTACAAAAATATATTATTACTACTTTTTCATTGTACAAAAGTTCGACCACAAGTTAAATCCATTAGGAGTTTAAAGTATTAAAAAACAGAAATTATAATAAAATTGTGAACACGCTCTAAATCAGATGAGAAAAGACTAGGAACCTCAAAATGGATTCAACTTTCAGAAATCGACTGTATTCGATTCTATTTATAATCAACAGGTAACAAACTTAAATATAGCTAAAATTATATTTACAATCCAATAAATTTACATAATAATGGAAGAAAGGAAAATGCATGCATTTGTCAGTACATGGGCGTAAATTAAATTACATATTTAGGGCTTTCTTAAAGCTTGCCTCAAGTTAATCACTGCTTAAAATTGTCCGTCTCGTTTTCGCACGTGACATTTCACGTCAGCGAGAAGTTGTCAGAATATTTTAAGCCGTGTCTAACTTTAAGCAGTCTTTATAATACCCTTAAAGGGGAATAGTCTACTCACTGTTTGTCATAACAATATGACTCGTAATTACGTACTATGACAAAAATCACAATTTGTCGTTTTATTATGACATTGATACATTTTGACTGACACAAGTTACAGTATCCAGCAGAAAAATGGCACGTTTTTTCAGTTCTAAGATATGTTAAGTCAAGTAGAGGCTTAGATTTAGCCACTTTTTTTTGACGTCAAAAGTCATGTAGGCTTTTGAGTGGTCAAAATTGCAACTAGAGTTGGTCAAAGACAGAAGAAACTGTATTATAAGTTTAGATGACGTGCAATATTTCTAGCTAGTATTTTAAAGTTTTGTAGCTACCAACAACATCTCTTGATTAGTATTTCAAAAGGTAAAGTCCTACATAACACAGATTTACTTGGATTTATAGCTGAAATACTAATTTTATAAGAAGTTAAGTTGAAATTGGAATTAATGACAAGTATTTTATTAAAATGGTATTGTGATTTCGAAACGTTTAAAAAAGGGAGCTAGAAGGTATCAAGGTACACCATCGCCTTTTTTATCGAACATATTTTATCGATAAACTCTCGATAACCGAGACACGAACATGCATATTGGTTCGGCCTGAGACCAAAATAACCAATATACATTATACATTTACAGTGTTACAAGCAAAAATAATACAAGATGTTGCCAGTTGCGACATACTGTGACGACATTTTGTCACATGGTATCATTCTTCACTCGTATGGTAACTGTGTTGCAAGTTACAGAACAGACTTAATTAAGAGGATACATTTACAAAGATTACAAATAGAGGAACACAAGCTCTTAAAAATATTAAAAATTAAATTAAACATGTTGTTTTGGTATACTTTCGGGCTGGACCGTGTAATGATGATTTTTCTGAGATCAAATTTACAAAAGATTCACAATTTTGCCTTAAATCATCCAAATAAAAAAAAATACGTTATAATTCCGCCCAAAGTGGCAACAGATTTAACCATAATTATTTAAGGCACACTTTTTTATGTAATGGTGAAAGGCAAATCAGTCATTTTATTTCACCTAATTTTGACAGGTACAAAAACATTAATAATTTTAACACCCAACCCTTCAAATGATTATTATAATACAATATACTAAAATTACTTGAAAATAGTGCCGATTCTGTTCTGTCGCTGTTGACTAAACTATTAATCTGATAAGTATAAAAGTGTTGCCCGTTTCTGACGAATTAAAAAGGACTCAAAAGCCCAAAAAACGGGTTAACTTTATAGCTAGAGATATTTATTATTGTCAAATTTATTTTAATGTTTAACAGAATCAAAATCCCACGAAAGAAGTCCTTCAGCCGTCGGCTTTGGGAACTTACAAATTTTACAGCTATCAAATAAAAATATTCGACTGCAGTTTTGGTGATTTAGAAATTTTGTGAGACATACTATCATAACTTAAACGTTTCAGGTAGATATGATAAGTTCTTTAAATAATTGATTTCTTTAAATTACGTTTCATCCAAACAACCTATTGTAGCAGTATAATATCAGTCACAAAATCGTTATAAAGATTTTTAAAAGCTCTAATAGGTCCGAATTTCCCAAAAAGTCAGGACAGATTTATGAAAAAATATTTCTAGTTTAATGAGCAGAAACCCTACAGGGGTTGTGAAGTGTATTACTTTTATTACTATTATAATATTATGACTTCAAGTTGCATTGGCTGTTACTGGCAATAAAAAAGTAAAAGAACTAAGAATGGGTTTAAATTATTATTTAGTGAGTAAATGAGAGAGAAAAAGCGATAGATATAATGGGCAAACCATTGATCTGTATATGGGGCAAAACTGACAAGATGTCTACACATGATATGCTGTGATGTCATGGTCGAGACTGGTACAATACCGTCAATACCGAAAAGAAAAAGAAGAGATCGCTAGTCACAGATAAGGATATCGTTAGGGAACAGATCGACAGCTCCTACGAACAGTATCGAAACTACAAATAACATTTTTTACAGAGCAATTTCAAGTCAAAATTTTACCTAAATTAATAAGTTGAAATTCGTAATAACAATTTTATTCGACGTAAAAATGTCAATTTTTTTTTCCTAAAGGTAGGTAAATTGAATATTAATTTAATTGGTACAATGAAAATAACCGTGATTTGCAGTTTCGATAGTGTCCGTACTAGCAGTCGAGACAAGAGTTGAGATGACGTTGAAAACTAACTAGTCAATCCAAAACTAACTAACTGCTTCGAGCTGGGGATAAAGCTTGCTGTCCTGACAGAAATCCGGACCGTACACGGCACAGCCCCAGAGATTCGCCTACCGCTGGATATCACAGTGTTGCTGGCAGTGGTCCACCAGCTGCGCGCGCTCCACCGCCACCACGCAGCCGCCCGGCGCCACCAGCAGCGGGGCCGACGTGCCCACCCACACTTTCTTCACGTCTGTTGGCTGTGCTAGTGGGGACATGTAGCCGCCTCTGGAAAATGTAAAAGGAATTGTTAGAATCGTCTATTCGCTATTTGACTACATGTAAACTATAGGATACTAGAGACACTGAAAGCTGGAATTCAGAATGGTGTTAAATACATATTCAAGAACGGATTTTTTATTATTAGATAGATAGGCGTTTCACAACTTAATAGCTCAATTAATGATGAATGAATTAGGTGAGCTAAATAAAAACGCTGCTGCATAAAATATTCTTAAAGTTTAACTGTGAATTAAAGGAATAGAGCATAAGCGTCCTCACACAGGTACGGCCATAATCGTAGCCTATAATCGCATGCCTCATCAAACTGCACCAGTTTTGAGGGCATAACAGAACCAATTCAGAGCCAGGCAGGCGAAGCTGTCTTGACACAAACAGAACTACACCCCCGTTGAGCAACTCGCTTGGTACCCGTCTCACCTGAGCTTCCTATCAGCGTGCAGCAGCGCGTCTGCTTTGAGCAGCCTGTGCGCCACAGCGACCAGCAGGAACAGTATAAGCGCCCCGCACACCGGCACGGCTATGGTGGCTGCCTTGAACCACACCTCGCCGTTGTAAGTCGCGCCTCGCTCGCTCGCGACTGCACTGCCATCTGAAAAAGTTAAACGAAGAGCTCAATGAATTGCATCAACAAAAGCACCATGGTTATGAATCTAAGTACATATTTTAAGTGGTTAGATATAGACTTCTAAGCGATAAGAAAGAATTAATCTTATCTTAGATTACATGCTGGTATTTAGAAGTAAGACCTAGAATGTAATTTTTTGATCTAGTATTATTCAAATTTCTTCAATCAAACCTTGTTTAAACCTTCATAACTCATGTCCTCTAGACATGCTCTGCCAGACACCGGTATCTACTATTTATAGCTCATATCATTTAACACGCTTATGCTATTGTTTCTTTGATGACTGATCGAATGTCTGCCTAATAGTGCTAAAGCTGAACTTCTGACGCACGCCTTTATCTGCCACAGGAGCCTTATTCTGGCTTGCTCGTAATTATTTATCTATCTCGTTGGATTATTATGAGTGAAAGCGTCTGTAATAAACTCGATTGGGCCAGAAGAGGCCCTCAATCGGGAGCGAGAGTGGCGTGATGTTATCGCGATTAGCCAGAAACCTATCTGGGACTGTAAAAATGCGAATTGCAGCGGAATTTCTGTGCGAAAGTACTGAACGGTTGGTTTGGGATTCGGTAAGTTTACATCGTGATAGTGCTTAAATAGAGTACAGTGGGACGTCAGGCTTTAGACATTGTTTATTTTAGCGTGGATATAAGTTTTAATGTTTTTTTATGATGTAGTCCGCGATTTGCTGATAGAGTAAGCGTTTTGTTTGGTTAATAAAATCAGTAACTTTGAAACTTGTACGAGTTCTTTTCTATTCTCGGTGCCTATAATTGTATTCATTTAATTTACATGTATGTAAATCCATTGTTAGGAATACGTTTAACTGCTAATGGTTAAGTTCTTAGTAAACTCATAAATTATTACAAAACTCTGCCTTGTCGTTTTCTGTTTATCTTGAACAATTTGTACACAGCTCTAGGCAACAATTTACTATTCTAAAGATGCAAATCAACTCACTAGACAATGCTAAACGTTCCAGTACTCGTTTCAAGTGGCTGGACAGTTGTGAATGTGCTTAATTTCTTAGAAAGTGCAGCCACTGCAAGGTACCAGGAACCCATAAACTAGTAGCTGTTTCGTTTTATTACGTCGGATAATGAGTGTATGGTGTCTCAATGAGTTTTTGCCATTTGATATTAACAAAAGACATTGTTTGAGAATTGTATGAAATGAATTGGACTGGTCAGTTCGCTTCTTTAGTATGTGTGTTTATTGTTTTGCAATGTACTAAAAATTTGCAAGCATATAACATTAGTTGCCTTAGTTTTTGATGTAGTTATCATGTTAAAGGTAAGATTTTTAAAGTAGAGTATAGTTTCGTCAAGTGTTGTCATTGTCATGCATAGGACGTAAAAAATGGTAAAATAAAAAAATAAACTTAATCATTAAAACTTAGATACAAATTAATGATGTGCAAATTGTGCAATATCCATCCTAGTAGTAAACATCATAGAATATTAAAATCGTGTCATAACGCGTTACCAACAGCATGACGACAAACCAGAAAAACGCAATAAACCACCTCTTTATTGTAGTCGGTTAAATACATATATCCGTCTTAGTAATACAACAAGTTACACGATCCCTTTTTATGAGACCACATTGAATTGCAAGACACGTAAGAAACAATATCAGAGCTAGTCGCGAAATGAATAACCCATGTCTTTGAGGGCTTTAAATCTTTCGCATTATATGAAAAACTTACATCGCTGGAACTGGTCTTTCTTATTTATAACGGCGAATTAGTACAAACGCTGCTGTCATTGTAAAATGAGACCTATTTCGGTGTAAGTAAGATGTATTATCATATGAGTGTTGTTTGTGAGATGAAACAAAGGGTTAGGCATCTAAAACAATGCTGAGCCCAGACCTTCAGGCGTAGTGGCTATTTGCATGACGTGTGCATAAAAGCAACAAATCAGGATATTGGCTCTTTGGTAATTTTTTCTAAAATATTAGTCACATAGAACTATGGTTTGGTTATAAGGAACGAAACGACGGTTTTGGCACTATCCTAACTAATGGTTTGGTTTTAAATAACGAATCTACGGTTTTAGCACTCTCCTAATTAATAACTGCGTATGTAAATTTGCTTGTTGGTTACGCTTTTACGCCTTAACTCAACCGATCTTCATAAAATTTTGCATACACATTGTCAGGAATACAGAAGAGAAAATAGACTACTACGTCATCATCGTCACCACTTTTCATCACCGCACCGCGAACCGCAAGCCGCGGGCGCAGCTAAATTACTCTTTAAACCATTATAACAAATACGAATCTATGATCATAAGATAACATAACACATTGTAAATATTAACTCTCATATAAGTACAGAATAAATATTAATAGTACAATATTCAAATTGACTGTCATCATGTTGTCAAGCAATAAATTATTAGAACTTATAATTATTTGCGTATCATTAAATTATTGATTGTATCAATAAATTGCACAGCAAATGCACTATTGCACTAATTATATTAATTTGAAGTCAGGAGCCGGCGTGATTCACTTGTTTACTTTAGATACGCGATAGAATCTAGAAGCTTCGTGGAAACTGTTCCAGAGTATTGAACAAAGGAATCATGTTGGCGAGCTTTTTTTCTTCGTATTTTATGATTCCGTGGAAATTCGAGCATATTTATATTGTGACACGGGTGATAATGAACGCGATATATATTTTTAACGTCACTATTCACGCCCATAAATGGGGGCAAGTGGGAATATAAATTTCCAATATCACCCTAAAACTTGGCTTGTGGGACAAATGGGAATAAAACCGAACAGCCCTATTGCCTTTTTGACAATGGAGCGTTGAAAATAGAAACCTCTTATTTGCTTTACTAATAACATCTTAATTAAAATTGGAACTACAGTAATTGTTTTTAGGGTTCTTTATTGTTTGCGCTCAATTGGAGCCCTCCACGTTTATTATGAGACGTCGCAGTGTCAAGTCAACGGAAGCAATAATATGTTGACGGTCCTTGAGGAAACTGTATCAAGGATTTTCTTATAATAAAGTCGCAGTAGTATAAAATTAAACTTTAGGTTTAGGTATTTCAATGTTGATTTTCTTAAATCATAACTGAACACTTTATATTGAGTCACAGAGTTACCTTTTGTACAAAAACATCTATATTTATCTCATTTTCAGGCTATTTTACAATTTATTTTTTTATCTCGATGGCACCCTCAGCTACAAAGATACACGTTAAACTTATTACACCCATATTTTCCGTCGGAGGTTAAAAAGAAATCGAATACAGTCTTTCAAGTGTTGCCAGCCCAAATTCGGTTCGGTACCCAGTTATCGTTCTCCTTTCATAATTACACTGTTCCAGTAACCACTTGACCCAGTCGATCATATTAGCTAGGATACCCTACATTTAGTAGCAAACCTATGCTTGCCTCGCTATGAATAAGAAATCGTAACAGACAGACCTTATGTATTGGACCGAAACCCACTTTAGATAGGCAACTAGTATATTCTGAGCTACGTTTATTTTAATGGGAATGTATGTTTGTCTGTTCTTTAGACCGTGAAGGCAAGTCAAAAATAAACTTCATAAAAATTTAACTTAAAAAAAATTACATTACCACTTCCAAGTTTTAGTCTTCTTAATCTATTTTTTGTAGTCTTCTACTAAGGTTCTAATCTTAACTAATTGAGTCTACTACAAACTATTTTATATCCTTTTCGAGAGATGGAGAGCTTAACAAGAGATCCTTAAGGATTGCACAGACAAAGACCATTAAGTTGTGTCAAAAAAATAATCTGCATCTGGGATTGTCCACGCGAGTGAACCCGCAGATCCCAGTTAGTATACATTATTTATAGCCCGTAGGTTATCAGCTTATGGAACCGAGTTATTTATTCCTCTATTACAATATAACAATTTGATTGAAAGCTGTCTATTAACGATAGCTGTAATTATGTTAGCATATAAAATAGGAATTGGTTTGTTTGTGGATGGCATTTTAAGTTTTATGTTTATTGCGGTGGTTACAGGTTGACGTGGGCGACGGTATTGAAGTTACTCGTAGTTGAAGGTGATTGACTGGAAGAGATAGCTTTTTAGTAATAAGACCGCTTTTTGGGCTTATTTCTAATGTATTTGCGTAATGTTAGTTTCGGCTTTTGTATTTTTCTTTTGTGGTGTTTTAGTGTGTTGGCGACACGAGTTAATAAATTGGAAGCACCATGCCTGATTATAAGTAGGACTACAAAGTTATTTAAAGTAATCTTTCTAATTTCTGAATATATCATAGTACAAATTACCACCCAGAATTTTAACTCATACAACTTATACTTAGAAGAGATTTCCTTTAGCAATAAGGTCGCCAGTTATTGCTCTAATTATAATCGTTATATTGTAATTTCCCTTTTGCTTGTAATTTCTGCTGTGAACAATATGGTATTTATTTACCTATCTATCTATTAATCTATGTCCTGTAAATTCACTTGAAACCTCCAAAAACAATCAAGAAGTCTAATTGGAAGGCCTTTCCCTCAATTGAGCATTATCTGACTAATGCGTATCAAAATGTACGTCATGTGTCACAATTTGCACAACCATAATGAAATTATGATGCAAACCTCGCGTGAAATTCCAATAGGCCTAGGTAACTACTCTGGCACGAGTACTATATTATCTTTAAACCACGTGCATATCTACTTTGATATTATCATAAAGCCGTAGGATTCCATTACAATTTTTGATTCAGTAGTTTCGAAGATAAATTACCTCCTGGTAAGTTTACGCCTTTATTATCATTTTCATCATCGGTCTGTTTAGTGATTGTACAAGGTACATTGCCAGTCAGCCTTGTTCTAAAGAACACCACATGCTATCTGCCTTATACATCCACTTGCGACCAGTCGCCGTTAAAATATTAGACAATAACTGAGGTAAGCAAAAATTAAGTTCATCATTACCATCAGCATCATCCAGAGTTCTTTCTTCAACAGTTGGACATTAATAGTCCTCTTTCTTATTATGCCGTCTGCGTCGATCACATGCCAAGTTCGAATTGTCTCGGTTTAGCCTTGGTGTCTAAGTTTTTAGGCCGCCTGAAGGCGACATGGCTTGGAAGGAATACTGGACTAAGAAGAAAATAAACCATATCCTTACCTCCATCATGTAGAGTTAGATTGAGCCTGGCCCTCGCCAGCGGGCTGTCCTCATGGTTGCACAGGTTGCGGAAGCAGCACAGCAGCAACGAGTGCCCCGACGCTGAAGCATGGCCGCCGGTGGGCGAGTTCTGACATCGGGCTAGCGCTACTTCCTCCCTGAAAATTAAAAGGGAAGGGTTTTAAATTTGTTATAGAATACACAATTTACATGAAGGATTTGCTGAAAACATTTCTGTTATAAACACACGTTATTATTTTGATTTTTTTATTATATTGAGCCATTAGTGTCCTACTGCAGGGCAGTGGCCTCCTAACCCTCCCTCCACTTTTCGCCTTATCAAATCACAAACACACTAGTCAAATATTTTTGTAAATACATGATAGATAAATAATTTAAGCAGCATCTGTGGGCCATTAGGATTAGGATAAACCTTTGCCATCCAACTGCAAAAAAACACCTCTTGAGTGTCATACGACTGCAGTATTAGTCTTGCTTTGCAAATTTAGTTGGTTACATAACAGATCATTAAAAGCTACAATTTGACAATCATCTTAACATCACAAATGCATTAAAAAATCTGGTGAATCATAATGTTTATTTAAAACATTTTTATGGGAGCTAAAGTTTATCATATCTATCGTTCATCACAGACAACATTCGTATAATCACAGCTTGGGAAACAGATTCTAATCAAACATTAATGTTTCTAACAAACAGCTAATGATGCTTACTGCCCAGTAATGCTTCCCCGAATTAGCCATATTATTGGAATTTTACGAGACTATTAACTTTAACAGTAACTGTTATAATAACTGGCTGTTGAACTGTTTAAATGCTTTGCTGTGAACAAACGAAAGCTCTAACGAAGGTTGATGGAATCATCAATGGTACGAAAAGATAGTCGAAGAGAAAGAAAGAAAATATAAAAAAAGAGAAAAAAACTTGAGAAGAGTTTCTATCCATCTATTCTATATTTCTTTGCGCAAATGCTCTGATTCTCAGTATTTTATTAGCCGATGCTATTTAAAGACTTGGGAATGAGTTCTTCAAGTTGTGCAATAATGATTTTTATATTCGGTAGGATACCAGCGCTTTCGAGCATTCACTTATGTGGTGCATTTTGGCGTAATCTATCATAGACCGCATTATTGCTTGCCATCAGGCAAGATAGCATTCATTGCAATTAAGCCTATCACTGCAAAAAAGGCGACAAATCCAGCAATGCAATCATATACTTACAAAATACATATCATAATTTGTTCCAAAATATTCCACATAATATGTGTTGGTGATTTTTATCATCATCAGCTGCCATCTTTATATTAAAGTTTAGAAGTCAGGCTAAACTTCTTGCGATCCCATGCTATGCTTTTCAAATGCTGTTTGATTTTTGTACAAAATCAGTCCAAAGCTGCTATCATAACTAAACTGTAACCAAAGCATAATCGCCGGGAATAACGTTATCTTCAATTTACGAGCAAAGCAATGTCAAACTCTAATCTGGTTCTGCAAGTTCCATATTTGCTCACCTGGTGGTCTAATCAACAGGCAATCGTAGAAAAATACCTGGAACCAATCTTTACGGCTTAGTTTCTTAACGAAGCCGTTTTCTGGTAGATTGTAATTAAGTTTTTTTATCTAACGAACCAGACGGACTGTCTGAAGAGCGGGGTTATGAACTTGGAGTTATTTCAAGTTGGAACAATGGTTTTATTCATGTGGGCTGACGTGCCTTAGTATTGACATTCTAAAAGGTCATTCCAACACTTACTCGTATAATCTAATAACAAACCAATATCTAATAACATACTTACCACTTAGTTGCAAATAAAATTTTGATTGAATTGACAATAGTAGATTGCGTTCATCTCAATAATTTTCTTAATATCCTTTTTTTTACTTTTTTTTCTTTACTAGCGCCAATGCGCCGCGTCGCAGCTTTAATAATGATAATTTTTATTTGTTTTTTCGTAAAAAAAGTATTATACGTCCTTCTTCTAAAAGCACACAATTTTCTAGTTAAATTAAATTTCATACTGATGGTTTAGCCGTGTAATTAACAACTAAAATAAACAAAAATGGTACACGAAGACAGATAAAGTTTCTCACTAGGTAATTATTTATTCGCAAGCTTGGTGCAAGACTGCTGTAAATCCTATACCAGTTAGGTAACTAAAACAATACATAAATAGCTTCAAGCAGATGGTGATAAAAAACCACTTCGCATTATCCAAATATGCACAAAGAATAGAGACTCGTTATAAATTCGAATATAATTAGATCTCAAAATATCAAACTGTTTGCTTTTGAATCGATTTGAATAGCTCCAATCGTTAAGTGGTGTAGCGACAAAAACTTGGCCTCAAATTATGCAGACAATTTATCGTACAAATTATTAAAAAAACAGTCGTCGAGTGGCACGACCAAACTAAATACAGAGTTGACCAAATTAAGGAACTAATTTTTTTAACTCGAAGCTCTTAGCTATGTTCACAGAATGCGATGGTGACTCCCCCAACTCCACAGATAAATTGATCGGACTATAGCTGTTATCTTTTATGCAGCACGAGCGTATAAACTTTTTGTACTAATTGACAACATAATTATGCGATTCCATACTTTGTTAATATGTGTTAGCCGGGTTCGGTGTATCGCAATGAAAATTAATCAAGTTGTACAAATAAGGAAAACTATAAAATAATTATGAGCCTATACTAATAAAAGATCAATTAATGCGAGAAGTGAAAGATAAACTTTGTATTGGACTGAAGCATATGTTAAAAGGTTAAGTACCTATATGGAATATAGTAATTAGGAACGTAATAGAAAATAAACTATTTCCGTAGATCGACAGGTTAATATATTAGTAAAATAGATATAAAAAGAAAATAAAACCAATTTGACAATCACTATTCCCAACGTTACCATCAACCTTCAACAATGGGGCAGATGGAAAAGTGCTTATGGAGAGATTTAAAAAATTGCAATTACCTAAAATAGCTCAAAACTCTCATTTATACCTGATCAAAACGACGGTAATGTATTTGGATTTGGATCGCCGACTTCCACGCGTTCACAATTCACATCTAAAGTTTTATCAGAGCATGACTCACAAATCCACAGTTTCAAGCAAACAGAGCAATGCAAATCAACGTCATCCAGTCCACCGCCAGATTATAACACGACACATAAACAGAATACAAATATCCTTCTTGCTGCGAACGGCCCGCGTTCTCACGGGCTGACGAAAATTTACATCAAATTATACTTGTGCAGGCATTTGGACGAATATTGATGATGGTTGATTGATGCTTGAGGCTGGGAACAAGTTATAGGCCGCCAAAGAGTCCTTTAAAGATTATGAAGTATTTAGTGTTCCGCTCGGGGCATGGGAATATATAGTTCTAACCCTGAAGAATTACTCATCTGTCGTATTATTTATTATCACAAAGAATAAAAGAATTAAAACGGCCCTCGATGGCGCCGAAGTTTCAAAATCGTTGATCAGAAGTTTTGGCAGCGAAAATCGGATACAAATAACGTGTTGACAGTCTCCCTTCAAATATGAAAGCGGCTTTGATCAGCTATGGCCGACGATTGAAGCACAAGGTTTGGGTTACAAAGCATGCCTGTGCTTTGGCAGAGGACCAACTATGCGCTTTTGTAAGACTGGCCGTGGCGTACCAATTAATCAGATTGTGACGCCTATACTTCGAGTAGGAGTAGATTCAGTCAGGTTCAATGAAAGTAAAGGAATGCGAGTTGCAAATGCAAAATAGGTAACACTAGAATAGCAGGTAAGTGCAAAGAAAAAGTAGAAGATGACAAACAAAAGTTCAGAAGGATCAAAGCCTTAATCAAGCGATATTATATCGGTCGCTGACTCTCTTGTTAGAAAAGTCATGAGACTGAGAAAGACGGAGATAATACCGCACGCGCCAGAGAATAGATATTATCAAATGTTAACTAAGTTGCAAGTTGTAACGCAAACGATTGTGAAACTTGACAAGAAGAAATGTCGATAAACGCCGTGGCTCGAAGACAAACAGGTAAAAGCAGACAAGTAATGAAGTAACATACTTACTTGAAAATTAGCAACTAGCATGTAAGTCAATGCGATAAAAAGCACAAGGTTTAACTGGCACTAGAGTAAACAAACTACAGAATGTCTGCCAGATAAAAATGCAAAAGTACGTGTTTTAAAAAAATCCGCGGTTCCCAGATAAAAATGCATTAGGTACGTTACAGAATCCAATAACGAGTTTACGTGGTTATTAAAGAAAACAAAGGGCAGCGGCATGCCCTAGAACCATGAGGTCCCAAGCCATCCATCACGCCATCCAAGGTTCGAGTACTGAATTATGACTGACCTTTTCCATTTCAATCACCCTGAAGGTAATTATTTTAATTAAGCCTCTCGTTCGCAATCCGAATGCGAAGACGTTGATGAATTTAACCAGAAAGCCGGCAATATGAATGTCATTGTCATAAAAGAGTATAATGACTTCCATAATGGAGATATCTTATCTCCTATGGGAATTTTTTATTCGTATAATGCTGATTGATGCTTATTGTCGTTTCACGAATAACGATAAACCCAATGACCGATGATTGTAACTCCATCCGATTATCGAATACAATTAGCATATTCGAAACGAAGTTTTCTCACGGGAATCAAGACAAATAGTTCCATTTAATCGAGTATTCTAATGATTTTGATTGAGAGCCGAAAATGCTGTTCCTTCGGTTGCTATTTGCAGAATTTTGTAGCCGGAGCTTTATCGGCTAAACTCTTCTTTTTTGATTTGTCTGACATATTTATGAGGAGAATTATCTTAACTGCGCAATTTATGCACAAGGTCTTCTGAATTGGTATATTAACAAAGCAAGTGGTTTTAATAATTGACTTCAAGATTATTTAATTGTAATAATATTTATGTAAGTCGACCTTAATGGCAACGTGCCGATAAATATTGTTTTTATTGCTGTTTATACTTTCGATATGTTTGTTACTATATTATGTAATTAAGTAATGGTAGTACAATATTGCAGAATTTCTTAACGCAAACTTGATTAGTTGCCTAAGAAATGAATTTAAATATGGTCCTAAAATTCTTCCTGCGAAAGTTTAAAATCCTTTGAAAATGTAACACTGTCAGGTCAGACCATGTATTTCGCTCCGAACCATGGAATTTTCAGAACAAACAGTGGAGGGTGGCCGGAGGCCTGAATAATGTCATCCCTCCTCAAAACATTACAAGCTAGCTTCAACTTGAAATGGGTCTACAGGGATTGTACTAAATGTCTAATTTTGAGCCTTACATTTGTTCCTTAGATTCGAAACAACGACCTCCTGATTCCCAATCTAAGCTTTTATCAATACGCCATTTACGCAAGCGACAGAGGGTCCGAATTTTAGTATGACTTTACCAAAGAAAATACCTCACAGTCACAGTTAACCAGAATAGTGACGTGTCAATTTGATATCTGAAATAGCCAACCAATCAAATTCAAAGTAATATATTCAAAGTACCGGCAAAGGTATTATTTGGTTAAAGCCCCAATAACCAGTGCTATATTTTGCGTAATGCGTAGTTTGGAACGATTTCAGCTGGCAGTTATTCTCAAAACCAATAAAAGTGACTCGTCTAAGGATAAAACACATTATCCGTATTCAGCGAGCAAGTTTAAACAGGTCCCGGTCAAACATTTAAGTTTAATCTCTCGGTTTGCAGAGCAAGCTCATTAAACTGCGGATAGTAACAGCACGACAAAATAAAGCAGCGATAAGATATAATGTAAACAGATCGTTAATGAGAAAAATACTCCGAAGCGAGTGCCAATTAAACTGCAATACTTTAACGCCGAATTTATTTCAGATAATACTATCCGTGGTTTTACACGCTACCTTACAGGAACCAAAGAAATTTCGGGAATATTGAGTAACCTTCCTATGCTAGCCAGGATATAAGCTACTGCCACTGCTTCCACATTGGTCAAATACGTTCAGCGAGTTAGACAAGCATTAACTTGCCGACTTTTGTAATTATAGTTATTTTTAATTAATTCAGTAATCGCGGACTCAAAGAAACCACGCAATCTAAAATGCTGTATCTCTCAAATTACATATATCTAACCTACTAACTTAATGGGTTCAAGTGGTTTCGTAGAATTTAAAGTAAGAAATTCTCTATGACAAGGGTCTAAGAATATTTCTGTACGGTGAGTTTATGACCTATAGACATAAGAAAGAAGATAGCTATCAAGATTGAAACAATGACCAAACAAACTCGTAAGACCACAGAGTTTACCTTTACATTATATGCATTATAGTTGTAGACAATAAACCTGTAAATGGACGCAAGAAGACGCATTTGATTACTCATACAATTAATCTTAAAACAAAGCGTGCCTTTCGAATTCAGAAAACAATGGAGAAATAAGGCATGAACAAAGAATGTGGTATTTCATCTTAGATAACAATAAAGTCTATCGAGAAGAACAAAGAGACGAAGATGCCAAAGAACTTAGCAATTACGCAATTGATCTAGAAATATTCCGTGAAATCGATAACAGATTGGAAACTATCTATCAAGGATTTTGATAAAGGATTGGAATAAAAAGCGTCACGTGAAAAGAAAACAATAAAGTATAGCGATGATGAAATTATTGAACTGTAGGAAATAAAATATAGAATAACAAATCAAAATAGGTACTTAAACAGGTTTCTCAGTTACAAAGTAATATAGATCTTAAAACAATAGCAATTAAAACGAAATTATTGCGCAGAGACGGCGCAGCAGGGTCGGCGGCCTTACAGCTGCGCTATCTATGCTAGTCTCCTGACCTACGACTCAACCCCAACCCTTATCGAACAAACGAGGACACCGACATCGCTTTATAATCAAACAATAAATAAATATTGTCACTATCTCTCTTTGTCTATCACAACCATTTCGCGTTAATACACCATGCGGGACAAAACATTGGAACCTAACAAAATTAAAAATTAAATAAAAAACTTTATAAACTAGATTTGTACTCAAGCAAAAGACGCTGTTTAATTGCACTCACTCGTTAGAGTAAAGAAAAGTATTTTATCAATTAGTAAGTTAATTTGAAATTTCACAAGATCTTACTCGTACGAGTAGGTATTTGAATTTCTGAAATCGGAAGTGCTAATGCTAAATGCCGAGATGATTACATGGATTTTAAATATTCTAATCAAACTAAGAAATATATTACGTAACGACTAATAAAGATACAAATAACATGTATTTATGACAAATTTAAAATAAAATACAGGAAAAAAACACGTGGTAGGAAGAGATATCGTGGCTCCATGATGTCTCGTAGCGACAGACTAAATACTACTAAATAGTCGCAAACTGGAAATAGAATACATAAAAACTAAATAATTAAGAATTAATCACAGATCGACCAGATTTTCAATTTGAATTCGATGGAAATCTTAACGAAGCATGGCCGGCGATCGTTAGCGATGATAATGGACGTGCGGGGATTGCCAAAAACGAGCAAAAATTCACAAAGCAAATAAAAGCGAGCATGCGCCCGAGTCGAGAACCTGTTCCACTTTAAGTTTAAGTTGAGACAGTACTTAAGCTCCAGAGTTAAAAAATGAAAATTATTCTCGAAATGAGAACAGTATAGAGAGTAGTTGATAAACAAAAACAATTGATAAACTAGTCATTGATTGGTTTTATAGCCAGATTTTGTTAAAATAACATGTTTAAATTAGAACTTACAGAAAATTGTGCTGTAGTTGAATTTTTTGATAGGCTTATGATTCTGATATTTTGGTCTTGGGCTTTTGTCATGACGATCGTAACTTTAGTATAACAAAGCTGGCTGAATTTTCGTTATTCGTTGCGTTAAAACACAAAACACAATAAGACGATAAAAGAAAATAGTTAGAGAAAGAGACTAGTAGAGCAAAGTTAACTAAGCAAGAGAGTAATAAGAAAGAATATCTGTTATAAGTTGAACAACTGCGTTACAACGATACGGACGGCCCAAGCGATCCCAATAAGATGATCAACCAAGCGGGCGGGTAATTTCAGTGCATAAAAACCGTCCCGACAAGGCTTCGGCATTATTAATACAGAACGGGTTCAATCGACTTTATAAAACAAACTAGATTTTTAATGTAAACATTGACGGCGAAATAAAGAGATTGAACGTGGTTGCGATTAATAATAATTTAGGATTGTTATAATTTGCCCTTTAGATTTTTTGGTTTTAGTCCACAAGAAAATAATAATGTCAAAGACGTTTGTACGGTCTTTAGCTGATTATTGCGAAAGAGACCTTTGACATATTACTTGAATTCTTGAAGAATAATTCTAAGAAGATAAAAGCACTTGTTTTACAAGAACTAACAACAATTAAACTAATCTTCTACAAGAACATATAACTAAAACATGCTTGAAGAGTACATGTGCTCGATCAACTCACAATCATATCTCGATCAATGATGAAAGACCCGTGGAGCGATTTCGAAAAGTCCGAAGACAAATTGATGGAAGCATCGACGCACAGATATTAGAGGCGACCCAAGCATGATAAGCAGAATTGATAGAGCATGCCAACAAAGAGTAGTTAATTAATTCTCTGATGAAAATTCAAAGAAACGGAATGTTACGCCATCGAAAACAAATCATTATGTTGTTGATAGCGTAACATACGGATAGATAAATTTAAGAAGACGCGTCATATCTTTTTCCTTATTTGATAATGAAAATGTGGAATGTCTCATAAATTAGCCAATGTGCAAATAGATTTATTGATAATTTAGCATAGAAGCATACTCGTGGGTATTAAATAAGTTGGTATTAAGTAAATTACAGAAAAACCAATATTTTTAAATCTACATTCAATATAAATATGGAACATGAGAAACTTAACAAATAGGAATTCTCGATTTATCTCGAAGTGAGTTTTAATATATTTTAAAGTTGTAATTTCGTTGATTAAATATTTTCATTGAAATATATTTTACAAAATCGCGAATGAACCATTACCATATCTAACATCTAGAATGCAATTATATCTTCATCGAAATTAATTATAGAGCCACCTAATTTCAACTCTCAAATAAATTTAGCGACAGCTACCGAACTCCAATGACCAATTTGTGTTTTCTTGTCCGACTTTTAAAGGGTTGACATTAAAGCTTGTCTTTCATTAATTAAACCTGCAATTAGATCTGATACAATCTCCGAAGACCCTAAAGGAATCTTAATAATCATTGTTTCATCTGTAATTTGTTTAGAATTTTAATTCCAAAGGTCTGCTCGTAAAACTTGTTGATTATTATCGTTGTCATAACATTTAAATGTTATTATTTTTTATGTTGCACGTTAATTTAGATTGCCATTTCTGCTGTGGAAAATTTTGAGTGCAAAGTCGATTGCATTATTTTTATTAATTTAGTTTTTAAATGTGATGTCAATTGATAAGTTAAAAAAAAAGTTTATTTGGCGTTGATCACCATTGCGATTTTAGCCTGACTGAAGGTAAGCAATAATGCGATGTTCGATAGTATTATAGTATTACTAGCTGACTCGACAGACGTTGTCCTGTCAAAAGCCATTGCGTCAATTCTATGTCAAATGTCAAAAGTTATGATATTGCGTAACTATAGCAACCGTAGTATGTTGATGCTAACTTGTCAATTTATAGTAAAAATTATCAGTTATATATAATTTGCAATAAATTAAAATTGCGACTATAATTTGAGATTTAAACTATCCTATCTCTCAAGTTGGATCGAACTGCACATGGTGTGCGAATTTTATTATAATCGGTTAAGTGGTTTAGGAGTCCATTGAGGACAAACATTGTGACACGAGATTTATATATATTAAGATAGTATTCCAAGAAGTAATTTATGTTATAGGACAATCTATATACACTTTATACACTTCTACGTATTCATATACACGAGTCTGAGGCTATGAACCTTTGTACACCGCGGTATTAGGTACTTAACATACTGTTCTATCATTACAACGCTTTGAAGAGAAAGCATTTCACCGCTCGGCACACATCTGAAGTAGTTTGGAGTACTTGAGAGGTTGCATTTCCTACCAATGTTGCTCTCTTGAATCAAAATGGAGGCCGATTTACGACTGCATGCACTGGCCTGTTCGAACCTAAGCACTTTCAATATCTGTGCTACATAATATGTATATGTTATAGAGAATAGGCATTCATCGTATGATCTTTGAAAATAGTGCTGTATGGGACATGGCTTTGTGGAAGCTTGTATGGGAAAAATCACTAAACCTAGCAGGCAAGTAGATGGTTGGTCGATCGCGGGGAGTCAAAGTATTTTTACAATAATAATACATTTCATAACTGGCTTGCGTTTGACCGTCCTTCATCTAATGTATGTAAGGAAAGAAGCCGTTCAAGTTATTAGTAATAAGCCTAAGTAAAGTATTGCCAATCGCTGATTTAGGACAACATTCAATCTCCATCATAGAATACGTTGTCCCACTGCCTGCGATTCCATTAGATCATCGGATGTCACTGGTCCGTCTCAAGTTTGCGCCGAGTTGCGCTTAGCAGCCAGCTCCTGTGAAGACTTAAGAGTGTATTTCTACTTACGCGTCAGCCAGGTGGTGCAAGCACCCGTGCCTCGCCAGGTGTGCCCGCCGCGGCGCCGGCAGCTCGCTGTAGCACCCGCCGCGTCCTCTCGACCGGCACATGTACCCCGTGCCCACGCACTGCGCCGTGTTGCAGTAACATCGGACTCCTTCAGACTCCTCTGCTTTTGGTTCTGTAACAAGAGAATCTGATATTAGAAACGAAATAGAATGGCAAAGCAGAAAATGGTCTTGCATATGTAAGCAGTCTCTAGAATAAATTATTTCTAGTGTAAACCAGAGTGGTGGACTTCTTGTTTCGGAGAACGTGAAGTAAGTAGAGCTGAGTAGCTATTTAGCCAGGTGCAGCGACGAGAGAAATTGGGAGAGCGTAAGTAGGAAAGTCTTATGTCATTTTGTTTTCTTCAGAAGCGGCCTACTAAGTTTAGTTCATATTTATAAATATCTAAACATCAAACAGAAGTTATCATTGCTAAGTTAGAAAGTCATATTTAAGTGGTCATTTTTATTAATAGATGACACAGAAAAATCAACAAGAAATCAAGTGATCGAATAGACACCAAGTGGTGATAGGGAAAAAACACATATGACGCACGAAGAAATTTTGAACACCGACAAAAACAATTATACTCGAATAGAAAACAATCACGATAGAAACAGTTCACACAGATTCCGTAAGTGAACGAACTTTTTTGAATGCAGACATGCTAATCAAATGCTAATGATAGCCGTTCCAGAATCGATATCAATCGACTTGTTGTAACATAGGAATTGGAAATGTGATCCAAACCACACAAACGATGTTCAAATGGAATAGAGACATGTCGACTTGATAATATGGATACCGCGTAGGCCATTGAAGACCATAACGTCCTAGGTGGTATTAATTTATAACATTTCGAACGATGAACATTATTCTCGATGTACAGAGTAAAAACAAGTTTCAATTGTGAAGTCAGTAAGTCAGTGCAGGAAATGGGTATTGCAAAAGGAAACGTCGTATAGTGTGTCCAATCAGGGGATCGACATCGAGGCGCCTGGCGCTGGCTGGTGTCGTAAAATTTGATAGCATTCGATTTGCCGTGCCTACATTCATAGCCTAAAGGTACGGTGTTTATTTTGACGACGTCTATTGCAGTTTTACGCTTGCACAGTTAAATCGAGTGATATTCCCATTCTCCACTTTACTTTGAATTCATTAAAACCGTCTTTGTAGCACTAATAAATAACTTCATACACGTTAAGAATAGTTTGTTCAACCAGAAGCCGCCACGGACATTTATATAAATGGTTCAAAACAAAGTCTATAATAGTCAACAAAAAAGTCTTTCATCTCCCATGGTCGCAGCGACAAGCCGATGAACCGGTAAAAATAACATACAGCTGGTCCGAGGCAGGCTCCATGTATGAATAATGCGTACGTCATACACAACGGGCCCCTACATAAATATCCCGACAAACGGCCAGCCTCTGAGCACATTCAATGTAAATGCCGACTCCAGACGAAACAAAACGAAATTAATTTCAGACGACCGCCGCTCGACTTGAACCCAGGAAACTTAGGATACGAGACCCCCTCCGATCTCTGGCATCTTTAAATACCTCGGATGTTCACGGAATCGATTTTTTCGAGATGATTAGTGAGCCACGATGATGCTTCGACGGGACAACGATCGAGAATTCAGATAAAAACCTGAATCTTCGTGTAATCAAATAAAGAACCTTTTAAGAACATGTTGATACAAACGAGATTGAGAAAACGATGTAATTGGGCAACAATAAAAAGCTGCCAGTCTGGATTCCCGCAAGGAAACTTAAAATTCGTTCGTGCTCATTAAAAAGCGGGAGATGAAGTCGCCAGAGCAATGCGTCCAGTTTGCAATCAATCGAGGCAAATAAAAAGCTGAAGCAGACGAGTAAAAAGTGCAAGGAAATTGGAAACTTTTAATAGCTCACTTTAATAGCTTCTTCACGCAAAATTACTTCCATTAATTGCGTAGCCCCAAGCGTTTACTGTGCGACTGCAAGCACTCATAAAGCAGAAAGCTTTATGAGCACTTTCAGCAACATCACAAACTAAATTTTATAGATCAATTGTTTATTTTCTTGAACGTACGGAAATTCTAAGAATAATCACACACTCATTAGCTGTACAATTAGAGTTATCGATTCATCGTGCATTATTTCCTGATAGACGGATGCCATTAGGCGGACTTTACAATCAATTTCGAGTCAAAAACGAAGGCACAAAGTGAACACCGAAGGGTAAGGTAAATAAAAAAATAAACAAACAAAAGAGAAAAGGTCCCGGCATGTTATTTGGAATTGATAAATGGGCCTCCGAAGACGCGAGTGAAAAGGACGAAGCGAGAGGAGAAAGGGACGGTACAACTAATGAGTCCGAGACGGGATGTATTAATGTGGGTTTGTTAGAATAATATAAGATAAAGGAAAGTGCTTCTTATCGCATCGAAGCTTTTTCTTTTAACGTTGAAATTTATAAGTATCCTATTGCTTAAAGGGCGCCAGCGTTCACGGTGAATTTACTCTTCACGGGTGTAATTCACTGTTAGGATGCTCGAGACTCAATTTAAAGGGTTCGAGGCAATCAGTCACCCTCCGTCGCGTGCCACGGTAAACGAGGTGTTAAGTTTTAAAATACTTTTTGTTTGCTTTGCTAATGTTTGAAAGATATGTAAGGTATGTAATTAACGAGACATGTTGTTCTTGCAAAAAATAAAAAGCAGAACCAATTGAGGAATCTTGTTGTACACCAGAAGTTTTAAACCGCATTATTAAAAAAGTATGTATGTTGGTTACAGGCAGCCTGATGTTTTAAATTTTTAATTAATGAATTAACATTAACGTAGTAATGAACTAAAGAGAAACGCAATTTAAATATTCTTCGCAATATCGAAAGCTTCAAAGAATTCGCGCCCGATGAAGATATAGCGCTTTAAAACTGAACAAGTATAGCTGAGCCGGCCGATGCGATCGGGATACAGAAGCCGGTTTTGGCGAGTCGCGATTGAAACGTAGCAAAGAAATAAATGCGATCTTTTAAAATAATGGAGCACCACAGGGACTCCAGACCATATCGTGAAAGGAATAGTATACAATGAAAAGGACCTACAGATAAACAAGATAGAAGCGGTTATAAACACTGTCAAAAGGCATGGCATGATATTTACTTGACTATGAAATCAGTGTGCTGGTCATGAAATACGTGATAATATTCTGAAAATAATTAATAGCAGGAACAGGTCTGCTATACCATGTCACTGCAGACGTTTACAATGAGCTCATTCTGCATCATATTTCATACATCCTTCAGCTCATTCTCATTCTCGCTCATTTCTGATCGCGGATTCAATTTAGATCAAGCGTCTAGATAGTGAAATTTACTCCGCTCCGAATACACAGTTATTCTTGTCAGATTATCTTCGACTTCTGTTAAGAGTTGAGGTATTTAAATTTTATTGCTATCGAGCAAGCTGCACGAATACCTTTCACACACGACTACACGAGTTGATAAAAGAGCGTTACACGTTGATTTTAGTAGAGTTTGTGTCGTTAGATTATCATAATTAATGGACTTTAATCGGCGACGGTCGCGGGTCTCGTAATCAATCGTTTGGATTGGAAGCATCAGAGTCGGCAGTGGAGGTTATTAAACGTGTGGCCAATGTTGCGACTACAGCTTTCTCTTCGTTCGCACGCTGTCCGACTGGGTTTTATCTAGTACTTTATTACGTTAATAATGATGGCGCGAGCGGGGGCCGGTTTCTCTACTTTTCGGATTGGAGAACAAGAAGGCTTTATGCTGATTGGATGACGCGGAAAGCAAGGCTGCTCAGCGGCCTTGTTGGCATTCCGACACAATGTCCGCTATTTGGGGCTATTTATTGGCTGTCAATTTGGATTCGGACAGCTTGATTTGTTGCTCCTAGTGTAGTAAATCAGAGTTTCGGATGTCGAATTTGAGTGATGATGATAAGAACTAATTAGAAATGGGGTCGACTGTGAACGAGATGGTTTTGTGTTGCAATTATCCGTTGACTTATTCTTCTCAACTAAAAAATGCTACTTAGGTATAAAGTTTTACTAGCAAACGATAACATGCATTTTAAACATGTACTTACCCGTATTTATCATTAAGTTTTTCCACTAGCATCATTATTTTAGATTAAAAGCTTACTTAAGCCGTAATTATTCTACCGACCTACCCTCATTTCGCATTCAGATATTCCTTATCCAATCGGTGGCTAATTTCCATCTCTTTATCGCCTCGGCCGATCAGGTCCTGATCTTCCGTAATGTATGTCCTCGGTGCGTAATTGCGGCCGGCGCCAGTAATCTTGCCTCTAGCAATTAGTGTCGGTTCCACTCGCTAGTGGATAAACCTACTGGAAAAATAGCCTTTTTGACTGGACGATTTTATTCATTTATTTGATGATAGGCGAGCAGCATAACCTGATGTGCCTATATCCTATAGGTACCTGTGATGTATCGCAGTGTCAAACTACTTTAGTGGTTCAGTATCTAAACGTCAAAACAATCTTTTGTTTCTAATCTAAAGGTCCAATTTATAAGTGTAAAAGTTAAGTTAAGTTTAAAATTTTTGTTGAGATCATCTTCAGGCAATCTACGAGACCTAAGTTTATTGGAATCTATTCATATTCTAGAATCTTGACTAGACTTAGCCTAGAATTCAGTATCTTTATCATCTAAAGAGCATTCTTAAAGCTACTGCTAGATAAAAGCGTATCCATACTATGCCAAACTTTCTTAATGACATTCAATCGAAGCCACTTTCCAAGGAATTTTCCTATGCTTACTGAATATCGCCGGACCAAGATCAGAAACTTGATTTGATATCAGTTTACAATGTTTCTATCATAGATTTAGGTTCATGGATTATGTGTAGTCCCCGACAGATAATAATTGCACGGCGGCGCCCGCGCCGGTAATCTGGCCGGGGCGGAGTAATGACGGACGGAATGCGAGAGCTATGCAGGAAACTGTTGCATCGTTTTTCAGAAATCAGGACGTACAATTTTAATCACTTGGTAAGGTTATTCTGATACGATTGTACACTAGTCTAAACTATGGTCCGTTTAATTTGCGAAAACGCACCGTCTTACTCCTAGAGCCCAATTTTTATGACTAATAACTGTCAAACTTATCAAAACTCACTTATTTTCCCTTCCTCGCTGCAACACACCCGTAAATATTTTTTTTGTCTGTGGTTTTTTTTTTTTATTTGTCAACCTATTGTGTTGTTTGTATCCCACTCCTGATCAAAAGTCTCCTCCATAATTATCATTCCAGACTTTTAACTTTATTTATGAATGAAAAAGATAAAAACGGTGGGAAGACAATTTGTCCACGGCCCATGCTAAACCTGCTGTAGGTCGGTTAGCGTTTCCTCTATCTCCGATCTGAGCACCCAAGGCTACGTCTTTGCACCAGACAAATGACTGCAATCTTGCTCCAAATCGGGATGTTCAGAAACTCGCGACCGGTACTAGCTATTATCTAAACTGTACCGGCGCCAGTTGCCAGCTATGTAACGGTGAATTCGTTAACAAAATATCTGGCGATGTGTGATTTTTTGCTAATGACAGAGCTAGTTTTTACATTTGAGCTAGCATCTTTCAAATCTGGAATAATTATTTTCGATTTATCTCATTAATGAAGAGCAAATGTACATTTTGATGATGTTATGTTATGCTTATCAATATCGTAGCCGGAGAATTTGATGCTAATAAGGTAAGCTCTAGAAGTTAATACGAATCCTATACATAATTCTTACTTTATGAGTATTTAAAAGAAGCCTCAAGAAACTATTTAAAAAACCTAAGAGTGCTAAGAATGATGAACTATGATAATGACAAAGTCGAAGCAGCATTCATTACCCACACTGAGTTATTCGAACAGCCGAGCTAAGATCTCGATAAGCATATAGGAAGTATGAACGCGGCGGCCAAGTAGTGCGAGTAGGTAATATGCAAATGTTATTATAGACCGGCGTACCAAAGAGCTATCTATTCCAAGATAACTGAGAAAATCGCTTGTTGAAACACCAACCCGTGTTTACGATAGTTATAATATAACAGAGCTTCTTGTCTGTTATGTAACCCGATTACCCGACACACTCATCCATCGACATGAAAAAAAGGGGGTTCACTCATTGGCTATGGTCTAAATAAGTTTTGACGTGGCTTTCGCTGCCTGTCTTCTAGTTTGGAACGACTAGTCCAGATTTGTAGTGTCAAAGGTTTTGCAAGAAATATTTTAAGCTCAAAAAGTTTTAGATGGAGGGGAAAAAAGCGAAACAAACGAAACCCTTCATGATTATTATTTTGTGATGACGTAAGTGAGGACAGTGATCGACATAAATGGTGACAGATTGTCTAGAGAGTAGCTATTTAGAATCGTCACGATCGTCACGACGGATCTAGTGACTAGAGTAGGTCTGAATGGTTGTGGATTTAAGAAATGTTTAGTCAGCGAAGTTATGTTAGAAGCTTTGTCATCAAAACATCTCATCTAACAAGTTTTAATTATTTCTTCAGTGTGTGGTGTTCCGCAGCTCTCCCGCTACGTGTTGGTTCTATTTCGAGACCGAACACGGATCTAGCGACGTCCCTAGCTCTTATTACCACGATTTAAGGATGTCATCTATCTAAATAACATTATCAGTCGCTCCACGTACCGTCGGAGGTTATCGAGCTTTCACGCTTCGAATACAATTTGAATAATGTTCGTTCGTCGAACTGCAAAACGACAAAACACAGAACGTCTGTATTTTACGCCACCTGTTGGCCGTATTCATCGCCTCGTTAGTCCACAATGGACCACAAAAGCCTCCTACCTGATCGTTTTTTTTTATTGATCCTTCGAAGATCCGAACCCTTTCGATTGTTGAGGCGACATTAATGTCATACCACAATGCCGGCCGGTTTAAGCCTCAATAGAATGACTGTCGCGCTATAAAGGGCACTCAATCATACAGTAGTTTGAGGCGCGTGCATTGCGTAAACAATTTAAGCCCTTTATCAGTTTATTTACTATTTCAATTCTGTGTGTAAACATTGGACGGTGACACGGGACAGACAGTCGCAAGGTAAACACCACGTTTAGCGACATAGGTGGTAAGTTGACATGTAAAGTTACGGTGTTGCAACGTTTCAATTTTAAGTGTGAAATGTTTAACACCTGCAAGAAAGTTGGGTCATCGACTCGGAACGTTCATGTAACAAAAAGTTGAACTAGCGTAGAAAAAGCTCTCTAGGAATTACAAAAGCTTATAATTGACTGGAAAGACTGCGTGTTTTGTTTTTTGGAACGATGTTAGTAGAAGCTTTTTAGAAGTAAGTTTAAATGATGCTAGACAACTGGAATGAAAGAGCCTTGTTACCAAACATTAAATCATTGCCTTAGCCATCAAACGGAATCGACAAGCCACAGAATTGGGGACAGACAATGCATAGGATTTCAAGTCACAGTTTGTAGGCTCCATCCAAATATACTTATTGCGTAACCGCCTGTCTCCAAGCGCGTATTCAAATCAACGCTAGGCAAACTTAGGTTACCTAATGGCTACCAGTAATGCATGTTAAATTAGCTGAACAGCTTGTTAGCCCCGCAATCTCAGCACGAATTTGTGAAATCAGCCGCGATTTTCATTGAAAAAGGAAAATGAAAAAGGAAGATATAGAATGCGAAAACAAGCTTTCCTCTAGGGTCGTTGCCACTTCTAATCCGTACGTATAAATAAACTGTTTCGTAAGATGTGTTATTATCTGATTTTTTTCTAATAGGAATGCACTTATAGAATATCTCGCGAGAGCCGATGGAGCGGCGAAAGAAGTTGGAATGCGGTCGGATCGGACGCGCGGAATCTGAGGCCTTACCACGGGTCCTCTCTTGCTGACTACTCGAAAGTCGACGAGAGTCTACAAGGGAGACGCACACGTGGTCATCTAATAAGAAAATCTGCCGATGTTAAGGAAGCCAAAAGTATACTCCTGGCCTAGTAGTGAAGATATAAAAGACAAATTCAGGTTAAGACAAAAACATAACCATAAATTAAGTTTTTTAAACAGTTCTAGACAAGCTAGACAAGCCATTTCATCAGCAGAGCATAGCGACCGGATGAATCAGCAGCATAAGCTGAGAATTGTTATTCCACCCGTGCAAGCCCACTTGACATCGTATATTTGCAGCGCGAGCCCGTATGCTAATGTCGTCGCTTGCCTTTCAATCAAACGACGAGACAAGTGAGTAAACTACTTAAGCATATGGTACCTACATTTAAATTGTGAAACGACTGGCTATTTGTTAGATAGGTTTGTACTTTTTTAGTAATAACCTTAGCAACAAAAACATTGTCAAATTATAACATAAAATCACAATTAATAAATTGTTGAATACAGTCACTTTCCAGGCTTTCCTGGTTTTTGGCCTTTCGCACGGGTATGAAATGTAGTCTATGTTACTCGCTAATAATGTAGCTTTTTTGGTGAAAGAATTTTTAAAACCGGTCTAGTAATTTTTGAGTTTATTCATTACTAACATACCAAAATACACATCTTTCCTCTTTATATTATAATATTAGTGTACAAGTGTAGATGTAAAAGGGTTTCTTGTCTTCGAGTCTTATGTCGTATGTTCGTGGTAGGGCCCCCCATGAACTCCCGTTGTGGTAGTTCGATTTGTCGAGACGTGTAACATTAGAACGTTAGAACAGTTAACTACAACAATCACTCTCTTTTTATTTCGTGGTTTTAGCGTCAAATGAAAATATCTATAGCCTAAATAGCCTATTATCTGACTTCATGGTAAATATGGCTTATGATTTCCCTCGACGGTTTAATAGAAGGTTAGAATCATAAAGATACGATAACCTAAACGTCAAAGCAGTTTTCAAAATATTCAGACAACTGCTAAACCGGATGAGACTAGATTTTATCACAATAATAGGTTTTTTTTTTAAAATAAATATATGCATTAAGTGGTAACATAATGCGTCTCTTACGAAATGCGTGT
This sequence comes from Alcis repandata, assembly GCA_949125135.1. Lineage (NCBI taxonomy): Eukaryota > Metazoa > Arthropoda > Insecta > Lepidoptera > Geometridae > Alcis > Alcis repandata. The sequence continues at coordinate 9,443,362 of OX421239.1, read as the reverse complement.
GAACGTTGTGATATTTAGAAATTTTAAGTTATGCTAGCACCTAATCTATTAGGTTTTAAATACACGTCTACAAGGACAGTTTGATAATTATTATTTCAAATTCAAAAAGCAAATACGAGGCGTAATGGTCGTTTGATTGTTCTCGTTTGGAATCTCTAATTATTATAGAGCCTACTGTCGAACTTCTGCATAAATTTTTCGGTTTTAAGTTATGATGAGACTCAGTTTACTAAGACAAGGCTCTAAAGTCTAAACAGAAGATAAATATGCCACAAAGCTTCTGGATTCAGGACTAAGTTGAAGTTTCAGGCTTTCAAATTAAAATCAAATAATTTAAGTATTATGAATCAATGTTGTACCTCTACCAAACGCAGCCGGGTATCCTGTGAATATTCTCTTCGATCTTTAATCCTCGTTTCTACTAATTTTAATATACGTAAACATATATAAACATGTAAACGTATCAACTTTAACCCAAACAATTTCCTTCAATCGTTTCATAATACACAATTAAAAGTAATATTGATATACCCCATAAAACCTTTACGACTGATATATGCATCGAGTGCAGTTCAGAATAGACGGACAGTAGATAGATACAGAATCCACTTTAGTGCCTCTATAAATCTGACTATCAATAGCCTATCATATAATCAGTTTTAATTGACCGGCTTTGAGAACGCCGACGTCCGGGACCTTCCTAATTAATTTGTTTTCGATTCTGTCGATGATTGAATACTAATTATGTAGGAAAGTTGCGCAATGTTTTGGTTTGTGGAGATTAAAGCATTCCAGTTACAAAATGTTTGTTTAAGTTTTCAAGTTTTATGCTACCATTTAGTTACATATGTTTTTTTTTTTTTATTCATGAATAGGCTTGCGTTTGACCGCCATCTTGCTTGATGGGAAGCAATGATTCGGCCTACGATGGAGCACGCTTGCCTAGATGTCATTTATAATCAGGCGAGAGATATGCTCGTCTTCGACAACTATCACAAACAGATTATAACGTTCTAAGGAAAGGGCATGCTAAGCCGAAACGGGCTCATAATCATCATTATAATGATTAGTAAACATGAAAATTGTTCACAATTATGAGTATTAGGAGCTCTTTTGGGCTTAGCATAGGTACGTTTTTCTTATAACCCTATGATTATTCTAATATCATGTAGTTGGCTTTAAATTTCGCTTTAAATAATATATAACAGTTCTAGTTTTGCCTAAGCAGCCGAGTTAAAGTTAAATATACCATAACGATAACGGGACGATGAGTTAGCAATGAGATAAAATTACTATCATTACTTTTTATAACTGAAATTATGAATATCCACGCGAAAAAGTAAGAGTTAATGACTACTTAGAGGTAGACGTAGAGACATTAAATCGCCGAGCGCGTGCTAAAGTACAGCTACTCCACTTTTTGCGCTTTTTGAACATACATTTTGAATTCTCTCAGTTGGTGTGTGGTTAATTTCAATAACAATTTTATCACTAAAACAGTCGTTTTTATTATTCGATATGAATATAACAATGTGATTTTATGATAGCACTATTGTTTTTGTCGTATTCACGCAGAAGCGTAACCATAGCCATAAATGTTCATGGCAATTAACTTCAAATTTTTTCCAAATAAAAAACATCGGATTCTAACAGATTCGTAAGATAAAACGGTAATAGAATGCAGAGTTGAGAGTTCGACGACCAAAAAACAAACGCAGTTATGTCCTAAATCACATTATTTATTTCTAAATGAGATGTGTTTTATTAAAAATTGACAATCGATAGCTAATTTCATTATTTCTAATGTTAGAAATGCCTTGAGGTGTCGGCATAAATTTGAACAGTGGTTTATGGCTTGAAAAATTAGTTGTCAACTTTCTAATTTATAGCGATAAGTTGTGTCAATTGTAAACTTCCATTTACATTTCTGACTAGCTTCCGCCCACGGCTTCGCCCGCGTGGACTATACCTCGGGAACCGATAATTAATTTAACCCTCCTTTTTTGAGAACATGTAAAAAGCGTCATACAATGGAAGCAGGGACCCCAAAAACCCCCAGATGCCAAAACAGATGCTAAATCAGCCCCCTCGAATCATGTAGAAAAAATAATGGCGGCCATTTTGAATCATTTGGATTTTTGCCACAACCATCAAGTAGCCCTTGCTAACTCCTATGACATCTAGTCAAACACCCACCCATCTTCAACCGTTTCGGAGATATAGACCCTCAAAGTTTGTATGGCGGCCATGTTTTTGAGGCGACTATGTTATTTTTAATGGCTCCAAAAAGGTCCAAGATTTTGGTGACTTTTTAGTCTCAGCGCTTTGGTAAAAATGTTTTTAATTTTCGAGATAATTAGCAGTTCCACCTCGAGGATATGACTTTTCGAAGGTTTTGGATTTTTTCCTGATGTTGTTTACCCGCCTTAAGTTTAGTACATCTGTAAAGTTTCATTGAGTTAGCATCAAAACAAATTCTTTCACCGTACTATCTTTACCACGCCATTTCACCCCCACAGGGGTTCATTTTCCAAAAATGGTGAAATAGGTGTTCGTTATTTTGTTAAGCTTCGTATATTTGTAAAGTTTCAATACCGTGACGTCAAAAACAATGCTTCTCCATCCTAACTTTAACACCCTATTTCACCCCTTTAGAGGTAGAATTTCAAAAAATTCTTTATTGGTACACGTTTACTCATCAAGACAAACACACCATATTCCAAATTTCTACGGCCAGCGGTTTAGGCTGTGCGTTGTCTGTCAGTGAGTCATTACAATTCTCTCTCCGTACTATATTTACTACACCATTTCACCCCTTTAGGGGTTGTTTTTTCAAAAATAATGAAACATGTATCTATTATTTTTATAACTTAGTACATTTGCAAAGTTAAATAATCGTAGCATTGGGAAAAAAATATTTGTATACAAACTTCAATACTCCATTTCAGCCCTTTAGGGGTTGATTTTCAAAAACAAAAATATACTTAGGTGTCTATTATTTTTTTTAGCTTAGTAAATTTGCAAAGTTAAATAATAGTAGCATTAAGAAAAAAATATTTCCATACAAACTTTAATACCTCGTTTCACCCCTTTAAGGGTTGATTGTCCAAAAATAATGAAACAGGAATCTATTATTTTTTTATCTTAGTACATCTGCAAAATTAAATAATCGTAGCATAGGGAAAAAAATAATTTCATACAAACTTCAACACTCCATTTAACCCCTTTGGGGGTTGATTTTCAAAATCCAAAATAATAAATGTCTATTATTTCTTTTAGCTTAGTATATTGGCAAAGTTTCGTAACCACAGCATCAAAAAAAATTCTTCATACAAACTTCAATACTCCGTTTCACCCCTTTAGGGGTTGATTTTTCAAAAATGATGAAATAGGTGTCAATTATTTTTTAAACTTTAGTATATTCGCAAAGTTTGATAATCGTAGCATTAAGAAAAATATTTTTTTCATACAAACTTAAACACCCCTTTTCACCCCTTTAGGGGTTGAATTGGGCAAATTCCTTTCTTAGTGTGCGTCCGCTTTTTGGTATAAAACTTTTGTCCAAATTTGACGTTTGTAGCTTAAGCGGTTTAGGCTGTGCGTTGATCTGTTAATGTTGATGCGTTGATTCAACACTCTGTTTAACCCTTTCAGGGGTGGATTTTCAAAAAATAATGAAACAGGTATCTAATATTTTTTTTAGCTTATTACAATAGCAAAGTTAAATAATCGAAGTATTAGGAAAAAAATATTTTTATACAAACTTCAACACTCCGTTTAACCCCTTTAGGGGTTGATTTTCAGAAAACAAAAAAATAAGTGTCAATTATTTTTTTTAGCTTAGTATATCTGCAAAGTTTCGTAGCCACAGTATCAAAAAAAAAATCTCCATACAAACTTCAATACTCCGTTTCACCCCTTTAGGGGTTGATTTTCAAAAAACAAAAAAATAAGTGTCAATTATTTTCTTAAGCTTAGTATATTTGCAAAGTTTCATAACCACAGCATTAAAAAAAAAATCTTCATACAAACTTTATTGCTCCGTTTCACCCCTTTAGGGGTTGATTTTAAAAAAATGTTGAAATAGGTGTCAATTATTTTTTTAACTTTAGTATATTCGCAAAGTTTGATAATCGTAGCATAAAGAAAAAAAAATTTTTCATACAAACTTAAACACCCCTTTTCACCCTCTTAAGGGTTGAATTGGGCAAATTCCTTTCTTAGTGTGCGTCCGCTTTTTGATATAAAACTTTTGTCCAAATTTCACGTTTGTAGCTTAAGCGGTTTAGGCTGTGCGTTGATCTGTCAGTCAGTCACGACCTTCACTTTTATATATATTGATTATTTTATTTTAAACTAGCTGTCGTTATATTGGCCCTGGCTCCCTGCTGCCACCGGTTACTGTTATGTTAAACTTTTAAGCCATAAAATAAAATGGGCAATAAAATATAACTTTACATTTATTTGCAAGGTCGTTCAAACATAGATATTACGCAACAACTTTAACAAAAAAAAAAATACAATGACATATATACATAAAATATTTTTTCCCACCGTTATAAAACATTTAGCTATGGTTTTACGACTACTTTCCACAAAGTTTATGAATAATTTTAGCTCTCGCTTCGTATTAATATAAATTGAATTTTCAAAGTTCCGACACACCTGTTGTAAAATCTTTTGTTTTTACTTATTAGCATTGTATCATAAGTAACCGATGTGTTAATTCGAAAGTTTTCGTATTTACTGCTCGAACTGCGTTTCCAATTATAATCAAATTATAATCCCAGCAATAACTTGTTTTTTATGCTGTTAGCGTTGCTCTTGTCAGTGGAGTATTTTCCAGGCTTGGTAGTCTTCTGCTAGAGTTTTTAACTCTTTATACGACATGACATCAGCCTTCTCTTCAAAATTACTGACTAAGAACGTTTTCTTTCGGCTTTCTAACCTACTTATGTCTTCTGTGTGTGTAGTGTGTACCTCTTTGTACGATATGACATCTGCTCTGGTCTAATATACCCCCTTTGCTCTTTCTGGTTTTTCTTCTTCTTTTCCCATGATAGTTTTCATTAGTTAGTCAAACTAATGACAAACTAAGTTTTTATCTTAACGATATTTAAGCGTATATGTTTGGTAAAGAGTCGGTATGTACACACGCGAGTATTGTAAGTAGCCACGTACTGCGTCCGCGGTAGAAACAAACAGCTCTCATACGCTAACTAATATTTGAACTGACGATGTATTTGAGTGGTCTAAGTTTAAAGATGAGTGGGGCAGAAAGAGTCACTTTAGTCACTTACTCTTAATACGGAGGTGGTCGAATAACACTGGTATCTCTTTCGCACATTGAAGTTATTTAAAAGATTGACAGATAACTTAATTTTAAAAAACTTTGTTTATTCAATTTTATCTGCATTTTTTTAGTAATTTTATTATCAAAGCTCTATAGAGATAACCGACGACCGTATATCTCTACATTTAAGTTTTATCCTACATACTACAAGCAAAGATTCTCAAGCTTATTAATTCGTCTACCGCCCTTTTGCGCTTCCCATATTTTATATTTTAATTAAAAAAAAACCTTACCAGCCCCCTGCAACAAAATACTCCCAATTTCTCTGGGCTCTCTACCGCTCCCCTTATAACCTTTACAGCTTTTCGCTTACTTTTTAACATCGCCACCTCTACCAGCTTATACCAGGCTAACAAGAAAAACGTGCTCTCAAAGAGTGCCGATCGCCCCGCTCCGATGTGTGGTCCTCCGCTGCCGGACACTGCAGGGCGCCTCAACCCGAATCATTCCCCCACCACTGAGTAAATACGTTTACTGCTCGTGAGATTATGTACTTAGGAAGATGTAAAACAAATAACTGAGCTTCCGGGAATGTTGAGTTTGTTTGGGTTTGTTTTACATTACGATTACGATCCTTTATACGTTACCTTTTAGGCTGCAGGAAATAAATGGTGCAGCTTTTAGTGGTGATAAGAGACTGCGGGAGAAGAAATGAAAAGTCTATGAGACGAACCCAGGATTCGTTTATTGGAACTTTGGAATACTCAGTGAAATAAGCTACAAAATGAAACGAGCTAAACAATAATACTTAGAGAAATATGTCTGTCTATACTCATGGCCAATGCGATTTTAGTTTAGTACAACATTTAGAATGCTTACTCTTGAGTATATTCCACACTCAAAATAGTATGACACAATTATTCAATGATTTTAAAACTAGAAGAAATCTTAAGAACCAAATATATTACGAAAAGCATGCTAATTGACAGAACATCTTAAAACTCTAAAACAAATCTAAGGTAGCACTTTTCTATATCACTAAACCATAACAAACGCTCTTGTAGTAAAATGTTTAAAACAGCTTCAAAGCACGACCGGTGAAAGCGAACCAAACCACTACTTGCCGTTGCTAGCGCAGAGCCGGGATTCAAATCACGAAGTTAGCGAGTTGGACCGTAAAAATAAAGTTGAAGACGCAACCCACTGTTTGCTGGCGGGAAATTGTAGTGCAATCTTGTGCAATCATCGGCTCTTGCTTTGGCGGCGCTCAATCGGCAATTATCGACCCGAAGCAGCCAAATTATCGGACCGATTTGTTTGATGGACGACCCATGTCGGCGACACGGCTAATAACAGCTTGTTATTAAATTTAACATTTTAATGTAATTTATAAATAGTGAACAGGCTGGTGGACCATATGATGGTAAGTAGGCACGCTCGCCCGACAATTAAACAACTGCTACCAGAGATATTGCCAGTACTCTGGTGTGAGTGTAAGAATTATTTTAGTAATTCTCTAAAAAAAATACAGTAAGTAATGACTATGATTTATGGGATGGGATTCTTCTGTAATCTAAAACATGGACTGAGATGAAACTAAAATAAAATCCAGTCCTACCTGTATCCAATATTGAGACAAGTTTGCTGTAAGTAGCCAGTTTCTAAATTTCACCTAAGCCTAACCTGTTCAAACATTTGCAGGCAAAATATTACTCAAAACGGCCTCAATCTGAATCTTATAATACAGAAAGTCCTAGTTATTTTAAACATTTTGGTGACTTGCATATACAGTAAATACGTCAACATACATAACATAAAGTTGAATTAAAAGTGGCAGCTAAAAGGTCTACGTCCAGATCGATAACAGCTGACGATTACCAATACCTGCCATTATTACCTGCCCATTTAATATGGCATTTAATTACCTCACCTACTAGTTTACCTCACATCTTCTGCGACGCCAACTTATACAAGACAAGCTCCGCAATTTGTCCTCACAAACCCTGAAATTATTGTCCGCACTCGGCAGTCGTGTTCAATTCTTGAGAAATTAAAATTTACTGTCCAAGTAGGTAATTATGACTGTTTTATTGTGTGCAATTGCAAGTAATTTCTGCTAAATTAGTTAAGTTGTAAGTAGATAACCGCAGAATGAAACAATAATTTGCACGGCGATTTAAGATAATATAACCTCACTTACAGAATATTAGGGCTAAGTTATCAAATACCATGTCTTCCAAAAGCATAAATCTCATAAAAACTTATTTCTAAAATGCCTGAAATCCACTATGATTATTTAAAAAAGAAAAAATTAATAATGGTAATGAAAAGACAATGTAACTACTACCTCCTATACCTACTGGTAAGTTAATCAAAATAAATGTATATTCCATACCATTAGATTATGACACGCGTGCGACCTCATAAATTGCAAGTTGGTTGTCGAGCGGTGCACGCCCAAAACAGGTAAGTGTAATTTCATAGAAAATTTATAGTCTGTTTATAATTCCATACCACTATACGCCAGTGGTTACTTGTCACGGTGTAATAGGTTTATCACCTTAAGCAAGCAAGAATTTTACGACACATGCCGATATGTTAGCGATTTTCTAATTTAAATTGTATTTACGCCATTTTGCTAGATTGTCCAAAAGGTAAATGTATCCGGTCTGGATACTTCTTCTGCAGAGTTATAATTGTGATACTCATCATTAAGCAAATGGGTTAATATTTTCCGAAGCTATCAGCAGGATGTACAAGATCGTTGGATATAACATCATTAAACAAGAATGCAAGCTGCGGCCTGCGATATAGATTCATACGCATCGTTTCACGACGAATTAATTTAAAAACAGGCAGGTGATACCGAGTCTAGACTAGCGGCGCCGTACCCACCTGATGGAAATTAAGTATAATTTACTCTTTTTTGCTCGTAGGTCCGTACCTAGTTCTTTTTGTTTAGTTCACAGACAATTACCTCCGAAAACGCAACGCCTCCAGTTATAATTTTTATGAACCCTGAAATGACACGAAATCGTTTCACATACCAGTCTTCTAAACCATTAGCTGTACGGACCTGTGATTTGACGAACTAACGAAGGAGCCGTAAAATTCTTCCTATAATCACCATGGACCGCTCCCAAAGAGGTCTGAGGGGCGCTGATTATAGGGTAGCCGCCCACGGCAGTCGGCGGGAACCCGACCAGAACGTTAAAAACGTTAGTCTTGAAAGCATGAAACAATATTCAATTGGACTTGCACCCTTTTCTATAAAACGTCTAAGTAAACTTTGGGATAATTGAAGTTATGTCGCTTTGTCGGTCTTACTTCGAAGTTTGGTTTACGACGGCATTTTGTTTCTCGATTGCAGAGGAGGATCTAAGCACGATTTCGCTTAGCTCTCTAATTGTGAGGGAATTGTATGTTTTGTTGATTGCATTGCGTGCATTTTAGTTGCGTGATAATAGTTTTTCTAATTTTTCTTCATATATTAAGTGATGCATTGTTATAATTTATAGCACCACTTATATTTATGGTTTTATCGTTTGGAACTAGACGAATAAATTGTACGGGGAAAAGTGCATGCAAAAACGACTTTTAGCTACATGTTCGCATTTTGCTAGTAAATAAATGAAAAGATCAAAAATACGATAAAAGTTAGCAACGGAATACAATGTACATAGTAAAAAATTATACATAGACTCCTTATAATGAGACAGTGGCTAGCTTATACAAATTCGATTACAGTAAAATACAACGAAGGAAACAGTAGCAATTAAATATTTGCTAATCAACTGCTACAATCAGATCTGACTCTTATAGCTTAGTGCATAAAGTTTGCTTTAGCGCTAATTCGTTAAATCAGCCATAATTTATAGGTAAACATGCAATTCCCTTGGAAAGCTTTAGCTAATTGACATTAAACGTTGGCCATCCGTCATTCGTGTTCTCGTGTCGTCGTCGCGTAACTAGGAATTAAATAAATTAGAAAATAAATTATAAGATTTTTCTTTTTGTGAGCTATGGCATTTTAATTTGCAACCGGCGGCGCGGACATTTTCTTTGCCGCATTCCGTAAAACAGTGATTGTAATTGCGCAGACGCATTACCGTGTTTCTTTTACAATGAGGTTATAAAAATCTAGTGGTTATTAGATTCGTAACGTTCCTATGTTATATTATTTGATTTTGAATAATATAATATTTTTATTAGTTGTGTTGTGTTTATATGTACATATTTTTATTACTTTTAAGCTTAATTAGTGGAATTGGGTTTTGTAACTGTTTTAGCTAAAGAATAAATAAATAAATATTCTAACAGCAAACATATCATGCGATTCGGGCCACAAAATACATCAATTTAGATCAATTTGAAACCTTTTTCTACCTGCATTCGCGTTTGACCAATTTTCGAAATGAAATTGTATTATAATCGACGGATGTCGGTTTTATAATTTCTAGCCGAGAAATGGTAATTTAATGCGAGACATATGTTCGGGTCGACTATTATTTTAATATTAGGGCAGAAAATAGGGACAGAATTTGTCTATGGAGTGTGTAATAATGAATAATGACAGTTGTTTGTTACGTTATTCAAATGACTATATGAATTTAATGTTGCAGTTAATGATACTTCCACTTAGGCTTTCTACACTCATATCCTTTTTTATAACTAAATATAAAATACGTTGTAAGTGACAAAGTATTTATCTATCTATTCAAATAAAGACTATTTTGGAAACTATGTTCTAAATTAATTAATAATTTAAAATGCGATTATATGTAAAGGTGAGCAACCCAGAACAAAAAAAAACGTTAGATATAACTTATAACAAATCAAGTTGCAATCCTGTTCGGCAAGTCACCATAGATGCCATTAAACTCAATCAAGATATAATAATGTATGTAAAAACGATGAGAAAATGCTAAAATATGAATTGCTAATGCTTAACTGTTAAAAACTTATGGTAATTGGTCATGATCTCATGCAGATAATGCAAAAAAGACTGTTTTTATGAATACGAAATGAAGAGAAAGATGTTAGGTGAGACTATAAAATTACAAAGAACATAGAATTGCAAATGTTTGCCAAGGATGTTCTTAATGTGTGAAGGCCGAATAGTAATTTAACGGTTATTTGGATCGGGGAAATTTGATTTAATTTCCGATTTCAATGTCTATCACCTAAAAGTAGACGGAGGCCACTTATGTCATTTTCTATTAGAAAGGCAGATAAGGTAGCGTTAATAACACAATTTTAACTAACTAACTAAAACTACAGCTGTCTTTGTCATTGAGGTTTATTAGACGAGGACAACAAGACTTGTGATAATTTTAGTGATGTCAACTAAAGCTTTCAAATTTGGCGTGTTTGTCAGTTTGTCTACGAAAAACGGTTACAAAAAAACATAAGATCTTTTGTTAATAAATTGCAAAATATGTTAGTCTTCAACAAAACAACCAATTTGATTTAACGATAACAGAAAAATCCTGTCTCCGGGCAACAAATTAATACTATAATTTGAATACAGTGAGTTAACAATACTTAAAAAATCGCGCGTGGGTGTCGAACGAAATATATCTTTGTTATGGCCATCGGCTATTACATTTTATATGCTGGAACTATTAATATTAAATGGAGAGTATTTAATACCGTGTCTGCTCTTTCATAGTAAGTGTTGTTTGAACTGTGGCCTGATGGATGGTTTTAACTTCTGACAGTGTTTCAAGCTTGATGAGTCTGTGGCGCAGTCACGCACGTAAAGTTCTCACAATGGAGCACGGAAACTCGCGTCTTTAATTATTTAGTCTAGTCTAGTCATCGATAGGACCCAATTTTTTTCATGTTGATGAGTTTGGTCTGCTTTATCAATAGTGTTACTCTAGATTTTATTTTATAGTTATTTACACGTTTTTATTATATGTCGGAAATTGCTTCACGATTTGTTTTCTTAGAAGTATTTTTCGTTGCTTTTTAACTATCGCGCAGCAGAATTACTTTTTTTATTTATTTGTTGCTTTTATCCTTTGTTTTATAAACGAGTAACGAATTTATTTACTTTCAACGCGGATATGGCAATGTTCGTAAAACTTATTTAGTTAACTGAGATAAGAGAAAGAGGGAAAGGCGGGATGCCTTTGCCCTGCAATAAGTAAACAGTAAGGTTAACATAATGTAAAGACCAATTTAATTTGGAATTTTTACCCCACCTATATTTGAATTACTTCCTATTAGATGCAACTCTTACTCTATCAAATAACTGTTAGAGTTCATCTTACACAAGACGATATGAATCAATTAAGGGCCAGACTACACTCACATAAAGAAAGGGCCATAAAACCAATTTCACATGCACCTAATTGGACCGTAGCATGTAGTAACTATCACTGAATCTGTCGTAACAGTCTGTTCTAATCAACATGTTGATATAACATGGCATAATAAAACAATTCAGTATTTAAGCTTTAAAATGGAAATGAGGCAACTCTTGTTTGATTGGTCTTTGGGTTTAATTGTTTTGTGAAAAGTTCAAGGAGAAAAATAGAAGGAAATAGGTAGCTTATGTTTAAAAAATTGAATTTTGTTTTGTTTTAACGAACTGTTTTGAAATGTAGCTACGTAATAATGCAAATTAGAGTCTTTGTCTACACACATACATACATACTACATACATACATGTACCTGCCTACTTAGTGGTTTTGTTGTCATTTTATATTGTAACTTTATAAGGTCCTAAAAACTATGACAAATTCATTCAAACAAAACCTCATCAAGCAGCGGAACTGAGTTTTGGAATTTTGTTCAAATTTCATTGATTACAAAGCGAGAAGATTGTAGAAATTCTGTTCCATGAACGTACCTGTTATCTAGAATTCTAGAACAAGTGCAAAAGTCTGAATATAAATCTTATTTCTAAACTTTCTTTTGATTTTTTCTCTACATATAAAACAGTAGAGTATAGAGAGAAAAAGTAGGAATGTCTAAAAAAGATACAACCACTAATGTCGCTGAAGCCTATGCTTACCTACTACATATTACTTATTCTGTGGCTGTGGCTATGTAAGTGAGTGTCGCAATTTCAACTGAAGCACATTAGAGTCGGTCGAGTGACACGCCCAATTGCCCACTGCCCAGATGGAAGGATTTACGACCAGGTTTAGTATGTAGGTAAAATATTGTGGTTGGCGAACGTTATCGCTCACTATTATTTTATTACCAGCAACGGCTGCAAATAAGTAGGTATAGACTAGTGCTTACATTTAAATAATAGGTAACATAATAATGTTAGAACCTTATAGAAAACTACCATACCCAACCTTTAGAGTAAGTTACTTTGAATTTAATTTGCGGATTTAATATGTATGTACGAGTACGTAATTAAAAATCGTTGTTAAAATATACGTCAAACTCATATTATACGAATAAAGATATGTACTTTTTTATGTTTAAAAAGATATTAAAGAAGAAAAAAATTATACTACGTGATTTCAGTGAATAAGATTAAGTATGTAATCAAAACCGCGCGCAAAAAAACAACAAATATAATCGCTAGTGAAGCGCCTAATGCGAACTCGCAAATAGACATCGATAAAGATCTTAGGGATCGCGTTTTGGCATGTCATCGATGCGATAGTAATCATTCGAGTGAAGGTGGCGCCAAAAACGGGAGCGCAATGAGGTCACTGGTGGCGTTGAGCCAAGTGCATACAAAACGAGTCACGATCCGCGCCGACGACGATGACTAACTTTTTATCGATACTTTTATAAGCACCATAAAACGCATTTGTAATTCTTTTCCAGCGCAATGCACTGAAATGTCTAAAAGCATGAAGCAACGTAATATTTTACTCGTTACTGTACTGTTTATGTTCGGTAATTTAGTTGTTTGAGAAATTACTGTAAATATTTCGGAGTAATTCACCGAGTAATGGCTCGGCTCCAAAACCAATTTGTTTATTAACGCCGGCTAATAATTTTCGACTTTGCATTTCCGCTATTGGCTTGATGCATCGAAAGATTAGCCAGAGAGTTTTATTGCAATGTAGATTTCGAAATTATTCGCTAGAGCACAGTGGCAGACGGCCAAGGAGCGGTGGCGCCAACGTAGACAATTACAGATACAGCGTAACACAAGCTGTGAAATAAAACTGTAATGATTAATGCGACGCCACTGCACCGACAGGGCTGACAGGTCGCGACACCACTCATAAAGTACAGCAGACATTGCGACAATGTATAAAGTAAAATGTAGCATGTTGTTTGTCATCGGGTTCGTAAAATCAGGCTGCAATGTGCAAAATGGGAACGAGAAAAAAGGTTGCGGCTTGCGGCTAATGGAGAGAAACAATTATGACGGCGGCGAGTGAATAAGACAATAGTGATGGGCGTGGAAGCCGGTAATCGTCGCGTCGCACGGAGACAGGCGCCGCGTCGCGTCGCTACCGAGGAATGGGGACAGGCGGGAAGCCGAGCGTGACTGCAGCGCTGTCACATCGATGGATAATCCTCGGTAATTTACTTAATAAGCGGCGCCAGCCGACTCGAATCGAAATTTGTAAGATCGGATCTTGTTTGATAATGTTATTTGTACGGTACATTGGGGAGATAACTTGCTTGCGTATTCCGCTTTAATATTGCATTTTGTACTTTTGTAGGACAGCCACCGGCCAAGACAGAAGATGGAAAAAATTTAGAGAGACTCACTTGTAACTAAATGTACAATAAAATACTAAGCAAGAAAAGTTTTTTTTTTTTTTAATTAAATGCTTTTTCAGCCAAGCACAATTTTCTGACTGAACGTAAGGCCCATTTAATTTTCAAACAATCCAATACATTTATTGTTTCCTATTTAGTTCTCAAATTAACTGACAGTTTACCAACATAGCATCAAGCACTTATCGTGTCACTTGTCATTGTGTTGAGCTCCAAATCGATTATTATGACTCGCGCGTCAATCGACACAACAGGCGCGTCACTAGCGGATGCGAATGGCGCCGGCCCACAGATTGAACCCTAGTTAGTATGGCGTCACAGAATAGTGCAGAGTAAGTACGGTGGCGCCGTTATTTCGCAAACAATGCAAGTTTTCACTGACTGCCTTTGGAAAAATGCCGACGGCTAATTGTGATGCTAATTAATCGTTTGTCGCATGTTCTGCTTATTGTTCCACCGATTGTGGAAATTGTCTACATATAGGGTATTGTTCTTTTTTATTACATTGTGTGCAATTTCAGATCGGTTTGACAAATCTAAGAACTTTATTGATACTGCAATAAAGTCTTTTTTTTTAATTTTGGTCCGATTCGACCAGGTTTCCGGAAAATTAATGGAAATGTGGAACATACGAGTACAAACAACATGAGTAGGTAGTTGTCTTACCCGATTTGTTTATTCTTTTGCAATTTGGCTCCTTGCCTGAACACTCAGACTTACCTGGAACAAAAGCACTGTGTTAGAACAACAATAGCGAAACCCACGTAAATTATAAGAATATGGCTATTTCAGGTAGAGAATCAAGAAAGAAAAATACGGTGGAACGGCTTTACTGAAATAAGAATAATTGCTCCAACCACCTTCTAATGCTAGCTGCGCCCCACGATTTCACCTAATTATTCTATAGAAACCGTTTAGGTACAAGCTAGAATAAAAAGTGGATAACGAAATTAATTTAAGTTTGGATAGCCCGAGAGGAGAGCCAGAGGAGTAAGTATAAGCAGGAATTTACGACTAAGAGTGACCTATCACAACATTTCTACAGGGTTATAAGAGAAGCATATGCTAAGCCGAAAAGGGCTCGTAGTACTCATCATTATGAACAACTTTTACAATGAGACCAACACTGAAGTCGCGAAAAAAATCAGCTGTTCAATACATTTTGCTGAGTGTCGTTGACATGTTTTTAAGAGACAGCTGATTTCTTTTTTTAATGTCAGGGTTGGCCCTTTAGTAAAAGTTGTTCATAAGGATGATTAACTACGAGCCCTTTTCGGCTCAGCAGACTCTTTCCTTTTAACCCTTTATAAGGTAGTTATGTATAAGTTTATATCGCTAAAACAGCACGAAGTGTATGAAGCATTCTACTATAGTTTGCAGTCTACTATAGTAAGTTTAGGCTCATCGTTGTTGTATACAAGAGGAGCGCGTACGCAAGTGGCGTTGTTTATTGTCTCAGCCGGCATTATATGAAACTTGTAAACAATCTGCCGATTAACACGCCGCTGTCCGCCGTAAATAAACATTACGCTTGTAACGTTGGCAACACAGCCTCTGTCTTCTCAATCTCTATCATCATCTTCATTATTTAAAGCCCGTAATCGCTTACCAGCATAAAGCTCGCTCATCAGCATAAAGCTAATATTAATAAGTTGTTAAAAATATTTTTAAAACAAGCATTTATTGCATTGTCATCGGACGTTCACCAAATTTCAGCTCAATTGAGCATCGGGAATTTGAGTTGCAAGATTCCAGCCGAACAAACTTAGTTACATAATACATAATTATACGTGTACGTAGGTACATTACAAGTTAAGTAAAAGCTTCCAAAATGTTTAAGTGCGTTAGTTTCACAATAAATCGAGAATGGACCGACTGGTTTAATTTTTTTCGTTCGCCTCAATACTGAAGAAAAAATTAAAATAAGGAAAAACCCAAAGACATGGCTTAAAAATCGAAAACATCTAAATATAATTTGAGATGTTTTCGATTTCGGTACAAAGTTTGCCGGTTTTACTTTTAAATAAGGTAAATAATTATGTTGACAACGTGAAAAAAATCAGCAGTCTATCTGGTTGACATCTGGTTTCAAATGCTAAATAAATAATTTAAACTACTAATAATCGTTTGAAATACGTTCTTATGTGATGAATAAATTGGAATTTGTAATTTAAACTAATTAAAATGTATTTTACATATAATTGTATAATTATTTGCATACATAAAAATATAAAACTAGGGTTAATGAACCTCGTTCTACTGTCGCTAACGATAACAAAAAGTCATAACTTAAACGATTTAATTTTAATTACTAGCCAAGGCGAGGGATATAAATAATTCAAAGGTGACATTAAAATGATCGAAATTCACTTAAATTATACCTGTGGGCAAAAATTAATGTCAGAATGAAATATCGCATTAAATTTATAAAAAAACTACTTTATCTACTTTTTTCTTCTGCTAACGGTACTAAACTTTTTCAGTTTACGTACACATCTGTCTCCACGAGCCGCTTACGTTTTACGTAACCAGTTTATCAAGAGCTGCCTCCGCAGGGCAAAGCGCGCAACAGCATCGTGATTGCAGCGGTTTTTTACTCATATAAAAAAAAACTTTTATTGCATTGACATCAGTTTCTCAGGTACACCTAAGGAAGTGATTTAAATTTCAGTCTCGTAGAGCCGTCATTTCAATGTTGTGCTTACGCTACCTCTCTATGTACCTACGCTACCTACGAGTACTGTGCCTTGGTTTCCCTTTACCTTTTTCCTGGCAGGTTTAATCATTTTTGTAATAGTAAATGTATTTTAGAAAATATCATTTATAGCTGTTCCCTGCCACGCTTGGCTGTGGATTAAAAAAAAATAAAAAAAAAATAGCCTATGTTACTTTGGGATAATGTAGCATTCGAATGGTGAAAGAATTTTTGAAATCGGTCCAGTAGTTTTTGAGTTTATTCCACACAAACATCCAAAAATACAAATTATTCCTCTTTATAATATTAGTATAGATAAAACAATGATCAAACTCATATTTGCTCACTTGAAAGCGTAAAATTAAAGAACTTTAGTAAAAATATACTGCGTCTAGAGATCTAAGTACATTGGTTTCAGTACAAGAGCTACCCGACGTTACAGAATAAGCAACAGTTCCAGCGACTTCTGGCGTGTTCTATTAAGGGCTCCCATATCCCATACAGTGTCTATAAATATTTAGAAGGCTTGGACAGGCACTGCATTATGAATTTTCACTACCATTCCTGGTTAAAAATAAAAATAATATAATCAACATGTCGGATTTAGATGATCAAACTTTACGTTTTGACTAGGTGTTCGTTACCAGCGAAGTTAAGTGACGAACGACTCAGACTATCTTCGGATGGGTGACCGCAGATGACTCTTACAACTGAGCGCCGCCGCGCCTCCTTGGTTCGGATGACCCACTAAATTGTAGGCCCCGGTTTGTTCCATAACAATAACCGCCACTGTCAGCCTTTAGGCGGCCTGAAAAGTTTGACACCTGGGTTTGATACCAGTTTGATACCTGACCATATTCTACACTCGGCTTATAAGAAATATGTTTCAATATCTTAGAAGACAATAAGATGACATAATACTAAGCCTTAGAGTAGCATAAACCAGATATTTAATACTAAGTAAGTATCCTAAACTGAAACTAATGTAACCAATGCCACAGACATTTTAATTTCAATCTGCATGTTTGCACAACAAAGCGTTTGGAAAATCAAACAATGTAAAGCAAATGAAATAACTAAGCCGAAGACTGAACTAATTTAGGATGCAAGGCTGTTAGGCGAAGTAGGTTGCAAGACTTGCAAGGTTGCAGAACAGTAGGTTAGGACTTAAGATAAAGTAGGACGCCAAGCGGACAAAACGATTGTTTACCAAACTGACAAGGCCTAAATGTTTGCACCTCTTTTAATTTTATTGCTAGCTTTTTAGCTTGCAATGTATGGGTCAAATCTTGCAACCGAATTTTGAATCACTTCCCGATGTCCGATTGATTGTATACCTGTGTAACGCTAGACTGAAGACAATACAACTAAAGCTGTTTTTTAATTATTTTGAGAGGACCTTTTATAATAGGTATGTGAGAATAAAGTGGCACTGTTTATAGGGCCGCCAAATGTAGTTAACAAAATGGGCACGAACGAATACGACAAAACAGACATCAACAGTTAATTCATTTAGGGCAAACTAAAAGGTGGTAATTTAGGTCGAGCCGGTAAGGGCGCGGCTGGTCGAGGTCGTCGGTAGCATATTGCTGCGGTTGTGGTTATAGACGTCAATGCTCATGCTCACAAGATTAAGTTTAATAAAATTGAAATAATTCAAACATTTGTAAGAGGTGTCAAAAAAATCATTTACACGCTTTACGTGTATTGAAAGAATGCATAGTGTGTATTATTATATAGATATTCCAAATAAGTATACCACAGACCAGCAGTAAAATACGAGTAAAGTGTTGTAGTACATTTTAGAGACGCAGATTGTCTAAACACTCGGCTGTGGTCATACAGTAGAAATAAATTATTATGTCACCCATGGGCTAGCTATAAACTCTAGAGACTACGATGTAGGCTTACCAATGACATACTCATTTATAATATTAATTCGTGTTCCTCCAAATTTTCCCACAGTAATAATGTCACGCGATTATTTAATTTGCCTAAAACACGGCACTCCGTCGCCGGGGACGCCCACGCCCCGTCTGCCTTATAGTAAAACGATAAAAAACACAACAATAGTCGCAAAATAGAGGATTGCGCGGGTCGTATAAATAAAACGTGAATATATTACCAGTTTAATGAATAAATTATGAGAACAACGCGGTGTGCCGCGGGAAAAAATAGCGCTAAGTGCGGCGCCGGCGCCAGCGACGTCAGGATAAGCTGCATGCGCACCTCGCCCGCAGCCAACCGTGACGACCACTACAAAACCAACCTTAGTCCTTAACCATTAGATCTCATATCAAACGCTCGTTCAATCAGATACGACATTCCAGCTAACGAGGCAAATTTTGAATGCGCTCATGCGACCGTAGCGAGTCATTACGATACTTTCAAAGTGTTCCATATAAACCAAACTACACTCTAATCCGGAGATATAAAGTCGGCATCGCAATCGATTACGCAGTCGAAACTAGTTCTGTCTCAGTTATTATCTACAGAGCAGGAGAGGCGGCTGCAAAAACTATATCCGCATCGCAATGATCCCGTTCATTTTGACACGTTACATGAGGCAAACGAAGTGATAAATATCTTAGTTAGGACAGATCCCGGGTCTGTACGTAAATAATATATTTTAATGCAACTGTGAGAGACAACGCGGAAGGCTCGCTTGTAATATATGTGTACACACTCATAAAACAAGCGTGAGAGAACAGAAATTCAAACATTCTAAATCTTGTGGACAAACCACTCGAAAATCTAGCTGGAGAGGGACAATGCGCACTTAAGACATGTCTACATTCAATCAACTAAACAAATAGATTACTCAACCTGAGAAAATCTTTAGATATCCCTACGTAATCGAACATGCAATAACTTTGTAAGTTTATTTTTAAATCGGCAGCAGGTGCGGCTGAAAGACGAAAAACATAAATTCTGATTCGATAACAGATGTTTGCCAGCCGTCGACCATACTTGAGTAACGTTCAACATTATTTAGAGCATAACGCTTATGTAACCAGAAATAAGCCAGTATTTGCTAACGGAGTTCATGTAATTTTTATATAAGAAGATTCAGAAGGTGAGGAAAAAATCCCGGCTCACAATCAACTCGTAAGACAAATAAGCAGCGGTGTTATCTAAATAGAGCCCACGGTCGGAGCCGAAGCTCTTAAGTGCCGTCCTGCCGCATAATATTATCTCGGGACGGCGCACACTCGAACCGCTATCTTTGGAAGTTGTCCCGATGCCACAAAAACTACAAAACCTTATCAATGTACACGAACCTCAACTTAGCCGGCCCCTATTTTTGTCCCTTCGCCGAAGCTTTTAACCGTATCTCAGCTCCAAAGAGATTTATAACCTTCTAGATCGATTTACAGGTCGACGGAAATCCACATTAGGTAACGGAAACGTCGGAAACCTGCAAGTGCTTCGGGTTGTAAGACCATAAAAGCTGGGACATTGCAATCGAACTCTCCGAGATAATTGAAGTGGAGGGTGTAAACGTACACGTAGTGTATGAGAACGTGAGTTCAAACAGATCCTTTAATTGGTTCCTTTTAGTGAAGGAAACAGAAATTGTTAATGATAAAGCTGAAAGGCTTTTAGCCGTTCAGGATGTTATTAAAGGGGGATGCAACAGCGTATTTGAGAATTTACGAGCTTTGGTACGATTGGGTGTTCTCGACATGATTGAAGATAATGAGTGGAACACTTGAAGTTCCATTAACGTTGTAAATGTTGAAATGAGTGACCGAGGAAGCCGAAGCGACGTTTTATGATGGAGTGGCGACAGAAGTGTCGCTGGCAGGTAGTCGATGAGTCAGCGGCAAACATAGCCCAAGTTTTAGACGCCACCGACATAATAAAACAAGGCGCACCACTTGAAAAGGTTTACTCTAACAATAACAAACGATTTAAAAGAAATTGACGGCATTTAAAAGATTGTGTTGACAACGTTGGAACTTGGAATCGTGTAGGCAGTTACAGTAATTAACTAGTTAAGCGGAGCACTGAGGCTCGTGGCGGTCTAGCGGTGGTAAACGAAGATAATTTATGAGATCTAGCTTTAAGCTTTCGAGAGTAGGAGGCTATTAATCACTTACATCGACAAGCTAATGACGACTACACTGTAATTAGTTAAACGACGAGCGTAGATTCAGGAACGATATTTCAAAGATACCGAGGCACTTGAGAAAGGCAAAAAAAGAGCAGGTAAAGAAAACATTCTTTGTAGAAATCGTTTGGCGAATCGCGTTACAGGTAAATGTACCTGTTGCCCAGAACAAAGGGGCTCCTAGAGGCGTCGACCGTTAATGGCACTATGATTCGGTGTGGGCGACGTAAGTCAATTAGGCCATCCGCCGTCTCCATTCCCGGAATGTCTCGGACAAATGAGTGGATGCGATAAGGAGACACCGTCTCGTCCCGCGATCCTTTATGCCCTTTTTGTTTCTTACCTTTGCCGTTTTCTGATAACGCTACCTTTCTTAATTGAAGTTCTGTGTTTCGTGGATTCCTTATCTCCAAATCGCATTAGGGTCTTAAGTTCTTGACATGGGGCAGTTAAGTTTATCGGCGCAATTAACATCTATTCGCGTAATCTCGCATACCGGAATTTAAGTTTTATTTATGTCGAATTACTCTCTAAGGCGATAAAGTTGTAAACGACAATTATAAATGTTTCTAGTTTTTATATAGTGGGCGTTAGTTCATAATTTTGTAAATAAGGTGTCATAAAACCGAATGCTAACGTAGAAATGTAGTATGGAAAGTTAGCATCTCCTCTCGAATAATGCGTTTCCTGAATTGAAATTGGAAACAGTAAAGTGCATTCAGTGTCACATTCACATATCGATATTTCTGTATGTGTTGGAATATCCGCTTTGAAATTGATATTAAATGGACTTGCGAATTGCGTTCCAGCATTGACTTTTGATGTTAAAATACTCGTCGCCCGTAAAAGTAAGATAACAGTGATTCACAAGTGTGAGAGTACTTTCACCGTATGAATCACGTCCTTTATCCATCCTTTATGTTCGTATATTGTGGTGTTTCCGTTATTCTTTTTGATTCCAATTTTCCAGATGCCACCGCTGAGTAGTCACTGCTTGATCTTGTTTTGGAACTGAAATCATTTGATGTTTTTGGCTTACGTTCAAGAGCATCAGTATTTTGAATTCGAATGGTTTGTACTTCGATTATACAATTGTTGAGACTGAAATTCATTTAGGTTTTTGAAGCGATCATAATATGCAGTAGCTGTTTTGTTCGGGGTCTCTAGTGCGTGGATTGGACTTTCAAAACCGGTACCGCAGTGTAAAGCAGTTAATTATCAGTACAAGTAATAAACATCAGGTTTATATTGTTGCGCGAATAGAAGATGCAATCTGCGTTTACTGGCTTTTGACCCCGTAGGCTATTGAGATTATTTAGCTATTAATTACCTTTATGCTTTACTGTAAAGTTGCCTTTCTCTCATAACTCTTTATGCAATGTTACCATGCTTTGCAAAACACCATCATTCTTAACAAGATCTTTGTCATGAATAAAGCTCGTTTATGCTCGTTTATTACAAATTCTTTCCCACTATTAATCAAAATTCTGTAAGGTTATAAGAAAAATAGTGTAATGTAATAGTTAATAGTTTGTATTGAATTTTAATATTATTTCTGACATCAAATATCTGCTGGTAACGGTAGTTTAGAAACGGGAGAAAATAACGCGCAATCGAAACCATGTGAATTCTCAGCAGCTGTTATACTATTAACTTTTATTATAATATCAGAGAGAGTAATAACAGTATTAAGTTAATCTTCTTTAATATCGCAATCGAAAACTGGAAACTCTTTTAAGTTATTGCTGGTCTTGTGTAACACGAAAAACTAGGTGATTGTTGTACAAATTTTGAATGATTTGTTTTGTTTTGAATTTATTACTCTTCAATAATTGCGAAACGGTCATTTTGTTAAAATTAAGAAACGTATTACAAGAAGTACATTTTTGAAATTCAGTACCAAGGGTCCAAGGCCTTTTTGATACGCCGCCAAATTCACGTAAGATTAAAATTACAATTTCCATTACAGTACATATTACTTTTAATTGTCGTACTTAATTAGTTCTAGTGTTTTTGTTTGTACTTCGATACGTTTAGAAACAATGTCCGGAGAAAAAAGGCGTACTGCTGAGTCAGCAACGTCAAATTAAAATATTTATGAGATCCGCCGCGGCTCGTTCTTTGTTATTTATAGTTATTGGTTATTTGAATGAGAGTCGCTATAATGTTTCTTATAGTTTTGTAATATCTCGGTAGTTTGTGGCTCTGGAACCGGGTTTATGTTTATTTTTTGGTTTTTTATTTCAATTTTGTTGTACTTAGTTGCTGTCGTGTAGAGGTAGCTCGGTGGCGATTTAGAACGAAGTTAGATAAATAAGTAAAGATTGTTATTCATTTCAGTAAGAATGTAATGCTAATGATGATGAAAACAAAGAAGCACCTCTTACTAAATAAAATAAGCATATACAAAATTATAAAAACCAGTCTGTAGGTAAAGTGGCCAAACAATTGGCGACATTTCCTTTTTGAAAGGCCAATGTCATACTTATTCTGTGGTTGCGGTAAAACGTCTTTATTCTTTGCATAAAAGTTACGTATTGCAATTTTTTGCTTTCCAGTCATGTCTGCGGCTACAGCTCTCCTAAACCGAATATATTATTCTAACATAAACTTGTGTATTATTATTCTATGCGACACAGAAGACGCTGCGAGACGATGGTGTACCTTTTGGCATATTTGCATAAGTTATTCAATAGTTTTAGCGAATTTGCGCTGTTTGATGACATTATAATAAATCGCAATAATGGAGAGATCTATAAGAAATGATTTCTTAGCACGATTCCTTGTATAGATTTTATTTTAAAAACTATCGTTTTTTAATGTGTTTTTTTTTTGTTTTAAACATTAGATTTTAATCTAGGTATGTATATAGGTAGTTGTGTCGGTCTGTGTATGTAAAAATACAAAGCCGAGAGTAGGGGGACCTTTAAAATGTTATCAGTTGAAAATAGCAAAAAAAAAAAAACGCCATTTAATCGTACTGATCACCGGCCGCCATCAATATGTAGTAGAGTTACCAAAACGAGGCCAAGGGAGGTCGTTCCGGCATCAAATGACTGATGCAAAACCCAATGCTGATCGAAGGGAAAGTTCTGAGGCAGAATTAAAATCTGTATGTATATAATGTTGACATGGTGAAGCTGATCGGCAGTATTTGCATACCGGACGGTATTGAGGTGCGCGACGCCGGCGCATAACGATTAGTGCTCCTGCTCATGGTTGTCGATGGCCATGCCGATACCGGCATGCAAACTGTTTGATTAAACAGGCAGTTACAGAAGAGTATGCGTCGAAGATTTGGGACATGATTTGATGGATTGAGGACGTTAAAGAATTGAGCATGCGGTTGTGGGCTGTAAATTGTTTAAAACATACATATACGTGTACATAAAATGAAGGAAAAAAATTGCAATGTTGTTAATTGTAGTATTGTAGTGATATGCCACGACATCGAGAACGAGGTTATGCCAAAATGATTTGAGATTTTGCTTTTAGTGGCACGGATTGGAAGTGTTAAAAAGCAGCCAAAAATTTTTTATGAATTTTTTATGAAATGGTTTATGAAAATGTTCACAATAAATATTATAAGTAATACAGTTATTGATAGAAAAAAGGCATTAAGTAATTCACACATTTTTTTGCAGTGCGATGAAAGACCACCATATAAGAAAAATAAAGTAAGTGATAAGTGATTGATGTGACAATGATAACATTAGAAATCGAAAGACTGCGTCAACTCTACACAGAGCCCATACTCGGCAACATACAAGCCCATAGAGGCATAGACACAGATATAGCTGGTTGTCTATTTGCCCAAGTGGCATCTGCCAGCTTCAATAGGGCATGTGGTAGCTCAAGTGGCTTGTGCCAACACGTGCAATGCCTTGAGAATTGGGTAGCTTAGATCACCTGATGTTAAGTGATGGTTTCGTAGAAGATTGTTGGATTGGTATGAAAACAGACTATACTGAATATTATCATTATAGTACCTTTTCATTTAAATATATTATTAGTAGAACCAGTTTATATAGAAAACGTGTTCTAGAAATTATACACAGCCCTATCAGCAGGACATGTTAATTTGTCAAACAATGGTCATAATTAAGCTGCTACTCGTATCTGCTCCAGAACTGAACCGTGATCAAAACCTATACCTTCATTATACATTTCCTATCTAGCTATCTGTATCAGCCTACACCAGTCCTTATATTTCCTTTGCGCAATCAATAGCTTCATAATACTCAAGCAAAAACAGCTTTAAAGTTGGTTATATTTGGAGCATTTCCGCTGAGGTAAATTCTTCATTCTAAAAGCGCATGTTACATACACAACATACATTACGGGTGGCGAATACCAAATACGAAGCTCACGACTCCGATTTGGTTAAAAACTATTAAAGATTTTACGGTCCTAATGAAGTTTTAAATGATCAATTATAAATGTATGAGAATGTTGAAATTTTAAATATTTGATTGGCGGAATTATGTCGCTGTTTTTGTGTGATGTTTTTGGAATGTGTAATTTAGAGAATAATTTTTATAGCAATTGTATAATGTTAAGTAAATTGGTTAGTGATATTGTAGTTCTGTGCTAAATTGAGAAGATTGTGAAGATTGTAAATATAAAAATAGAACTGATCGCATACAAAGCACACGCTGTCTCATTAGTAAATTAAAAGCCATTGGAAACAAGGCATTTACATTCAATGTACAAAGCAAGTACCTATATGCATAACAAAATTAACATCAGCATTCAAAGTCAAATTAAACAATGAGCTAAATCCAGCTGCAAATGTGAATATTCATCACCTGGTTAGCGTATAAAGCGGAGGATAATTATGGCAATTCGCGAAATGAATGCACAAGACTGTCACTGTCGCCGGCGCCTCGCCTACGCTCCGCTACTGCTGCAGACAAAGGTGGGTCACGTGGGTGGTGCAGGATACCTTGCTACATAGGGCTGGAGGTAACCAGTTCAGTACTATGAGTCAATCAAGGGTACGACGACGGGGCAAATATTCGGAATCAGAACATTACTAAGATTGCAGATTGTGATAACACTATCAAACTTTGTTGGTTAAATATGGATCTGGAACTCTGAATATAAATCCTTTCTCTAGAAGTTTTGGTCTTGATACAATCTAAAACCGGATGGCGACTGGTGATGGTAAGTATACGAGAGAGAAAACAAATGCACCAAGTTTTCTTAGTTACTATCTAGTATCTACACTAGAGTATAAAAGAGAAAGAGGTATTCGAACCTCAAAAAGCAAAAAAAATGAAATGTTTGGTTAAACTATAGTAAGTACAAACATACATGACCATAAATAAATTTAACATACTTATACAAAACTAGCATTCCGCTATTAGAGGCGCAACATTCTTCGATTAAATTTTCAATCAAGAACTCGTTTTAGGTCCAGTTATGTATTCGATATTCACGATATTGTAAATTTAAGACATCTAAAAACTTGTATTAGCATACATCTTGTCAACGTAAAGATGACTTTGAGCGATGACTTTCTATAAATTTAAATTATATCTATTTTCTAGAAAATTTTAGGAGCAATTTATATTTAGGATAGACATACAGATTTAAGAGAAGAAATGCAAAGAAAAATAAATTATAGTTATTTATCAGAATGAAAATGCTTCAGGATTTTCAAAGACTTTCTATCAGATTAAAATGTACGAGTAGAGTTATCTATTAATGTACATTTTTATTTTTAAAAAGCATTTACATTTATTTTTTAAGATCTCAATTATAATGGATCTGTGTTACATCTAAAACCAGTTACAACTCACTGCATAGTAACAGAGGTTCTAACTTCTAACGTCTTAACAGCGGCTGCCTCTCCACATGATGAGGCCACCGCGACTCGAGAACGGACACAAGATAAATCGACTCCATCAACAAACATTATTGCTCCATCCATACACCATAACATCTACCAGAGGAACGAGGTTCTGAATTCGAAGTGTGCATATCTATAGATAGTATTATTTACTATATGTCATAAATCGCGCAAAACTTTGAACACTATACTTTTATTTAGACGATTTTTTTTTTGTTTTTTTTTTTCCCCCTTTCGATTAAAAAACTACATACCAGTTTCATAAATTTATCCACTCCTGAGCGTTTATTATCGTCAAGTGCAATTACACTTGTCTCGTATTTTCCTGTTCTTCGTTAGTTAAAACTTCCGAGACATTTATAACAAACAAAAACAATTTCGATGCTTCCAAATATGACACATTCTGTTCATTACACGACCAATTATTTTTGAGCTTGCGAGTTCTTTTGACACTCAATTCTTAGAGGTATTTTTAAATTGGTTAAAACTGAACCGGTCACTTTATATGGCCCGAGAGTTGGCGCCTATATAAGATCGATGTGATGAATTATAATTTCAAAATCATGTCAACATCAATTAAAGTGTCTTATTACCATTGTGGCAAGGCATTCTAGAAGGTTTACCAGTTTATTAGAGACTACTAAAATGTAGGTGTGAATTTGACAGATCACAAGTGTAAGCCGGGCTAGAATGTTGATTGGGGAATCACCCACTCGAATCAGAAGTGTGATATTACGTGTCAGAATTTAAAGTTACAACAGTTATAACAGATTACAAGTTGTCAGATAATACTGCTTGGTTGTGAAGAAACGAGCGTGCGTTGAAAGCGTGGAAACAGGTGACTTTCTAAATTTTCTCTTACGTGTAGAAACAAAGCATTAACTTCTAATGCACTTAAACAATAATTTTGCTTGCTGTAGAAAACCATTTTCACTAGAACAAGTACCTACTTACGAAGGTAATAAATGTTAAGCAAATGCAACAGCTATTCGTCAACCAGCAGGTTTGACATCCTGAGTATAAGCTTCTGTTTTGAATGGCTTATCTAAATATAATTGATGGGTCGTAAAATTATATACTTAGTTGTGCTATTAGGTAAGAAATGTTTTAGATGCCTGGGCACAGGCCTGGGTTAGAATTACTTAAAGCAATTGCGGTTTCGTCTTCATATTATTAATTTTCTACAGTACTCACCAAATATAACAATTTTGAAACAATATTGCAAATGCAATCACGTTTTCATCGCCTCGTTCCAGAATTTTCACAGGAAAAGCGCTTGGCTCATTCGCACGGAAGTTATTGGCTTCTTAGAAATGTTCATCCGTTATAAATATTTATTGGCCAAAATGTGGGTGGTCGAACCATTATTCAATGAAAGCAATTCCTGAGGTATACGCATTTATTTATCTGGTGATTTTAGAGCGATGTTTGCTATTGAAATTTATGTATTGAGGTGTGATCTATTTGTATGTTTATTTAGAATCTAATAAATAGCGGTTACGATAACGAGAGAAAATACCAGCATTCCGATCATTCCACAAACACCAGATATCTAGTTCAATTCAATACAATTACCCACATACTTTTACCGTTCTTGTGATTTATAGGTTTTAGGTTTAGGGCAACCGACCTTTTGGGAGAAGGAACGTTTTCTCATAGATCTGCATCGACATCTAATTTTATTCCCGAAACCCATACTTATACTGTATCGTGTTTATTCAAGTCTTTTTCGAAAACGCTAAAATATAACAAAGTTGGGATCAAGTTGGCTTGGCCAGACGACATTTTGTTGTTTAATTAATTCGTATTCATTGGCCAAACTGCTAATAGGTCAGGTTTTTTTATTCCTTTCTACTTGACATCCGCTATTAAAGAGCTACTTGTTATCAAAACAGCTCCTGACCAGTTAATAATCCGATCCTGATACCAACCAGCCCGATCCATCCAGCCAGAAACATAGAGCTTCCGGAGTCAGATTTACAGACTTGCATAACACGTTTCAAGCAAATGTTGAATTTTGATTACTATCACTTGAACGGCATTAGAATAACAACCCTGTTTATTTATCTGAAGAGCTTGTTTTGGCCAATCAGTATTTAAATAAAAGACCACCTTGTAGAGACTTCATAAATCACGGAGGAAAATGCCGATTGCTGGCAGACTTGCTTAGCATAGCCGGTATTGAAGTAATTGGCACTGATAATAAAAGAAATCGAGCAGTTGCGCCTAATATTGTGTCCCTCATAATTGCAATGAAGAAAATAACCAAGCTACTACTACATTTTGTTAGAATGGTAAACGTGACAATCGGCATGTCATGCGTCGGACAATTATCAGTTGTCAATAACTTGCTGGTACCTATATCGTGCTAATCAAACCTTCTTTTCTGGTGCAACTGCATTTATGTTTTGTCATGAAATAAATGATTATCTCGTGTTTTCGACATCTTAATTTGAAACTGAGTAATTTGCTCACTTTGCGGAAACCCTTTGACATCTTCGTTCGGCGTTAAGTATCATTATACAAATGCCACCGTCACCTTGTAACTATAGCACTTAATCTGGCGAAGAAGAAACTGCTTAATACACTGTGGTGTTGGAAGGGCTGTGCAGTGAATACATATCGGTTGATCACGCATTGCAATGCAACCGTGACATGTCAGATTAATGCTACATTTGCAAGGCCTGACAGCCCGACTGATGCTAATTCCTATGCACATCGGTTCTTGAATGATAATGTTTGTGCGCTGTTCTAGGAAACTAACGATAAAGATGTTGGCCGCCATTAAATTACTTGAAGCTATTGTAATATCATTGTCCTTTGTATTTCTTGGCGCTAAAGTCAGTCTACTGCACTTTTTTGGATAGTAGATAGATCTGTTTGATGTATGTGACATGTAATTTGCTGCTAGCGACGCCGAGTAATTTAAATAAATCATCAATCAAACAGTACCAACAAACGAATAATATGCAACAATTATTTTTTACTGCCGGATCCGAAAGCGTGAAGTTAATTAATCGCAAATGCAACGACGCATGACGTCCGGTGGACGCGGTGGTGGAAGCATGAATGGCTAAAAATCGCGGATCGTCGGCGCAGGCGCCGATGGCGCCGCACTTCCTGCTTGCGCCGGAAGTCAAATGCAACACCATCATGTCGTGTCGTTCGTTATGCACTACTAGCCCCGTTGTATTTGAACGAGTATCAAGTTACCTGTATAAATTCATTGCTACTGGTAACATTAACTGCGGGAAATATGATAGGACTGGTTTTGTCTGACGGACTTGCTCCAAAAAGGCATTCACCGTTCGAACAAATAAATACTGAAAACACTATAAAGAGTTTCAAGACAATATTTGGGAGAGCACTTTTAGTTTCATTTCTTATGTAGGCTCAACGGAATAATCGTTAAAAAACTAAAAGATGATACTTCCTACAGATGACCCGTGTTATGAATGTTAAAGTAATTCTGTTCCTCTGGCAGTTTACGACTGCACATTTTTGTTCGTGACAAACGACTAACCCATTTTGTTCTTTCATGAGTCATGAGCATCAACTCATGAAGTGGTGTTCTGTATAGAAGCAGTGGTGGCAATTAAAGTTTGAAGGTGTTACGAGTCTAAGATATCTTTTTATCTAGAAAATATAAGAAACTCCAAGCAAACGAAATATTGTCACATCTTTTTCTAATCATATTTACTTAAAAGATTTTACGTCAAACCGAATAATTCCCAAGAAAAAAGTTATCTAGCTCGTTGATGGGAGTGATTCTTCGAACCGTTCTGTTGACGACCTCATTTGGTTTCGGGAAACAATCCTTTGGCGAGTGACGCATAGCAAACATGGTATCTGGGTGTATTAGTTGTATCGACGCACCGGAATGTAGGGAATGAGTCTTCTGTGTTAGTTTCGATGTTAGTATTGCTACTGATTGCCGAATAGATAGGAAGTAAGCTCGCGCTAAAGTTGTAGACCTTTTTGGAATAAACATGGACTCATCCATTCATAATACAGTTTTGCCTCGTATATTATACCAACAATATGATAAAGCTTGAATTTGAATTGAAAATAATGAATTGAAATTGAAAGAGTTTGGACTAATGTTGGAGACGCATGGAAGGAACAAGCTGGATTGAGAGGAAAATAAACGATCAACTAGTTTTAACATCATAGACATAATAGAAACCTTGCAAGATTAGATGCTTGAGAATGAAATACCAAAAAGGGCAAACATATTCAATTTTAAAGGAAAAGACAATCGTCATGTCTTACATAAAGATAGTAAATGCTGTTAGGCGAATGAAAAAAGACGGATAAAAAATTCCTTCATCCATGAGCACCACTCCAGGTACAAATATATTCTAACCCTGCCTTGGTATATCTAAAATGTCTATCTACCTCTATATATGTTTCATTGACTGTTATTAGTAAAATGATTGGATCAATATCAGAATAGACCTATTCTCTACTGTAGGCAATACATATTATAATAGATTCCTTGGGTGAAGCGTATGCGCCTGCATCATTTGCAAATCATTAATTTTGACTTTGATTAACGCGAATATTGGCGCCCGTATGAAGTTGTCAATAACTAGGCAACTACCTATATTAGTTTAGCTGATGTGTCCGCGTACAAATGGAATTTTTAAATTTCAGATCAATCTTTTACGATTGTTCTAATTAACGCAGCCGCAAGTGCTTTTATTCTTCTAATTATTTCCTGATTCCAGATAAATTAGCTGGTTAGTAAAATCAGTATCAGAACTTCGTACACTAAGAATGTTTTTGTAAGCGATTATGAGAAGGACTAGATCCTTCGTAAATCTTAATATATATAAATCTCGTGTCACAATGTTTGTCCTCAATGGACTCCTAAACCACTTAACCGATTATAATAAAATTCGCACACCATGTGCAGTTCGATCCAACTTGAGAGATAGGATAGTTTAAATCTCAAATTATAGTCGCAATTTTAATTTATTGCAAATTATATATATACTGATAATTTTTACTATAAATTGACAAGTTAGCATCAACATACTACGGTTGCTATAGTTACGCAATGGCTTTTGACAGGACAACGTCTGTCGAGTCAGCTAGTATTATAATAGATTCCTTGGGTGAAGCGTATGCGCCTGCATCATTTGCAAATCATTAATTTTGACGTTGATTAACGCGAATATTGGCGCCCGTATGAAGTTGTCAATAACTAGGCAACTATATTAGTCTAGCTGATGTGTCCGCGTACAAATGGAATTTTTAAATTTCAGATCAATCTTTTACGATTGTTCTAATTAACGCAGCCGCAAGTGCTTTTATTCTTCTAATTATTTCCTGATTCCAGATAAATTAGCCGGTTAGTAAAATCAGTATCAGAACTTCGTACACTAAGAATGTTTTTGTAAGCGATTATGAGAAGGACTAGATCCTTCGTAAATTAAACTATAAAAAATCCTCTATGAAAAAACTGTTCACTTACATTGATCTATCTTAAACCTTTTCGATTATACCTACTGATACCACAGAATAGATAGTACTGCCTATTATCACAGAATAAATAATAGCTTTAGTCACCGCGTTACCAACTGAGTCGTGCGGCCATAAATCTAATTTCTCTATGTCTTATGGAGCCGCATAGTGATGTGCGTAAGATGGTTATAGGCGCATATCGATAAGAATAAAATCAGATAGAAACAGTAGATAGTATTGTGGCCCTGAAAAGTTTAAACGTTTATGGCCCTACGATTCAGTTGGTAACGCGGTGACTATAATACAAACTAACTACGTGTCTTCATGTAAATAGCTGGAGCAATTACTTGATTGTCCCCTACCCGTTAAGCAATAAAGCAAGCACCTGCCGGGCAATCAGCATCTGTCTCTACCCTCATAATGCTAGTATAAATAATAGTTACTTCACAGGGGCAAAGCTACGTGATTCCGTTCCGGAGGGTCGACTTACCTCAAACATGCAAATAACTTATTTATTTCCCGTGAGATAGAGTTGAGAATTGAATGGGTTGGTTTGGTTTTTGAGGACTCCATTTCAAATACAATACAAGCTAAAAGGCGACCTAAAGTGTAAAAAATAAGGTGGATAACGGATTGGTGTAAAGCAGATAGGATCGTTCAGAATTTTGGCGCCAGACAACGACGCTACGGTCAAACAGACATTCCTGTTTGTTATTAGTAAGCGTAAAGGGGATGGTCGAAATTGGAGTTTAGCATGCGACTGCAAGGTTAGGATTTTTAAAGGACTTTAGTGTTAAATGGCGGCCAGGTCTGAAGGTTCTCGTTTACAGATCTATATAAATTAGTCACCTTCATTGCCACTTTGAAGGCAAAGAAATAGCTCGAAAAAAAATTCCAAAAAAAACTATCCCACAAAATAAATCGATTAAAACAAAAGAAAGAAAAATAAGAAAAAAAGGGAAGGAAGAAAAAAGTTAGGCTATCCAGTCAGACCACAAGGAAAAACCCAAGAATAGCATACTTTGAGCTTAAAAAAATGCGGAGAAACTGTAAAGTCATAGGCAGAACCCCAGGACGCAACTAGCAATTAAATAATCTTATCTTTAAAGACCAATGACTTCAGAAGAAAGTTGATAATGATAGTTAAGTCCCGTCCCATACTAGTATTATTAGACGCTGCCAGCGGTTTCACTTGCCTTACAGAAACAATAACGGACTTGAAAATCCTAGGTGTATTTTTGTATCCTTCATCTTCAAATCATCGGTAGACATCTCCACCGATAGTAACACAAGTTTAACAAAACAAATTTACGTAATAACGGGTATAATAAAAAAAAAATTACAGAAAAAAAACAGACTTAAAAATCCCAGGTATATTTTTTAAGTCTAGAATAATATACAGTCGACTCTCGTTAATTCCAACCTGCGATAATTAGAACCTCTCTATAATTCAAAGTTATCACGAGTTCCCTACAAAATCTCTTTATATTTCGAACTAAATCAATACATTTTTATGCACTTGGTAATTCGAACGAAAAAATCATTGGCATATAATAAAACGACGCGTTAATTCGAACTCATCGGCGTCCAACGCTCGACAATTCAAAGTTGCAGAGAGAAAGAGGTCGAATGATTGTAATGTAAGTACATGTTGCGACAAGTTCAAACTTGTATCAACATACACGAGCCTTTGTTTTTGTTATGATTAGTTAAACTCGAATTGGTTTGTTTAGTTATGTTTCTTCTACAAAACGAAAGTGATGAAAAAGCATTTCAGGCACTTTTTCTCTTAAAAAAGTTATTGAGCAGTCTGAGCAGCAGCAATGTGTTTTGAACCAAACCAGTATAACAGAGTTCTTTCGAAACATTAATTAATTTACATTATGAATAGGTTTATGTATGTATACGAATGTAGGTACATGTGTGTATGTACACTCTAAACTTTTTTCATTGTTATAGAATAGCAGTTAATAAATAATTATTGATCAATACTTAGTAATTCGAAGTTTTATTTATTTTCTCTCACAAATTTCGAACCATTTGATATTTCAAACATTCGATAATTCGTAATATTTTAAGAGTCCCTCAAGTTTCGAATTAACGAGAGTCGACTGTATCATCCGCTGATATCTCCGCCGATTGGTGATGCTTATGTGAGTTTGATAAAAAAATTGGTATAAAGAGTAAATAAACACTAAAGTTAGTACAAGATATATTAGGACTTGATGTAAGTACTTACTTACTAGACAAAAACTAAGGCGATTGAAGACGGCACCTAACTTTAGCACTGTTTGTGTGTTCAAAAACGCTATTAGCTTACTCAGTTCCAATGTTCTATTTTTAAATTACTTACATTTAAAGCATGAGACAGTGACTATTCCCCTAATAGTACAGTCATTAGTAACCTTCGTTAAGCGCGGGTGGAATCCCGTGACGTCACCGGCGCCGTCTGCAACTCCCGACTGTCGCCACATGTGGCAACACTGGCTTTGTACGCCACGCCACGCCGCCGCATGGCAGTTGCTTGCGTTGTCGTGGAGATTCTTTGGTTTTTTCGTGTTCTATGTTTGATTGTTTTGTTTTTGGGTGATGGGTGTGGGCGATGAGACTTACGAGTGCTGGCTCTCGAAGTAACCAAAGTCCGGAGTTTACATGGTATCATTCTGATCAAGGAATCCGTGTAAACAAATCCTAGGTTTTGCCTTATCAAGTTTCTTGTGGTTTTGCTACCGAAGTTGTCTTTTCTGCACACAACAAAAATCCAAAGAACCTCCACGACATCAAACTTCATCAAAGTTAGGTTCAAAACGAGCACAAACAAAAATAACAAAAAAATCTTTAAATGATAACAAACAAACACACCGAAAAACCATATTACAAATAGATACTGATAATATTTCAGTTTAATTTACTAACTAACATATCGATCGATGTCCTGTTTTATCAATTATTTTATTAGTAAATAATTTACACATACTTACTAAAATATCGACCAATAAATAGATATTTATGAGATTTCAACAGTACCTAATACAATAAAATCATGACAATAATGTACATGCTCGTCATAAATGCCAATCGTTCCTAGCGTGTTATCTTAAAAGGTAATATTTATTTTAATAGCTTTTTGTACCTAGACAGTTATCAAAATACCCGCTCATAATTCGAAGCGGAATGCTAAAGATGGTGTTACACTGAAACCACAACTACCAGCGGCTCGACGGCAGCAGGCGGTGGCGGTTGACGGCACGGGGCGGCGCGCGGCGGTTGGCGGGCGCTGTCATGTAATGTAGCATGTCGTCAATTATATCCGCAACGCAACACAGCCATTTATACTAATTAAACTAAGAATATTGATTTAAATGTTTATTTCAAATCCAAATCAATTTTTATTTCAATCGTTTAATTACCGATTGGTTAGGTAGATAGGTAAACGATCATTAAAACCGAAACGAAAAGAATAGGTACTTAATGGTAATTTTTTTATTCTTATTTTGTAAGACCGACCGACCGGATATAACTTTTTAAATTAATATTCTATTCCTTTCTCCTTTAACGTTTAAAAAGTATGCGCAGAATTTTGTAGTGATAAGAAACGTAGGTACCTATTCGGCAATTCACTTTCTTTATTTAGCTCGAAAAGCATGCAACCGCGAGGCATGTAGTTTGTTGCTTCGGTGTAAATTAATGAACATGGGCATCATGGTCGTAGTTCATTTTGCGACGCGGTTTAAAAAGCCAATTTGATAAAAAAATAAACAAGTTTAATTTATTTGCGATTCTGTTCAATTACTGTATCAGTATCCAAACAGCAATGCCTAGACATGAACTATCACCGCTTATCAATGATATTTTAGCTTCTAAACGGCGCCAAGTCTGCGCCTTATCTGATGGCGATAGGATATCGATTGGTGACGTCAGTCATATCGCCACTTGCACAAACTTGTCGGTGGCAAATAAAGAAAGTGACATTGGGTAGCAGCTTTCAGGGATGGGCTTGGCGGGCTATGGAAAAAGAAGGGGGTTGGAAATTCCAAGGAAGGGGTTGGTAATTCCAAGATTGACAATCCTGGAATGTTTTTTTTTTTGCAAACATATGATGTTTAGTAAAAAGTTAGGATCGATCGACGAACACAAAGAGTTTTTTATTCTTGATTCTAGAATTAATCTCTATTTTTGGCTAGTTTTTTAATTGATTAGTCCAGTGAATGCACTTTAAACCATAATAAGTATATGTTATAATTGTTGTCATACTATATAAAGAAATTCACACCGCTGATTTAATTAAGTACTTAATTGTATTTTATTATAAAAGTGTCTGCATTTAGAATTAGTTAGCTAAGCTTTCGTAGCAAGCTTCAAGCTTAGTGAATTACGCCTATAAACTTGGCAATGTTTTAGAGATTGGTAAATAATCAAGATCAAAACTACGTAACTACCAAGTAAGAGCAAACTCGATCAATTACCTCTTTGACGCATTTTGACTAAAAAAACATGATAATTCCAAAAAATGTCTTATCGAATTTTCCCAAGAATTTTTAGACAGATTGACAATGACGATTGACGTTGTTCATTGCGTATACAACTCCTTGAACTTTACTCGATGATTTGAAAATTTCAATCGATACATTTGAAAAAACTGAACTACATAAGTAGCTGCCTGGGGAAAGGGGAATTCCTCAATTATGTTCGAATATTTTAATTGGACAATACAAGCAATCGCGAAGACTTTTGTTGTAGACAAATCTAAAGCTATCTTTGTCATTGATGTCTTTAGTTTTTTAGAATCGATCGAGCTTACCTACCTGTTCTGTTAAGTGACGATTGATGATATTATTTGAACTTCCTTACTGTAAAAAAGTGACCGCAAGAAAGGCAGTGCAGCATTAGTTTAGTTTACAATTACATTGTAATTTCTCGGAAAAGGATAGAAAATAAAAGACGACGGCATCAACACTTATTCAATTTCAAACATAGACGTTTAATAATCTGATTTAAAACCTTCAAAATTGTCTGTAGTGTATACAAATTCAAGATGTAATCCAACCCAAGACATTCGATATCTAGGTTTATCATTGATACAGTAACCTAGTCTGTAAGCCAATACCTCTACTGGCGCCGGCGCCGGTGTAATCCCCATGGCAACTGGAATCGATTTGATTGATAAATGATAACAATACAACGATGTTCTCTGATAGGCAAGTTATTGGGGATTGCTTGGTTTTACCACAGAATAAATAATAGTCGGTATTGTCAAATTGGTATTACCACAGAATATGTAATAGTTAGTATAAGCAAACCTTATTTCCATGTATAGCTTGCTTTTATTTTTCTTGGCGTATTTTAGTTAAAATGTAATTATAATTAAGTAACTTGGTTTTCTACATTAATAACACGCTAGAAATGATGTATTTTTTGTTGAGGGGGAAGAAAACGTGCTTCTAGTCGGGTTAGAGGGCAAACTATCATACCAACGCCGAAACTAAGGTTTATATCAGTTTCAAGCCTTTTTATAAAATGTTTATTTATCTATGCCTTCTAGTTATGAAGTAAACAAAGTAGCAGTGTAATTGGGCATTTGAATAATAAATTGATCGGGTAGTGTAAAACTAACTTTGTTGCTGCGCAGCGACCCCAATTGTGTCTAGTTTTCCGATATTGAGAGGTAGGCGCCACCTTTTACTATACTATTTTAAGCGTTCAATTGTTCATGCCAGGTAACTGCAAGTATGAAGTATGATGCCACTTCAACCTTCCGTCTATACTTAACGGCAGACGGACCTTTGAGCCTTTGTAAGCCCTTTTACGGCATAATCCTCTAATTGTCCCAAGTTTTATTAACAGTGCCCGCACCGTGAGTTCTTGGTGCGAGCCTGAACTTAATCGCGTTGGCTTTCTTTAGCTGGCAGACCGATACGAAAGATAGGGCGGTCCAGTCTTCAAAGCGCTAATGGATTGATTAACGTAAGGAGTAGCCGAGTACTCGGTTTGTATAAAGTTTGAAGAGGCGAAACAGTCACTAGAACCATGTTTTGTTTGCTCGGCCGAGTGTGCCCATTTACAGTCTCGCCACTGTACCTACTCGTTACATGTAATCTGCTCAAGAGTTTGCGTCACAGCTGCAGATATCCCATTCTCACGAAATAGTACTATAGGTACCTAATTGTAAAATAGCAGTAAAAGTCGGGGCAGAACTTCGCTTGCTCGGCCTACGTAGTTATATGGAAATTAAACGGCTGGCTTGGTGATAGCATACCTACCTAGCGGCTAATTATAATTTCAAGTGTTGATAATAAGGTAGGTATGAACATATTTGCGACCTCGTTTAGATAACTTTTGAACTTTGGTACCTACCGCACTGATTTATTATCATGTTATTTTGGGTAAGTATATTCTTTTAAGTATTTGAATTTAATTGTTTACATGATTTGGCATGATTGGTAAATGACTAGGTAGGTAACTGTGTAGAAAAGCGTGGCAAATAATTATGTAGCATTACCATTTACCCGGGATTAGGTTACCTAGATTGAAAACTGTTAGGTAGGTACGAGTAAGTACTCATAAGAACAGAAAACAAAAAAAATAACGTAAGTAACAGTAACATAATATTATAGCGTTAATATTCTTAGGTACAAAAGTACCTAGCAAATTGTTTAGATATCTACCAAGTTGGTAGATAAATGTCTTCATCTAGTACTTGTAACTAGCCAAGAAATACATCAGCAGTTAAATAAATTACTGCCATCCTGTAGGACTAGGGAATATCATACAATCACCATAAAAATTTACTTTTCCAATATCCACGTGCTACCCGACGGACAGCGTTCTGTCCGCCGAAGCCGTGTTGTGCTGCGCTGAACGTAACCGGCATTCACGAAGTAAATAAACTAAGTCTACTAAATTAAAATCATATCCCTGATAATCCGTACATAAGCAGGATAAAGGTATCTCAACAGCTACAGTTTGAATCTAAACTTTCAGGGGAATAAGTTTTCAACTCACCACTGAATCCAAGATCAGTCGATTCCGATGAAACTTCGTCGCTGTATGCCGCAGACAGTTGGTACAAAACCAGCACTAAGCACACGCCAAAATTAACCACCGCCATAGTCAATTACTCCTTATTTCTACTAATCAACACCACTCAGTCATCACTACATTAACATGGGCAGTCTCTATTCCATCTTTACATCACCAAAATTCTAAATATAACACCATAAAATGTATCACAGATGCTTATAATCCTTTCAATCCTCGAGAACAATCACTTAAAATGAGTTTGTGCCGTTTAAAACAAAATGCACGCGTATTTTAATAAATAACAACAAGCACGAGTCGATTAGATTTTCGAGGGCAGCGACACACGCTACCCCAACCACAATCGGCGCACGACTGAAAAAAAAGGTTTGTTTCCAGTGTTACCAGATCACTATATGAGTTTCCCCCCCAACTTTATTCCAAATGCCCCCGAAAATTAGCTTTTTGTGAAAAAAACCCCCAAAACACTTTTTATAGGAGAAAAAAAACAGCAAATATATTAAAAATTTTATTCAACCTCATTTACAGCTTCAAATACTATCGTGCAATCATTTTCGCAATCACTATCATTTTTATCTTTTTTATATAACATATATACGTTTTCTGAATTAAACATTGTTAACATTAATTTCAATGTCGGAACGAAATTGATACAACCATACAACAGATTAGTGATTACTAATGGGTAATCGATTATTGATTTAAAAATTGTGCTAAAAAATGTGCTTTATGCTAAACGAGAAATAAATGTGCTAAGCTGGTATAAAATATGCCAAATTTAGCACCAAAAGTGCTAAATTGACATCACTGGCGCGTGCGTGGCTGTTTGGAGCTAGTGTAAACAAAATAAAGCTTTTGGTTACAAAACGATTCGACGAGTTCCGATTACAACCTCACGTGCAAACAAAGTTATCTTGCTTGCACCGACTCTTACAATGAATGAACAATTGAATTTAAGTAGGTACTTAGTATAGTATTGTTATGACGAGAATACACACGTTTATAGGTACACTAAAGTAGTGATGCGAATTTTTTTGATGTGATGCGAATTTAGCCAAAGTTTTTTTACCCCCGAAAATCCCCCCAACAAACCTTTCCCCCCAAATCTCCCCCCAACGTCGAAAAAAACCCCCGAATTTGCAGGGAATCCCCCCCATCTGGTAACACTGTTTGTTTCGTTCCGTGTGGGAAAGAGTCGGCAAATGAAGCGCCACTGTGCTCTGAGCAGTGTTGTTATTGGCAATGTGGTAAGTTATCGATGTCGATATTTTAATGAAATAGGAATGCGTTATTTCTGTTACCTAGTACGTAACTATTTTTGTTTTTACATTTTATTACATGTCATTATTTTTGGAGCAAAACGGTATTTTTTATCATTGATTACAACTTTTATTTTTACTGTACTTTTGTAAATGAACTCGTACCATTTCAAAACATTTACCATTGCGTAAAACTGAAAGTTATTAAAATCTTTGTATGTAATTATAACGTGGTCATGCGCACTTCACGCTTGTAATCACTCCTGGAAAAAGATCACCAAATGTATTCGAAACTAC
Source organism: Alcis repandata (assembly GCA_949125135.1). Classification (NCBI taxonomy): domain Eukaryota; kingdom Metazoa; phylum Arthropoda; class Insecta; order Lepidoptera; family Geometridae; genus Alcis; species Alcis repandata. Next base: position 9,402,631 of record OX421239.1, on the reverse strand, counting down.
ATTATCATTAAAGTCCGACTCAGTAATCCGTGATGAGTATATAAAATTAAAATGTGTCAAAAGTACGTTAGTTTAAAACTTAAATATGGTTATTTTATTACTGAAACATTATTATCGATGAATCTATAAATCAACGTCGTGGTGTGTACGTCCCTACCAATCCCTTCTCTGCCAAGCGGCGCTAGTAGCAACGTGGCTTACAATGTCAAGCGATTTTAAGTCTTAGCTCCCAGATTTAAAGAATTATATATTTATAGCCTCAGTGTTAATAAGGTCGAAATTGGTTTCTGACGTTATTTTTTGCATCCGACGATCGGCCGAACTGATCGGGCGGCCGGCGCTACTGCAGGGCGCTAGTGCCGCTAGTTCACCCTCGCATCGCATCGCTTGCATCCTTCAATATCCTAGAAAGCGATTAAGTGATTACATCCTCAGCGGAAGCACAGAAGAAATAAATCTGGTGGAAGTTATAAGCTGGTAAAGCTTATGAAGAAGTAGGTAGGTACCTATGCTTTTGATCTTGCTAAAAATTAACATGCTGCAAAGCGAAGATGTTTTATAACATTTCACTGGCTGCAAGTCTGTGGATGGTGTAATTTTCTTGTAAAGTTACAAAGTGCTAATAGTATTGGGTTAAGATTTAGGAACCTACATTTAAATAGGTACACAAGTTTAGGTCAAAATACTTACCTACTTCACGAAACAGAGTTCTTAGTTTACCTATTTAGGTAACTTGACAATTAAGTATGTACCAAGTAATGGAAATAAATATACATTTTAAAATAGCTTTAGCATGTATAACCATAGACCTGGGTAATGTTCTGTGCTTGCACCAACTTTATATTTCTACTGTACATAGGTACCAACAAATATTTGTTATTTACTTTCACAACATACACAGATTACCTACTAAAAGTTACTACAGTTTTAGTCTACTTAGCGCCAGCGCTGACCGAAATTCATAGTACTTACCTTTTAAATAAATCTTTGTGCGCATTCCAAAAGTCTCTAGAAAGAAAGAGTCATTATGAGTTATTTTAATATGCCTTCGAAGTTCGAACGCATTCCGGGCCTCAGAGTCAGAGCCTCTTGCATACTTACCTTTATTCTTATTCTTTTTACCAGCCAGCATTCATCTCTTTGTTTTGGTAGGTTGAAACTCGAAACAAAAAGGTTTACTTATTTCTAAATTAGGTCGTGCGTCTATCTTCACGCTCAAGGTTCTATCGCGAGCCTTGAGCGTGGAGACCGAATCCAGAAATTCCGTAACGTAAATAACCTTACAAAAAAGGAAGATATAAAAACTTAAACATTTAAAAAAATAATAGAACTACGGGGTTACACTCGGAAGAGAGAGTCATGACGTTTGAAAAAACATTTTTTTTTAAATATTGCAAGGCCTATTTTTCAAAAAAGTATGTAGGTATGTATATCCAAATGAATCTCTGTAATAATTCACAATAATTTTCAAAATAAAATAAACTTGGCGAAAAGTCAACGAAACCTTACACTCGACACCTAGAGGCGAGTTGCTGAACTAAATACACAAGCGTGATATTTCAAAAAGTCATTAAAAGTTCTGCTAATCATCGATAGATGGCAAAACTAAAAAGTATCACCGTATGCAATAGCTTTACCGCGGCAGTCCCCGAGTGCCACACGTCTTTTTTTTTGGGATATTTTTTAATAAACGGACGTAATCTTTTCTTTGGTAGGTACTAGGGTTTCCAACCGGGAAATCCCGGTTCCAAAAGAACCGGGATTTCCCGGTTCTTTTGGGGTCAAATAAGAACCGGGTTTTTTAAATCTTTTCCCGGTTCTTTCGGGATTTTCGGTACCAGCTATTTCTTGTTTTCTGAAGGCGCAAAAGAGAATCTAACACGTAAATTACTGCGTTTTATTAACTAAAACTAACCGTTAATTACAGAAAATAACATAAATAGGCATAAAAATAATAGAATATCACAAATAAAAGCTAGTTTTAGTTAGTTAGCAACTTATCAGCTTTCAACTAATGTCTGTGAAGGTTTTATTAGTTGTGAAAGCTTAAAAAACGTATATCATTACATTATTATAATTTGAGTGGTAGCAGTCACACTTTCTAAAAAATCAATTAGATGACAGTAATGGATGGAAACTACACACTCCACACCAACCTGCCAAAGAGGAATGGGCGTCCGCAGACTCTATTGTCATTATGTAGCTTGTCAAGTTGTCTGTTGGGTTACGGCAATGCTCGCTAACAGAACTGTCAGAATTGAGACAGAGGGCATTAGGGTATTGAGCTACAAAAAGCTGCCCGCAAGATGAAGCTACGTGGCGCAACACAAGTACGAGTAGAAGAGGTATATCAGCGATCCCAAGCCGTGCTCTGCTAGTTTAGGGAGCTCGGCTGGTTTGGGTAAGCTGACAGTTGGAAGGCAGTACACAAAACACCCCAAGCGGGATGCCGGTGCAGGTCATATCACCACTACTTGGAATCAGAGGAGCTATGTCACCATTGATTTGGGTTATGGTGGTAGATCAACTCGCAGAACTCGTTAACAAAGAAGGTGTATTCACTGTAGCGTACGCTAATGATCTAATTGGTTTTTTATGTTATTGAGTGATGAGACGAGCAAATCGCTTGCCTGATGTTAAACGTCACGTTTGCCCATAACAGGGCTGCAGAAAGAATGCAAAAAGAATTAGAATGCAAAACCCTACGCGTCACAGTACTGCGCTCGTCACCCTGAGATATAAGATGTTTAATCTCCTTTTGCCCTGAAATTTCACTGTAAACAATGTCCTTCCAACTGAACTTCCACTTAGGAAGAAAACATCATTAGCGAAATAATTTTAGGTTTCTGCTACACCTGCACATACAGCAGGAGGCGATAGCTTCAGCCTTAAGGATCAAATCTACGAAATAGTGGAAAAGTATGGGTCCCATAACAAACCACTACAGAATAATCGACCGAGCATCGAGAATAAGTAATTTGTAAATATGTAACAAGTATGCATTGATCATAGAGAACAACATCTTGGATATTATATATCTGGGTATATCATCCAGGTAGAATATATACACAGGCGAAGAATGAGGAGGATATAGGCTGCGGCTATTACTCGCTGAAGCTCAGACTCCAAGAGTCCGCTGAGAGTCACACATCACTTCAGACACTCAGACAAGTATAAAACGAATAACTACTGCGTGTAAGATTCACTTTTGCGCCATTGAAAAACAAAAAATAGCAAATATACCAAAAAATCCGAAAGAACCGGGAATCCCGGGATTTCCCGGTTCTTTGGAACAAAAGTACCGAAATCCCGGTTCTTAGAAACAGTACCGGTTCTGGAAACCCTAGTAGGTACTACTTTTTCAAATAATGTAAAATTACATTTGTAAATTTCAACACACGTAGGTACCTACATCACAAATTCATTAACACGTCAATTTTTCCTGATTTCATGGTAGGTTTTACAGTAAAAGGGGTTTTATTAGGGTCGTTCGCATTAGATCACAAAAACTTTATCATCACATCACGTGTGATCAGTCCATGAAACTCAACATATCGGCATTTATTATTATTTATTTAACACACCGCACTTCGATTATCGTGCTTTCAGACACACAAAATAAAGTAGGTATTTTTATTTTAAGTTTCGTTTAGGTACTGACTGAACACAAGCGTGTTGAAATTTTTGTGTTGAAATTCGAACGACCCTCTTTAGCTCAGTGCTCCTTGTTCCTAGTAACTCCTAAACATAAGAACAGTAATTAAGGAATGGTTATCGGGAAACAACAATGATAAGGGTCCCACAAGTCTCTACCGGGACTAAACAGGTCGAGACATGTTTTATGTTCAATCTACGTTGAGTCACGGTTTTGGCAAATGCCTGGTACTAGCGGTATTGCAACTTCATTATCTTTAGAGATAAAGGAACTTATTTGTCCTTTATCCTAAAGATAATTATTTATCCTTTATCTAGGTAAAGTTTAAAATCTTTTTACCGGGGTAAAGTGCTGTTTTTACAAGCTTCTATTTACTTAGCTATTCCCAATGATATTTGCTATTCCTGTTTTATTTTTTAGGCCAAATCTTGCAATTGAATTTTGAACCGCTTCCCGATGTCCGATTGAGATGAAATTTGATGTAACTCCGATGACAATGCAATTCAATATAACACATGTCATTTGGGATTCGAACTAGGACTCCCTGGCTTAGTATCTTCGTCTAAACTTCTAAAGCGTTACAGAAATGAGGTGGTCTCTTATAAAAAATACCTGTTCAATTTATGGGGAATAAAACGATTGCTAATTTGATTTCTAGCTGATGCTAATTAATAATAGTTTTTCACGATAAAAATTATGTGACCTTTTAAAAATTTTAATCTTTTCAATCACCCTGGGTAATTGCCGAGATCATCAAACATTGGTGGTGGCGGTCGTCGGGGAGGTGGCTTGGTTGTCGGCTCAGTTGGCGGTTCAGTTGGCGGCTCAGTTTCTGGCTCTGGCTCTGGCTCTGGTTCTGGTTCGGGCTCTGGCTCTGGTTCTGGCTCTGGCTCCGGTTCTGGCTCCGGTTCCGGTTCTGGTTGCGGTTCCGGTTCTTCTTCCTCCTCAGGTTCCTCCTCCACGGGTTCCGACTCGTGAGGTTCTTCCTCGGTTTCCTCATGCGGTTCAGACTCTGGAGGCTCTTCAGAATGTACAGGCTTGGGCTTGACAAGTTTTTTCTTTAGTATCTTTTTCTTTGGTGGCTTAGTTGGCACAGGTTCATGAGGGCGTGGTTTGCGTGTTGTAGTCGTGCCTTCTAGAATAAATTTGACGATGCTTAAAGGCACCCAGTGGCCTGGCATATCGGCTTCGACTGGATTTGCCACGAATACTAGAGGATCTTTTTTAGGGTTCGGCCATTCCACTATGGTCCCTGCATCTACTGCTATGACAGTAAGCGTAAATAGTAGTACATCCGGAATCACTGAAATAGGCATTCATTATAGAGTAAATCGCAGAAAACGAGAGTACCTACAACTTTTTTTTGAAATACTGAACTGATCACTGTACCTACTGAAGTACTGAGTAGGCAACAAGAGTTAATACTCTTGTTGCCAACTTGTCAACTTGTCAACTTGTCAACTTGTCAACTTGTCAACTTGTCAACTTTAACAATAAGGAATTAGCTAAGTCTCGCGCGATAATTAAAAACGGTGATGACGCAAAGTACTTACCAAGGTGTTAATCCAGGGCTTAAGCTATTTCTATTCCTTTTTTTTTTCAAAATTGGTTTTGTAGTTACGGAGATACGTAACAAGGTACCTACTTAACCTATTAACTTAATAACATACATTCACACACGAACACACATACAAACTTTCGCATTTATAATATTAGATATATAGGGTTATTCATAAAGGGTATGCTAAGCCGAAACGGGCTCATAGTACTCATCATTATAAACAACTTTTACTATGAGACCAACCCAGAATTCGAAAAAAAAATCAGCTGTTCCATACATTTTGTGTAGTGTCATTGGCATTTTTCTATGGAACAGCTAATTCTTTTTTCGCGAATTTCGTGTTGGTCCCATAGTAAAAGTTGTTCAGAATGATGAGTACTATGAGCCGGTTTCGGCTTAGCATACCCTTTATGAATAACCCTGTATATGATAACGCATGGCGAATAGCGTGGTAGGTACTTACTTTTAACGAATTTTTACATTTTATTATATTTCTTTCACGATGGCTTTGCTGTAAACATTGTGAAAATAAAATAATTTTAATGAAATTTTCATCGTTGATTTTGATTGAAATCAAATTGAGCGTTCCCTTTCATTTCCAAAGCTAATAAAATACACTGGTTTCTTTATCTTGTGCTTGAAGTGTATGAGATTGAATTAAAATTATTTGAGATTATCCTATATTATTAGGTATCTAGCCTACCTATAGCCCAGTATTTTCTAAAATGTGTCGTGATTGTTCCCAAAGTTTTTTAGGTTTCCCTGGCTCTTTTGAGCCTCATGTGATATCGCATAGATTAGATAAATGCCCCCTAGCCAGTGATCCCAGAATAGGAATAAAAAAAGTTTAAATGAATAGATTTAATTATGTCCTACCAAGCGCACAAAAGCGTCAGTCATAGAAATAATAACTGTACTTTTTTAACCGACTTCAAAAAAGGAGGAGGTTATAAATTCGACTGTATGTTTTTTTTATTTTTATGTTTGTTACCTCATAACTTTTGACTGGGTTAATCGATTTTGATGATTCTTTTTTTATTAGAAAGCCGACGCTTCCCATTTGGTACCATTTCAATTTAGTCCAGTTCTGATAATGGTATCCATGAGAAAACTATAAAGTCTTAAATTTGCATTAAGTACGTGCGCGACAAATAGATGAATAACTCAATAGTCGGTCTTTTGAAGTCGGTTTTTGTTTTTTGTTTTGTAAAAATAATGTTCTTGTTAAAATGTCATTAATCTCATCATCTCATCACTCATCTCATCTCATCACTCATCATCTCATCACACTCGTGTTCAAATTCGTGTGTTGAAATGCGAACAACCCCTAAAAAGTTGCGACCAGTAGTTGCACTAGTTTTAAGTTTTAGGTATGATCCTTTTTATCTGTAATTTCTGGTGTGAAATAAAGAGTTTATCTATCTGAAATGAAAAGTATAATTTGCGACCAAAAAGCGCCTCCTATATCACCGAAACATCTGGATTACAAGAATCAAACGAGCATCTATAATCTTAAACACATTTACTGTTCAAGGGTAATAACAACAATAAAATATTCAGTCTTTAAATAGCCGCCTGGTCGGACAGACCTCCCATATTGAAATCGTAGTCACTTAGTAAATCTTCTTCTGATGGCGGAAAAACGCAGTCTAGGTCTACATAGAGTTGCTTCTGTGCGTTGAGTTTGTCGACTATTTGTCGGAAGGTTGGTCGGTCGTCAGGTCGCTCCGACCAGCACTCGGCCATGAGTTGATAGAGGCGGGGCGAGGCCCGCGCTGGCTTGGGCAGTCGGCCACCGCCGGCCAGGAACGTCGGCACTTGGAGATTGCTGAGTTCTGCGTACGGGAAGCCGCCTGAAACGAGAAAGTGTAATAAGTCTCCCGAATTGACAGAAAGGTTGTAGTTTAGTATCTAATATCTAAGGCCTAGTTTACGGTTGACGTTTACTAAATCTGGGCTTTTTGAATTATCTTTTTTTTTTTTTGTTGAATTTATAGATCAGAACAGATCCGAACAGAACAGAACAGAACAGATCTGGAGCGAGCATTCATAAAAAGGAAAAGAAATAAGGCAGGCAAAATGATCATTACATTTAATCAGCTTATGAAACTCCTACAAATAATGACGCATTCAGCTGAATTGTGCCGTAAAATTTTTGTCAGGCGTTTGTATCACAAAAGTTTGATATCACTTGGTCTAAGAACGATTCCCAGCGGGGCAGATGGTTCAAAGATAAATTTAAATATGTATTTAGTCTAGATATTTATAGTACATGTGATCCATGTTTATGGGTGTTCAACAGCATTTGTGCCTCAGTGACTGTGTTTTAGGGAATCCTAGTATGTGATGATGAACTCCATGCCGATTTTGGCTACGGCGACCATACTTTCTGTAGCTGGGTTACTGATACGTCCTCACATAGCTGATATACCCAATTTTAGCTGTAAATGATTTAGAACAATTGCTACATGTGAGGACGCCACTCATATAATTGTAGGAGATATTGGAAGGCGGTTTATTTTTCAGATGTTTTTAGTAGGTATGTGCGCTATGAGTGGTTTCTATCAGACAAACGTACGATGCTTGTAGTATTTATGTATTTCCTAAAGTACTAAGCCGTTAATAGTCTAATAAAGTACTTTGCATGCACTTCTATTTATTTCTAACTTTTCTAATTCTTAAATCATTAGCACAGCGTGGCACTGCGTAGAGCAGAGAAAGTCTTTTGGTGCTCAATTGTGCTCTGCTATAAGAATATTGACAGGCGCTTGGACAACACAAGCTATAATAAGCTTCTTCAAACTGAACGTAACAGTTAGTTTAAGTATTAAGATTACGAAATAAACTACAATTTTTAAATGTAAGGTGACTAGAGTACCTATGTAATAAACTCAGCTTTGTCAGCAAAGATTCTGAAATTGCTGGCGCCGAAGTTTAGTATGTATTAAGAGTGCATTATTGTTTCAGGCGTTCATAAGCAATACATAAAAAGGCACCGAACGGCACCCTTATGTAACTTTTCTAGTAATAGTCCAGGTTGGCTTTTATAAAGCACTAGCTGCACCCCGCGGTTTCGCCCGCGTTTTCCGAGATAGTTAAGATTTCATGTAAATGCGTTCGGTCTTTTTTCGTGAAAGAGTAACAAACATATATGTACATCCATACATTTTTACAAACTTTCGCGTTTATAATATTGAGTAGGATAGTACGATAGTAGAATTATCTGAGTTTTCTGAAGGTAAGATGTCATTATCAGAAAACATGATATATTATACTCGTGTAGTTAGCAGCGAGATGAGTGTGGGTGGACGTACAACACTATAATTATAATTTTTGCAACAAAATTACAGCAAATGCCTAGTCATCATCATCATCATCCTCCCACTGCTGGGATGCAGGTCTGCCCTAGAAGGGTGATTAGGCCGTATTCCATGTATTGTATATTATATTATGCCTAGTCATTGCTGACCATTTTACCTTTTACCAGGGTAAGTACCTATACAGGATCAACTCTTAAACACTGAGGTCCGTCGACAGGCAGCCTGAGTGTGACACTTAAAATGAACAACTTCTGTACTACGACTTCGAAAAGTCACAAAAAACCAGCTGTTCTAAAATTAATAATAAGTAATAATAATACATTACAAAAAGTTCGTAGACCACGAAAAAAATATGCGGAAAAGCTGTTTTTTTTTTTGTGAATTTTCGAGAGTTGTAAAATGAAAGTTGTTTGGCTTCTTAGAAGCCGCCTGTAAAAGGTCTTCAGAGTTTTACTCGTAAAGCTTCAGACTCTTTTTACTTTTATTTACTTTCTTGTTTACTTTTATTTTGTAGAAATCATTACTAACTTACGAAGATCCTAGCGACTTGCCCCGGCGTTGCACGGGTATGAAATATAGTCTATGAGACTAGCTAATAGTAGCTTTACATTGGTTAAAGAACTTCAAAAATCGGTCTAGTAATTTTTCAGTTTATTTATTAGATACAAGCATACAAAAATACAAATATTTCCGCTTTATAATATTAAGGGTAGATTAGTAATCTAATCACCCTTCGAAGGTCGACCTGTATTCCAGCAGTGGGAGGATTAAAAGTTGAGAATGATCATAATGACAATATTATTGTAGGTGTAGAAGTGTCTTAACCCTTACCCAAAGTAGCAATTTCCCAGAGCAGCACTGCAAAGGCCCAGACATCGCTGGCGCTGCAGTACTGCGAGTGCAGTATCGCTTCCGGCGCGAGCCACCGGAGCGGCACGGGCCGGGACCGCGTGTGGACGTACACCCCCGTCCGGGACAGGCCGAAATCAGCCACTTTCAGCAGACCCGCGCCGTCGACCAGGATGTTGCGGGCGGCGAGGTCTCTGGAAATTGGTTGAAGTTAAATTAAATACAGGTAAGTTAGAATCTGTTTTTATTCATCTTTTTGATGTTCTAAAACATATCTTATTTATAAACTGAACAGGGTCGGATTTTAATTACTATTCCGACACAGAGTTTCCCGCTTGTGACCTCGCATCCACTTCGGTGGGGCAAGTCACAGAAAAAAGTTTTTAGTGCCCGAGAAATCGTATGGAACAGTATTTTTTTTTGATGATTTCAGTATTAGTAACAAAGTAATCGTGCAATTATGAGTAGACAGATGTGGGAGAATACAAACTTATAAACATATCTATCAATAATGATGACGAGAGCTGACGATGTGGAACAAATAAACATTCAAATAGCCCGAGTAGCTAGACCTGGTTTTAGAATTTTTGAGCCCAATGGCTTCAAAGTAACATACTCATATTGGTAGGTAACACAATAAGAACGTCACCCTACCATTTAAACCACCTGTAACAATACCCAAATCGCACAAGCGAACAAGCGATTTGTGTAATAATTTATACTCAGTCACACATAATAGTGAGCAGACTGTGTAACCTTATTACCACGAATTGGGCAGCAAAATACGGGCTGCTCCGAATTTCCGGCCCGTTACGGGGAAAACGTAGCGATTTTCCGTGAAAGCCCGGCCCGGGCGGAGCTCCGGGCTATGTAATATTTATTTTGTAAAGAAAGTGTAACACAGTACTTGAAGTGGCGTGAATGTGTGACGTAAACGGGTGCCCTTTTACCGAAAAGGAGAACTTAGGATGTGTAGTTTTGGTGTTACGTGTTTTTGCGGAACCCTCAAGGAGTTTTCAATATTTGGAGGATTTATTTCATACCTTTATCTGCTATAAATAGACGACAAGCTAAGGTATTGTCACAACTCATTACTATTCATTCAGATAAAGAAATAAGTCGCATGAATGGAAATAACACAATTCTGAGAAATGAAAACCGAGTCTAGTCTGGACTTTATTTCGGGATTTCCTTTATATGATAAATACGAAGAAAGACATAGTTAGTAGAGATGAGAGTACCTAAGAAAAAAAACTCAAACGTAGAAATAAAGCAATTTATTTAAGGTGCTGTGTGAAAGATATCGGTTATAGCACTAAGACCGCCTTTTGTAACCATCTCAATATTAACTGTGTTCGTACTTTCCTAATGAAATGCTAACGCAAATCTTTGTTAAATTGTATTGAAAAGGCTCAGACACATTAAGGCGGGCCGCACCGCACCGCAGCGGCATTTCAATACAATTTTGCGCTGCGGCCCGCCTGTAGTTTGCGTAGTTTAAAAAAAATGTACGATAGTGATTATTAGTGATGCAGGAGGATTTTTGCTATGCGTTACGGTGCGGTACGTACGGCGTGCGCGATTGCCAATAAACTGTTTTTGTATCAGAAACGTTTCAGCAACGACATCAGCCATGAGTTTATGTACTACCAGTCACGTGTACGGTAGCAGGTGCGTCGGTTTCACGGTAAATAATCTCGTTTGTTGTTATTCCGCCTCGCCAGTCAAGTATTGACTGTTTGTCAGGATCACAAATTGGATGTGATGCCGCATCGCGGCGTTCACACTTTGCTTGGAAATATGAGCTTTCAAATGGAAATGGCAAAAACTTATAAAAGATGAATGGACTGGGATATTAAAACATTTTTACTGTTTAGAGATTTTGCTATGTAGGCAGTGTTTTCGGTTTGTGTTGAACAATGACGTAATCGAGTTGAAGTAAAGTTTTTTTTTTTATGTAATTGAGTGACGAGACGAGCAAATCGCTCGCCTGATGTTAAACGTCACGTTTGCCCAAAACAGGTCTGCGCCGCCCAGAATTTTGAACTCGCAAAAATCAAGACCCTGCGCGGCATAGCACTGCGCTCGTCACCCTGAGATATAAGTTGTTTAATCTCCCATTTGCCCTGTAATTTCACTGGAAACAATGCCCTTCCAACCAGAACACAGTAATGTTTGCACATTACTGCTTGGCGGTTGAATTATCGGCAAAGGTGTTGTACTTCCCTACCACTACAAAAGTAGTAGTAAAGTAGTAGAGAATGAGGGTTCTGCAGTTCTGGCAACTCTTGGACTGGAACAACCTGGTTTCTATAAGTATCAAATTCAGAATCTTTCTAATTTAGAATATGGTAGGGATAAGGTCAATAAGTTGACATAATTGTTGGCTACTAAGTATACCTAGGTTTGTAGAATTAAGTAATATTTTATTTTTGTTGTGATCTTTAATGACTATATTATCTACCATTTACCAATAAATTGATTACGATTATCCTACTAATATTATATATGAAAATAAATTCGAAAATTTGTGTTTAAATATGATTTTTGAACCAAACCAGCATCGAGTAGGTACCTGCCTAACTATAAAATTTAATCTATAAGACCCTTTTGACACGATTCTACGTCACGCTTGTAATGACTCCTTGAAAAAGGCGCCAGATATTCCCCGGGTATTTTCCAATGGCTATAATCTGGGTGCCTTCAAATCGCGTGTGAATCAGGTTTCTTCTAGGCAAGCATGCTCCATCGTGGACCGCATCGTTGCTTACCGGCCATCAGGCGAGGTGGTGGTCAAACGCAAGCCTATCATTAAAAAAATAATTAAAAACAGATGTGATTGAAACTATAGTCGGAGTCCGACTCAATATTACGTGAGTAGTCTCGTGTATTTTTAACAATAAGTATTGCAATGTTAAGATTAGACACACGACCCGGTTAAGTTAGTAATCTCGTGAAATAGCCGTTCCAAACTGTGAAAAGGAGCTATAATAGGTAAAAATGCTTAATGAGGTAAAGGTTCATTAAATTTTAAAAAAGTACTAGCTACAGTGCAAAAACTCTGGCAATTAAAAAGTCGATCTTGATTTTCTTTTGTCTTCAATCCACGTACCGTGATCTTTTTATCGACTATAGTCGTCACAAAATAAGATGCCCGTTTTGACACTTGAGAAAGACCGTAGAATGTAACTTGGAACGCTTTTCACGCATGCTATGGTAGCATGTAATGTCAAATTATAACGAAACTCTCAAAAACAGTTACGTTCTCAGTCTTCTTTTTTCAAATATTAGTGTTGTAACTTGTAACCAATTAATTATTGAATTGACGATAGCTCAACTGACGATTTTGGCTCATCATCCGAAGAAAATTATTGAATGAAGATTCAATCACTTTCGTTTCTTCTTGTTTTTTTGTGATTGAATGAATGTTATTGCAACTAAAAATATTAAATTAAAGACAAATTGACCTCTCGCACCATTTCGTATCATTTCAATATACCTATAATATTCAAGTTTAAGTTAAATTTTCGAATCGTCACCTTAATCCAATGTACTTACAATACAAAATCAAATCGATCAAATACTCATACAAACTTGAATTGATTTATCGTGAGTATCGAATTCCGATTCGTATGGTAGCGTCGCAATGACAAACGTCAAAACGGGCCTCTTATTTTGTGATGACTATAAACATTGCTACGCCTATCTCATTACCATCACTGGTTGAACATGCGAAAGCGTGTGTTGCTAGGCAACCGTCGTCAGGCGCGAAGATACCTCAAGGTCTCACCTCTAACATTTGGACTCATCCGGTCCAAACTCTTGCACAAATATAAGCCTTATGTTTAAATCATTAAGGTTTAGGTCGGTAAAGGAAATTGAGAGGAAAGCCTCTTTTAAAACAGGACTGAAGAGGATATTTTTTTACAAACGTTATTCTCAAACATTATTGCGCTGTGGTATATTTTTTACACTTTTTTAATTCTCGTTCACAAAAATGTAGAAAATTTGTTGATCGATTTAGTGATTATAACAACCGGTCTTTATACATTTCGTGAAATCCGTACTGCAATATTAACAAGCAATCAACCGGAGAACCTCCCGAAAGCTCCTCAGTCTAAAACGGGACAAGCTCCGACTTTTCGTCGGAATAGTCACCGGACATTGCCCATTAAACAAACACCTATTTACTATAGGTGTCACAGATAGCCCCCTGTGCAGAGGATGCATGGAGGCAGAAGAAACGGCCAAGCACGTGCTCATGGAGTGCGAAAGCGTGGCGTCCCAGAGAGCGAATTTCCTGGGAACACCGGGAACCCTGCGGGAGGCCTGCACCGTGACACGCAAGCTGCTGGACTTCCTGGAGGACATCGGGTGGCTGGAGTAGCTGCCGTCACCCGCTCACGCAAAAAGGGCCGATTTACGGCCTAGTTGCGGAAAAGAGCCCGCTCACCAAGTACCAAGTACCAAGATTAACAAGCAATTTGCATACACCTGCCGAGTTCTAAAACTTCTCTTCTATCTACTCGCTGCGCCCCGCCGCGGTTTCTGGTTTCAGCCACTGTTCTCCAGGAACCGTTATAATTTCCGGAAGGAAAAAATACCTAATCCAAGGTTTTCTTAATCCAGGGTTTTAAGCTACCTCCGTACCTTTTATGGAATCAGCTATTCAGATCAAAATCTGTTGAATTCCATTCAGCTGTTTTGTGTCATTGTGATACATGATTACGGATCCAGTTGCCGGTCTCGACAGAATACCAGCGCTGGTTGTTTACAGCCAGCTTATGCCGAGTTGGGAGCAGTTTCTGGCTCAAGCGCACGGATGCATCTCAATCTCTATCTTTTGTTTTTGTTGATTTGTTAATTTGTTAATTGTGTTATTATGTGATCCAAAAATAAATTTTCTGTATCTCAAAGCTTCTCGACTTCTTAAAATGTAGAAATGAACTCACCTATGCGTAATATTCTTGTCCTCTAAATGGCTCATCCCTAAAGCGACCTGCAGCGCGTAGTCCCGCATAGTGCTCCCGTCGAGCTGCAGCGCCGGCTCCGCCACGTAGTGGTCGCGGGATTTCTCGTCGATATACAGCTTCATGTCCGACAGCGCGGGGTCGGAGTCGCTCAGGTTTGTGTACTCGGCTGAAAGGACAAGGTATTTACTTATTTTCATTGCTAAGGTACACACATGTTCTTATAAACTAAATGTTGGTACAAGAACCTTGTAAGGTATAAGGGCGCTGCAAGTTTGGAAGGAACTTCTTTTAGGGATCAGGAAGGTACCTACTTTTACTTAAATGTATCTAAATAATTTATTTTTAACGAAAAACAGTCAAATTGAGAAGCGGCTCCTTTTTGAAGTCGGTTAAAAAGAAAATAAATGTATAGTTTCAGTGAAAAACACAATAATAAAACAATATTAGGTAAAATAATATCTAAGTACGAGTTTAAGGGAATGTTTGTAGGAATTTAAACGACGACGTGGGAGCGATTTCTGGTCAATGAAGCTACAATATGCCATGCCAAAGTATGGAGGCTATATGTAGGTCCCGCATTGGTGTCCCAAAAGGGACGCATCGTAGTATATTCCGATGTATATTCCCGCTCACTTCGTCTCCAATGGTTATGAGCGGAAATTTGAACTCCTAGAACCTGAACTGAATCAGGTTAGCTTTTGTCTTGCTTCTTCTTAAGCTGACGGAACGAGACAAAAGCCAACACGATCCAGTTTAGGCTCGCGCTAAGATTTAGCGGTACGGCCCCCGCCGGAAATAAACTGTCGACTGCACAAACATACAATTACATTCATAACCCAAATACAGCCACCTCAGACATGATGTGTTGGACACACTATTAAACAAAATGTAAAAACTAAACTAAACTAAACTTACAATCGCCTTCCGAAGGCCTCCCAACTCCGCTATCAGCTCTCCTCGTCACCGACCCCTCTCTTTCCTTCCCCTCTTTCCTTCTCCCTCTCGCTGCTCTCAGCAGAGACAGCAAGTCTCCTCTCGGAGCGTGTTCTAATAAGGCTATCAGCGGCGCCCGCTTGGTGCAGCAGGCTACCAGCCTGATGACGTGCTTGTGAGACCCCACGTGCTTCAGCATCACGATCTCACGGAGGAAGTCTTGCATTTCTTCTTCGGTTGCGTCTTCTGGAAAATAAAGTTTTTCAGTTAGCCTTTTTTTACGGTTCTGAACCTCCTTCGAGGAAGAACCTGGCGAGACTTCGGTATCTGTCAATTAATTATGATAGGCTTGCGTTTGACCGCCATCTTGCCTGATGGGAATCAGTGATGCAAAAAAAAAAATTCATATGAAAGTTTCGCGGCCAACCGAGCGAGCGAAGCGCGAAAAGCAAGCGCATACTAACGATAAGATCTAGATAGGATGTAAGTTAATCGATTCAAAATGTGGTACAGTAATACCGTTTAGTAGAAAGCAGTTTTTTCATGTCGATGTCTCTACATTCTTGTTCTAAGCCTGTATCGGCGATGACGATGTCAACAACAGTTGATTAAGAATTACTTGAATGAGATGATAAAACATTAGCACAGGACCGGGATGAGTGGCGTACAAGAAGAGAGGCCTATGAACAGCAGTGGGCGGTAACAGCTGATGATAAATGACTTAACTTCAGTCACATAACAGCTTCATAATCTAGCTAAACTTTTCTAATCTAGAAAAGTATTCAAGACGGCAGTAGAATAATAGTACAATTCCCGTAACAAGACTGAGGGTTTCGTATGATGTGTACCAAATTGCAATGAAAACCTATGATTTTCTCCAGTTTTTCTTCTTAGTCCTTGTGAGTAAACATAACGTTTAATATTGGATGTTTTATAATAAATAGAAAACTAATTACAAAGAAGCTTTTAATATCTTGACTCAAGAGTCTTTCACAGAAGTTAGCCGGAAGAATGCTCTACTACATTACCTAGGAAAGGATGTGCTGGGTTATTTTATCCTAACTAATATTATAAATGCGACAGTGAGTCTGTTAGTTTGTTTGTCACGCCTTAACTTTTCCACCAATCATCATCAAATTTTGTATATGTACGAGTATAACATACTTTGTAAGGGGTTCAAAAAAGGACATAACCACGGCGCGGGTGAAACCGCACGACCTAGCTAGTACTTATTCTACAGGGTTATAAAGAAAGGGCATGCTAAGCCGAAAAGGGCTCGTAGTACTCATCATTATGAATTACTTTTACAACGGGGCCAATTCGGAATTCGCAAAAAAAAAAAACAGTATAAATATATATCCCTACCACAAAATTTTACTCCAACTCTTCCGCTCACACCTCATACATTATTTCGTGCAATTTAATTACCATAAATAAATATTATTCGAGAGATATTTTAAAAATATTTTTAGGAGAGATCGCTGCGGGCAAATGTTTGTCTTATTTCGCGCATGCGTAGAGTCAGCTGTTATATAAAGGCTAGGAAATGAAAGTCCATTTCTACCAACTCAGCATAAAATCGTAAAATGCACTGAACCGGATTGTTGTGGATAATCTGCCTTCTGTTCTGACTATTTCAATTAAAATTTCTGAGGACCTTATATACAGGGCTATGCAGAAAAGGTATGTTAAGCCGAAAAGGGCTCATAGTACTCATCATTTTGAACAACTTTCACGAGTACTATGGGACCAACCCGGAAATCGCGAAAAAAAAAATCAGCTGTTCCATACATTTTGTCGAGTGTAGTTGTCATTTTTCTATGGAACAGCTTCTTTTTTCTCCTAACTCTGTATAGAACCAACTAAAATTTAATTTGTTTTATTATCTGTACTTTATCATTTTTAACTATTTTTAATTGAAATAGGTACTTTGTTATTTGAATTTGACTGACCATTATTAATTTTGTATAATTAATCTAATCTTTTACACGTCTCGTTTGTAAGGTACGATGTTTAATTTTATAAGATCTATTTCGACCTACATTCTGCAATAAAAAATTTGAGTCTAGAAATATTTCGAGAATAAATTCTCTCCTCATAAATGGTTACTAAGGAAGACGTCTTCAAAGATACGGATTATGTCCATTATATTGTAATTAGGGTTGTCTGAAACGTGTTCCTAGCAGATCTACATTCAGAATTTCCATAATGTAAATAATGAATAATACATAGTAAGTAACGATCGAGACGGATGGAGGAAACGTTCATACTGTACTCTCTGTTTACTCTTTTTGTAATAACAATTAAATCTTCAAAGGATCTTTTAAATGGAACTGTGTCTAAAGGCGCAGAATATGATATGCCGCTATCTCGCTCGCTCATTTCAACATTTTTGAAGTTATAAAATCACTGAACAAAATTATGAAAAATCGCGTTCGGTCAAGTTGCTCATAATAATATCACAAAGCTTCAACAAAAAAATCATTTCGATCCAAGTTTTCATACATTGGCATAAAGTCCCATTTTATGTATTGAAACTTGTTTGGATCAATATTATTATTTTTTGAAGCATTTTAATACTATTCTTGTCAAATTAACCGATTGCAATTTTTCATAACTATTCAGTGATTTTATAACTTCATAAATATTGAAATGTGCAAGCGAGAAAGCGCCACGTCAAGTTCTGACTGTTTATGAGAAAGTGGCTCTGTCATAGGCCTGTTGCTCGGTCGTACCTGTCAACATCTTGGCTGCGACCGTGAGGGTCTCCCCCCCGGGCATGTCCAGGGTCGCAGCGTGCACCCGCCCGAAGGCGCCGCTTCCTATCAACACTCCGAGGTGCACCCTCGTCCTGGACACCTCCCATTCGTCGCCATATTCTTCTGTATTCTAAAATAGGTAAGTTTTGTTATTATTGACACAGAATACTCACGTTTAGAATAAATTAAGTCGTTACGACTAGTTTCGATCACATTCGGTGACCTTCTTCAGATGAGTTACAACCGTGACGCGCTCGCGATTGCGACTCGCCTGGCATTCCCTGGCCTGGGTGTGAGTATTCCCGTGTTAATATTGTAATAACAAAATATGTCAAAACCACGTTGGTTTCCGAGGTAAAAGTTAGTATCAGTCTTTAGAATTTACGCTAGAAATCGAAAAAATAAAAAAGCTTTAAACTAGTGGAAGAACTGGCGGCCTCATCGCTAAGAACGATCTCTTTGAGACGGATTTTTGTGTGAAGAATAAAGAAGGCAGATTCAATACCTTATCTATGGTTTGTATTAGAGATATTGAAAGTAAACCTACTTCAAAGCCAGTACAAAAACAGGCGGCTTTTTGGCTCTTTCAGGCGATAGAAGGGTAAAAAGGGCTTATGTATTAAAACGACCATATTGTCGGCGTTTAGGCATACTTCGTCCAATTCTCATTTGGTCCAATTCACGAAATCTTGGTTGGACCCTTTCGTGATTGGTTCAATCCACAGTTGGTCCAATTAGAAATTGGCCTAAATTCTTCCCGATTGGCTGATTGGCTCTACTTTCTAAGTTCTAACATAGGTATTGCAAAGACTGATATGTGCCTCATAAGCTTTTGCATTAAATACCTCTCTAAATAGAAACTCCTAAAAAAGTTTGCTACAAAAATAACATGCTCCGATAACTTCTTCGTTCATTTAATAAATGAAACAAGCTGAATGAAGTTTATTTCTACGAGAAAACTCCACTTCAAATCCAAGTAAAGTTAAAGAAAATACCTAAAACTTCACCGTTCGTCTCTAATAGAATTTTTCCTCGAGTGCGATTAATGTAAAGAAATCCGAAAGTCGTCTATTATGCGTTCGGCACGCTTTCCGTGCTTACTCTTCAGGGCTCCAGTACCAATTAACCGTTAAAAAATTCAATAGCGGTACTTACCTCGAATTCCTTATGTACATACAGAGGACTGTTTTCCATCTGACCTCGGGGTTGAATTTCAGGATTTCTGCGGCAAAGGAAAAAATACGAAATCAGTTCGGTTTCAGGTTACGGTTTGCGATACTTTGAATATTTAGGGTTGGGGCTCAGATCAAGTAGAAAGGCAGATATAGTCCCGCCTTAGATCCAGGTAGAGCCAAAAAAACTACCCTACTTCCCGTGTAAGATACTTCAAGCATACATTTGAAGCATAAAAACTACCCGAATCAATCGTCAATTCTTACGTCAGTTGCTCATAGAAAGTGGACATGAAAAATAAGTAGTAATAAGGGTAGTTTTTATGCGTCAATATGTGTTTCAAGTTTACGTACACGAGCAGTAGGGTAGTTTCTTTGGCTTCAGTCGGATCTAAGGCGGGACTCTATCTACCTTTCTACATGATCTGAGGGTTGGGTATTGGCCTAGGGAAATGTTTCTTATTGAAGAGGGTTTTACTTAAGATAGGGATCAAGTTAGCGTATTGCGCATCTCGTCACGTGGTTTTGTTTTGGCTTAGTTCTCAAAGGTTATCCTCGAGCGTAGTAAGCCCAGAACACTTGTGTAGCCTCGGAAAACACACGTGTATCTCTGTATCTGCTGTTTCAACCTTGGAATCGCGTAATAGCGGTTATTTCATACATTTCATTGGTTTGTATTTCATGAAACAGGTGATAAATTTTCTTTTACGAGGTTAGAGCTAGGTTTGTCACATAATAGAAATTGTTTATGATTATTAGAATTTACACATGTTTTAGATTTAGTAAATCCAATTATATGTTATTTACAAATATTTATGCATTTTCTCATAATTTTATAGTTGTATAAAAAACCTGCTATTTCTTTCCCTAAGCTCTCTCGTTTCCATTTTAATTTACTTTTTCTCGAAAAAGCCAGAGAAAAATATCTTTTGGAATTAAAATAAAATGATTTGATTTATGGCAAACCTCCAAAGAATGCAACACGGATGAATTCAAACGATTGCATTTAAAGAAGATTATATGCTTTGAAGGCGTGATTATTCTAAAATTGCTGAATGATTCAGCATCTCATCAGCAACATTCATAAGTCGTAATAATATATGCTTTTAAAATTGAGTTGAGCTTCTGAATGAATGTACATCCGGCAATGGATTGTAATGGCGACTGACCTGAGCATTTTGCCGTAACGTAGCATTCGAAGCGAGCGTGGTGGAGCACGCGGCGCTAGCGGATCGGCTCGCTGTACTGACCTGCAACATTTCGTCGTAACGTAACGTTACGTTACGACGAAATGTTACAGGTCAGTCGCCGGCTTAAGGTTGTACCTGACGATTCGCTTGTAACGTAATGAATGAGTAGAGTAAAAGCAAAATCACATGTTTATAAAAAATGCGAGAAAATATAAGGAAAGGGAATGCTAAGCCGCAAAGAACCTATAGTACTTATTATTATGAACAACTTTTACATAAATAAATCGATAAATAAAATCAGCTGTTCCATAGAAAATTGTCGATTACTCTCGACAAAATGTATGGAACAGCTGATTTTTTTTTCGCGACTTCCAAGTTGGTCTCATAGTAACATTTGTTAGAGTTTGAGTACTATGAACGCTTTTAAACTTGGTATTATATTTCCTTATATACCTGTAGAGGTATATAGCATCGGTAGCATAATAATATGAAGTCGTCGTTCGAAGCAAATGCAAATTTACTTTGGAATTTTTTGTAGAGTGTGTTATTCCCACCCCGGCTACGACTGTCCACTAATTGTACAATCTCCAAAAGCACGCGCTGTGCATATCAGTATCTACCTACCAATACCTACCTATAGTCGTACAACGTATAGTGGCCAAAATTGCTTTTATAAAACGGTCTAGGATTGTTTTTACGAAAGTGTGCAATCAGGCGGAGATGAAAAAGATTCGAAGAAGCATTTAAGTGTTCACGGTAACTATTGGCAAAGCGATCGTGTAACGACGTTTACTTAAAGCTCATAACATTTTATTTTAAATCTTTTTTACCGTAGAGAATTTGCCACACAGTCAAAATGCCACGCCCGTACCAAAGCGTAGTAAAAATACTTCCTTGTGTTCAAATTGATTTGCAGTTGTATTCGCGAATAAAATCGCAAATACTACTGCAAATTATATTTTTTGTTTATATGTAGCGTATTAAATGATACTCATAAATAATTTTAAACGTTAATTTAAATTACTTGGACAAAAACTTTTGACGGTA
Organism: Alcis repandata; assembly: GCA_949125135.1. Taxonomy (NCBI): domain Eukaryota; kingdom Metazoa; phylum Arthropoda; class Insecta; order Lepidoptera; family Geometridae; genus Alcis; species Alcis repandata. The sequence continues at coordinate 9,381,172 of OX421239.1, read as the reverse complement.
GTTGTTCAATTTTCTGCTCGAAGTTCTGTTACAACTTTATAGGTGAATATTTCAAGCCTTCACGCGCCTCAGGCACACTGCTCATAGCACAGAATATAGTAGTTAAATATGAGATCAACATCAACATGCGTTACGAAAACGTAAAAATTTCATTGGGATTGAATCAAAGATTATGGGATTGCACCATTATGGAGCAAGCGGTGCGTGGTACCGTACTGTCTGCGACTGTACGCAATAGTGCGTTATAAGGATGGGACACTATGATGCTAAAACTTATCGATTGTCGAGTTTTGAACGATCGTTATTTAAATTTTTGGTACCTACTAGATGTTGAAATGCTGCCCTCATTAGCCCAAAAGTAATATCTCACAAAAAAGTTTCCGGTTTTTTCACGCATTCGCGTTATTTGTCAAGCTATCAGATGTGTGAAAAAACAGAAATATTTTTTTTTTTTTGAGATACCGCTCTTGGGCTTGAGAGGGCAGAATGGTTGAATATTGTTTTATGATTAAAATAACGTTTTCCTGCTGATTGTAGTAGGCTTATTCCAAAGCGATCTGAATTGATTCTGTCACAGTCACGTCATTTCCATATTCTACGCAGTTAAAACGGCTAGAAAATAAACCTACTGACAACTGACAACTTGAAGATATGACAATAATTACGTAGAAAAGTTTTGTGAAATTGCACAGATCAAAGTAACTAAAATTAAAAAACAAATGTAAGTAATTTTCGCAAAGAATTTTTTTTTCGGGAAATATTCCATTGGCACAGTAGATTATGTTACTCGGCCTTGTAAAAGTTATTGCTTGAAATACAATTTGTTGGAATTTTAGTTTAAACACAAGAGCAATACAACTTTTTTTTGACTATGCAAAAGCCAACCAAAAAGATAATTTTACAAATACACGAGTACCTTAAAACAGAAAAAAAAATCGATGTTTTTCATCGAGCTCGTCCCATCACTAAAGGGTCGGATGTCGCAGGTCAATTCTTGCGCAGATGGATACTCTAGCCTCTGTGATGACGTAACATTACGTAAGCATGTCTACTAGTAACGTCCAAACGAAGACCCGTACAACCTATTTTGAACCTTAGACTAATACAAATAAAGATTAAGATCAACTTGATGTCTGTTGTTTCTACAATTAGTAGCATACAATTTTGTGAAACAATTATAGCCTTTATTAACGAGAGTTAAGAATGATAATGTATTGGTAATTTCTGGTTAGCCTATCGAAATCAATGGTCAATAAGACTGAGCAATTTTTCGATATGTCAATTATTGCTACCAATTTATTTGTAGAGTTGGTGAGGGCGCCACCGTCATATTTTATGCCGAAAACTGACAACCAACTGTCGGTTGTGTTCGGAAATGTTTAGTTCCTTATTTTTGTCACATGTATGAATAAGTTGGTGCTTTATTTGATGGAGAGTTATTGGTTGTGAAAGATTCAAGAGTGTTTCTATGTTTGAGATCGTTAAGAGGGCAGTGACCTCCAAATATGGGTATAAGAGCTTTTATGAGGAGGCAGTAATGTCGTCATTGAATTCACTGACCGAGAAAAGCGAGTGTTTTAGAGACTAAAGGAACAAGTTAGAAATGTCTCAGAGACTGAGGAAAAAAATGAGCGCTTCTTTAAAAAGAAGCGCTCATAAAAAAAAATAACAAAAAAAAAACATTTTATTTTAATGACAATTAATTTGCATAACTATTATTGTTAATCCGATCTTTAAGGTTCTTCATAACAAAGGATCAAACAAAATCATTTGATATGAATACGAGCCAAGCCGAGGTAACTTTATATGTGAAAATGTGAACAGACTTGTTTGAAAAAAAAAATAAATGAAAAAGATTTCAACGCACGTACTGCATTTTTTTGTGCAGGACGCGTTGAACTCTTTTACTCTTTGAATACTTTAAAGATTCCGATTTCTAATTACTAACTTTGGATAATTTAAAAATAAAGTTTAAAAATCTAGCAATACCTACTCCATTGCTAATTTAAAAATCTAACAAATCAAAAAAGTTTAAAAAGTCGTTTATTGTTAAAACATTTTTGAAATTCCCACTCAGTCTATCTAAATCTTAGTAAGAAAGAACATATGCAAACGAAAAAATAATAACATCAGGATGCGGGCCCTTAGCACTTAATTAAAGGTACTTTTATTTTCTTCGAAAATATCGAGAAATGATAAAACCACGACGCGTCTACGTAGGTTGGTAAGTACAGAAAAACTTCGAGGCTCACTTGCGAATCCCACAAGAGTTGCTCCCATAAATACTTCATTTACTTATCAGAGCTTTTCCGAGCTTATAACGAGGAACTTTTATTCTTTAGCTCATATTTACCTAATTTTCTTATGAGAGGCTCTTTGGCCGTGAAATGATGATATTTTGTTGTACATTTCGGATATTTATTCCTTTACAAAACAACCTACTCACACTCGTACCTATTTTGCCACAATCTACTCATTTTTACAGTACAATATTTCTTCGTAAATTTATATGCTCTACGCTGTTTTTAACTTCATTAACAAGTTTCAAAAGTTTCTTAGGAACTTAAGAGCGTAGAGAGTTGCAGTTGTTTAAAATTAATAATTTTAAAAATATTTTTAAAAATAAGCTTTTATTGCACTATCATGACTAGTTACACACGTGTACCAAATTTCAGATAAAACAAGCTTTTATTGCATTGTCATCGGAGTTACACACGTGTACCAAATTTCAGATAAAACAAGCTTTTATTGCATTGTCATCGGAGTTACACACGTGTACCAAATTTCAGATAAAACAAGCTTTTATTGCATTGTCATCGGAGTTACACACGTGTACCAAATTTCAGATAAAACAAGCTTTTATTGCATTGTCATCGGAGTTACACACGTGTACCAAATTTCAGATAAAACAAGCTTTTATTGCATTGTCATCGGAGTTACACACGTGTACCAAATTTCAGATAAAACAAGCTTTTATTGCATTGTCATCGGAGTTACACACGTGTACCAAATTTCAGATTTATGCTTAATCGGACAATCGGGAAGTGGTTCAAAATTGAGTTGCAAGATTCCACCCGAACAAACGTAGTTACAAAGTTAACACAAGTTTACATTGCAAGTCAAATTTTTATTTGACTTGCTTTTAAAAAATAATTTCAGCGTGTTTTGGTCTATACCCTACCCAAAAACTTCTACGCTTAATTTGAAGTCAGAGGTAATCCTATTCTGTTTACTTCTTGTTTGTAACTTAATAAATACTATTAAAAACACCCTCATGATTTACTGAGCTAGCATTGGGTGGCTCCAAAACTCACTGTCCTGGAATCGGCCTACTCACCGTTAGATACTGTGGTAGTAGCAAAGTCATCTATATTTAATTATTTATATAAATGTTGTTGGTTTGTGTACGCTTCAAAAACTCAAAAAGTTCTGCACCGATCGAGCTGAAATTTTAGCATGATATAAAATACGCATCAAGGATTGTTTTTATCTATTTTTTTTTATTCACAGCGAAGCGTGGCAGGGAACAGCTAGTACATAATTATATATTTTTTATTATTAATAAATCTGCATTTGACCACCAACTCGCCTGTTGGTAGGCGACGATGTGGTCAAAGATGAAACACGTAGATTTAGAAGATACCTATTGATATGTAAAGATGCAACAACGTGCTTAGTACATAGTAGGTACCTGATAAAAACACGTAACCTAAAACCTGTGCAAAAGTCACAGGTAGAAAAACTAGTATAACCAATTAAAGAACCATTAGTTATGTCTGCTTAAAACCAGTCTGTGAATCCTTGCAATCCGTCGCCTATTACAGCGGGACTATGCCCTAAGTAGATCGGTATCGCCTCTCACTTGCCCTTTGACTGGACTAGACAATGATCTGGGTGCAAGTTATGGCATTATAGAGTTCTTTTTTTCGCTCTTCCCAACTATGTTTGGCTCAGCGGTAGTTTATTCGCCTTATAAACCAGAGGTCTCGGGTTCGATTCCCGGCCGGACGGATGTTTGAATGATGAATTTAAATATAAGTTCAGTTGAGATTCTGGGTGTAAGTTCTCCTTGCCTTTGTGTGTGTTCCATGACATCGACACAGGGTATCCTAGTGGGGACTTGAGCAGGTTGCTAAATGTGCATATTTTTAACAACCAACCCTAAACCCTAACCCTAACTAACATATGTTAGTATTGTTTCGATGTTTTATACCTTTTTATTAGATCAACCAATAAATGGCCAGGTATAATTGATGCTAACCGTATTTTATTTTTTTAGACTTTTGAGTTTGTACCTCGTACCACAAGCTAAGTAGATTTCATCAAATTCACACACTGCAAATGTATACTGCTTTTACGCGCTGACTCAAGAATTAGATGCACCGACGCACCTCCTTTGCCATTCTCGGAGTGACCAGGCTAGTTCTAATTCGGACCAGCAGGAGGCGACACATTTCAATCACCTGTTTTTCTTTATTTCTTTTCTTTTTTTTATTTGGTGCTCTGTCAGCAGTGCAAGTATCGATCTATAAACGAACATTTCATATGCAACCTTTAATCCTCCCATTGCTGGGATACAGGTCTACCCTCGAAGGGTGATTAGGCCGTATTCCACCACACTGGCCAAGTGCGGGTTGGCGGTCGTTTAGACTCGACTAAATCATTATATTTTACAATGTCGTTCGGACCATAGACAGGATTATTAAGTTTTTAAATTAACTGAAAATTATCGAGTTCGAACGTCAATTTGTCGACCGATAAAATTCCATACTTGCGTTGCTGTTTGTAATTAATTTTAATCACTTGAGTGATTTTGTTTACTCGCGATAAGTAAATCAAAGGATACGTCGCAAAACCATTAACATAAGTATGTAATTTTGACATTTAATTACCATCGTATTACAATGAAGTTAAGATAATTACAATAGGTGGTTGTTTTTTGAATCAATTCTTTCATTATTTTATTTTCGTAATATAATAACATTTTAAATGATCTAGTTCAAGACGGCCTGTCAGTGAGCTTATAAAACTAGAATATTTATTGACACAACAATAAGCTAGTATAAACACTTCGAGATTTGCACAAAAGGCAGTCTTATCACTAAGACTCGTTCAAAACTAATTATTCTTTGACAGATAGCAATAAAAATCCAAGTTATTTTATAGTCCCGTCGCTATCGAATTAAGTTGAGTACTCGCATAAAATGATGCAGAACTCAGATCAAGTAGAAAGGCAGATCCAAGTGAAGCCAAAAAAACTACCTTACTTTCCGTGTACGTATAATTCAAGCACAGATTGACGCATAAAAACTACCCGAATCAATCGTCAATTCTTGCGTCAGTTACTCAGAACGTGGACAAGAAAAATAAGTAGTAATAAGGGTAGTTTTTATGCGTCAAATGTGTTTGAAGTTTCGTATACGGGAAATAGGGTAGTTTTTTTGGCTTCACTTGTATCTAAGGCAGGACTCTATCTGCCTTTCTACTTGATCTGAGGCACAGAATAAACATTATCGTAAACGAAATACACTACTGACCTCAAAAGATCTGTTTATTTAACCGCTTTACCTAAAAGGTGAGTTGAACTTTAAATGGAGTGAATTATCGATAATCTTGCTGATGGCTGTTGATGATAAGAGAACGACGAAAGGCCATTTTCTGTCGAGTGAGATTTATCTCGGTCTCTGTCGCTCTCATTACAAATGTCATGAGAGTGAGCATGACAAGAGACAATCTCAAACTCCCTAGAATAGGGCTCCAACAGTTGCAGTTACGCAATGACGTTCCATGGTGTTGCATTAATTTTTATATGCTTTTATTTACCTGCCGTATTAGTGTGGGAGTCAAATTTTGGAAACTAAATTAGAACCACTTCGACACGTCCAATGAAATGAACGGTGACAAGTTGACAACTATACATATATAGGGTTATTCATAAAGGGTATGCTAAGCCGAAAAGGGCTTATAGTAATCACCATATTGTACAACTTTTGCTATGGGACCAACCCGAAAATCAAGAAAAAAAAATCAGTCGTTCCATACATTTTGTCGAGTGTCATTGACATTTTTCTATGGAACAGCTGAACTTTTTTTCGCGAATAAAGAATTGGTCCCAGTAAAAGTTGTTCATAATGATGAGTACCATGGGCCATTTGCGGCTTAGCATACCCTTTATGAATAACCCTGTATACAAGTATATATCATGATAGTGGTCACCGTAAAAACTGGTGCTAATCATCGTACTTTTTTGTTATATCAGTAATTTAGATGGCTATTTTTCTAAGTGCACATCATTCGAAATCACGACCTGTTCACAGGAAGAGTTAGAAAGCTTTACGTCACCCGATGTCTATCGTTCAATAAAATAGTGAATGTTTCGATATTCAGATTCAATCCACAGTTCCCACAGACGCGACTAAAATGCAGTACAACCGTGAGATCACTCATTTGCATGCGAAGAATACTTATCTAATACTATTATTCAGTTTAACAAAGTTTGAGTTATGTGAATTCGTATTTGACTTCGCAAGGAAATAAGCGGGCATAGAAAAACGAGAAAGAAAGTTGTAGTGATGTAGCGTGAGTTTTATAAATAGAGAATGCAATCTTTAATAAAACCTGGGGAACGTGGGGGCCGGGCGCTAAAAAAATTCATAAAGAGCTCTCTTCTCGTCTGGTCGAAGCAACATGGTGATCAAAATGCTGGCCTCTATCTCGCCCAAAGGGTGAGCATCGCCATACAACGAGGTAAGGGGGCCAGCATTTTGGGAACAATTCCCGCAGGCAGCGGCCTTTTAGATTAGTTTTATTTGTTTACTTTTTAATTTAAGTATATTGTAATATTCATAAAAAAATACCTTCAATTATTTTACGTTATGGGTTGATTACACGATTACACGTAACGAGTCTAGTAGCGAAACAGTGCTCTTGGCCAAGTACTCGATTTGTGTAAACATTTTGACGGGGCGAGATAGTCACTTGTACATTGATTTGATTTCTAAGAGAACCTAAGTTTTGTTCATTAAGTTCATTGTTGAGAAAAAAAAAATATTTTGCTTCACGTTTTTATGCTGGCCTTTTTATTTTCGGCTTATCCCTTAGGCGGAAAAACTTTAATAATAAAATAAAATAATTTATTAAATTCCACTTTTCTGTTCATTTCACAAAAATATTTGTGTTATAGCCCTTATGACCAAATCAGTGGGACCACGAGCGACTGCATTACGTTGACTGATGGTCCCACCAAACAGTGGGACCACGAGCCCATTAAATCGACACACTGTCCCACCAGTGGGTCAAATTAGTGGGACCACGAGTCATTCATCTTCTCGGCCGAGTATTCGCGCGACTGTACTCGTTACGAGTAATTGTTGGCCAGAGAGTGACTAAGTTTCTTCTAAGTACAGTTTCTTCATGATTCAGCTTACTCGTTCTTTCAATGGATGAAACAGCATACATCTAACAACCACAAATGTTGATAAGCAATTAATGTTCTATTGTTACTATTTTAAAGACCATTGTGGAACAACAGTGATACGCACTGAGGCAGAAACTGACGTTTCCTTACATTGACTCAATTATAATAGAAAAAAATGTCTTACGAGTAAATAATTAGTTTCTCTTCAAAAAATTTATAAATAATTTTTCCATTTCAATTGTATAAATTCTGAAACCTTAATTACATCTTCATAATTAAGAAGAATGCTTCGGTAAATATTAGTCAACGAAAGCGAAATACTTTACACTCCAGTAAATAAATGGGGCATCTTAAATACGAAACAGGGTAAACAGCTCATCTGCATTCAGACAACATGAATTAAACAAATTGTCGTGAAGCCAGTTACATTTTATTATGTACTTAGACGTAATTGTGTTACGGGGAAAGGTTAATTAATTAATTTCGCTGGAAAAAACTGAACTCGGACTATGGTTCAACTAGTAAAAAAACCGCATTGATAATTTTGGACCTAAAGGTTTGCTTGTCTATGTCTTTTGTTATATTTGCGATGATACAATAAATAAAGGAATAATAAAATGTGAACACTGTTAATACAGGGTTTAAAGAAAGGGTATTTTAGTAGTGGTAGGGCTCTTTTGCAGAGCCCGCCTGGGGAAGTACCACACCATTGCCAGTTATTCCACCGCCAAGCAGTAATGTGCAAACATTACTGTGTTCCGGTTGGAAGGGCATTGTTTCCAGTGAAATTACAGGGCAAATGGGAGATTAATCAACTTATATCTCAGGGTGACGAGCGCAGTGCTGTGCCGCGCAGGGTTTTGAATTCTGCGAGTTCAAAATTTTGGGTGGCGCAGACCTGTTATGGGCAAACGTGACGTTAATAACATCAGGCGAGCGATTTGCTCGTTTCGTCACTTAATCACATAAAAAAAAAAAAAAAAAAAATGCTAAACCAAAAAGAGATCATAGTAGGTACTTATCATTATGACTAACTTTTACTATGGAACTAACCCGGAATTCACGAAAAAAAAACCAGCTCTTTCATACATTTTGTCGAGTTTCATTGACATTTTTCCATGGAACAGCAGATTTTTTTCGCGATTTCCGGGTGGGTCCCATAGTAAATGCTGTTCATAATGATGAGTACTATGAGCCCTTTTTACCTTAGCATACCCTTTCCTTAAAAACCTGTATACACTTTTGAATATTAAACTATTGTATTTTCCCCACAGATGGCGGATGAGCACAAACCGAACTGATACGATTTCCGCTGTAAATACCGAGCCCTTTGACGTGAAAGGTGGAAAGTAAAACATTCATGACGTCACCCGGACGCGGCAGACTTTCATAATGACTAACATTTAAACGCGTTCTGAGGTGTACTGAACCACTGACATTTCATATTGCCTCACCAAGAACCTAATAAAACTTTATAAAACACGTTGTGCATACATTTTCGCTTGTACTGTCATTGACATTTTTCTATGGAACAGCTGATTTTTTTTTGCGATTTCCGGGTTGGCCCCATAGTAAAAGTTGTTCACTTTGACATGTAGAAAAACACCCTTAAGTATTACTACACCTTTCCGTTACACCGTGTATACTGTGACGATTGTGAATTAGATAAAGAATCATAGTCTTTTCACATGTTGTGGAAGCTCTCACGATGCGTGTGCGCACGCGATCATGTTAGCATTGTCACTTGAAGCCCGGACGTCTTCGTAGAGAGGAGAAAATCAATCTTGGTTATAATCAAGTTTCAAGCCTTGTTTTTTTTTGACCAACAAACAAACAGCCTATCTGGTGGAAAGTTGTGACTGGCGTGTTTATATGACTGTATTAGAGAAGCTATTTTGATTACATCCTATTTTGTTAGTTAAACATTATGAGTCTGCCGTTTTTTTATTTCAAATCTTCATAAAGTTTTAACAGCTTCAAGCTATTAATACAGATTAATGGATTGCTGTGAGCAAATCACCGCAGCTGATCTTGTCAATCAAAGTCAAAATAGCCAAGATTTAAGATTATTTATTGCAGCATGTACGTGGAAACAGATCTTATAAAATAGAGTATAAGAGTCTTGCAAACTATCTCATAAAGAGATATGAAAAGCATGGATTAGTTTTACAAAATTTAAAATACAACAAATATCAACTTCAAAACCGTGACCCACACCCGCAATGACGCAGGGCGCTTTGTGACTGGAATTAAACGCGTCATGAGGTATCAATGTTTATACAAGTAATGTAATATTTAGTCACGTGATCCATTTTCTATGGAGATTCAATATTTTCTTTCTCAAAAGCAAACTCGTGTCACAAAAGTGGTTCATTTTAACGTGTAGAAGAACACCCTTAGGTAATTACTACACCTTTTTCACCTACACAGCTTGTTTTGATGAACCTCCAAGACTTGTTCCAATCGTGTCACGTCACTAGCTATCACATATCGCACAGATTCCGGTCTCCGCTTTATGAGTTACTCATAACCACAACAATAGAGCCAAGTAAATACGCAACACCACCGTAGTGAACGATGGTATCGTATTTTATTACCGCTGATGGTATAGAATAAAACACAATATGAGTAGGAATGTACTCGTTCGTATCTTTTTGCACATCAAAATGTGGTCTGTGCAAATTATTGCAATGGTTCTTGTTCTATTTTACTGTTATGTAAAAATTAAGATGAGAAACAACCCTCTGAACACGTGGTCCGACTGCTTTGTCCGACTAATCGGACCACGTACAATAGAATGCTTTATACGACAAATGGAAAGAAATTAGTAAAAAAATACAAAATTTCGCGTTTTTATTATTCTAGAAAAATAATCTGAATCTGATCTAATCTGAATCTAATTTCTTGAAATATCTGCGTGACTGTTTTGATACTAGATATATTCTAGAATATCATTGCTCTCATCATTATGAACAACTTTTACTATGGAACCAACCAACCCTGAAAAAGCGACAAAACAGCGGTTTCTCAAAAAAATGTCAATGACACTCGACTTACTGAATGGAACAGCTGATTATTTTTCTCGAACTTATTTCCTTCACAATCACAAAACGTAAGGTAATGTTCATTGTTACTTTTCGCAACTTGAAAGCTTCTCGGAAGTAACTTCCACATCAACTCAATAACTCTTGTTCCATAAAAATAACCCAGCATAAGGTATTCTCATTTTGAATCGGTATAATCTTTCGAATACGTTATATAACTTTATAAATCTGCGGATTTCAGTTCTATTGTCCATAGAGGTGAAGAAAGTGGAGCGTAGATGCGGTTCTCATGACCTTTTCGAAATTGCATCATTCGCGAATGCAAGGTCATCGCATCCTTGTTTCTGAATTGAATTGTTTTGTTATCTTTCCATTACTTAATTAATTAATGTAATGGTGAAAGAACTCATTTGCGTGTTTAAATAGAATTAAAAAGACTTTAATATTTGAATACGCAATTGCAGTTAGGGATTGCAATTGCTGGATCCAGCATACAACAATCCAGCTGGATCCAGCGCCTTTTTAAACATGCTGGATCCAGCATACATCTTGATCCAGCGATGCGGATCCGCAAACGTATCAATTTCTAGAAGAATTTCTAGATCGGTGCAAGAAGATACCATGGAGATAGAAGAAGATCGTGTAGATGATGACGTAGAACCCGTTAAAATGACTTTAGAGCTAGAGCTTGAGATAGAACTTAAAAGAGAGAAGGAGAACTTTAATAAACAAAAGCCAAGTGGTCAATTAGATTACGAAAAGATCCTGAAAAAAGAAATGAGCGTTTATGAGAGCGAAGGAGTGCGAGGTGAACATTTATCAATGGTTTATGAGTATTTAATGACCTTAAAACCGACTAGTGTAGAGGCCGAAAGGGCTACATATGCAGTTCTGTGCGAAGCAGGTTGGGAGATAAGACTATAGATATGTTTTCTAAGGTCTTACTTTCAGAGAATTCAAAAAAAGAAGTAGTCTCTTATCGTCAGACTTTAAACTGCTTAATTATTAAGAATTAACGAGCGGAGAGAAGATTATTTCAAAGCTTTTTTTGTTTGATACAAAAATACTATTGAAAATTAAAATAGTGTTATTGTTACGGTCCTTTTTTAAAAGAATGTTAATTAAGTTAATTTTAAAAGAATTTGTGAGACTGATTGCTACTGATTAGCCGTCCTATCATTAAACATAAGCGTAATTAATATATTGATAGTGCTTACTTAGAAACATTATCTTAAATGTTATATGTTTGTTATTTAATTTTATGTTGATTATTTTGATCTCAAATTATTAAAAAACCAAAGCAAATTAATATAAGATATCACCAAATGAGTGGAAGATTTCAAAGATTATCGTAAGAAGTACAAATTAATAAAAAAAGTTAAAAAATGTCGTCTTTTTATTTTCGTTCCACGTTTTGCTGGATCCGCGCTGGATCCAGCTGGATTCAGGTCAATCCAGCAAAAATTCCGCTGGATTGAAAACGCCGCTGGATTGCAATCCCTAATTGCAGTATTGAGTTTAATTGGGATTCAGTTGGTATATACTATTTTCTCGTACCTATACTTGTAAACATATGAGTACTAAAGTAATTTGCATGATTTAATGTGTCAACACTAAAATGAGTAGAATTATTAAGTCTTTACATTGTACTCAATGTGTCCAAACTGATCCAAATTATTGTCTTGGACAATAATTTCTAAATAAATAATATTAAGACCTCAAGTTTATCAATTTTTATCGAAATAAGAAGAATGAAGCTAGATGGCGCTGTTCAATTACAACAATTTTAAAATTTAACTACCAAAACGGCCTATGTTGATGATGGTGTATTACCAGATTATTGTATTAGTGTGAGTGTGATTGAATTGTAACCAAATTAATGTTCCCTACATTAATTTGAAACATCATGATAAATTAATGTTTAAAGCAAAATTATCATTCGCGCGAACTATGCTGTAAATATTAATGACTAGCTGCGCCCCGCGGTTTCACCCGCGATTTCTGGGATAAAAAGTAGCCTATGTGTTAATCCAGACCATGAACAACCTTCATTCCAAATTTCATGTAAATCCGTTCAGCCGTTTTTGCGTGAAAGAGTAACAAACATCCATACATACTTACAAACTTTCGCCTTTATAATAGTAGTAGGATAGGAGAATGTTTCTATGTTGTATGTTTTCCGGCAAAACAAAACAAAACTGTAAGATACGCAATAGTTTTATAATATTTTGAAGTTAGTACTTAATAATACAAAATTAAAAAAACCAAGTAGAAAAGAGATGCTAAACTATAAATGGCTGAATCAATTTTCGTGACCACTCTCGATCGAGTCACTTTTCAAACAAAACAAGAACTAAACAAAAACGGTCCAGCCGTTTGGAAGCTACGATGCCGCAAAGAGACACATATACAGATACACAGCCACGAGTACGTACACCCTTCCTTTTGCCTCAAAGGGGTAAAAACACTTTTTAATTTTTAAAACAGTTTACTATGTTTTTAATAACAACATTTCGTTTCTACACAAATGAAGCCGGGAATAAAGCTGCTGGTTTTAATGTTTCAAAATGTTTGACATGCATGTCATTACCATACATTAATTCACATTTATACCTAGAAACGGTATGTAAACTTAACGTTGATTAAATCTAAATTTAGTTAAACGTTGGTTAACATCAATTTAGCAACGCCTCGTTGATTGTTGGAAGTACAACTCCGGGGGCCGTACTATTTCTTAGAGCAAGCCTAAATTCATAAATATGGGATATTTTTTAAAAGCTTTTGTTTAACTTGCAATGTATGTATCTATGTTTGTTCGGGTGGAATCTTGCAACTGAATTTTGAACCACTTCTCGATCTCCGTGAGCTGAATTTTTTTATACGTAAGTAAGTTCGATGACAATGCAATAAAAGCTTGTTTTTAAAATTAGATGAACTGTAGGTATTGCTCTGGCTTTCGTCTTATTCTCTTAGCTAGAGAATAAGCGAGACAAAAATTAACAAGATTCAGTTTAGGCTCAAGTTACGATATGACCCTTCTACAAACAAGTCTGTAGAGAGTCTTCCATTTACTTGTTTTTTGGGAATCTTTGAAATAAATCTGAAAAAAGGCTAATTATTTTCAAGACCTTTTTAGGCTTTATAAAGACCAAGAGTCTTGTATAGACCTCGCCGCAAAGGCTCAAGGGCTTTATAGTTTTTTTGTTGAGCCTTTTATTTCCCATTCTAAGTTAAAAAAGGGCTAAAAGCCTTAAATCTTTTGCAACTCCTATTTAGGCATTATAAAGCTACATAGGAACACACATACATTAGAGTAGCAACAAAAAACCTACATCATACCCGCAAAACACTCTTACTTCTGAGGTCAAAAAGAATAACTATTTTTTAAGATAAAAAACTGGTTCTTAATTCTTATCTATTCTGCCACAATCTGTTTAACATTTTTCCCAACAACTTCGCCGACCCGGCTAACAGTCCGCAATATTTTATCTTATCAACAGGTTATCTTGATGATTTATTTATTACATTCATTGTTCTCACCTAAAATGCGAACGTTAATAATTTGTACCATAGACAAGAGTTTTGTTTCTTCATGTTGAGACGGTTACGATGATTAAGCATTTTTTGTGGGAAAGAAAAGTAATAGGTATGTACTTTTGTTTGTGTACATTAAAGTTTGGTCAATTTGAAATGAAGATGTTTTCGAAACTTTTTTCTTTATGAAAGTTACAAGATCATTTAAGATAACTATGCGCTATGCGGTTATGTGGTTAAAAGATCATTCGAGTTTAAGTTAACTACAGAAATAATAGCTTGGTTCTTTTACTGACTCATTTTGTTTATGCAGTTTATTTATATCTCACTAATATTATAAATGTCAAAGTTTGTATGTTTGATACTCAATCACGCAATAACGTCTGAAAGGATTTGGATGAAATTTGATATAGAAGTAGTTTAGTATATCCAGGATAACCACATAGGGTTTTTTATCCTAGAAAATGCGGGCAAAACCGTGGGGCGATCGATGAGTACTATGAGCCCGTTCTGGTTAGTTTGCTTTACCTTATAATCTGGCATGAGTATAGTTTTCGATATGCGCTCGAGTATAAAATCATCTGAGAGTATAAAATCTGAAAAACGAATAGCAAGCTGAGAGAAAGCCATAATCCTGATATTAGAGCCAATAAACCGGACCAAAAAACATAATGAGGTGCGATTTCTTCAACAAGAAAGTTGAATACGTCATTAATAACATGAGATGACGATACACACTAGTTAGTACTTATACCTACACACTAAGTTTGTATGTGTGCGTGTATCTTGATGTGTGAGTAGAATCTTAAACTTTTCCGGAAGTAGTCGATGCATTGTTGCAGTTTCACTTGCACTTCGAAAGGTATGCCAAATGTCAAAGACCTTTCTTCGTGAAGTTTTACTCGTAGATTTTACTCTTTGAATCCGAAATCAATGGGACTTTGTTTTCAATTTTTTTTTCATGCTATTGAGTGACGAAACAAGCAAATCGCCTAAACGTTTCGTTTGCCCATAACAGGTCTGCGCCACCCAGAAATTTTAACTCGGTGCGGTGCAGTTCGGTGCTAGGAAATCAGAAGTATTTTTGCCTTACGAGTAAATATTCGTAACATTAAATGCCACAGATATTTCACGTTAAAAATTGTAGCTTATAAATTAAAATAAATGAAGTTAAGTAAAGCCTGAACAAAATTAAGTTGCTACTCAAATTAAGCTGTGGTCTCGCAACTTTATAAAACAGCCATAACAAACAAACAACAACAACAACTCAATGACAGAGCAACTTACCATTAGTAAAATTATTTTTAAAATGCGACCTGAAGTTTTAAAGACAAACACTTTATACTTTACCTTTACAAACGTACAAACTTACTAGCTTCCGATAGTTGTATTCCGGTTGGAAGTGCATTGTTTCCAGTGAAATTTCAGGGCAAATAGAAGATTAAACATCTTATATCTCAGGGTGACTTCTAAAAATTCAATATTCTGGATGTCGCAATCCGGTTATGGGCCATCGATCATATTATGTTATGGGTAAATGTGACGTTTAACATCAGGCGAGCGATTTGCTAGTCTCGTCACTCAATAACATTAATAAAAAAAAACCTCTTTATAATTATTATTTTAGTATAGAATACTCGTAGATGTAAATTGCAATGTCAAAAGTCATGTGGGCTTTCAATGCCCAGTAGAATACTAAATTACTAAATGCGTGACCTAGAAGGTCAGGTCAGGTTAAGTATTCGTATTTTGTAATATTTCACAAGCGAAGTATAAAGTCATTAATAATATTTCAATCGGTGGAGAATTCCTAAATGATAGATACGAATTAACATAGGCATTTTTTGAATAATAAGAGTTATATTCAAAAAATTTAAAGTTATGAATAAAGATGTTGATATAATATTAACTAAGCCTAAAATTACGCCAATCACAGCACACTTTCACACTATTATAAATGCGAAAGCTTGTCTGCATGTTTGTTATTCCTTCACACTGAAACGGCTGGACGGAATTTGATAGATAGATAGATAGATAAACTCTTTATTGTTCACACCATAAATTACAAACAGAAGGAATATGACACCTAAAAATGTGCAATGCGCTGTGTGTGTGTGTGCTGATGTGTGTGTGTGTGATGTGCAATAGAGATAGCTTACACTCTAGATTAACATAATTATAGGCTACTTGTTATCGTCGTCATCTTCATTACGGTTTTTCATCACCGCGCGGAAAAAACCGCAAAGCGTTGCTGCCTTTGAAAAAAAGGAAAAGAAAAAACTGTATATTATATATTCTTACAAGGTCGTGGCAAGAGTCTAAACCGAAATGTAATTATAGGACCGTTATGAACCACTGTATTGTATTAACTCTGTACCAAACCATATTATTATGAATATTCACGATAAAGCCTCATACACTATAATAAGACATTTTTATTTGAGTTCTCCCATACTATGCGTATTGCAACATGACATGAATAAGTTTGCATTAACTTTAACATACAACTCGATTTCGCAATTCCTAATTGGGGCTACTGTACGAGTATGAAAGCGAAGTCTTTTTGTGATTTTATCCGAGATGGTATAATGACCGGCGTCAGCGGGTCAAGGCTGAGGCATCCATTAGTGAAGAGTTTGTTTTGTGACGCAGGCTTTTGAGGAAAATGTTGACCGTTAGCCACAGAAGAAGTAACAGTTGCTATAAACTTTTATTTGCTGTTTGTTTCGATTCAGCAGTGAGAAGATAAAAAAGTACAAGCTTTAGTTGCGATTTTTTTGGACTCTATTCTAGAAGTAACAAGAATATTTTGACGAAATGTTTAGATCACTATATATTAAAATCAAAATATTCTGGGTATAAGGTGAGGTGAGGTGGCTATGCGAAGCCTAAAAGGGCTCATAGCACTCATCATTATAAAATGTTTTTTCTTAAATTTGGAATAGCTTTTGTACTCGTAACAGAGATAATTAACAAATTAAGTAATGAAGTAAGATGATTAAAATAAAATATTTTTGATGCTTCACATAGCAGCTTTCTTTCACTAATTTTAAATTTATAAAATGTGAAAAGTATTTAAATTTTATTTTAATGTCGTTTATGATTATTTTACTAAACTTGTACATTTATTAAGTGCCGTTCACATTTAATAAGGGCTATTCAGTAAAATCTTTTCGAATATAATGAGCGTAGTAGAATTAATTGAATTCAGTTGAATTAAATGGCCTGAGTTTATTGGTAAATCTATTGACAACAACGTTTCTTTCTTTGAATGTAAGTTTCTACCGGTAAAACTTTTCATTAGCATTGCTGGGTATAATAAATTGCTTATTGTGATTGCTGACTAAATATCGGTGAAGCAAACACTCAAATTCAATCTATATATATAAAAATGTTAAAATATTGGTTTGTGTACGCTTCAAAAACTCAAAAAGTTCTGCAGCGATCGAGCTGAAATTTTAGCATGATAAATAATACGCATCAAGGATTGTTTTTATGTTTTTTTTTTATCCACAGCGACGCGTGGCAGGGAACAGCTAGTTACTTATAATTACAAGGTAAGTACGAGGTAATTGTGATGGTAAAGTTAACATATAACCCTAGTACCAGAAATGTCAGAATCGGAATACATAATAGAGATGTGAAGGTACTTCCCGGAATAAATCCGACCGTGATGTAAGCTTAATTAACACGTACTTTGAGGAAAAGGTTCCTTGTTTGAGGTGGCGCTGGTAACTTAACTAACTTGGGTGATTTTTGTTCTCGATTTTCCGTTTTATATTTTATATAATAAAAAAATTTTTTTAGAAACCCAAAATGAAAATGCAATATTTTTTTTTTAATTGAAATTAAATAAATATAAATTAACTTTTTAATTTATTTCGGAATAATAGTTTCCTGCCTTTTTTATGATAATTCAAGATAAAAAAAAAATACGACGGGTTGCACTCCGGGAGTGCCGGCCGGCAGAAGTGAAAACTTAAATATTAACGTTGTGCGTTTTGGATATTTTGGAATGGTTAGGGAATAATTTTGCACGAATTGCTTTAATTATTTTAATAGAAAAATGAATCGATATCGTGTCCACTATAATCACTAGGTCACAACACTATAACTGTCAAATTAGAACATTCGCGCAAGCGCCCTGCGCCGCCTAAACGAAACAGCCGGCGCAGGCATACATTTTCGCCGCGCCGTAGAAAGAGAGGGGGATACTAGCTGTCTACTCTCCATCCGTCTTACGAATTTTCGATCAGGTCACGTGACCCTGTCGCGAGTTTAACATTTTTTACCCATTCCAAAAAAGTGTACAACGCCGCTAAAGAAGTTTTCACTTCAAAAATGTTTTAATATCGGAGTCTCACCCTGGCTCGCACGCGACCGTTGTATAAATAAGCTTTTGATAGCCGACTTCAGTGCTTTTGATAAACAACGGATCCCTAAAAACAATGGATATCGGATCAGCGCTAGAGAAAATATCAAACAAACACAAAAACGCTAAACCATTGTAACTTTTCAGTAATCTGATGCATTGAGCCTGCAAACGTTGCAAGCTTAATTAAGCATTATTACCGGAAAATAGAGTTTTAATTAGTTTAATTTTGACCTAGAGGCATCTTTACTTAACTAATATTATAAACGCGAAAGTTTGTAAGAATGTATGGATGTATGTTTGTTTTATAGTATGTGTGTTTCTTATATTATGTACTCAAAAACGGGTGAACGGATTTGCATGAAATTTGAGATGAAGGTTGTTCATGGTCTGGATTAACAAACAGACTACTTTTTATCCCGGAAGACGCGGGTGAAACCGCGGGGCGCAGCTAACATCTTTATAAATTATTATAACCCAAGCAAAAACAGCTTAGGTACATTGGCTTACATGACTTACTATGATCCGTTACATGACATACTCGTAATACAACCAAATCAAGTTACATAAGAAGTTCACCTACTTGTCTATTTGCTCTATGTCACAGCTTTAATCGTTCGAAATTAATTACCACAGTACAAAAAAAGTTATTATAGAAACTAGAGTACAATGCGTTGTCGCTAAACAGTGAGCTTCGAACTGTGTTGTGTAATACTGTGAGAGTAATGGACGAAATAGTGTAATAGACGGCAAAGTAAATGTTATAAAGCTCTCTTGCTTTCGTTGTGTGTGCCCTTAGGTATAAGGCCGCCAGTTGTTGCACTAGTTTCAAGTCTTATTATCCTTTTTGTCTGTAATTTTCGGTGTGAACAATAAAGAGTTTATCTATCAAAATAATAAGTTAATTTTAAAAATACATATATCAAAAAGAAGCTTTTTTGCATTGTCATCGGTTATACTAAAATTTCAGTTCAATCCGACATCGGGAAGTGGTTCAAAATTGAGTTTCAAGATTCCATTCTAACCAACATGTGCAGGTGTGCAATGTGCTTTTTATGCTAATTGATAAATATTGAAAGTGCCAAGCCAGTATGAGCTATAACTTTTGCAGGCAATGGAATCTAGCAATAGCGTCTGGCATTCCGGACAAAAACTTAATTAAGGTTTATATTGGATGTTAAAGCATATCCGGATTGTTATTGGTATGCCGCATTGATGTTTGTGTAATAAGTAATAACATTATGAGATATGAAGTTTATTATCAAACGTAAATTAGTAAAACGGTTGTTGATTAGTGATAACGTATGGTGTAGATATTATTATGTTTTAATTTTCATGTTATATATTTAATCATAATTCCTATCATTAGTGTAGTGTATGGCGGTACCTACTTGTTAATACCAAATGTAGGGTAGGTACCGCAGCCGCCGGCGAGCGGTCATTGTGATGTCATTCCAAATATAGACGAGTTACTAACTGCAGTGTTTTACTGATATTCACCCTCTGCTAGGTATTTCTCAGTGGCGACGAGGATTATATTTTTTTTATTTGAATTCCGCGTATCTAAGTTGCAAGAAATGCCGATCGGAAAAATCAGCGAGTTTGACGTGAAGAATGGTGCGTGGTCGGCGTATGCTGACCGCCTTGAAAGTTACTTCAAGGTCAACGACGTGGCGGACGAGATGAGGTTGCCAACGCTCATCGCCTTGATGGGAGACGAGGCATACGAACTGTTGGCAAACCTGGCCAGCCCGAGGAAACCGGCGGAGTTGGACTATGCGGAGGTGACCCAGTTATTGAGCGGTCACCTGCAGCCGATGCCATCGGCGCTCGCGGAGCGTTACCGGTTCCGGCAGCGGAGGCAGCGACAGGGGGAGAAAGTCAGTGAATACATAGCGGAGCTCAAGAAGTTATCACGGCATTGCAAATTCGGCGCGGTATTGAACGAGAATTTGCGGGATCAATTCGTGTGCGGTATAGCGAGTGACGTCATCCGCCAACGGCTTTTCGCGGAGGCCGATACATTGACGTTTGCGGAGGCGGCGAAGATGGCGAGCTCGTTGGAGGCTGCGGAGCGCGATGCGGCGGCGGTGGAGGCACGGCCGGTGCCGGAGGCGGCGGAGACCGGTGCGGTGCATGCGTTGCGGACGAGCGGACGCGGAGGACGCGCGCGTCGGGCGCGCTGGAACGGCGGCCGGCCACACGGGCCGGCGGAGACGCCGGAGACGGGACATGCGCGGTCAGCGCTGTCCAACTGCAGGGGCTGCGGAGCCACAAGTCACGACTACGGAAACTGTAGGTACCGGGACTATGTGTGCAGCCAGTGCAAGCGAACGGGGCACCTGCGGCGGGTGTGCCAGGCGGGAACGGCCGGCACGGGACCCGGAGCGCGGAGAGGTGCGGGAGTCAACTTCGGGAGCCTGGAGGTGGAAGAGGAGCACGACTTGTCGTGGGACGACTGCGTGGATCTCCATCAATTGAATCTGGGAGATTACAAGCCGGTGAGTTTACCAATAACGATAAACAACCGGAAGATAACAATGGAAATTGACACGGGGTCGGCAATATCTTGCATCAGTGAAGCGACTTATCTTAAATATTTTAAAGAAAACCAAATTATACCCAATGACCTTTGTATTAAATTTTATGACGGGTCGAAGATCCGACCGCTAGGTATAATTAAACCTGTTGTGAAATATCTGGATACTGTCAAATGTCTAGAATTGTTTATTATCAGAGGAGGAACGACGTCACTGTTGGGCCGACAATGGCTCGGCGAGTTAGGTATTAGAGTTCCCATAGTGAATTGTAACAATATCGATCACGATAAGAATGGGGAACTGAGTAATGAGATAACGGTTTTGTTACACAGATATAAACAGCTGTTCGACGGAAGTCTGGGAAGGTTCACGGGGGGGAGAGCGACGCTCCGGGTGCGGGAGGACGCGGTGCCGGTGTACCACCGCGCGCGGCCCATGGCGTTCGCCACCCGGGCGCGCGTGGACGCCGAGCTGGACGCCATGCTCGCCGCCGGGGTCATAGACCCGGTCGACAGCTCCGACTGGGCCTCGCCTCTCGTGCCCGTCAATAAGCCCGATGGCTCGCTCAGGGTTTGTGTAGACTATAAGGCTACTCTAAATCCCGTTTTGCTGATCGACCGTTACCCGTTACCGAAAATCGAGGAGGTTCTCTTCGCGTTAAACGGCTCGCAGTTTTACAGTAAAATCGATTTATCTCAATCTTATAACCAGATAGAATTGGACGAGTCGAAGAAATACACGGTAATAAACACTCACCGCGGACTATTTTGCTACAATCGGCTGGTATTCGGATTATCGTCCAGCCCGGGAATTTTTCAACGAATTATGACGAATTTACTGAAGGGTATACCGAATATAGGTATTTTCATCGATGACGTCATAATCGGCGGAAAATCGAGACGGGAGCACTTGGATGCACTCGAGGCGGTATTCGAGCGATTACAATCGAGCGGCTTACGTTTAAAAGAGAGTAAATGTGTCTTTTTAGCGCGGGAGGTTACATACCTAGGGTACGTCCTGTCCAAGGACGGCATTAAGGTCGATCCGGCAAAGGTCGAAGCGATTGAGAAAATTCCGAAACCGGAAAATGTTCCGGAGCTTAGGTCGTTCCTAGGTTTGACTAATTTTTTTTCAAAGTTTGTAAATAACTATAGTCTCAGGTTGGTACCGCTTTTCAATTTGCTAAAAAAAGGCGTAGACTGGGTTTGGTCGGACGAATGCGAGAGCGCATTCCAGGACATGAAAAAAATTTTAGCGAGTAAACAGGTACTAGTGCATTATAACCCAAATAAATTGTTAATTTTAACCTGCGACGCGAGTCCTTCGGGAGTCGGCGGGGTATTGAGTCACCCGGACGCGCAGGGGGCGGAGCGGCCCATCGCGTACGTCTCGCGGACGCTTACTAGTGCCGAGAAAAACTACTCGCAAATACATAGGGAAGCATTAGCTATAGTTTTTTGTATGCGAAAATTTCATCAATATTTGTACGGTAGACGTTTTACATTACGTACCGACCACAAACCATTGGTATCGATATTTGGCCCACACAATAATATCCCGGTAATGACGGCGAGTAGAATGGCGAGATGGGCGGTTATCTTGTCTGCTTACTCTTATGATATAGAATATGTTCGTACCGATAAGAATAGCGCCGACGGATTGTCTCGCTTGCCCGTGCCTAGTAAGGAACCGGTTTTACCGAAGGCGCCGGAACAAACGTTCTTACATTTCGCTCAGGATGCTTTGTTATTAGATTTTAACGAGATTAAAAAAGGTACCGCGCGTGATCCAATCTTAGGTAGGATTTTAAGTTTTGTTCGAGACGGCTGGCCAGAGGGGTGCGAAATGAACGGATGGCAACCTTATTTTAATCGACGCAACGAACTATACGAGGAGTTAGGCTGTCTCATGTGGGGCCACAGGGTTGTCGTTCCAGGGAATTGTAGGGAAAGGGTTTTAAAGGTAGTACATGAACCACACATGGGAATAGTTAAGTCCAAGGCCTTGGCTAGGAGCTATATCTGGTGGCCAGGGCTCGATGAAGCCATTGAAGCCCTATGTAAGGCTTGCGAAACGTGCGCGTCGCAGGCGGACGCGCCGCCGCGGCAGACCCCGCGCCCCTGGCCCTGGCCGGGCCGGCCCTGGTCCCGACTTCATTTAGATTTTATGGGCCCCATGTTTGGGAAAACATATTTAGTAGTAGTCGATGCTATGTCAAAGTGGTTAGAGGTGTTCCCAGTCCCTAGCACGGCGGCAAACTGGACAATAGATAGACTATTAGAACTATTTGGTCGTTGGGGGCTACCAAAGCAGATCGTAAGTGATAATGGACCCCCTTTCACGAGCGAAGCATTTGCGGTTTTTAATAAAAGTAGGGGTATTGAACACATCTTTACCGCCCCATTCCATCCAGCCTCAAACGGGGCCGCAGAAAATGCGGTAAAAACGTTAAAAAGGGTAATTAAAAAAGCCGTACATGAGAAGGAAGACGTAAACAGGGCACTAAATACGTTTCTTTTGTATTATAGGAATACTCAACATACGACCACCGGGGAGTGCCCAGCAGTACTTATGTTAGGTAGGAGGCTGCGCACACGCTTAGACGTGTTGAGGCCGGACCGGGAGGGGCGGGTAACTCGCGCGCAGCAGCGGCAGGTGGAAGATGCGGCCGGGGCGGAAAGGGTCATCGACCCCGGGGACGACGTCTGGTATCGGCATTATTTAAAAGGGGAAAAGTGGTTACCAGGCACGGTAGAAGGTAGGTTAGGTCCTTCAAACTTCAAGGTTATAGGCCAGGGGGGAAATCAGGTACATCGTCATGTCGATCAGCTAAAACGGAGAAGCAGGAGCTCGCTGGTCTGCCCGAACGTTGACCGTCCTGTGCCAGGCGGAGAAGGATTAGTGGCTAGTCCAATACTCGAGGCTCCGGCGGTGTCCACGGCTAATAGCCCGTCAGAGCGAGCGGCATCAGCTACTCCGATTAAACCGATAGTTTCACCGGATAACTCTCCCCCTCCGGAACGTTCCCCAGACATCTCGTCAGCACCAAATACCCCCACGGGTAGGCCACAAAGGCTATGTAGATTAAGGAACCCTAGGTATAAGTTTTGATGTTTAGTGTTTAAGTACCTATAAGTTATGCTAGCTACTTAATATATTTAAGGTACTCTTATAAACCATTGTATATTGAGTTGTCGGTTCCATAATTATTGTGGAGGAACTGTAGTGTATGGCGGTACCTACTTGTTAATACCAAATGTAGGGTAGGTACCGCAGCCGCCGGCGAGCGGTCATTGTGATGTCATTCCAAATATAGACGAGTTACTAACTGCAGTGTTTTACTGATATTCACCCTCTGCTAGGTATTTCTCAATTAGTTCCATTCATGTTAGTTTCGATACTAATTGAAATAAATTCAAATTATTCTAAATCGTAACTCTTATTTGCTATCAGTTCAATCTTCGTTGCCAACGTTTTATAAGTCTTATATGTATAACTGAAGTGTTGCCAGAAGTAATTCTATAGACATATTACTCCTCTATAGCGGTAGTTTGTCGAAGGAACAGGTTGCCTTGTTCCACGGTTAATGTATTGTTTTGACGCCTGACAGATGTCAACCGAGCTTCACTAACAAAAGGTTAAGCGTATAGGGAGAAAATAGGCCCGTTGTTAATGGTAATGTAGGTTACCGCTTAACCAAATTCTTTAGATAGATAAACTGTTTGTTGTTCGCTCCGGAGATTAGAAACTAAAGGACAATAGTGCTTATTAAATATCTACAACTAAAAAATAATTGAAAAAGCTTTCTAGTTTTTTGCGGTTGTACGTTGCTCGTTGACTATTTCTTTCTTTCTTGCTTTCTTTCTTTATTGCTTTCATTTCGCACACAATATACTTAGGGTTATAAGAAAAGGGAGGAGAGGAGGGCTCATAGTAATCGCGAAAACAATATCAGCTTTTCCATACATATTGTCGAGAGTTATTGACATTTCTCTAAGCTTTATGGCTTTTTTATTTCAAATAATGATAAAAGTCTTAAAAAAACAATTTGTCCAGGAGCGCGATTTTGACAAGAACTATACATATTTTACTATTTTCTACATAGTAATTTTTAGTTCATTGTTACTAGTACAATAATACTACTTATGGACTCGGTACTAATACAGTAGAGTAATCAATAAAAAGATTCTAACTACAAATCTTAAATTCATCGAAACCTGCCAAAGCATTACTCAATTTAACCACCACCGCTTATGCCGATCTTTAAAAACTTCCATAACTGTTTGTTAACTAACCGCCGTCATTTGCCATTTGCCTAATTCTAAAAGCACTTCACTCTGCAATCGGGAAGCGTATCTAGAGTAATGTCTAAACTCAGTTTATTTTTAGTCTAGTTCCTTTGTTCAAACTAGGTAATTGGGCTGCAACCTGCAACATAACATGTTATAAAAAGCCGTCTGAAGATGTTATGATTGTATAATTTCTACATAATGAGTCTGATTCACACACTGGAAGGTGCATAATATCACAGATCAAACGGAAACAGATGGTCAAGTCTGGAAACGTCAAAAGTAGCCAGGCGTTGATAAATGGTAAGAGAGGGAGTGTAATGTCCTTTCACTCCCTCGAGGTACGCAGAAGTACTTTTTTGAACAAAAATATTTTATAGTTTTCAAAATTTTGCTTTGTTTGCATATTCTCCGTGTAGGTCAATTACCTTCTGTCCGAAACAGCGAGCAATTTACCTCCTCACCGTGCATCCATTATAATCCAATATTTAGTATATTATAAAAACAGCTTATACATCACATTCAACTGTATTTTTTCATAATCTTTTGTTTTAAGGGCGAGAAGTGTTTTATTATCAAGCTATATTTCTGGTTTGCATGTAAAGTGGTCCGCTCAAAGAAATATTTATTTGACACGTTGACAGTAACATGATATCTGCCTCTCTCTAGTCTATAATAGCACTTTAAAATAGACAAATAGATGATGGAATTGCATAACGATGATGATTCGAGGTTGATTAAATGAGATTATCTTTTGGGATTGTCTTATTCCTCCTCTTCAAAATGAATTATGTATGTATGTATTATGTAGTATATTTTCCCTTTTTTCAGAGGTAAAATTTATTTTTCTTCTTGCTTTCTTGTCGTTGAATAATAATTGAAGCAATTTGTTAAAAAATATTTGGATTAAGTAAAGTTACTATTTAGATTAATTTAAGTAAAGTTCAAAGGAATTTGGAAAGTTGGAGGAAACTGGTCTTCCCAGGGTCCTTGTACCGTGACATTTAGTTTGTAAGACCATGTGTGTACTGTACATTGGTAATAAATAAATAAATACCTACAGTTTATTATTTCACCACAAATTGTATCCATAAAAACATAGCTAGACTATATGACCTAAAACTAGTGTAATATCTGGCGGCCATATCGCTAAAAGCAATCTCTTCAAAGCGAGTTTTAGGTTTATAAGCAGCACTTTAGTAACATCTAAGTTTTCAGTTTTCTTTCACAGTTTTACCTAATTTGAGACAAGACGATACAAATGATTAAATTGACAAAACATAATTTCCTAACATTAATAGGTATAATGGCAATAACCGGAAAAAATACGTAGATTAGATACTTAATGGTACGAAAAATGAAATTAAAAGCCAGCTTCCGGTGAAAAGAACGTGAAGTAACCATTGTATAGAGTGGTAGGGCACTTTCTAGTGTTTGACGGTAGCTATACCTTCACATCAAAATCTACCATATCATTCCGGAAGCCTTAGGTATACATCTAGCACTATTACAAGGCCAGCCATGTTGCCATCTTCGAACGCACCATCACTGAACAACAGTTGAGCAATGAGCAGTAGACAAACGCATAGCTACCCAAACGCTAAAATCTTTGAAATCCTTGTATCCGTAAAACAGCCTAAAAAAACCAAAACAAAATGTTGGAGAAGCAAAGGAAATACAAAAAAAAACAAAAACGGAAAGGAAGGATCAAACAAAAATACTATCGTTTATTCGAAATCAACGTTTATCTGAGTCTTCGTATATAAAAAAGGATATAACAATAATGAAATCGAACTGACTACTAATTGACATGACCTACAAGCAGTCAGAAGCTCCGACGCAACACGTGCGAATCTCGAGTTGTTTACAATCGGCCCGTCCCGCCAGTGAGAGTGGCTCGGCCTGTCTGTGCTTTCGCCGGTCACTGTAGTACGTAATTGTGACGTCTACAGGGTTATAAGGAGAGGGTATGCTAAGCTTATGGTAAGAGGCTCATAGTACTCATGGTACTCATTACTGTGAACAAGAACATTATTTTAACAAAACAAAAAACAAAAACCGACTTCAAAAGACCGACTATTGAGTTATTCATCTATTTGTCACGCACGTACTTAATGCAAATTTAATTAAGACTTATATGGTTTTCTCATGGATACCATTATCAGAACTGGACTAAATTGAAATGGGACCAAATGGGAAGCGTCAGCTTTCTAATAAAAAAAGAATCATCAAAATCAAAAACCACCCAGTCAAAAGTTATGAGGTAACAAACATAAAAAAAAAAAATAAAAAAAAAAAACATACAGACGAATTGATAACCTCATCCTTTTTTGAAGTCGGTTACAAACTTTTATTATGGAACCAACTTTGAAATTGCGAAAATAGCAGCTGTTATTATAGGAGCTAAAACACTTTGTCGAGTGAATGACACTTTGTCATTGAATGTTTTCTATGGAACAGTTGCTTTTTTTGCCATAGTAAAAAAGTTCATAATGATGAGTACTATGAGCCCTTTTCGGCGTAGCATGCCTTTTCCTTATAGCTCTGTACAACCTGAGTTAAATGAAAGAATTTGTGAGAGGGCATTTTTAATGCAATTAAGGAGATAAATGGTCGACGGCTATCTCTGTCGCGAATTTGAATAGGTGTTAAAAAGAATTAAGTTAATTTTAATAATATATTTTTAAAACAAATTTTTATAGCATCATCATCGGAGTAACACACGTGTACCAAATTTCAGCTCAATCGGACATCGGGAAGGGGTTCAAAATTGAGTTGCAAGATTTCACCCGAAGAAACATAACTAGATACATACTACATACATTGCAAGTTAAATAAAAGCTTTAAAAATACATTCATAATTTCATCAACAGCCGACCAGCATAAATATGCGGGAGTAGATTAGCAGTCCAAAAAGTTCATTGAAAAGACAGATAGTCAAAAATACAACCACCTAAAACTACTCAAAAATGAGGCAAGTTTGGGTTCACCGGATGTGCGAATGCACGCCTATCAATCAGAATATTTCGATATATCGACTACTTATATAACCAAAACCGGAAACCTTTCGATTAATCGATGATGAAATAATCGAGCAAGTTCAATACCGATTCTTCGTTAGCTCAGTTAAGGTAAGTATCACGTTTGAGAGGTAATTTCCGTCGTTTACATTTCAAGCGGAGCCAAAATTAAGGTTCAGGTTGACATTTCAAAGGGCAGAACTGAAATACGTAGAGCGCGGTAATATAGAACAGAGTTATAAGGCAATCTGTGGTTGACACGCTCCCAATTTTAACGTTTATAAAGAGGTTGAAGAATTATTATGACTAGGGGTGCCTTGTGGCGGTGTCTGGGAGTTATTGAGTCGTTTTGTCGGCGTAAAGCTACGAGTTTTGCGTTTCAATTATGTATGGGAAGCAAGACACGCAAGCGGAGCGTTTGATGCGGCGAACACTGCCCAGGCTTTTGGTTAATATGTAGTAAACAAGCTACAGATTACAGGCTGTTTGTGGTTACCAAGTGGTTACAATGCTTTCTTGTTCATCTACGTGACCACAACCGAAGCTTTCAAAGGCATAGGTAAACCAAAACTATTCGACTCGCAAAGATAAACTTTTGGTTCACGGCAAACTGAGACCTGGCAGACCCTATATCTTTACAACCCTTCGATCAAATTAAATTACCGGAGCAGATCACCACTGCGCCCACTATCGGGAGTTTTAAATCACGCCTCAAACGCTGGCTTGTCTAGCAGACTTTCTATAGCTATGATGAATTTATTGAATGCATATTTTGACTGATTTATTATGAATAATATTATTTTTACACAATGACTACTTATACTTCATATATTTTTTGACAATTTTTCCTTTGACATTATGACATTTTATTGTAATTTCATTGCGACATTTTTAGACCATAGTTAGTGAAACAGGTCAATAAGTTGACATGCTTGTTAGTATATTATTTTGTACATTTATTGTATAATTTTATGTTTTATATTTTATAATGACCTGTAATGAATATTGCCAATAAAATGATTATGATTAATTTGCTCGTATTCGAATTGAGAAGTTGTATTGAAATGAACTATTATCTTGTAAATTTTCATCAAGATCGAACCTTTAAGTTATCGACGGACAAACCTAACAAAATACAAGTGCCAATTTATAGAGAGCTCGCTTCGCTTGGTCAAATATTTTTTACAGAGATTGTTATATCAAAAGTCTCTCCTGTACAAAACATTTCACGAAATGTAAGTTTGATTTCACAAAAATCTAATTAAAGATTATTAGAGATTCACCGAATTTTTGTGTCACCTTTCGGTGAGTCGTAGGTATGGCATGAAATAAGTATCGTCTAAGTGTCAGACATAATTAATTTAACTGATAACGAAGTTCTGATT
Source organism: Alcis repandata (assembly GCA_949125135.1). NCBI lineage: Eukaryota > Metazoa > Arthropoda > Insecta > Lepidoptera > Geometridae > Alcis > Alcis repandata. The sequence goes on along the minus strand of OX421239.1, from coordinate 9,351,571 downwards.
TCCGAGTCGGTGCGTACGAAAAAAAGTAATAAATTTGATATACATTTAATTTGAAAACTTTTGACGTAAATTAATGAGAATAAGCGACAAATAGACAGACTTGCTCCTTTTTATGCTGGAAAATTAAATGACTTCTGTAGGATTTCAGGTAGAAAATACCTTGTAAACTCAATGTATAGTACATGTTACCAGGTACTTACATTAAATTACTAACAAATTGCCCTTTAACCCGCGTGTACTCGAAGTTTTATCAATTCGTAGCTCTCAGATCCTTTCAGAATGATACAGCAATGATTTATTTATACAGGGTTATTCATAAAGGGTATGCTAAGCCGAAAAGGGCACATAGTACTCATCATTATGAACAAACTTTACGATAGGACCAACCCGAAATTCGCGAAAAAAAATCAGCTGTTCCATACATTTTGTCGAGTGTCATTGACATTTTTCTATGGAACAGCTGATTTTTTTTCGCGAATTTCAGGTTGGTTCCATAGTAAAAGTTGTTCATAATGATGAGTACCATAAGCCGTTTTCGGTTTACCATACCCTTTATGAAAAACCCTGCAGATTAATCGAAACATACGGTAATTAATCAAACAAACATTACTCACGATTCAAATGCTAATTTATAGCCTAGACCTAGGTCTATCGCTATTAAGGTAGGTTCTCATTACCTACTCAAGCATTTAGCTTGCAAATTGTAGATGTTTTAGATAAAAACTGGATGGCCTCGATCCATTGGAGCTAAGAACTTATTGCCTTTAAAGGAAGGATGGTTTAAATGAGTCTAGGCTAGGTAGTCTGAGAATAGGTTGTAAGGAAAGGGTATGCTAAACCGAAAAGGGTTCATAGTGCTCATCATTTTGTACAATTTTTACCATTTATTTTTATTTATTATATTCAATCAGCACCGTTTAAACGAATTACACCAATGATAAATTTAAAACTACTTAAATCATCTACTCAAATAACATTACGACAATTAAAATTCTATTACAAAACAAAACACAAATAATTTAGCACAAAAATCAAAATCAAATAGAATAGAATGTTAAATAATAATGTTAAATAATAATAAACCAGAATACAAAATCTATATGGTTCATAATTAATTCATTTCAAAAAATATAATCATAATAAATCATAATACAAAAATTATACAGCTCATAATTGATTCATTTATATATTCTTGACAGTTTCTTTGAGGCAAGCGAAAGCGACTCACAGTAACCTAAAGTTTCTGTCATAATATCTCTCCACTCACCTGCCAACACATCACAGTCAGGTCTGTTGTTGAGGAGAGCCATGGGTTCGGTTAGGCGAAAATCGCATGGGGTGCTAGGTCGTGGTGCACCCTGGGCAACAGCGTGCGGTAATACTGCAGCTTTTATGCAGTATTACCGCACGCTGGCAAATAACCCGACACGATGGGCCCGTCCGCGTGTCCCTCTGACTAGCAGAGGGCACAGCGTGATGGCTTGGACGGTGGCATTGCTGCCACCAGGGGGATTTACCTTGTGCTCCTCGCCGCATGTGGGTTGCGGTCGGGAGTGCAAGGAAAGGAGGAGGGTGGACGCTGGAAGCGTGTGCCGCATGGGGCCCCCCAGCGGCATACGCTTTCGGCCTACATAGGCCGGGATCTCTCGTTGCCGAGCGTGGTGAAAGCCGTGCTCGGCGGCGAGAGATCGTGCCAGGCCGGGGTCTCCTTCTGCGAAGAGGTGATGACGCAGAAGGAGGCCGCGGAGCGGGTCAGAGAGGACGACGCCCGATCTGACCCGCTCCGGCGCAGACGAGGGAGCGAGGAGGCGGTTCGCCCGTATCCTCGCTCCTCTGCAGTGGGGTTGCCGGGAGAGTCGGGGGACTCTCCCGGCCTGCACGACCCCACACTGACTGTCTGGCGGGTGATCCTGGGAAACAGGGTCACCCCTCCATATACGCGGGGGGCCCTAATCGGGCCCATCGCCGGGGCGAGGTGGCGATTGCTAACGCGACCCCACCTTGCCCCATCTCAGGCGGAACCCCCCAGTGGTTTTAGTGGGTATGCCGCCGCAGGGCGGAGACTCCCACATAACCACCCTGCCTCCCCCGGGGCGGGCGTGGTATCCATAAAGGATTTCCACTGGGTAAACAAAAAAAAAAAGGCGAAAATCGCATATCGCGGAAAAAAAAGCTGTTGCATACGATTTGTGTGTCATTGACATTTTCTAAGGAAAAAAATTGTCTGTAAAATTGTTCCTTATGGCTCTTTTCAGCTTAGCATACCCTTTCCTTGTAACTCTGTGCTCAAAGCACTTAGCAGTATTTGGATAATTTTGTATATTTGAATTTGGATAATACGTCACGAAACTGTTATGTATTGGTAAAAAGTGTGGAATTCATTGCGTCATTCACAGCCATTCTACAAATACAAATAACACACCGTAAAGTTGACCAAACACCTCGAGGTGTGAGTTTGTAGAAAAGTCGGTAAACAGCGTGTAGAAGTTATGGACTGACCGACGACGTGTCGTTGGATGAGGGCGCTATAATCGCATTTCCCGAACAAAAATTACAGCTAGAAATAAAAAAAAAATCTTATCAAAACTTTTATACTGTTTTTATTTTTTCGAGTCGGGATCTACAATTGCATTTTCTGAATATAATATACGACTAAGTCAAAACAAAAAAAAATTATTCAAAACTTTTTGTTCGTTTTTTTTAATGTACATATTTGTTTTACTTTTCTCTATTAAAGAAAATATTAGGTAGTTATATATTAATATTAGAGAAATATTAGTTCTATCATTTGACCAGCTCTACAAATAGGTAGGTCGTTCTCGAAAACCGGTTAGAGCAAATGAGCCATGAGCCATTCAACTTGGTCAATATTTGATGGAATAAAGTTCACTGACTCCAATCACGCATCACGTTTTATTGTAGACAGCTGACTGGTTACCATAACAAAAACAATTTCTATCTTGGGAAGTTGGGAAAGATATAATTGGATTTAATTAATAGATTTTGATAACAAATCTGAAACTGGGATGTTAATTTCGTTTTTGCTGACCAAAGAGAAATGTTAAGGATGATTTGACCGACGACCTAAAGCAAGTAACGAACCTGACCAACCCTGAAATAACAAAACATATCAGGTGTTTACCCTAATATCGCAAAAAAGTTGTTCCATAAGAAAATGTCGTTTTAAATGTATGATTTACCGCTATAATTATTTCAGGGCTGTCCCCGTGGAAAAAGTTGCATAGAACAATCTAAGCTTTTATCCCTGTATCATGCAATAGGAGGTAAGTGACGTGCGTAAGCATAATGCAATAGAACAATGCTCTGCCTGCTGGGGTAATAGGTGCAATCCCAAACTGACTCACGAAAGAACTTAATTTGGCCAAATTTATCGACACCTACTACCACCTACATCTACAATTTCTACCCACCATCTCTATGTACGAGTATCTTAAATATTGTTACGAGTAATTGACATTGTAATTAATTTTTATTATTTGTTTAATTACGGATATTATGTTAATTGTTATTAAGTTTTAAGGTTATGGAATTGGTTTTGTAACAGTTTTGGTACTTAATAAATTGATAAAAATTAAATATATTTTACCTTTAGGCTACAAACAAGTCATACTAAAAATCCCCACTAAACGAAATCCTGAATCCGCGCCTTTCTATGTAGGTACCTAGGTAGGTACTTAGTAATTTGTTAGCTACTTATTGCTCAACAATAAATAGACTATTAAGCTAAGTATGTAGGCACCTTAATTTCCATATGTCACAATAATCATATGCCCGAACACGTCTTCGCGGAAGTTACAAAAGTTTCACCCAATGAGTTATAAATATTCAGCAAAACGGGTATTCTTTCCGTGTCATCGGATTACGTAACGTGAAAATGTAACTTTTTGTCTTATTGTTATTGGCCTCTGTCATCATATGTGCAGTACATATTATGTATAATATACTACATCACATCAGGTAATATGCGAAAGTAACTATCTCTGGCCCTGTTTGACTTTTAACTTTACACGAATGAACAGTCGCGTTGGTTTTTGTTTGTAATAAAATTTAATGAAAAATATGCTTGGATGGACGAGGAAGATGGCATAATAAGAGAGGGGGCCTTTACCCAGCTGGGTGAGAAGGCTGGATGATAAAGGAAAGACGTAGCTTGAATTAGTTTTCACAAAAAAAGAAACAAGAAAAATGCCAGTAATACTATTCTATATATTTTAAATACGTATAAAATTAGATGATCAACATTTCACTTGACTGCCAACAAAGGAGGGTAATATTTTCGAGAGTATGTTTGGCTTCTCCTAAGTTACTACCGAATAAGCCTGCTTGAACGATTTTCGATTGCAAGGTGTCATTAGTTTCGTTTTTGAATCCGAAGTGTTGTAGACTACATTTTAGTGTTGGGTTTTTTAAAGGTAGTAAATACTTATTTTATCACACCCATTTCATAAAAGCTCTAATATAACCACTTTACTCCGCTAAAAAGGAGATTACATCCAAAATGTCAAGGTTTACGCAACTGGCATTGTTGGACCGCAATAGTGTGTGTTACGTAATGATATATTTAGCGAAATCTCTCTTATTTTCTATATGGATGTGTTGCAACACAGCATCTTTCTGGGTGCATTATGCAACTAGGGTCAGCTGCTGTCCTGGTGTTGCGCAACCTCGCCCACGCCGCGCCTCGCTCTCAGAGAAAACATCACTTTCTACATCTGATTTGCTGACTAGTGTTAATCGGATCGCAGGAATATGCTAAATAACATTTTGTTTTCTGATACTTTTGGAATTTTTTGATAGCTACTTTTCTATACTGTCGTAACCCTGATGAGTGTGTACTGTGTAAGCGCTCGTAAGTGGGGTCAATAAAGAGAGTTGTTAATGGTTTATCCTTTTTTATGCAAAAATAAGAATTTTATAATACAACTAACATTATCATACATTAAAATTACTATTTACATAAATACATTTAGGCACCGTAATTTTTTCTCTACTTAAAACTAGGTATCTCGCCGGCGAAGCAGGTATCACAATTGCGCGCTAGTGTGGCGCCGTTTAGTAAGGGCCCGCGGAGTGGCCGGGGGGTCCGTACGATGAGCTGACGGAACCAGAACCGCCATGACCGCCGCCGATGGAGCCTCCAGAGATGGAACCACCAGAGATGCCGCCGCCGTGACCACCGCCGAGACCACCGCCGAGACCACCGCCGAGACCACCGCCGAGACCACCGCCGAGACCGCCGCCAAGACCGCCCAGGGAGCCACCGCCGATGCTACCGCCGCCAATGCTGCCACCTCCGATACCGCCCTCCTTCTGGGTCTTGTACTTGATGAAGTAAACCTCGGGCTTTGAGGGCTGGGTGGGAGCGGCAGTGGGGATGGTGATGTCGGGTTGTTCGTCGGGTTTCTTGACCAGGACGTAGACGAGGGTCTTCTCTTCGTTTTGGGCCTGAGCGGGGATGATGGGAGCGACGGGTGCGGGAGGAGCCGGGGCCTTGATGAAGATGATCTTGTAGTGCTTCTGGGGCACGCCACCACCTCCGATGATCTGGGGACGCTGTTCTTCAGGTTCTGGGGGAGGAACGTGGACGTAGATGTGCTTCTGCACGATGGGAGCGCCTCCGAAGCCGCCGCCGAAACCACCGGCACCGCCTCCGAATCCACCACCGGCACCGCCTCCGAAACCGGAGCCGCCGCCGAACCCGGAGCCACCGCCGGACGAGAATCCGCCGGAGGAGAATCCGCCGGAGGAGAAGCCTCCGGAAGAGAAGCCGCCACCGCCGCCGCCTCCGATGCCGAAGCTGCTGGAGCTCAGCCCTCCGGAGGAGAACCCTCCGTGGCCACCACCACCGCCGCCATGGCCTCCGCCGAGACCGCCGCCGAGGCCGCCTCCGAGACCACCATGGCCTCCGCCGCCGCCTCCGGGAGCGCTATAGCTGTATCCCGCCTCGGGTCTCGCCGAGCCGAGTGCCGCAACGGCAGCCAATACCTACGCAAGAAACAAAACTTTATAGCACTCAATATCCGATGGCTGGACTTCGTTCATCGATATGTCGGGAGCACACTGATGAAGGAAGCCGAGCCGCACTGAACAATCCGAGCAGGAAGCACCCGAGCGCACGGGCGCGGGTCACGCACAGGTCACATGTCACTTTCACTGCACTCGGTACCTACCAAGAATGCTTTCATGTTGTCTCACGGAGGTGTGGTGGTTGTGTGATGCTCTGTGTCGGCGACCGTTGCTTTATATACCGGTGGATCGCCGGCGCCTCTCTCCCGGCTCTTCCTAAGATTCGGCCTTCGGCCCATACGAGAATTATGATTTTAATGACACTCGTCCAATTCTTCTACGGTGAAAACAATGTGGATCTTGAATAGCCATAGGACACTTTCACGCACTGTAGGGCAGATAACTGACTTGTCGCCGAGACATTGTTCTGTGACATTTACGTTTTTTATTGTTCGATTTATCAGGGTGGTGCTAATCGTCAATATTACACGCAACACGCACCGTTAGCATTCCGATGAGTTATTTTGTTTTTTTCGGCCAATAAGTTAATCAATTAAGCAAGAAGTTAAGCAGTTGAGTTTGTTGATTATGTGGTTTTTGGAAAATAAGTTAGATTAATTAATCTAAACTATATTTCGAGTTACTTCCGTAAGAAATAAGAGTAAGTTTTTGTTGCAACTCCACGATTACGAGGTACGCTCATTGCACTATCAGCCAACATTAGAGCATATTGCAAATATCGTTTTCTGATGAGATGAAGCGCGATGCTTCATCATTAAGCGCACTTACTCTAAGTATAACAAAATGGACATAATAGCGGAAATAAGTGCTAAAAGTAATAAAGTCGTAATAGGCTAAATTTCGTTTCCGTTCTGTCAAAAGTTTTGTTGAGGCATTAATGTCCTCTATAATAATTATTAGGTAGTAAAAGTCTGTCGTATCAAATAAATATTTCAGAAAGTAATACTGAAAAGATTTTTTCTTAGATTTCACAAGCAGTATTTTCAGTTTTGGCGTTTAGACTGCTGCAGTTATATTCAGGATTAATATAGGTAAATCTCGTTTGCTAACTGTATGCCTTAATCAAGTATGTTTTTTTAAAGTTCTCGTTAAATGCATCGTAAACTTTATATAAGTTATCTAGGACGACAACGCTTTAATATCAGAAACTTAAAATTAAATATTTTTTTCTATAGAGTTCTACCTCAAGTCATTCTAAATTCAAGATGAAAAACATTTTAATTAAAAAAAATAAAAACAAGATTAAGAATAACATATTCAAGCTCTTTCCGAATAATAATAAAACAATCTCGAAAATAGAATCAACAAATTCACGAAAGCACAAACAACTTAGTAATTTACATACCGTATACCAAATTATACAGAAATAACATTAGAAAATGGCCTTTTTACAGCTATAACTATAAACTAATTAGCATAAAATTAACGTTATAATCTTTTGTAATCAAAACTTCGATATCTTTTGTAACCAAAAGTTCCGATCTTTTGTAACCGAGGTTTGAAACCTATACGATGCGGTGTCATTTTCATTTCACTATGACATAAGGCACCTAGGGTTTTAGTTACAATTATTTACATAGGAAACTCAGATTTCTGATGTAATGGGTTGACTAGACGTGTGTGGATTACGGATTAAGGATGTAAGAGATGTGGGTCAGTTAAGTGCTTGACCAGTAGAATTGGTAAACTTTGGCGAGACCGGTAGAGTTATACAATGAAGTCTTGTAGTAGATAGATAGATGGAGAAAATCTGTGTTGTTCACACCAAAAATAAACAACCAGACGATTAAAAATATTTTTTATGCGAACTATTTTTTTAGACAAGCTTTTTTAAACATGTACATTTATCAAATTTCAGTAGAATCGGATATCGGGAAGTGGTTCAAAATTCAGTCCTAAGATGAACACTGAGAGAGAGGTTCTGAGTTGAACTTAACAAACAAGCTACGGGTAACATACATCAAAAGTTCAATAAAAGCTTGTAACAAAAGGATAATAATGTGTATTTATTAAAAGCTAGTGCTATAACTGGCTAGCTGGTAGTATAATTTAATTAAAACTTTTGATCTGAGACAGATGTTGCCAAACAAAATCTATGAGCCACTGCCAGTGGTCAAGTAGAAAACGGGTTCACTTTTTTCTTTTCTCAAATGCCTAAATAACTGGATGACATCAAAACTGGACTAAGTTTAGTAAGCACCTAAAGAATGCATGGATTTGTTAAAAAGTTTTGCCTACTAACCACCAAACTAAAGATAAAAAATCCCGAGGCCGATTACTTTAGATAAAAGAAATCGGAGTGTGTAAATAAGTGGTTCAAAGGTTCAAAATCAAAATATACTGTCACAAAGCTCCGAACGTTTCGTTACCTCCGAAACCAAGACTTCCGATTACTCTGAAATCAGCCTGCAAATTTATATGGATAATATTTTTTTGCCATATTTCACGTGTAGGCCTAATAATTCTTTCATTCATAAAATTATTAATCAAATAGAAATAGATAATTATTCTCCTTCTTCCAATCCATAACATATACACGATATTTTTTTTAACGAATTACGTGTGCATGTGTCAAAATTTTCCCTGTCCATCTTCTCTCACTCTACGGCTAAGATTAATTCAACTAATTCACCATAGATACCTCACGGTGGTGAGTTTTGACGCCGTCAAATGACGAAAATCGAATACGAAAATCGGGTTATATTTCCGGACTGCGGCTCCCAATTCTATTACCATTCAGCCACAACAGCCGGTAATATTATCGAACAAAAAAGAGGAAATGAATGACATAACGTGAAACGTCTAATGCCTCGAGATTACGAATTAAGGATATGAAAGGACTTTCTAGGTCAGTGGAATAGAAGTCGTTTGCGTTAAACAAAACGTGATTCTGTTATACACGTCTAATAATAGCTTGATGTAAGGAACTCGTTTTGACGTAACAGGGCAAAATGTATACAGGAGGGTACTCTTCGCTGTTCGAGATTATCTCTCTCACTTTTACTCTCATGTCATTTCTAATGAGAGCGACAGTGACGGAGATAGTTTCTCTCTCACTAAAATAGGGCTCTAGAGCTAATTTATACAGAGCTGGTGTAAGATGAGCTGATGAGGGCGCTGACGACGGGGTGTTGTTACTATATTTGTCTCTCTTTATCATAGACTAGCTGCGACCCGTGGTTTCACCCGCGGGTAAAAGGTTAACAGTTTTCCGGGATAAAAACTAGCCTATACGAGTATGTGAATCCAGACCATGAAGGACCTTCATTCCAAATTTAATGTAAATATGTTATTTAGCGTTTATTGGTAACATACATACAAACTTTCACTTTTATAATACATATGAGTAAGATAAGATAAGCTGCTGCCTGGAATTACGTGTCCAGGGCTACTCGGCCTTCATCCTAATGTCTGGGCTAAAATATACCTATGGTGGATTCCCAACGAATCTCACCAAACGAGTTATACTGTTACTTGTTGGGAATTAATAGCTAAAAGCAGTCATGGACACCTAGTGTAGCTCGCCATTAGTGACATTTCATAAAAATAAAAATATTTAAATAGGACCTGTAGTTTTGTAGTTTACCTCATAGACATTTTTTTTTTTACATCGGACTAGGCATGCGTTTGACTGCAATCTCACCTGATGGGAAGTGACGATGTGGTCGAAGATGTAGCACGCTTGCCTAGGAAAAACCTATTCACTTTATTTTTGAACATCCCTGGGTGGTACTTTCTAGGAAAAACAGACGCGGGCAGTGAGTTCCATACCTCTGCCGTTCGGATTAAAAAAGACGAATGAAAACGCCACATACATTCAAACTTTACCTCTTTATTATACTTATTACTAGTCTATATTACATCTACATATAGACTAGTTTCTATTGTGTAGAGCAATGTATTGTAGAATTTGTAGAGGTATATTTAATTTAATTTATTAAGTACAGTGTGTCTTTTTTCATTGAGTTTTGAATACTCTATTAACTTCGATCACATTTGGTGATCTTTTTCAAGGAGAGATTACGAGTGTGACGCGTGTGTCAAAAACACGGTTGTTTTCTTAATAAAACCACAGAATAAATAATAAAGTCTGTGCGTCTTATCGAAAAATGAATGTGTAAAACGTAAAGCGTTAAATATTTACATTTCAAAATATCTAAATCTTTATTCATAAAAACATATTACCTATTTGCAGATTACAATTTGTTGAATTTATTTTTAACTGACTTCAAAAAAGGAGAAGGTTATCAATTCGTCTGTAAGTTTTTTTTTTTTTTTTTTATGTTTGTTACCTCATAACTTTTGACTGGGTGAATCGATTTTGATGATTCGTTGTTTATTCGAAAGCTGACGCTTCCCATTTGGTCCCATTTCAATTTAGTCCAGTTCTGATAATGGTATCCATGAGAAAACCATATAAGTCTTAAATTTGCATTAAGTACGTGCGCGACAAATAGATGAATAACTCAATAGTCGGTCTTTTGAAGTCGGTTTTTGTTTTTTGTTTTGTAAAAATAATGTTCTTGTTAAGAATGAATAATATAAAAGAGTGCTCTTCTGTAATACATAACCAAATTACCTTACTTATAAAGTTTCCTCAAAGTTACATGAAATTTGTGATTACTTAGTACTGTGCACTACATTTTTGTATTTCGCACAAGTTAAATAACATTTGGAAATCTAAGCAACGGCTAAACTGCGTTTAGAAGTTAGGATAGTACCCTAATTGTAATTAGACTTCGAAAGTTAAAAGCTTGAAAGGTAAAGTTTCCAAACACGTCTTCAACCGTTGCAAACATTTTTCACACGGCTTTGCCTTAAACAGAAGCAAGGTCTTCTTTGAAGTAAAAAGTCTGTGAGGGCATATCTTTATGGTATAATTGAACCAGTTTAAAGCTGCTTTACCTTGACCTTGCTACGCATTAATGTTAACCTTATTGTAACAGGCCTGTAACAAAACTGGAGACTTTAAAATCGGTAAATGCTGAACTTTAATAAAAGTCCTTTTTAATTTCAACTTGATACTTGGTGCGAAGTTGATTTTAACGATGATACACCTATCTATCTTTGTTGATATATAATTGTAGATAAGATAGGATAACTGGTTAAAAAAAAAACAAATAAAAATGGTGAAGACTTACGATCAGGCGGCCCGTATGCTTGTTTGCCACCTATGGCATAAAAAAAAACTGTTAAATTATGTTATAAGATAGTTGGGTGGTATGGGTTAGCTTTTACTGTTGTATGTTTAGAATAATACGTGTTTTCTACGAAGTACATCGCAAGATTATTTATTACCTACCTTGTATAATGTATAGCGCTCATTAATCTGAAAACTGGCAAATCCAAACATTCATAGATGAACATTATATCGTTCACCCTAGAAGTAATACATACATAGAACTATTACGACGAATTATACAACTACAGACTTATGCCACAACTAGCGGCCTTATCGTTTCGAGTGATCTCTTCTTACTTCTAAAGTAACCTTTGGCTGGATCATAGTTGTTAAAATCCGTGTCAAAGCGATAACATTAAGATTGAAAAATTATTGCATAATCAAACATAGTTCTAGTAACCTAAAACAATACACTGTTGTTTCAGTGCACTTGAGTAAAACTGAATGGCAGTAACGAAATAATACTTTTACTTTCATTATCACATCCTCAATATTTCGACTGCCCCTACGAACAATATCGAACTGCAAACGGCATTTTTTACAGGAGAGCAATTTAAAGTCTAAATTTGACCGAAATTAATAAGTCAAAGTGTAATGTCAATTTTTTTCGATTTAAAAATAGTGTCCAAGTGTTTACTCATACTTAGTTGAGTGATTTTAGTTCGTTAAGTTGTCAACAGATGGCGCCACTAGAAAAGTTAACACGCGCAAGCGTTATGTTCACGCAAGTCAGGTACCTCTAGACTCTAGTGGCGCGACAATTTCAATTAACTTCTTACATAGATACAGAGTTTCATTAGGTATCTGATTTGAACCGTATTCTCAGGAGAACAGTGACAGTGACTATCAAAAGGTCAAAATTTTCTTCAAATTGGGCAATTTTTTAAATATTGTTTATTCTCCTGAAAGTAAATGTATTAACTATTATCCCATTGTGCCAATTAAGCGAATTTTAATTGGTACAATGGAAAATAATCGTGATTTTGCATTTGCAGTTTCGATAGTATTCGTAGCAGCAGTCGATTTGACCGTTCGACCTTCGGTTTTTGAATGTGGATAAAAAGCGAACGTATTCAATCCGACTTAGAAAACTTAACCGCAAAATTTGCACTCGCTCAAAATGTCATTGCGAAAGGATTTCAAATTGATGTCAATAGATTTCGCTCTTCTGGCGCAGTGGTTAAGAGGATGAAACTTTTTGACTCTCTTAGGTATACCTAGTCATTATTAATCATATAATTATTATGTCATATCTGAGAGTGATTTAAAAACATTTTTTGCAACATTTCCATACGGTGAAACAAAGTCATGTAATTAAAATAAATGCTACTGAATAAACATTTCTTTCGACAGTTGTTTAGGTGTTTTAAATCATATGTGGATTATTTTTGGAGAATTAGGTATATGCTCGTATCTATGTTTAAATTATATTAAAAATGTATTCCAAATATTAACAATATAATGACCAAGGCAATGGCAATGACAAAATTGGTCAAGGGGTTGTAAAATATAAGTAGGAAGAAGTTCAAAAGTAAATCACTAACTAGTTTCATACAAGTAACTATCAATTTACTGGTATAATCTGTGGTGAATATAGATTTCATTCGTCCAGGTTCAGATTTCTCGCCGCCGCCATCTGTTCCGGTCTCATCCACTGACTTCCTGATGCCTTTGCAATGTCGGCCAACTAGTAAAACTAGTTTGAATTTTCAAACCAGTAAAGGTTTAATTTACGAAACCACAAGGGTTGTTTCCAGATAATGAGCCCAAGTTTAAAGTGTAGTTGACAGATCTAATATTTCTAAAAGTATTTATGTCCTTGTCTAATAGGTTGCAATGACAAAGACAGACATAATATTTCTAGCAAGTTAGGATCTGTCAAATAAAGCATACAAACTTGGGCATAATAGGTCCATATTAACTCAATTGTTTTTAGTTTTTTTTTAGTGGTGGTAGGGCTCTTTTGCAGAGCCCGCCTGGGGAAGTACCACACCTTTGCCAGTTATTCCACCGCCAAGCTGTAATATGGTGTGGTTACACTTACATTACTGTGTTCCGGTTGGAAGGGCAACGTTTCCAGTGAAATTTTAGGGCAAATGGGAGATTAAACAACATATCTCAGGGTGACGAGCGCAGTGCTGTGCCGCGCAGGGTTTTGAATTCTGCGAGTTCAAAATTCTGGGTGGCGCAGACCTTGTATGGTCAAACGTGACGTTTAACATCAGGCGAGCGATTTTCTCGTCTCGTCACTTAATTACATAAAAAAAAAATAGTTTTGTCGCTTTTGGTTTTGACAGAAGAAGCTGAAACGTGAACGGCGAATAACAAAGTCGCGGGTCGAACAAGATTGATACAGGCTTGGGGTGAGTAATAGAGGGGAGGGGAGGGGAGGGGATATGAGCTCAGCAGTAGGCGATTACGGGGTGATAATAATTATGGTATCAAAGCTGACGAAAAATATCATTACAGCCCTTTCTACCAAAAATTACGACAAAATTCCCAAATGCAGCAGTAAACAATAAAAAATCAGTTTCAAGGATTTTCGTGTCAATTTCTTCTCTTAGTAGGTACACAAAATGGTTGTATACACAAACGTTTCATTGGCAGATTGGCACCCACAAAGACCGTAAAACTTTATTGGTTTGCGATCAAATGTCGTAAAAACACATTTTTCGAGTATCGTAAAACTGATGATTTTATAATAATCGTAAAAATATCAAGAGTCTGGTTGCAACTGTATTTGTTGTTGTGGCATTTTTTATCGATTTGTAGTGATGATTCAATAAAATCGACGGTTACTTAATCGAACTTGAGGTTCTTTCATTATTTACTTAATTAGCGATTTTGAGAACAGCACAATTTTCAATGAGTTAAACGCCACTGCTGCTGATGTTTTACGAATTATTCATTCAATTTCGACAACTCTAGATCATTACAAAATTATTAGGTTATTACTTTTATACGCTTTAACTAGGCTAGCTAGGCGTTCGAATATTTCTTATATAATGTTATACTGTTGTTAATGAGAACTGAGTCTCAAATCAAAAAGCAAGAACGGTCGTTTGGAGTTTAGCAACAAATTTTAGAATGAATGAATGAGTGAATGCATGAATGAATGAGTGAATGCATGAATGAATGAGTGAATGTATGAATGAATGAACGAACGAATTTTATAGGACAAACTAGCCAGACGTAAATGCTCTACCATTATTATACGCACCGTAATATTTCAAATGACCCCTTAATGCTAATACAAGTCTAGAAATTCAAATAAGAGCCGTTCAATTATTCGTATCGTTAACTACAGAAGACTTAAAAAAGGTTTTGTCATCATTGCGTAGTTAACTTAAAGATAGCGTCATTCTGTCTTGGCATGTTTAATTCATTTTTTGAGAAAGGATGGGCAGTTAATCTAGGCATTGCGTGTTACCAGAACCTCTAAAGCAAAAACTGTAGACAAAGCTCTTTTCCTGCGAAAGAATTTCGCAAACTTGTAAAAAAACCTTTATGACATTATTGGCTGAACGAATTGGTCTAAGCAAAATTCGCTAACGCTTTGAGTAGAGGAAAATCCCTGGCGGTATTTATCGATACACACAGTGGAAGCGAGCTTCGCTTAGATCAGGGTATCGGGCATGAATTCTGTCGAGAATACGCAAACAGTATTCGAGAAAGAAATGTATGAAGAATTGGATGGCGCCCCATTGACGGAAAATAATATCCATATTATGCTCGGTTTTTGAACAGTTTTTCTTAGAAACTACTCGTCAGATTTTTTCAATATTTGGTTTAAATTGATGGTCTTCAAGTTAATAAAACATTCACATCGTACATATTAACTAATATTTAAAATGTGAAGGTGAGTTTGTTTGTTTGCTTTATTTGTTTAATTGTTTTGTTTTTGTTAAGCTTAACTACTCTTTCTATCATCAAATAAATTTGAATACGTACACGTTGTCAGAGGAAATAAAAGTACACACAATCAATATACACATGCATTTGACAAAACGTTATTTATTTACATTTGACATTTTAGTTTTTTTTTATCACAGTACGGGTGAATCCGCAGGGCGAAGCTAGTCTGGCATAAAATTGTTATCTAAAGGAAAATTAGAAGAGAAAGGAGTTTGTACAATACTACGTGTACCAATGTGAGGAGGGGCAAATTTAATATAAATATTTGTGCGGCAAAAGTGAGATTCATTCGAGATTCGAGCTTTGATTAGAATTATTAATAAAATATACAAGTTCCAAAGTAACAATATACTAGCGTATCGTTTTACTATTAAAAAATAGTAATTTAAAAATAATTGTTAATAAAAAAATATTAATTTATTATAAAAACGATGCGTCAATTCGGTTGTACAATTAACTTGACTTGACCGGCGAGTTATTTTTTTCATAGTATAATCCGATTGAGTTAAAATTATTATCTGCTTTCCTTTTCATTTCAATATGTAAGAAAAGGATGCAACTACAGTAACTAGATATGTCAAAAGCAATTTAGCTCAGCTAAGAAAATACCATATTTGACGACATTATGGGTCATAAATTAAGGTGTAAATTACCTGCAGACAACGTACAGTCGCCACTAACACTGATTCTGCTACTATTTTCCTGAATACATTTATCAAAATATGCTTCATTTAAAAATCGATTTTCAAATAAAGTCTATTTCCGTCTTAAAATTACGTCAGATACAAAAAATTATTCGGGGATTAATTTTACGGGACTTTTTAAATTACGGGACTTTTTACTTCTATTTTTGTGTAGGTATTTGTTGTAATTCCATTGTAAGTATGAAATACTGCACATAGCAACCGCAGATAAACAAACAAACTGATTTATTGGTCTTCGACTAAATTATACTATTAATGATACATTTTTGTTATAATTAAACACGGGAATATAGGCCTTCATCAGGCGAGTTTACAAACGTGACGCAACCGCGAGCGCGTCACGTTTGTAAACTCGCCTGATGAAGGTCACCGAATGTGACCGAAACTAGTCGTAGTAGACGACTTAATTTTTACGTGAGTATTCCCGTGTTTAATTATAACAAAAATGTGTGAAAACCACGTTAGTTTCCATAGTACTATTAATGATACCTTCACTAAATTATTTGACTTGTGAATCTAACCCATATCTATTAATATTAATCGACTAAATTACGAATAATTCTGGCCATAAAATTAGAAAGATAAGTGGTACGGATTAAAACTTTGCCTTTAGACGTGAGGCGCTTATTTCGTGAATGATTCATCGTTACACACCCTTTTAGCACTCTAAAATACTATTAAATAGTTAATTTTGACACGAGTTCTGAATCTTTGATAAACTGTAAAATTTGTATGAAATATTAGCTTGTTCGGTGATCGCTTACCATCAGGCGGCCCGTTTGCTTGTCTGCCACCTATGGCATAAAAAAAAAAAAAAAAAAAAAATTATTACTTACGAACATTTTGCAATAGGCGTGACGAAAGATTTTAAAATCCTCTTCCATAATGTGAGTACACATTTACTATTTACAAAAAAGCCTTTATTTCGGTAATAAACTTAAGTTTAACGAAGTTTGAAGCCATTTTTCACATATTTTTTCAACAGTGCCCGAAAACAGCTTGCTTGTGTCATGGCGTCGATTTGACGTCACGGCTAGTAAACATGTCATTGTGATTTGTGTCTATGCGTGATGAGCGGCGGATGACCTGAGTTCACTGAAGCGTGACGTCATACGCTGTGATTGTTGTTTCTGACAAGATGGCCGATTGCTGTATTTTAATGTTTTAATTTATTGAAAATCTTAATAATCTGTTTTTTTAAAATAAAACTAAACATGTGTTTTAAATTTTTTTAATCTGGCTAGTCCCCTGAAAGCATTGAATCGGCGATTTTTTGATACTGTCGTCATGCCTATTGAGAGTTTTAAGGAAAGGTTATGCTAAGCCGACAAGGGCTTATTGTAAACATCGCTATGGACTACTTTTACTATAGAACCCTGAAATCGAAAAAAAAAAAAAAACATTTGTTCAATAGAAAAATTTTAGTGACACTCGACAAAATATATTTGAATATTTAACCTATTGAAACCTACTTTCTGAAGTTCGGATTCGATTCTGTTTGGCCTTTGACCTCGCAAGTTAGGGGCTATAAAATGTAGCCTAGACCACTCAGAAATAGTGTAGCTTTCTATTGGTGTCATAATTTTTAAAATCTGAGTAGTTTCGGATATTAGCCTCTACAAACATACATACACGTAAACTCTACCTCTTTATAATCTTAATATATATAAATCTCGTGTCACGTTGTTTGTCCGCTATAGACTCCTAAACTACTTAACCGATTTCAATCAAATTTGGACACCGTGTGCAGTTCGATCTAACTTAGGAGATAGGATAGCTCACATCTCAATTTATAGTAAAAAAACATGAAAAATTAGAAAATTTAAAAATACTTAAACCATAATTTAACTTTAGCGCTTTGGACAATGTAAACTTTTTTAATGTAACTTTTACATTTGACATTTGACATAGAATTGACGCAATGGCTTTTTTTACCAATTTGAATTAAATAGTCATCGTTAAGACAGGACAACGTCTGTCGAGTCAGCTAGTTTTAGTATACATAATTGTCTACTAGAAATATTTAATCTACTGTTTTTCTCTTTGCTTTAGTTTTAGAAGCTTGTGTTCACTGAATATATTTTCTCGCTTTGTCTAGTAGTCTCTTAGAAATAAAATTAGCTCTAACTACAGGCAAACCAATTAACTCAGGGGCGTCCCGCGAGTTATATGGTTTGCCTATAATTTGTATTGTTTTCGTCCGTGAAGAAATTAACTATTGTCTGCGAGATGGTAAAAGGTATATGGGCCAGTAAATATGAGATTCTTGGCTTCGATACCGAATGAAGACTAGGACTTATATAAAGAGGTAAAAGTATCAGCGGATAGCTCTTTTGATTTTTTCAACTCCTAGGACTCTCCAATTAGGTATTTACCTAATAACTTTAGCCTTTACTTTTAAAGCCTGCTTAAAGTTAGTCATTGCTTAAATGCTCAGACAACTTCTCGCACGTGAAATTTCACGACGAAAAACCTTAAGCAATGGTTAATTTTAAGCAGGATTTATAAGTAAGGCACTTTGCAATTAAGTTGTAAAAGTAAATTGTAAGTTTGTAGTTTGTAGTAAGTTTTTGTTATTTCATAACAATTTTCGCGTAAACCGCACCTGACCAGACTTACCAGCACACGTCTAGAGAACAATGAACGGTAGATATTACATTCAATTGCATCACAAAGGTTATTGCCCATTTAACAACATATGCATAAGTAAAAGTTGTGAAATCCATTGTAAAACAGCTCAGGACGTACCATAATCTAATTTAAATAACACCTACTTTTCCGCGATGTACGGAATCATCGTGACGAAAAGCTTTTGTTTGTAAATGCATTACAAATAAGATTATACGGGTAATGGTGCTTGTATAACAGGTTGGTGGGACGAGGACCGAGTTTGAAAATATTGCGATATTTACCGGAATTTTGACTTGGCCTCGTCTACCACTTTGGTCCTGCCCCAGTTTTGGATTAGATTGCAAATAAACGTTAAATCAATTGAAATTAATTTTATTTTTCACAATTTTTTTTAAATAATAAACGTTTCACACTCATAACTCCCCACGAGCATAACTTAAAAAAACAGATATTTAAATTCATCATTTAAACATCTGCCCGGCCGGAATTGGTTTGTTTGTTTGTTAAATTATGTAAAAAATAATTAAATTTCCAGCTGGGCATTCAAGACTAGTATTTTTTGTAAAATGTTGTAGATATTATACTAATATTTTTCTTCTAATCTAAAGATCTCTCGACTAGTTAATTTGAGTCAGTTTAGTTGGTGCAACAGCGAATGACGTTGATGAGCGTGTTAAGACACTTTAATTAGTTATGTGTAATTGCCTAATTTCCATATTGGTAGATGCTGTTTCAAAACAGAGCCTTATAGAGTTAACCTTAAACCTTTAATTCGAGACTTACCTTGCAAATAATTTAAGGTTATTAGGCAAATATCCAATGTCCATATGCGGTCAATTTGATAAAAAAAGTCACTGTCGTGATGAATATCTTTGGCACGAAGAGTAGTCGGTTTTCAGCGGATTTTGAAGACTTTAGTTGACAGATCTAAATTGGTTAGTAGTGTTGGTGTCCTCTTCTAATAGACCGGAATAACAAAGACAGCTTTATATTTAGTAAGTTCACCTTCACACCTCTTAACTCAATCTGTCAGATTTGACTGTAGGTACCTACTGCCTCTTTAAGGTACGAGTAATCGCCTTTCTTCAATACCGGTATTTATTTGCGAGCAAATTGTCAACGAACTTCGTTCCTCGCCGCTCGATTAGTAGTATCAGGTTGTGTTAGGTTTCCGAACGCCTCTGTCATACTACGTGATGTCAGCTTTTAACTGCCGCAACGCCTCATCTACTAGATTTTATAGTCTTTGGCGTTTCGTAATACGAGTAAAATGAAGATAGCTTAAGTTATTGCATTGGTTAATATCGAATCCATTCATTTGACCTGCAAGTACATAACACACCTATTTTGGAATTTACATAATATTCAATATTCATTCATCATATTCATCTCGAAGGATATACTCGTAAATAAATATAAACTGGAATAAATTTTTGTTAGGTATGTTGTAGCGAAGTTATCTATACTAATATTATAAAGAGGAAAGATTTGTGTTTTTGTATGTTTGTGTTGAATAAACACAAAAACTACTAGACCGATTTCAAAAATTCTTTCACCATTAGATTGCTTTTTTTTTTTTTTTTTTTTTTTTGTTGACCCAGTGGAAATCCTTTATGGATACCCCTAACCCGGGGGAGCCGGGGTTATGTGGGAGTCTCCGCCCTGCGGCGGCATACCCACTAAAACCACTGGGAAGTTGACCTCATTCCCTTGTGGCCGGGGGCAGCGGGGTTCCCTTTCGGAGTCTCCGCCACCCTCAGCCAGGGTCGGCCCTTCGGCCCCGTCTTCCGTGCGTCAAGAGAGGGACGGCCCTGGTCACCCAAGGCCGCCCCCAGACGTGTGGAGCCGGTGCAAGCCAGCGGAGAGCCCCCCGACCCTCCGCCAGTGGCCCCACTACGGAGAGGGAAGAAGGCGATGGATCGGATCGCCCCCTCCTCCCTCCCCGTCGTCTGCGCCGGAGCGGATCCTGCGGGAGTCGTCCTCCCCGATCCGCCCCGCGGCCCCTTCTGCGACATTACCTCTTCGCAGAAGGAGACCACGGCCTGCCACGATCTCTCGCCGCCGAGCATGGCTTTCACCACGCCCGGCAACGACCGATCCCCTCCTCCTTTCCTTGCACTCCCGACCGCGACCCACACGCGGCGAGGAGCACAAGGAAAAACCCCTGATGGCAGCAATGCCACCGTCCAAACCATCACGCTGTGCCCTCTGCTAGTCAGAGGGACACGCGGACGGGCCCACCGTGTCGAGTTATTTGCCAGCGTGCGGTAATACTGCATAAAAGCTGCAGTATTACCGCACGCTGTTGCCCAGGGTGCACCACGTGGAGGTTACCCGACCTTGCACCCCCACCATTAGATTGCTACATTATCCCTGAGTAACATAGGCTATATTTTATACCCGTGCAAAGCCGGGGCAGGTCGCGAGTATACTATATGAGACTAGGTTAGAACCCAGTCAACTAGTTGTCATTGAATCATAATTTAGTCTTCTTCTTATCTCTTCTTCTTCTTATATATAAAAATGAATCGCTGTTCGTTAGTCTCGCTAAAACTCGAGAACGGCTGGACCGATTTTGCTAATTTTGATCTTGAAATATTTGTAAAAGTTCAGGGAAGGTTTAAACGGTGAGAAACATGAATAATAAGTAAAGAAAAATACTAAAATCGACAATTTAATTTTCCAATACATACAGTTCCTACCTGTGAAACATTTGAAGTTCGTCCTATCGGTACGGTAACCTCGGGATGTCCGATCTCTTTTGTCTTTTTAGAAATAAAAATAGTGTCACTAGGTTGTCAAATATTTATAGGTGTGTTCAGAAATTGGTCCGATCTTTGTTGTTGGTTTTTGTTTTGTTTTGTTTGCTCTACTACAGGAAAGGTTTAAAAGTAAAAAAAAAAACAGCGGGTGAAACCGCCGGGGGTCAGCTAGTATTCTATAAATTTTCCTATACACGCAAAATATGATAAAACGAATAAAGATTAAAAAGTGATATAAATAATGTCTATTGACCCAGAATATCCGAAACTACAGGCATAATATTATGAATTTTACGAAAATATTGTACGATGGATACAGTATTTTTCTTATTTAATCAATAACTGAAATAAGACATGCTTTCAGACCGACAATTTGTTGAAACGATAATCCTATTAAACCTAAAATATCGTAACCATTCAAGACGAAGTAAAATAAGAGTCCATAAAATGTAGCATCTTACTAAGTAAGGAAATAAGTCCTTATTAATAGGCTGTAGTGGTAGGGCTCTTTTGCAGAGCCCGCCTGGGGAAGTACCATACCTTTGCCAGAAAATCTAACGCCAACCAAGCAGTAATGTGCAAACATTACTGTGTTCCGGTTGGAAGGGCCGGTTGTTTCCAGTGAAATTTCAAGGCAAATAAGAGATTTAACATCTCTTATATATATCTCAGGGTGACAAGCGCAGTGCTGTGCCGCGCAGGGTATTGAATTTTGAAAATTGAAAATTCTCGGTGGCGCAGACCTGTCTGAGCATACGTCACATTTAACATCAGGCGAGCAATTTGCTCGTCTCGTCACTTAATAGCATAAAAAAGGATGTGTAGGCAGCCCTAATGTTAGATTTATAGGACGACCGCAAGCTTGTGGCACTGTAATAGGGCAATACGACCGGGATTTCAGAATTAATTGTAGAATCTTTCAACTAAAGCATTTAGAATTGGCTATATCTTGGAATCGGTCATATTGGTTTTTATCTACCTGCCTTCGCGTGTAATTGAAATATCTATTCTGGGTCTGGGTGTTGGTTATCCTTGTTTTTGTGTGTGTTCCATGGCATCCTCGACACAGGGTATCCTAGTGGGGAGCCATGAGTGTGAAACTTTTATTTAATTATTTGAAAATTTGGTTTGGTTTTGATTCTGATTTATTTATTTTTAAGATTTTTTTTTATTAAAAGAGAAGCGTTTTACCGCTATCTTGCCTGACGGTGTGGTAGCTATGTTAATCTGATTTAACATTTTCATCCCAGAAATAAAATACGTTTCCAGTAGGATAGTGGGTTATAAAAATATTAAAGCGTCTCCAGACAGTAAGTACCTACCTCCAGTAGTGGAGTGCCATCAGATAATAATGAGCTTTTTTTAACGCGAATAAATCTGCTTTTGACCACCAACTCGCAGACCTAAAAAGATACCTATCGGCCTATTCACCTATTCTTATATTACTTACTAGCTACGTATACCTCTATATTAGGTGGGCTGAAAAGTTCGTAGGCTAGCATAGAAAAAATAGGTAAAAAAAATTTTTAAGTTAAACGGTTTTATAAAACAATAAATAGAAACAGTCGTGGGAATTATAAACATATGCATAGACTAGACTAAAATAAAACCGTGGGGCAAGAAAACCGTGGGATGTGCCCCACGGTTTTATTTTAGTCTAGTCTATGCATATGTTTATAATTCCCACGACTGTATCTATTTTATTATTTTTTGGTTTTTAGTACATTTTTTTTTATTGTTTTATAAAACCGTTTAACTTAAAAATTTTTTTTACCTATTTTTATTTTCTAGTTTTTAGTTTTTATTTTATATAGTACATTGTATTATACTGGTTGAGCACTTTCATTTGATACCCATATTGATGGGATCGATAAAACCTACGTTATCCGCCATTTTGTAGCGGCCGCCATCTTGTATTTCAATTTTTTATAGTGTATTGTATTCTGCTTGTTGAGCCCTTTCATTTGATACCCATATTGATGGGATCGATAAAACCTACGTTATCCACCATTTTGTAGCGGCCGCCATCTTGAATTTCAATTTTTTTATAGTATATTGTATTCTGCTTGTTGAGCCCTTTCATTTGATACCCATATTGATGGGATTGATAAAACCTACGTTATCCGCCATTTTGTAGCGGCGGCCATCTTGAATTTATAATGATAATGAATAAACATAATTGTATTGTCACCAAAATCCAAAGTGTATACAAAATTTCAGATAAATCGGTTGACAGGAAGAGGGTGAAATTTGAATTACTAAATTTGACCCAAGAAAAAAGAAACGTGAGCTAAATAAAACCGTTTAAAAAACATTTTTTTTGTTAGATTTTGATTTATTATTCATTAGAGTTGCTTTCGAGGGCGATACAACGATTATAGCGTTCATACAATTTTTCGTAAGTAATATTAGAAAAACATAACCCTCCTTCAGTCAGTCGGGTAAAATTCACGCGTCAATGGTCACAATCTCGCGTTCCTTGCGTAAGTTTACGTGCCGTCGATTCACGCGTATGTGCCAGCCTCTTTGTGTGTATAGTGAAGAAGCCGCGGCTCAGTTTGTTTACTTATCATTGGCAATGCTACTGGCTATGTGGTATTTTCCAAGACGCTTGAGAAAGCGGGTTAAAATTTAACGTCATTGTCAATGTTATATCTGCACTTAGATTAAGTGTGTGCATAATTTTATAACCGAAGTAAAATTTCGAACTAGATTTAGACGTTTGTTATTTTATATATTTGGACATAATATATTCAAGACCGTTATAATTTAGGCTGATAAGGAAAATAAATAAATACAAATTATTTTCTCTGAAATAAAATAAAATACCTCTATGGCCCACACTTGCAAAGTATGTCGGGCGCGGCGCCTAGAAAAACACGCGGTATACGAAGAGTAAAAATAACCAAATAAAATTAAAAGCGTAAGTCCTGACTTTGGCAAAATGTTACTGACAATAAATATTTGCAACTTCATGTTTTATGTGTTCCAGGTTTCTATTCCATATAATAATATGAGTCAAAAACTTTAAATTACTCGTAGTTCAAAATACCGATATCTTTGGAGTTGTGTACAAAATAATTATCGGCAAACGTAAGTTTCGGGCAAAGCGTTCTGTAAAAGGTGAATTGGGACTTTTGGCGGGAACGTGGAAGAGACATGTTGCTTCATTTTGTTATTTTACTAAACTTGTGTAATTTTGAGTGTTAATGTTTATTTTAAGTGGGGAAAATAACCATTAAGTGCTTGAGGACGTGCACGAGTGTGGGCAAATCATAAAATGCAGTGAATCGTGTCATTCCGTGTTGCTTCCAAAACTCCTTAGAAAAGCCTCTAGTAAAGTCTCCACTACTTTACTGGGGCACGTACGTACCTACTCACTATAACCACTTGACACTGGCTAAATTGTGGCAACCCCGCAGAAGCCATTAATAAAAATTGAAGTTGAAAAGGTGAATTGTGGCACTGAAATGTGTCTTTCGCGTAATGTTTGCCTTGACAGAAAAGGGATATGAATATCTATATTATGTTAGGCAGTATACAAATATTTAATAGATTAACTGTAACTGTAGAAAAAGCTGTAGAAGGAGACTTGACTTAAGACTTTGTACAAAAGTAAAAAATCATTTCAAAAATCATACTACATAATACTTAGTATTGTGTGTTTTGTTTATTTATGAATCGTGTGTACGTAACGTAAATGGTTTGTAAAAAAAACGCCTATATTTCAGCACTATATGGGTAAAATTTTAAAAATCTAAATTATTTATTGTCACAGAGGATCATTCAGAACTTACTCGTAATTCTATTTTAAATGTTAATGTTCATTTAAGCGATAAACCGTCGTGTTCTCTCTAAGACCTTGGTTTTATAAATCTAGACTCAAATAATTTTTCTAATGTACCTCTGTCTCTAAAACAAAAACGCTAAAGGCCGAACAAAATTTACCAAACCATTGTTAATTTTGTTTTTAAACAAGAAAATTATTTTTACAAAACAAAAAACAAAAACCGACTTCAAAAGACCGACCATTGAGTTATTCATCTATTTGTCGCGCACGTACTTAATGCAAATTTAAGACTTATATATGGTTTTTTTCATGGATACCATTATCAGAACTGGACTAAATTGAAATGGGACCAAATGGGCAGCGTCAGCTTTCTAATAAAAAAGAATCATCAAAATCGATTCACCCAGTCAAAAGTTATGAGGTAACAAACAAAAAAAAAAACATACAGACGAATTGATAACCTCCTCCTTTTTTGAAGTCGGTTAAAAAGGTGTAATCATTGATCTGTTGTAATTATTACATTTTATATTTTGGCAGCTAGCTCCGCACCTAAGGTCTTCTGTGAAGGAATCCAGAGTTAGAAATATCTGACACACTAGACGCCTAAAAGGCAATATTGAAGTGACAACGGGAAAGGGCTTTTCGCAACGACTGAAATATTACTGGCGTTTACGAGACCGAAGGATTGAAGTATTTCCCAAGCGACCTAAGCTGGCATTTAATATGTTATGAAAAAAGTATTCATTAAAAGGCTAATGGAAAAGCGCAGAAATATTTGGGCAAATGTGACATTTAACATCAGACGAGCGATTTTCTCGTGTCGTCCACTGACATAAGAAAAAACTAGCATTTATAGTTCCTGAGATAATTGGTTGTGACATACAGAGAGACAGACGCATGTGTCTCGCCTTAAGGGTTCTTTTCCGAAAGAGGTTCAGAACTCTAAAACTGAATTTATTTATCGATGGCAATGTCACTCAATTATACAAAAAAAGAAAGCTTATTAACCGACTTCAAAAAAGGAGGAGGTTATCAATTCGACTATATGTTTTTTTTTTGTTTGTTACCTCATAACTTTTGACTGGGTGAATCGATTTTGATGATTCTTTTTTTATTAGAAAGCTGGCGCTTCCCATTTGGTCCCATTTCAATTTAGTCCAGTTCTGATAATGGTATCCATGAGAAAACTATATAAGTCATAAATTTGCATGAAGTACGTGCGCGACAAATAGATGAATAACTCAATAGTTGGTCTTTTGAAGTCGGTTTGTTTTTTGTTTTGTAAAAATAATGTTCTTGTTTTATGTGGAGCTTTTTGTGTGTTATGGAAAAAATAGGTGGCTTGTGGTAAATAAGCAAATTTGCAGCACCTGACGTATAGTGGTTGTGTTTTTTTTTTATGTACTTGTGTGACGAGACGAACAAATCGCTCGCCTGATGTTAAACGTCACGTTTGCCCATAACAGGTCTGCGCCACCCAGAATTTTGAACTCGCAGAATTCAAGACCCTGCGCGGCACAGCACTGCGCTCGTCACCCTGAGATATAATAATATAAGTTGTTTAATCTCCCATTTGCCCTGTAATTTCATTTGTGTAGTGATCATCGTTGATACTTGTAGCATCAGAGGCACCAGAGTTGTGGTTGGGTAAAGTTAGGATTGGAAATAGTTTGGTGGTTATGGTTGTTGGGTTTGGTTGGTTTGGAGGTTTGAGTTGGTGGTTTGGTTCGGTTGTTTATGTTAGCATTCACTTTTCACGCGTCACTCTTGTAATCTCCTGATGAAATTCATCGGAACAAGTTGTAATAGACGACTTTATTTAATGTGAGTTATTGAGTATTTTTGTATATTTTAACAAAATAGCATTCACTTTTTTAGACATTTCAAAAAATAAATTAGAAGACAAAAAGTAGGTACTATGAGGCTATCGGTTGGGCTATTCGAGCCATTTTTTAATTCTTACGAAACTAAGAGCAATCTCTAAATTTTATAAAAGTGAAAGTTTGTATGTTTGTTACCTTTAAACTCAGAAACGACTCAACCGGATTTACATACATACATAAAAGGAAAGAAGGTCTTGTCTGGAATAATACATAGGCTTTTTTTCCCGAAAACTCATGTTAGCTTATTGACCGCAGGTGAAACCGCGGTGCGCAGCTAGTAGAAGGTACACACTACGATTCATTAAAATCAAGCGAGTACCTTCCGAAAAACCCGCGGTGTAATAACTGCCAAAATGGATCTTTTTGTTTTTAGTTTCATTCTCCGTTTCTTTTTCATAGTTTAGTTTAGTGTTAATTCGCTCGGATGATGACATGCGGTCATTATGTTTATTCAAAGAACAAAATGCTATAAGATAACATCAGCATTTCCGAAATCAGCATTATGCATTCGGTTTCGAAAAAACACTCACAATGCAAAACCAGTGTTCGAACCGGATGCTGCTTCCTTTCTCATTGCTCTTTTGGTCCGGTTCAGATGAATTGGTTAAACTTCTTGTATATCTTTATTAAAACACTAGCTGTTCCCTGCCACGCTTCGCTGTGGATAAAAAAAATAAATATATATATATATAGAGTATGTTACTATGGGATAATGTAGCATTCGAATGGTGAAAGAATTTTTGAAATCGGTCCAGTAGTTTTTGAGTTTATTCCACACAAACATACAAAAATACAAATCTTTCCTCTTTATAATATTAGTATGGACAACCTTTACCTAACTAAATAATTAGCTGTGACTTACAGATAGCCACCGAAATCTCGCCTTAAGGGTTCTTCCCCGACGGAGGTTTGGAACCCTAAAAATGGTTTATTTTCCGCCGGAATTTCCGAAACATTGGGTTCTTCAAAGGGCTGTTAATAGAATCTTAAAAGGTCGGAAACGTATCCGTGACGCTTCCGGTATTACAGGTAAGTATTCCGGCGACGGCGATCGCTTTACCCTGAGGCGGCCCGCTTGCTTGTTTGCCACCTATGACATAAAAAATAAACAATAAAACATAAATAATAAATAAAAAAGATCTTAACCCGCGGCCCTATCGGGTAACTCCGATGTTCGATCTGGCTTCATGAAATTCGAAATAGGTCAGTCTCGCTGCTTTAACCCTGAGATGACGTTCAATCAATTTATAGGTTGAATCCATTTTGATATTTTTTTAGTAAATAATCTAACTCAAGAAAATCTTTTTAGACGTTAAGCTGATTTACCAGCTCGTTTTTGTCCGTATTTTTTTTTACTTTTCATAATACATTTTTTTTTTTATGTAGTTGAGTGGCGAGACGAGCAAATCGCTCGCCTGATGTTAAACTTCACGTTTGCCCATAACAGGTCTGCGCTACCCAGAATTTTGAACTCGCAGAATTCAAAACCCTGCGTGGCAGAGCACTGCGCTCGTCACCCTGAGATATAAGTTGTTTAATCTCCCATTTGCCCTGTAATTTCACTGGAAACAATGCCCTTCCAACCGGAACACAGTAAGTAATGTTTGCACATTAAGTACTGCTTGGCGGTAGAATAACTGGCAAAGGTGTGGTACTTCCCCAGGCGGGCTCTGCAAAAGAGCCCTACCACTATAGATACATGATGATAAGGAAAGATAAGCTAAGCCGAAAAGGGCTCATAGTACCTACTCATCATTATGAACCACTTTTAATAACCCGGAATTCGCGAAAATAGAAATACAAATCACATGTTCTATACACTTTTTTGAATGACATTGACATGTTTCTACGGAACAGCTTGGCTGGAACGGGTTGGTCTCATTGTAGAAGTTGTTCATACTGATGAGCCTTTTTCGGCTTAGCATATCCTTTTAAATCCTCTATATTTGTCATTTCATTCATAAACCTCTGCGGCAGACGTTTTCATCATTTTCACTTTTTTGAGGTGCAAACAGTAATTCTAATGTGCGTTTAAACAGCCTGAAATCTAGGTTGTACGTCACGCGTGTTCGTTCAGCCGTTATCACGTATTTCGTATCTCCGGAGAGGTACGCGCCGTGAATCTCAGGTATTGTATGCTCATGAGAAATTCCAATTATGTAAACATAAATATCTACATGCTAATATGTTACGCCATTTGAAATTCTTATACACTCAGCCTGTTCAGACTATGCTATGGTTTAGTTTTTCGCTTCGACAAGCGACCTCGTGACTCCCGACCACATTTTATGATTTTTATTTTATTCGGAGTTGAAAATCCTCTTTTTTGACATTTAATTTGCATTACAAAATTGATAAACTAATCAAATTATTCTAAGTATATCTAACTTAAAATTAAAAATTGAATTGTTGTCCGAATTTAAAAATCGTATTTGCATGAACTACTTTAGAGTTTCGTGAAAATCTACTCATGCTATCGTCAAAAACATGATCCTTTCTTTTTTATTATTTTAAAGTTCACCGAATGTGACCGGAAGTAGTCGTAATAGACGACTTCATTTTACGTGACTATTACCGTATTAATAACTAGCTGACCCGTGCCCACTTCGTTGGGCATAATGTTAATTAAACCCGAAGCCATCGCGCGCCGTCCGGACCGTTTTTTCTCCGATTCACTTTGCAAAACGGACTACCACGTAAAAGCCTTTTTATTTTTCGGTTTTTTATATAACCTATGACACTCAGCAATAATGTGGCTTTCTATTGGTGAAAGAATTTTTAAAATCGGTTCAGTAGATCCCGAGATTACCCCTTACAATTTAACAAATATACAAACACACAAACTTTACTTCTTTATAATATTATTATAGTATAAATAACATAACCTTTCTTTTGCATTGTCGTAATCGAGTAAAACATAAATAAACGCAGCCAACTACCGCCGTTGATTACTTCTCATACAATCTAAGACTAGCTGTGCTCGGTCACTTACAGCGTAGTATGAAGGCACCATTAGATATATTTGGCAAGGTCTCTACTATGCGAGTGCTCGTGGAGTGTTTTCACAAGGCTGGAGTAAATAAACTACAGTGAATAAACCAGTGGGAGGTGTCTAGAGCTTACTTTGTATCGATATTCAATTGATGGAGGCCGACCTTGAAATCATTCTGGTGTAATTACGATGTGATCAGTGGTAGATAAATAAATTTACTGTTGCGAACTTAATTCATACAGGGTTATAAAGATAGGGTATGAAGAGCCGAAAAAAGCTCATTATTAGTACTAATTACTAATTATTGAGCAGCTTTTACTTTGGGACTACTACTGTAAGCTTTGTTCGGCTTAACATAGCCTTTCCTTATAACTCTACATACTTACATTTATTAATAAATTAAATTTAAATGACAGAATTTAAATAATAAAAAAACCTGACCACCGTGACCTACGAGAGAAACCAGAGAGACCTACTGTTAGTTTTAAAAAACACGCAAAGGCTTACAACATGAAACTAACATTCACAAAAAAAACCATTCACTTTTAGTGTTACAACTATACCTAGATAGATTATAGATAGATCAGTCGTGATCGATCACCACCAGCACTTTCTATAGAAACATAATCCGCGGTCAGAGGTCGCGAATTAACTGTCAATGAGCTAAAAGATAATGGGGCTCATTCTTTGGAAGCGTTTTGCACAATTTTGAGTATCACAATCTTAATTAAGTAGACGCTTATCGATTTCACAATCTTGGATACGTTAGTGATACTTGTGATCATTGCTACCTTAATAAAAAGAATAATCCGACTGCTTGATAATTATAAGAAGCGTAATGACACTACGCTCCGGATAAAGACGAATCTAAGGACGTTTCCCATTTAAAATTTGTCAAGTCATTCTCCAAAGGAAATATTATGTTAACTATTTTGGAATAATCAACCTAGAATAGTAGCTCTCGGAATAGAGCTTATAAATTTAAACAACTCAATAAATTTCCAGCAAATATTGTTAGTGGTCATCGCTATGAATCCTGGTTTGAAATAGAATAAGACTGCTTACAAATTGGCCTCCTTGTTTGCGCGACTATGCTACAAATACCTGTGACACCTCTCCGTACAAAGCATTGTCAACACAACTGCCGCTGCTGGTGTCTAAAGGCGGCGGTAGTTTGTTTACCATAGGCTTTCCATTTGCCTGTTAAGAAACAAAAAAGAGACACATATCTTTCAAGCTAATAGGTATCACTAGTGCACAACTGCACAAGCAACCGCCACATCAGCCGCCCTACTACCATTACTACCATTACCGTAATACATACTCGTATTACCGAAGTAAATCCGTTTCATAGACAAGCCTATCTATCATATTAGCACAGCGCCGAGATCGAACCCTACGTTGAGAAAAAGCGGTACCTAACGCCTTTTTACTTCGGTCACAGCTTCGGTCTCGGAAGTTAAAAACGTTAAAACTAAAGGTAAAACTAATTTCAAGACGTCTAGGCACTTAAATCTCAGTCATAAACGCCGACCCGCCGTCCGTCTGCCGCCGCAAGGAGCAGCGGAGCAACATATTTATGAGTTTAGAAAGTCCCAGCCTCTCGACTCGCGGATTGCATTGTAATCGACTAATATACTGAGTGAAGGGGCTTCCTTGTCCATCGAAATTATGGAGCCATCTGAATTATCGGACCATCGACGGACAGTTGATAAAGTCGTGATGATGGCAGATTGGTTAGCAGCGGTTACGGAATGTCAAACGGTTTTGAATATTTTAATCATTATTGCGGGCTTTTTGTTACACACGGGACTACTCAATTACTCATGTATTATTGAGTCGGATATTACGACTGTAGTTTCGGTCATATCCGGTGACCATGTCCTGGCATTACGTGTTTATTACCATAACGAAAGAAGCTTATTTGACGGCTTGGAAACAAATAAGTATATTGAAGTCACGGGACCAACCCTAAAATGTATTTCCATTGTTTTTTAAATAAAATAGATATTTTTTTAAATCAATTTTAATACAAAAAAAAACAAACACAAAAACAAAAATACGCTTAAAATGTTAGTTCAAAAACAAAGTTTGCCTACGGTGTCACAATATTGCATTTCGTGTTTCTGGCGTCATAAGATTATGCTAAAAATAACGTTCATTTCACAAAATAAAATGTAAGAATTAATTATAGCTGTTGCCATGTTTTTTGATAAAAAATAATATTTTCTTCGTAACAAATACATAACTTATTGACCTACTGCGGTTAATTTCGTAAAGCTAATCGCTGAGACGGATTTGCGTTTCGGAAGATTTATGGAGTTATATCATAGTGGTTATTAATTAACAATTATACAGATGTTTTACAAGAGATAAATTCATATTTATGAGTATTAACCAATATTCTAGAATGACAAACTTCAAAACGATCAAGTGATTTTTGTACGGAACTCTAATAACTATAATAGAAACAGGACCCAAATGCAGCGACCCAAATTGTGTCTTGGCCAGCGCCTATCCTTTTCACTTGTTCAAGAATAGGACATGTGGATTGTTGGTATTGTAACTTATGTATATTATTCTTATTTGAACTCTGACTCTTGTTTAATTTAACATTAACTATGAACTAAACTGTGAGTAAAGTATAACTTACGCGACAGTTTTTATGAAATTAATTTATCGGAGAAAATTATTTTCCTGTTCTATTTAAAAATTCAATTTCCCGTTACAAATTTAATTAAGTCGTTATTCGTGAATCTAAAATAGATTTAAACTTGCTCTTAAAATAAATTAAATTATCAATTTAACAATCAATTTGACCTTTTTAGTAAACGTCTAAGAGTAGCAATTTTATATAATTAGAGTTCTTTGAAATAGCTTATAAAAAATTTCGTTTAAATTATTACACTCATCCATTCTATTCAAATACATTTTTTAAATTTATTACTAGATAGTAATAATGAAACAAAATAAATGTTATGTAAAGGAAGGCAGTGGATAAGACTTGCACAGCTCGTTTAGCACGGACTGTGGACAATTTGTCTTTCCGCTGTTTTTGTCCACGCTTAGGTGTGCGAACTCTAAGCCGACGACTGGCCAGATCGATATCAACGGCGTTCTCTGGTGTCAGAGATCAAGACCCACTTTGGGTCGCTGCGCCAGAGAAGTAAGTAATAATAATAAAATAATGATTCTTGACACGGCCCGCATTCTCGCATTGTCCTCACTCTGCAGCCTTAACCACCACCGGTAGCTTGGGCCCTGCCCCACTGCCGGCGGCAGCCCAGTTTTTAAGTTTTTTTTATAATAGGTATATTGTTTTTTTGTATTATATATTGTAAAAAAATAAAAAATTAACATAGTAAATAAATATGTAAATGAAATATTATACTAATAATATCTTCATTTGGTTACCACTTTACAATTTTATATGTCGCGTCCAGGAACTCTTATTAAGCAAAAAAAGCCTATGTTAAGTAAGAGTAAATATGATATTATAACAAAGCTAAACTACGGATCTGTTTGTCACTTTCCCGCGGGATAAAAACAATATAAAGACAAACCTTCCCCTCATCTTCCATGTATGATCGTGCTCATAGCGATGTAGATAATTCGCTTGTTATAAACGTACAGTACTCGTTGTATAATTGTTGTACAGGTGATCGATTACTGGAGCTTTCACTTGTTAAGTTCAACCGGTTACCAAAGGGTAGGGTAGGATAGGTTAAAGATAAGCGAAGCAGTTGCGTTTGCAAGCAAACCTGCGGGCATGCATACTAATTCTATAGGATAAAGTATCTTTTTGGAAAATTATGGTGTTTGGAAAACTGTAAATAGGAAAAGAAATAGAGACGTAATAGTGAATTGATAAAATGGGAAAGGTGGTCTTTACTTTAATATGAATGACAGCAGATTAATTTTAAAGTCGGGATCAAATTCAATTTAATCTCAAAATGTTTTTCATGAGGACAAATTATGAGCCTACATTTTCATTTTAAAATATTGCGGATGTTCCAAATAATAGCGTTGGCTTTCGCTTTTTCTCTAGATAGAGCGAGACGAAATCCAGAGCGATCCAATTTAGGCTTGCGCTAAGAGCTAATTGTACGGCACTTGGCCTAACTTTTTTTATAACGAATAAATCGCCGGCTTACTGTAAGAAGTCACTAATTACAAAATCAACAATCCACAATGTGATCAAAAGTAAAACTAGTCGCAATATCAGACTCAATAAGTTCAGTAGGTAACCAATTAATTATGAACAAAAAGTGTCATATTATAATTACGTTAGTTTTATAGAAAAACTGATAATAACTTTTTGCAGTTAATGACTTCTTGCGCTAAGCCGACGAAATACGCGTTTATCTACTAATAGGCTATTTGACACTATTAAAAATATGCTACGAAATGTGGTCATTCTATTAGGTAATAACATAAAAAAAACATATTTATCTCTGTTTTATCCAAAAATATTTATAGATTTTTCAAAATAAACAAAATAAATTCAAATTATTTTTTAAAATTCTTCAGCCACAAGAACGCTCTGTGATTGGCTACGCCTCGCGTGACGTCACACGCAGGTAAACATTGTTTAATGCTAAGACACTTTGTGTGATTTTATAATGTACAAGTTTGACGTTTGTCAAAGAATAAAGTTTGCTTACTTGCCTGTGACGTCACGCCAATCACATGTCGTCCGCCATTACCGAAACAGCGTTTTTAGCGCGAATATAATTGTAATTCAAATTTAAACACAGTATTTTACGAAAAATACTGCAAATTTCGCAGAAATATACATGTGGTGTATTAATCATATGCCAACGAATAATTTAAAACAGTTTTTCAAAATCAGTCAAATAGCCTATTCTTCGTTGATACTTTGTAGGTATTCCAAGTTTGATAAATCTTGGTTTCAGAAGTCTCGTTACCATATATAGGTACATAAATATGCCGATTTTAATACAGAAGCTTCATTACCATTTTATCTACAAGCTATTTATAGTAGGGCTTAGAAAAACATAAGGGGGTTTATGTTACGCTTAATACCCGCACAATTACGTAAGCAATTTAAGTATGTGTATTAAGATGATTATGTAGAGGTACTGTTCATACAGATATAATAACACATTTTCTTCTTTTTCCTATACCTACAGAGCTATAAGGAAAGAAAAACATTCCAAAAACAAAAGACAACAAATTTTATATAAATAAAAATGAATCGCTGTTCGTTTGGCTGGCTATAACTCGAGAACGGTTGGACCGATTTTGCTAATTTCGATCTTGAAATATTTGTAAAAGTTCGGGGAAGGTTTAAAAGTAAAGTAAAAACAAATATAAAAAAACAGCGGGTAAACCGCCGGTTGGCAGCTAGTCTATACTTCTATACTAATATACTAATTACTAACATACTAATATACTAATATACTAATATACTAATATACTAATAATAATATTATAAAGAAGTAAAGTTTGTATGTTTGTATATTTGTTAAATTGTAAGGGGTAATCTCGGGATCTACGGAACCGATTTTAAAAATTCTTTGACCAATAGAAAGCCACATAATTGCTGAGTGTCATAGGTTATATAAAAAACCGAAAAATAAAAAGGCTTTTACGTGGTAGTCCGTTTTGCAAAGTGAATCGGAGAAAAAACGGTCCGGACGGCGCGCGATGGCTTCGGGTTTAATTATCATTATGCCCAACGAAGTGGGCACGGGTCAGCTAGTACAAGTATAAAAATCATTTTTTCCGTGTACGTTTCCGTTTCCCTTAGTGACAGTTCTTCTTAATGATGTACTATGAGCCTGTTTCGGCTTAGCATACCCTTTCCTTATAACCTGTATACATAAACTCCAAATGTCGTGTTGAATTAGACCCGATCAACGGGGGATCTTATCTTTCTGCAAGAAATTATTTTTATCGAGATACCACTTTCTTTGAAAATATTCTTCTTTTTCTTTTTTTTTGTTTTCTTTTTTTTAACTTCTTAGAGATTGTATATTTTAAATAATATTACAAAATGCTAAAGAGAAAGCCAACGGCTAGTTATCTCCTACCTAACATTTTTTCTAAAATAGGCTATATCTTCCTTTGTAGTTCATAATTAGTTTGAAACACGTGTTAAGCCAGAGTAACTCGAGCTCAGAACCAAACTAAAACAAAATAAATCTAATATCTGGAGCTGAGGATACCTACAACTCAGACAAATTTAGCGAGAAAGATGGAGCTCTGCGTTAGATTAAGGTAAAGCCAGGAACTTCTCTACTTTCGCGCGTACGCACAAGACGCACACATAGATAAATCAATACTCCCTAATTCGCGGCACTGTCATCCTAGTGTGAAATCACTGTGCATCCTATCCAACTTTGTAGTAAACTAATTTTGTCTACGATCTAACTGTACAATTATTTTTAACACGCTTTTATTAGCTTCACCTGTATGTTTGTATGTTTGTATGTTTGTATGTTTGTATGTAACCGACTCCTTTGAGCGCGTTTTTGACCCACTTTACACGGTCAGATTTCTTTCAAACTTTGTAGATATATCGAGGACCGATGACAATACACTAAACAAATCGTGTTTTTTAGTTTTTTTAACTATTAATTTTTTTAACACGCTTTTTCTATAAAGTTTCTTTAACTTTTAATACCGTTTAACTTACAATTGGTAAAATTCGTCATTCGTGTCAGAGAACAGAGTGGCGCAGTGGAAGCGTGCTGGGCTCATAACCCAGAGGTCCCTGGATCGAAACCACGCGCTAGAAATCTTTTTGCTCAATATTTTTTGTTACGCATCAATTTTATTTTATGAGGTCTGAGGATCGAAACCACGCGGCTACAAATCTTTTTGCTCAATATTTTTTGTTACGCATCAATTTTATTTTTAATTTGCTAATAACCCAGAGGTCCCTGGATCGAAACCACGCGCTAGAAATCTTTTTGCTCAATATTTTTTGTTACGCATCAATTTTATTTTATGAGGTCTGAGGATCGAAACCACGCGGCTACAAATCTTTTTGCTCAATATTTTTTGTTACGCATCAATTTTATTTTTAATTTGCTTGAGCAGACGGCCAAAATCGGATAACACCAACACATTTGTACATATTAAGGATGGTTAATAGTTAGCAAATCGAACTAAAAAGCGAAAAATAAATAATAGTTAAAAAAAAACTAAAAAAACACGCTTTTTATAAAAAACCGAACTAAAAAAATAGAAAATAAAATTTTATAAATTTAAATTAAGAATAGGGTTGAAAATTTCAATAAATATAAATTAATAATAGTGTAAATAAATAAATATATGTATTTTATTTTTAAAAAAGCGTGGGGTGCTTTCTAAGATATTATCAAAATGCTAATCACTCTACTCATGTCTGTCAATACAAAATGTATCTACAAAATATATAAAATATCTATTGACCCATGCACCCCACGCTTTTTAAAAATAAAATACATATATTTATTTATTTACACTATTATTAATTTATATTTATTGAAATTTTCAACCCTATTCTTAATTTAAATTTATAAAATTTTATTTTCTATTTTTTTAGTTCGGTTTTTTATAAAAAGCGTGTTTTTTTAGTTTTTTTTTAACTATTATTTTATGTTTAGAATGCTCATACTTACTTACTTAGTTATTTTTTTCTTTACGTGAAATAATTATATGTATATACATATATTATTGTAGAGCTTGTGTACGTACGCGCGAAAGTAGAGAAGTTCGTGGCTTCGCAAAATTCTAACGCAGTGCTCCATCTTTCTCTCTAAGTTTACCTGAGAGCTGATACCTACTCGAATACGAATACACGAGTCGTTGTTGATGTTCGTAAAATAATTAGGCTAAGCCACACTGGGAACCCTTCAAAACTTGATTAATAGTAGTTTCGGCCACATAGAGTAATAAATAGAGTGAAATTACTTTAGTACAACATTGTTTAGTATATTGGATGACTTTTCTATGTCCATTTGTGTATTAAGTCCATTTTTTGTGTTTATTTGTTTGTGTTTTGTGCATTTGTGTGTGTGTGTTTTGTATAGTAGTTTTCTATCTATGTATAATTGTACATGTACCTACTATATGTACCTATACAAAATTTCCTTTCTTGTAAATCATTGCTTACAATTCTCCGTTTCGTTTTCGCACGTCACATTTCAAGTCAGCAAGAAGTGGTCGGAGCATTTTAAACAGTGATTAAGTTTAAGCAGGCTTTATGAGTAAGGCCTGGACAGTACAGTAAGGCAGTGGGTCTCACTGTGGCTGGTGGCTCTGTCCTGGTAGATAGATAGATAGATAAACTCTTTATTGTTCACACCATAAATTACAAAAAAAAAGGATTATAACACCTAAAACTAGTGCAACAACTGGCGGCCTTTAAGGCCTAAGAGCGATCTCTTCCAGGCGACCTTAGGATGGAGAGGATAGATAAAAAATGAAAAACGGGGTGTGCAATATTGAAGAAAACTGTCATATAAACCTACATAAAAAAGAATAATAATAAATACTTAGAAATACATTTAAATAAAATACATTCTAATACTAAAACTACCTACATTTGCGAAAATATACTAGTACATATAAAAAAAAACTGGTACCGGGCCAGATGGATTAATAATGGGTTTCAACATTCCCGCTAGCCCGACTACCGCCGCGCGCCGTTCACCGGGGCAGTGTGATGATGATGCGTGTTGATGAGTGTAATTTCAGATGGTAGGGCCCTTTTGCAGAGCCTGCTGGGGAAGTACCACACCGTTGCCAGTTATTCCACCGCCAAGCAGTAATGTGCAAACATTACTGTGTTCCAGTTGGAAGGGCAACGTTTCCAGTGAAATTTCAGGGCAAATAGGAGATTAAACTTCTTATCTCAGTGTGACGAGCGCAGTCCTGTGCCGCGCAGAGTCTTGAATTCGGCGAGTTCAAAATTCTGGGTGGCGCAGATCTGTTATGGGGAAACGTGACGTTTAACATCAGGCGAGCGATTTGTTCGTCTCGACACTCAAGAGCATAAAAAAGGTGAGTTCCAGCTTCCCCTGTGAGGTACCTAATAAAGGAGATTGTCTACTATAGTTTCTGCGCTCGAGATAACTTACCGTTGCCCCGCAACTATTTACCCGGACTCCTTGTCAGGTAAAGTTTGTGCTAACTTTGTTAAACTTTCGCGAAGGATATTGTAATTTTTACTTTTATCAGACTAGGTTCGTGAGAACGAGCGCACTTGGCTCTGAGATTTTAGCTAATTTTGGCCGGGAATCCCAGGAAGCCCTTTCAATCCTATTTTTACATTTTATCTGCTTTTTTCTGTTATTTTATTCCTCGAAAAAAGAAACACCGCTTATTTTTAAACTAAACATTTCGCGTTGCTTTTCTGAATAGAATATAAATCTATACTAATATTATAAAGAGGAAAGATTTGTATTTTTGTATGTTTGACGTTTGTGTTGAATAAACACAAAAACTACTAGACCGATTTCAAAAAATATTCCACCATTAGATTGCTACATTATCCCTGCCTGAGTAACAAAGGCTATATTTTATACCCGTGCAAAGTCGGGGCAGGTAGCTAGTGTATTATATTTAGGTTCATCATTACTCACGGTACTATGTAACAACTGACAGTCACGGTTACCACTTTCGCGGTAGAATAATTCAATACTTTTGATTTAAAAAATCTGAATTTAACATAAAAGCAGCAAGTTTTAAAGCATTTAGTTCCAGCCCAAAACACGCGAGCAATTGGAATAATCCGAAGGTTAAAAATA
Source organism: Alcis repandata (assembly GCA_949125135.1). Lineage (NCBI taxonomy): Eukaryota > Metazoa > Arthropoda > Insecta > Lepidoptera > Geometridae > Alcis > Alcis repandata. Next base: position 9,311,903 of record OX421239.1, on the reverse strand, counting down.
AGGATTGGAGTGAAAGGTGATGTCAAAACCGCAGACATTCACGTACTAATGTATATTTACTAATCGTATTAGATATAAATTGATAATTAATATCGAAATCTGTTTATTTACAACGTCTTGCTATAAAGTTGGTTAACACAAGAACTCGGTGGAGAGTGGAGATGTGTTAACTTTGCGTTGAGGCGAAAGTTTTATTCGACAAAAGTAATAAGTTATTAGGTAATTTAAGTGTCTGAAAACAACAATGTTATTCCCCGTTGATTTTGTTGTTGGAAAAGTTGAATGTCTGTTTGTTAGATTTCTATTTATATCTATTATTTTAATCTATGTTGTATGTTTGTTCTGTGATGTGAAAAAATATTAACTTTAGTATTTTTTAAGTTAAACCTAAAATAAGCATTGAAAAAGTATTCAGTTTTTTAATTAATTCATTGAAAGTCTTGCGTTTGACCGCTATCTTGCCTGATGGTAAGCAATGATGTAGTCTACGATGCCTTGAAGAAGCTGACTCACTCTCGACTTGAAGACACCAATATTATACTTATCTATGGTGCACCTACCCAGGCAGAGTATTCCACATTCTAGCTTTCAGCTACTCGTATCTCTACTAATATTATAAATGTGAATGTAAGTTTGTTTGGTACGCTTTCACGCGAAAACTACGTAACCGATCATCATGAAACTTTGTACAAATATTCTTGGAGGTATTAGAAGTAACATAGGATACTTTTCATTAACGCTAATGAGAAAATTTTCATCCCGGAAAGCTCATGTTAACCTTTTGACCGCGGGTGAAACCGCGGAGCGCAGCTGGTATGCTATTAAAATCAAATCACCCAATGAAACCGCGGTAGTCAGATAAAAACCTCACATGTCACTGCTGCAAAAGCATGCGAACAAAACACACGTTTCGGGACCTAAGATCTCATTACTAACCATTAGTTACTTAATCCGAAACAAGTTACAGCACCGCGGCTATGCCTTTTTCTCACCGCGTCCGATGTGCCAATGCAGATAATCGCCGGTTAGACCGCCGGTTACCACATTCACCGATGACTTGACAGGTGATTAAAGTTCTTAGTGATTATGGAGACCTTGGGAGAAAGGTGTGAGACTTTTTTCAATTGTTTCTTGCCCTATTACGACTAATACGTCTAAAATCTTAAAATTTGATTAGGAAAGGTTACATCATATAGTACGGCTTCTTAGCGCAAAAAAAGACGCAGTTAATAGTTAATAAGTTCAATGTAACGGACGTAGTTAAACAGAAGCCCGGGATTTCGTACCCGGTGCGGTGTAAGACATAGCCTGAAGCATTGCAATAACATAGTTTTCTAAAATTAATTTAGTGATTATTTTAATCGGATTATTAGTTCTGTAGATTATGTTCCACAACATACTAACTTCACCTCTTTATAATATTAGCATAGACAATTAAAAGTCCTGTGAATATTACGTACAATGTCCTAAAACCATAATGTCAAATACCTATGTGAACACGGCAACCATTTTAAACGGCAGTTTTATGATTTAACTTCATTTAACGCAACCGTACTATGCAGTGTGCATATTGCATGAATGCAATGATTGCTATATCTTCAATTTCGTTCCGCCAAAATCTTTTAGCCTTTTTCTAAAAGAATGAATATTTTTGCTCACTTCGAAACGATACTGGCGATGTGAAATACTCTTAACATGAAAAAAAAGACACTTCGGTACATTACATTCTACTACAGTGATTTCATTAATTCAAACGTTAGAGTTGGCACATCTGTTTGCTACACACTCATGACGTAATAGTAAGTCAGTTCGTTTAGGCCGAGTCGTTAGCCCTGGTGTCAGAGTTATATACGTCCTTTTATGACGTAGTAATACATACTGTATAATAGCATAGTTTCATAACAAAATTGAAAAGTAGCTGATGAAAATATGGCACCAGCTACCTGATTCAGTTACCCGAACATCGAATGTTTTCGACGATTATCTTCGAAAAGTCTTCCGCCTTCGGAAAGAATATCTTCCGATATTGACGAAAATCTCGGAAAAATTTGACATAAGTATAGGTATATAAATTCGAATTCTATATTATACTCGTAATCTATAATCGTTGAATACTTTCGATGTTTGGATAGTTGAATCAGCCTGCTGACTAGTGAAGTGATTAGACAATTGCGCTCAGCTTTACCTACATTTGTACCCGACTGTAATTTTAAGGCATTTTTATCTACGCTTATATTTATTAAACATTTTCGATTAAACTTCCTAATGTACTTAGTACTGGCCCAGAACAGATAATAGTATCTACGCATTGGGATCTTCGATTAAACTTCCTAATTTAAATGTTTGGTATGGGCCAAACCTTTACGTAAGTACCTACTTATACCTACCTACTGGATGTTGTTGCCCTCAGTTCTAAAAACAAAACTATCTATGAATTAAGACAACATCAAATAGTCAAATTCATTCGAATAGTCCGATTCTTTCGAATAGTCCAATTCATTCGAATAGTACAATTCATTCGAATAGTACTAGTAGTTCTGTAGCAGAAGTTTGAGTGGGATCAAACATACCTCAACTTTAGTGATTAAAATATTTTCCAGTGCTAATCTAGAGGCACACTGGAACACTGTCATAGTAGGGACAAAATGCTTACTACCTTTTGGATTACTATGGCAGTAATTTATCCATTATTTTAGCTATAGGCCTAATTAAAGGAAAAAAATATTCAGAATCGGAATCAGAAATATTTATTGACATTAAATAACAATGAGTGTTACATATTATATGTACCTATAGGTAATTGTAGTCACGTTTACTTACAAGTAATTTTATTATTTTAGAATTAAATTAAGCGTAGTTAAGTACATTTTACTTATACAAAACTTAAAAATAATAATAAATTAGATGATTGAACATTGTTACGACCGTTAGCATTTATTGTGCTTGCTCCGCTGTTACTATTGTCGGCTGCAGCCTGTCGTTGCGTCAAGTCGCGACCTGTCGGAGTCGCATGTCGTAGTGTGCGGCATGTCTAAAAATCGTTGCATGCAGGTCGCGTGTGTAATTTTTTATACAAACACGTGTTGAAAAGTACCGCCCCGCTGGTCTTTCCGTACGTGCTTTACATGTTTGAAAGGATAATCTCAATGACTAATCCATAAAAAGCGTATGTTGTTACGAATTTGAAATCCTAACATATTTTTTACTGCAAAAGTGTAGCTGTGTGTTTGTCTTTCACGCCTTAACTACTTCACAGACCAGTATGAGATTTTGCATACACGTTGCCAGACATACAGACAGACCACGGATGTTATAAGGCCATAGGCTATTTTTAAGCATCGTCATCATCACCGTTTTTCATAAGAAAATATACTTTTTAACTTAATTTTTCTGATTTTTTTATGTAATATATGTTAGTCTGTAAGGTATTTGTTAAAATAGAGGCTATGTTGCCTTAATTAAATAAATTAGTATTATTATAAACACGCGGGTAAAACCACGAGGCGCAGCTAGTAAAGAGAATAATTGAAAGTAAAAGCGAGGGAATGATTGAGTGTTTATATTGTATCGCGTTTTATTCTTCACACCGAGAAGTTGAATGAATAGAACAATATCATCATAACATACGCAGTTTTCTTTGTTAACAACTTAGTTATTTATTACGCATATAATTTTGTGATGTAGATAGATTAATTTTGTATTTGAATACCAAAAGTGTGTTGACATACACATAGGTACTTCAGGCAAGTTCCAGTATCCCAGATTAGTACGATTTCCAGGTTGTCTTGTATTTTCCAAGATTAGACTGTCCTATTTCTCATCATGCAAAATGTTTTACTAAGATCGATTTGTTCTTTAAACAAGTAGAGAAAAAATGCTCTAAATAGAATAACAGTCCTTGTGAAGACGAATCAAACGAGCCTACACTCGATGGAGATGCGTCGTTTTATTAAGGAGTTCCCATAGCCACTTTCGAGCTTCAGGCATATTAATTCAGGCAGGCAGACAGGCTTTTATTGTTTTAACATCCGATGTACATATTCATGTAAAACTCCAGCTTAATGAAACTGAAACTGGAAAATAGCACTTTAACTTGAAACATTTGATAACAGATGGACACCGGGATCGGTGAAACTAAACAACCATGTAAAACGTAGCGAACGACCAAATAAACAAAGTAACTTGCATTTATAATACAAGTATGATGTGATATTATGTTTCTTTTGAAACGGACCCCTCGACACCTAAAAAGGGCATGACCCTTGAGAGGCCAAAGCGACAGTTGAAACTCGAGACTCATCACTAGCTGTCACTCAGAAGACGAAGGTCGGTAGCTGTCACTGTCACTCACTGTCACTCATCATTGACCAAATCATGCGCAATATCTCAGCAATATCGAAGCTTTTGTATTGATATTGGATACGACCATGCAAACTTACCTGTAGAGTTGACTGGGGAGCTGCAATCGTATTTTTTAAACAAACTTTCATTTAAAATGATTAGTTGCATCATTTGCCCACCTGTTTAGAAATGTTGGTAAAAGTGTACCATTCAATTTATTGGGTGCTGGATGACTTTGATTTGAAATGGTTGACCACAATGTCAATTGGCAATCGTAATTGTTAGTAATGTCAGGGTGAATAAGGCAATAAGTTGAATTGTTTACGGGATGCTACTCTATTCATGATTAAGCCATTTTAAATAAATTTATTTTTAGTCAAATGAGGTGGTGATAACGTGATGAGAATTATAAAGTGAGTTGATCAGACTAACGCGATTGTCTTTTGACAGTGTTCAGAATCAGGCAGCTGTTCCTTTCAAAAGTTCAACCAGTTAGTTGAGTCTTAATTTATTTTCCCACTTGTCCGAATGATGGATAGTTATTACGTTACGACGAAGTTAAGTGTTTTTTCAACAAAAACTGATAATAAAAAGGGTCATTGTCGAAAAGTCTCACACGTCTTTTGGCAGTTTTAAAAACCACACAGTAATTAAGAATAAACTGTATAAGGCCGAGAACTCACTGGGACTTTAGCTTTAGCTTTTGCTTGGTTGAATATGTTGAAATATATATTTTATTGAAAAAGCAAAATAAACGAAATACTTACATGAAAGTGATTTATTTTTTTCAGATAAAATCATCCATTGACCAGATAAACTAAATCTAGGTTAAGATAATTACAAGAATTGAAGAATTATGTATTTGATTTAGTCTATAATAGATTTTAGACAAAACTAGTCTATATAGTTTCACACAATTTGGGTGAATTTCCACCCTAAACGTGAACACTCCTGCAATGCAAGCCGGACTGGTGCATGACCTTTGAAAAATGTCAAGAAGTTTATACTTATACTTGATCGATGTACTTATATCAATGTTAAATACTTCATACGAATGATACTTTATAGGCAAACCTTCTTGAATCGTTTTACATCATGAGGACGATAAAACTATCAGTTTTCTCAAAGTTAAGTGACATTGCATAGCACTTGCGCACTACATTTTTGTATTGCGCAAAGTTAAATCACATTTGTCAATCTTAGCTACAGTTAAACACCGTTTAATAATAAGTATGACTGGATTTATTTATAATACACGTGAAAGTGAAATTCGATTTAATTATATTTCTCAATATCATAAATCTAAATAAACATTGAAATATGTCAGATAAAAAAGATCACCAAAACTTCCTTAAAACTTACTGCAAGTGCAAACCGCAGAAGAAAGCTGCATGTATTATGAGAACCACTTAATTGACATATTGATCAGCGAAACAGATTTCTAATAAGAAGATGCTGCGTTCAAATCAGTGACCGAGCGCAAGTCATTGTAGTTGCGGTTACCTCTCAAATTAAATAATGAAAGTACGGAAATAAAGGCTAGTGCAGATCGGAAGTATTAGCTGCAGAGCTGGGCGTGAGCGACGCGTGTGAGTAGCGAAGTCGGGCGTGAGTGACGCGTGTGAATGGCGAAGCAGAGCGTGAGTGACGCGTGTGAGTAGCGAAGAAGGGCGTGAGTAACGTGTGTTAGTAGCGAAGCAGGACGTGAAAAGCGCGTATTAGCAGCGGAATAGTTCCCTATGTTTTGTGTTAGGTACTTGGAAGCTATATGCGTATGCGCATCCACTTACGAAAACATATGAGCGCATAAGAGCAAATAGCCAAGAGAGTGTGAGTGACCAAGATAGTTCCTGCACTGCTCCTGATACGTCTTTGTTCTGTGGAAACCTTAATTTACATAAATTATAATTAAGTACCTAACTAGGAACAGTTTTTTGATTAATAACCCGTATTTTTTTTTTTTTTTTTTTTTTTTTTTTTAACTGATCGAGAATTAAAAAATAATAATACAGGTATGAATTGTGATTGTGACACGAGTCACTGGCCTCACTCAGCTTCTTTCACAGGATGTCAAGTGTTGTGCAAGTTGCATAACCGCCGCGCCTGTCTCAGAACTAGTTCGAAGAATTGTACAAACATTATACAATTTTTCCACAAGTCCAATGCGAAGGTGAATGAAAGTCGAGTGAATAAACTGGATTGACATACATTGTACTAGAAAATCTATCTTTTAAAATTAGATCCATTTAGTAGAAAAAACTAATTGTCCGCCGAAACTGTGATCTCTCCACCTTTCTCGTCACAAAACTTAGGTCGATTTTGCTCATTTTCGAACTTTAAAATATCAGTTACCTAATACATATTATAAAATCAGTAAACTACATACATAAGTATCTACAACATGTCATGAAGATCGGATCAATGGTTCTCAAGTTAACGTCGAACAAAGATGCATCTTTAAAGACTTAGAGGCCAATTTGTTCTCCTCACAGGCTCTCTTAAATGTCTGGCACTCATTAAATTTGAATACAAAAAAAAAATCCAATACAAATGGATCCATGGTGTTAGTAAGGTGCCTAAACTATGATAGTTACATTACAACAAAACCAAAACACAAAAATAGGCGCTAGGACTCCGTGCGGACTGATCGTCTAATAAGATATGATGTTATTTGATCATCGTCCCCACGAAATACTTCTGCAGCGATGAGCGTGAGTCTTGCTTCGCTCGGTCAAAAAGAAGGACCCTGTTTCTTCAAGATTTTAAAACAATGATACAGGGTTATAAAGAGAGGTTATGCTAAGGCGAAACGGGCTCCTAGTACTTATCATTACGGACAACTTTTACTACGCGCCGGGAAAAAAGGGCGTGCTAAACCGAAAAAGGCTTACAGTAGATAGATACTCATCATTATGAACAACTTTTACTATGTCGACCTGTTTGGCTCAGCGGTAGTGTAGCCGCCTTATAAGCCAGAGGTCCCGGGTTCGATTCCCGGCCGGGCAGATGTTTGAATGATGAATTTAAATATCTGTTCTGGGTCTGGGTGTTAGTTGTCCTTGTCTTTGTGTGTGTTCCATGGCATCCCCGACACAGGATTTATTCCTAGTGGGGAGCTATGAGTGTGAAACGATTATTTATTTATGTAGCCAACCCGGAATTCGCGAAAAATCAGCTGTTCCATACATTTGTCGAATATCATTAACATTTTTTTATTGAAATGCAATGATGAGTACTGTAAGCCTTTTTCGGCTTCCCTTATAGCCATGTGTTGTACCTTACGAAGAACGCAGACCTCGGTGGAGTGGAGTGCCACACCCTCGCTGCACGTTCATAAAATGCGTTTGAGCGTGGGCGTATTATTTGCTTACCTATCATCAAACCGACTCAATGATCTCTTTATCACACGGCCACATGCAAAATAAACAAAATAAAGCTTAGGCACAAAAACATCACCCACATGCTTGTCCAGTGTTGCCAACTCCAAAAATTCCAAGTCCCTAGATTCTTAATCAAATGTCGCTAGAAAGTCGCTAAAACTAACTCGACCTAAAAAAAAAAAAAAACCTAAAACTAATCGACAATTTTGTCTGGGAGAATACTGAATACCTATAATTTTGTCGGGGACAGAAAAGGCGGTGTCATAATGTTAGGTTATGTAAAAAAAATAAGGTAATTGTTGGAGAACTGGCCGTATTCAATACCAAAACTTAGATTTGAAAGAAAATTGGATGTGTTGCTTTGAATATTTTTTTAAATATCTAAAGCTAGGGCTGTTTTAATTTGTACTCCAAAAGTCGCCAGATTTGTCGCTAAACAAATTTTGTCGTCAAAACTTTATTTTAGTCGCTAAGACTTGAGCAAAAGTCGCCAGTTCTAGCGACTAAGTCGCTAAATTGGCAACACTGTGCTTGTCGTGTCTCTGACAGAGTCACAGACGAAATTCGTGAGATCTCAGATCCAAGAGTTTTTGTGTCATCTAGATGTGATTGATGTCTGAGATGAGAGATGTACTACCAAGAGATTGCGTTGGTACCGTGTCAGAGCATTTCGAGAAATCTGATTATAGAAATAAATGGCACGCAACGGCTGTTTGGAATCAGGTCATATTTACAGGGTCAGAGACTGCGGACTAATTTTAATAGAAGTTAAAAAGTAATAAACTATATAATAGTGGTTTGAAAACTGAAGTGGTTTTATTGGTTTAGGCGGTACTTAAGATACGTTTAAAAATTTTTTTAAATGATTTATTTTGTATTTATTGTAATGTAAATTATAAGATTTTCCTTTTCAAATAATTAAATTATATTTTTGAATTTCATTCAAATGGAACACGATTTCGCCTTGCCACTTATCCTCTATTCATCTGTTTGGCTATCTCGGCTGTTTTGATTGCTTTTTTACGATTTCAAGTTTGGTCCTATTGCAAAACTTGTTCAATTTACAAGACTAAATACTATTGGCTTCTTTCGGCTTAGCACCATTATTCCGTTCAACCATGAAAAGGTCTTCAAATCCAAATATAGCACATAGCTATCTACTGGGTTATGAGGAAAGGGTACGCTAAGCCAAAACAGGCTCATAGTACTCATTATGAACAACTTTTACTAGTGAATCAAACCGAGATTCGCGAGAAAAATATTATATTTAGCTGTTCCATACCTACATTTTGTCAAGTGTGATTGACATTTTTCTATGGAACATTGGTTTTTTTTTTTCGCGAATTCAGTATTGTAAATTTGTTCATAGTATTGAGTACTATGAGCCCTTTTCGGCTTAGCATACCCTTTCAATATACCCTGTATAGCATACCTATCTATAAACGGCAATAATCAAAATGCCGAGAGTTACGCACTCATTTTCGATGTTACATAGATAATGTTGCAATGGGGATTTCTGTATCACCCGATCGATCATTCCGCAACAATGAGCAGCCTTTCAGTCTCCGATCTCACATAATTACTTACCGCTCTGATTTCATATAGATATACAGAAAAAAAAATACATTCATTCAAGGCGAATTTCCTGGAATCTATTCAAATGACGATGTCTGGGAAGTGAAACAATGCGATCGCTTCCGTTATGTCAAAGAGATGGTATCTTTTTTTTTTTTTATGTAATTGAGTGACGAGACGAGCAAATCGCTCGCCTGATGTTAAACGTCACGTTTGCCCAAAACAGGTCTGCGCCGCCCAGAATTTTGAACTCGCAAAATTCAAGACCCTGCGCGGCACAGCACTGCGCTCGTCACCCTGAGATATAAGTTGTTTAATCTCCCATTTGCCCTGAAATTTCACTGGAAACAATGCCCTTCCAACCGGAACACAGTAATGTTTGCACATTACTGCTTGGCGGTGGAATAACTGGCAAAGGTGTGGTACTTCCCCAGGCGGGCTCTGCAAAAGAGCCCTACCACTACAACAAATTTATCTATTTATATATTTATCTATCACAGGGTTACGCAGAAAAGTAGTAACAAACCGAAAAAAAAAATGATTTTTATGAACCACTTCAAAATAATCGTCTAACTTTGTAATAGTAATTGTCATTTAATAAATGTTCTACATATATATTTTTTTTGTAATTACTAGAGACTGCTTATGCATTATTATGAAGGTGGGAGGCGGTGGTCGCGCGCGTTACGCTCGTAATCACTCCTTGATAAAGATCACTTGAGTATCCAACTCAATGGTACGTGAGTATAGCACCATGTAATTAAATAAAGGTGTCGAACCTGAGTTCGCTTTCATAGTAAGACATTTTCGATGAAAATGTTTTCACTTAAATTTTTCATGAATGGGAACTATCCTACTTATACAGGGTTATTCATAAAGGGTATGCTAAGCCGAAAAGGGCTCATAGTACTAATCATTATGAACAACTTTTACTGTGGGACCAACTCGATATTCGCGAAAAAAAATATCTGCTGTTCCATACATTTTGTCAAGTGTCATTGACATTTTTCTATGGAACAGCTGATTTTTTTTTCGCGAATTTCGGGTTGGTCCCATAGTAAAAGTTGTTCATAATAATGAGTACTATGATAACCTAGAATATGTCAAGTGTCTAACCAGTCAGCCGGTATAATGAATATGAAAATTTGTATGTTTGTTACTCTATAACGCGAAAATAGGCCCAAGTTTGAAGGCTTTTTAAGACAGATCTAAATTTTCTAAAACTATTGGCATCCTTGTCTAATGGCTTGCAATGATAAAGACAGACATATTTTTAGTTAGTTTAGATCTGTCTTAAAATGCCTTCAAACTTGGGCCCTATAGCTGAACTAATTTTTTGAAACGAAGGTAGCTTTTACCCTGGGTTAATGTTTATGCTATTTTTTATACCAAAACGATTAAAGTTCGTGTACGATATACCTACCGGCTGACTGGTTAGACACTTGACATATTCTAGGTTATCATAGTACTCATTATTATGAACAACTTTTACTATGGGACCAACCCGAAATTCGCGAAAAAAAAATCAGCTGTTCCATACATTTTGTCAAGTGTCATTGACATTTTTCTATGGAACAGCTGATTTTTTTTTCGCGAATTCCGGGTTGGTCCCATAGTAAAAGTTGCTCATAATGATGAGTACTATAATAACCTAGGATATGTCAAGTGTCTAACCAGTCAGCCCGTATAGCAAGCAGGTGAAAACGCGGCACGTAGCTAGTCCTTACTAAACATTTTCAAAGTAGCTAATTATCTTGTGATGTTCCACTTCGGGCACTTACAAATTCCATTACTATTTGTTGTACAGAGCCTAAAACATAGCAATGGGATACTGAATCCAATATTATTCGATTAAACTTTCCTCCGACGCACTTCAGATCGCTATTAAATATTAAAATGGCTCTCAAAAGTTCCCGAGTGGATGGACTCAGATAGTACGGTCCAAGGACGTAACATTTAAAACTTCTATTATAACCTACGTTTAACTTTTTTGGGCTTTTATTAAAGAAAAGTTGTAGTAATTAACTAACTATTCTGAACAAGGTTTAGAAATAGAGATACTCGTAAGCCAATGTTTGTGTAATTTTATTAGCTGTATGGAAAATAAGATTAAATAGATAAAGCTTCAGAAATCCTTAATTTCATTAAAATGGAATTGGTTCTTCGATTCTTTGTTATTAAAATCGATGTGTATAGTTTCACAAACGAACATTTCGCAAAGTAAAAATTTCAAAAGGAAAGGGTATGCCACGCTGAAAAAGGGTTGTGGTACTCATCATTATGAACAAAATTTGTTAAGGGTCCGGGTTGGTAGCTTAGTAAATGTTGATTCGCGAAAAAAAACAGCTGTTCCATGGAAAACTGGCAATAAAACTCAGTAAAATGTGTGGAACAGCTGATTATCTTTTTAACCGACTTCAAAAAAGGAGGAGGTTATCAATTCGTCTGTATGTTTTTTTTATTATTTTTTTTATTTTGTTTTTTATGTTTGTTACCTCATAACTTTTAACTGGGTGAATCGATTTTGATGATTCTTTTTTTATTAGGAAGCTGACGCTTCCCATTTGGTCCCATTTCAATTTAGTCCAGTTCTGATAAGGTATAATGGCATGAGAAAACCATATAAGTCTTAAATTTGCATGAAGTACGTGCGCGACAAATAGATGAATAAATCAATAGTCGGTCTTTTGAAGTCGGTTTTTGTTTTTTGTTTTGTAAAAATAATGTTCTTGTTGCGAATTACGGTATAGGCCCATAGTAAAATTTGTTTATAATGATGAGTACATACTATGAGCCCTTTTCTCAGCATACTCGTACCTTTACCATAAAACCCTGTATTAACAGTATTTATTTTATTATCCGTTATTTGGAGCTGGGCCGCTAAAATAACAACAATCATAAATAGACAAGCAAACCTTTACTAGGTCCAAAATTACCCATGTGGTTTACACGTCAAATATTGAACTAACAACCATCATCAGTATTTATGTGTTTCCAAAGTAAACATTTACATATTATTCATGGCGAGTACACAGAACATCGAATTTGTACATTCAATATTTACTTGCAATATACAGGGCAAACAAGATGAGTAATCTCCTTGTAATGTAATCTCCTCCTTTTTTTTTTTTTTTTTTTTTGGTGACCCAGTGGAAATCCTTTATGGATACTCCTAGCCCCGGGGGGGGCAGGGGTTATGTGGGAGTCTCCGCCCTAGTGGCGGCATACCCACTAAAACCACTGGGGTGTTTCCCTCAGCCTCTTGGATGTAATCTCCTCCTTAGCTAACCTAACCTTGTAATCTCAGATTATCTATAGTCACCGTGTTGCCAACTGAGTCGTAGGGCCTTCGTCGTAGTCGTTAGTCGTATGTTTCTATCTGATTTTTTTCTTATCGATATGCGCCTATAACCATCTTACGCACATCACTATATGCGGCTCCATAAGACCCACAAGTGCGAGCGCGATAGACATAGAGAAATGATTTATGGCCGCACGACTCTGTTGGTAACGCGGTGACTATAGTACTGGACTACTGGGACCTTATTCTTGGACGGTCGAGATAATCTTATTTGACGAAAGGTTCAGCTCAGGTTGCTTTATATGCAAGAGGTCCCAGGGGTTCTATTCCTGCCGGGCAGATGTTTGATTGATGAATTCAGGTATCTGCTCTGGGTCTGGGTGATGATTGTCCTCGTCTTTGAGTGTTTCAAGGCACAGGGAAACCTAGAGGGGAGTTATAGGTGTGAAACGTCCTTAAAAAAAAACTCCGTGTCTCTTTCTCACATGACGTTTCTGATGAGAGCGACAGTGATCAGAGATTCTACAAACCGAACTTTATGTACATTTTTTTTGCAGAGTGTCTGGTCTATCTTATCATCATCATGGCACAAGTGCCACAACAGTCTGCTGCTAGACTGGCCTTTGGTCTAATACGAGGCATGGAATGGAGATTCGGGCCAAACTTCACCTTTCCACTTCCAGTCATTGTCGACTCAACTTAGCCTTCTATCATCCACTGCTGGGGCACCAGTACCCTTAGTATGAGTTTTGATAGTTTTTGAAAACGATCAAACGTTCCGTAAAGCTCCATACATTATAATAGTTCTTTCACGTTTCCGCCAGGGGCGCTTTACTGTAATGTATACTTATATAGTACTAGCTGTTCCCCCTGCCACGCTTCGCAGTGGATAAAAAAAGAAAAAAAATTAAATAAAATAAAATATAGCCTATGTTACTTTGGGATAATGTAGCATTCGAATGGTGAAAGAATTTTTGAAATTGGATCAGTAGTTTTTGAGTTTATTCCACACAAACATCCAAAAATACAAAAATACAAATCTTTCCTCTTTATAATATTAGTATAGATAGAGCCTTACCAAACATTTAATCGTTTCGAAAACTATTAAAACTTGTACTAAGGGTACAGGTATACCCTAGAAATGTGGTTAGGCCGTATCCCACTACGCTGGCCAAGTGCAGGTTAGTGGATTCTCTGTCGACTACATGACGTACTTAAATCGTCAATTCATGACTTTGCACTTTTGCAGACTAATGAATATTATGGAATTTTTGGAGGCACGAACCGTGGCTAAATGTGCTCGAAAGATAAGATATCTAAATGCTATATTATGGTATGTCAGTCAATTAATATATTTATTCTTATAATTAAAGATTTATAGGTCTCTTACAATAATAAGTATAGATCATTTTGTTGGGGATAGGTCTAACACAAATATTGTTAAGATGCCTGTGCTAAGTTAAAAGCCTGTGATAAAGGCATCTGCGCATCTTTATAGAGTTACTATTCTATCCACTCTACCTACTAATATCGCAGAATGGTACTAATACTATAAATGCGAAAGTAGTTTGTGTATGTGTGTTTGTTATCACGTGTTCCCGTAACTACTTAACCGATTTTCATAAAATTATAAAATAAAGATAGCTAATGCTCTACATCTACATTAACACATAGGCGTTTTATAATCATCATCATCATCACCGTTTTTAATCACCGAGCGGATAAAACCGCAAGGCACTATAGTTAAAAATATGCAAATAATAAAGCGATAAAACTTAGTAGCTTCCATCAACATGCCAGTCACAATAAAATGGGTTTTACTATAAGGTTTTATTAATGCGAAAGTACGTAGGTGATACCTAGCTAGCCTAGGGTTGCCATAAATATTAAAACACGCGTCTAGACTCGAGACGATTCGAGGAAGAATACTTTTAGAAAGTCCAGTTGTTTCGCAAGAGGTGACTCATTGCCGGTCGACCGGTCAGAATGTTAATGGCCGGACAAGGAAAGGACAGTCCGACAGAGCTCATAATACACGGTGTCAGAAGAGGAACTAAATCTGTTGGCTTTTTAACACGCTTTTATTCGTTTCATCTGTACTCGTATGTATGACGTATGTATGTATGTTTGTAACCGACTCCTTTGGGCGCGTTTTTGACCCACTTTAAACGGCCAGATTTCGTTCAAACTTTGCAGATATATCGAGGACCGATGACAATACACTAAACAAAGCGTGTTTTTTAGTTTTTTTAACTATTAATTATTACCTTGTGTTAAATCTTAAGATCAAGCCTAGTAGGAGCCTTAGACAAATTATCTTTCCACAGTTTATCCCCGTAGATATGACATAGCTTTAGTCTATTAAATGTCACGCGATTAAAATGACAGTTGTGGGCGTATGTTTGTAATAGCGTCTAGCAAATTACATTTATTTGTTACACAAATATCGCTGGTTTTCTCCGTGTAAAATTACTACGAACTGCAGGTGCAGTAGATAAATTAAATATATAATTTGTAAAAGTACGAGTATAATATTTGAACTTTAAAACGAACTGCATTCAGCGAGGATTTTCTCAAAACAGAAGCATTATTTTTCGATAACAACTGACTGACATAAAAATGGTATGCTAGCCTGAATAAAATTTTAGGGATGTGGTAAAAGATTAACGTAAATCGATTGTTTTACAAACAATGACAGCTTGCGATAAATACGTAGCTTTCATTCGATAAATACGCATATTATTATCGATTTAATCTGAAGTGCACCAGCTCTGTTTTAGCCTTTTGAAGGATGTCAGTAATCATCTCATATTTAATAGACTATAGAATATGGCTATGGTTGTCTCTTTCTCGCGGGATAAAAATGGTTGAAATTGGTCCGCGGCCCAGACTAAGCCTGATGAAGAGTATAGTCCAGCTCCATTAAAAGCCGTATCGTACTGTAAAGATAAACTACTAGATATGTGTACCTACTGTACATATCATATACATATGTATATTACCTATATTACATACATTAATAAATAATATATGTAATAAGATAAATAGACAAAGAAAGGTGAAGAAGAAATTGACAAAGTCATAAGATGTCCAACTTTCAGAAATAAAAAAGAAGGAGAATTAAAAATGTATTATTTATTCACCACAATACATGTTTTGGTAACGAAGCTAAAAATATTGTTTTTGGGAAAGTGCTTAGCCTAGAAAAACTCGTGGAGCATCTTTGGCAGGTATAATGCCGCGTCCGCATATCGGCCATATTCCTCAAAAATTGTTCAACGTCATTATTTGTTTTTTTTTGTATTATTTTTTGTACTGAAACGTTACCACGTTACCGGTTAACTTAAAATGCTTTCTCCATATTTTTGAAATGATCTACATTTATTCTGTTTCCCCCTGCCAGGGGCTTTTGGTACCACGCGATCGGCGCTATTGCCATCTTGATCTAGTATTTCTAAAGCGTTTTAGTAAGTCAGATTAGGCTCAGAATAAATAATTGTTTTAAAATAAAAACAGACAAAAAGGAAAAAAAAGGTCGAAAAAAAATGCCCGAAAACACGCACTAAAACGCATCTTCGACCACATCGCCGCATTCCATCAGCTGAGATTGTGGCCAAACGCATGCCTAGACCGATGTATATAACAATCTCGTAGCAAATACGACCTCAGTGTGAATGCGCCCTTATATCACAAAACAGATAGGTAGGTAGTTTTGTATTTATACTTATTAGGTAACTACACATAACACTAGGTACCTATTACATGAACTATACAAAGTATAACGGAAAGGTGTAGTACCTAATACTTGAGGGCGTTCTTCACACATCAAACTGTACATACTGTACAACTTCTATAACATAAAGTTTGCTAAATTCGAGAGAGGAAATAATCGAGAAAGAAAACGAATCTGCCTAAGAAATTGAACACATTACTAAATATTTTGTATGGAGACTCGATTTTTTTCTCTAATCCAATTTGTATCACAAAAGATGAACGCTTTGATGTGTAGAAGAACACCCTTAAGTATTACTTTATTTATATTACACCTTTCCGTTACACCTTGTAGAAACGATTATAATAGGTACAAGCGTAATCAGGCGCCTCAAGCATTAGATAATTGTTCTAACCTTTCAAAAACATATCCAAACAATATTAAATAAAGTTTCTCAACCCCACTTAATGCTATTTGATACTAAAACATTAATAATACATGGTAATACATACCCTACTTGCGTAAATAAATGTTAATTAAAAGTTAATGTGGAATGGTGCCGATTTCGTCGTACCACAAAAGCTAAACTAAAACCATACAATGAACCCAAGTTTGAAGGCTTTTGACAGATTTAAACTAACTAAAATTATTCGTATATCTGTCCTTGTCATTGCAACCTATTAGACAAGGACATCAATACTTAAAAAGAAATAGATCTGTTCTGTCAGACAACCTTTGGGTAGATAGAACTGAAAGGATTGGAAATCGCAAAAAATAAAAATCGGTCTTGTAAAAAAATACATAGCAAAAACAACACAAACAGGTCTAAAGTTACCTTTGTCCCTTTTCAATGCAATATAATATGAAAAGAATATGGCATCATTTAGAGTAGTCAAGTTTAGTTTAGCTAAGAAAATGGTAACCAGAATCGCCGCCAAAGTCTGCCAAACTTTTGCGAAACTGTTTTTGAATAAATCATATAATTAGAAAATGTGAAATACGATAACTTTAATTAGTTATTGATACGTGCGGAGTTAATTAATTGGACAATACTGGAAGGTCTTAAAGACTTCGATTATGAGTTGAGATAATGATAATAGACATGATTTTAATGAGTAGGATTCACTCTTCGCGATAGGACCACCGCTTTTTTTCTATGTTTGTAGTGGGTAACTTTATGACAGCTCTAAACGATGTCATCCCTTTCTCACATATTAAAATAAAAAGAGATGCCGAACAATTTTAGAGCTGTCAAACTAGTTTAGAGAAATGACGTCAATGACATCAATTCTGTTGTGCCATTCTCTAAGCTTTACTATCCATAAAAGTAGTCCAAATGTCTAACATTAATCCGAGTACTTAAATACATTTATGGCGATAGAAATTGAGGACATAAACCAAACCAATTACTAAAACTTCCACCATCTTTGCCTAGAAATAGATCTTAGCATCTTTTTCATACAAATAGATAGGTATAGGAAAACTGGAGTTACAACCTTTTTATCCCACTGCTAGAATACAAGATTTACCCTCAAAGGGTGTGAACTTCTTCTCTGGACGTAAACCGTGAAAAGCACTGTTACTTATTATACTTTAAACTAGTAGCGTCTTACGGTTTTACCCGTATTTTCCGGGATTAAATCTAGCTTCATGTTAATCCACTACCTTCACACCAAATTTCATACAAACCCGTTAAGCCGTTGTTGCGTGATTGAGCAACAAGCATCGAAACTCACGAACAGTAGAAAGACGCCCTTTTACAATCCCTACACTGTCGATTTCCCCTGGATACGTACAAAACGGTTCGAGTCCACGTTCCTAATCCGTACAGCCCGGGAATAGAACAGACTTCCGGCCTCCTTGTTCCCTGAGAGATATAATCTTGGACTTTTCAAGGTCAGAGTGAATAGGTATCTTCTAAATCTGCGTGCTCCATCTTCGACCAGTCTAGTAGGCTTAGTTACTCCTACTTCATCAATATCTTTGCAACCTTATTAACTATCCATCCGATTGTTCGACCACTCAATTCCGTTCATCGTCTGCAAACACGAAATCCATTTACAATTCTGACAGCTGTTTGCGAATCCTAAACACAACTTATAATCAGTTTTGTTTTGCAAAAGTTGTTCGCAATTACGTCTGGTTATTGCCAACCCTTTTGAATCTGAAACATGTTACTCGTAGGGACAATTGAGTATTTGCTTTGCAATTGCGTAATAAGACGGCTTTCTATGGACTGTGTTTGTGTTAATTTCATATTTGAAAATTAAGTGAGAAGTTAAACTCCTGTAGATTATGTAGTAGCAACTCGCTGTGTTGAGTTTGCTGTTGGTTTTGTGTTAGGATTCTTTACAATGAGGATGTGTGCTACGCATAAATACTAGAGAAATAATAATACCTAAACAAGTGGCACAAGGGTAGGGGTTTTTTTTTCTTAAATAAATCTTATTAACGAAAAAAAGCACGTGTTTCACTACCAACTACATTCACGTGTTGGTAAGGATCAAGGTCGACGTTGAGGCACGTAGACAGAAGATACCTAATCATTCTGATGTTGAAAAGCCCTAGATGAATGTTATAGATCTTTCTCGCATATAAAGTGCGAAGATAAGCTGAAATAACTCTTATTTCTAAGTACTCACGTACGCAGCTGCAAGGGGAACCAGGCGGGGCGGCGACGCAGTGGCTCAAGCGGAGCGGACACCGGAGCGGGGCGGAAAGCGTTTAAAACGCGCTTGACGACACGAGCGCTCACCGCTATCAGCGCGCCCATTGCTACCACGCATGCGCCACCGAACACTGCCCACAGCACCTAACAATAAGAGAAGACATAAGAAAATACTCAATCTTTAAATTGTAAAGTAAAAGCATAGGAAATAATTTAATATGTGGCTGTTAAAAACAATACACACTTACATAAGTGCCTAATGACCGCTTGGTAGCTTCCACTGGATCTGTAATAAAAGCACTTATTAGGTTAGCTTTATTAGAATCCTATTCGACTATTCTTATTAATTAGGTACACAATGGCGAATTCTACATTAAACCCATTCATTGGTACTGGAAAATGTTAAATGTAAAAACAAGAGAGCGTAAATTGCGTTAAAACATTTTTAAGAACGATCACCTAAAAACTATTATATTTAAAACGTACAATATAATACCTACTTACCATAAGCGGTAGCATTTCCCTCCAGCCCCATACACCCCCTATCATCGACAAGCCTGACCCGCGCCAGCAGCCGCACATCGAGCACCAAGTTCCTCGGCTTGATCCCCGTGGTTCCCCGCTTGTCGCTCCGCTCGTCGGCCCGCTTGCCGCTCCGCTCAGCAACGGGCAGCAGCAGCCAGCGCGGCGTGTCTCGGTCGGCCACGGCCCCGTCAGCGTCCACGTACCGCGTGATGGTGTTCGCGAACCACGGAGCTGGGAGTGCACCGGTCACCATTTGTTTAGCGATGCTAAGACAGAAAATTGTGATTACAACAACTATAATGACACTATTGGGCAATGGGGCCAGTATTTTGGGAACAATTCCCAGAGGCAGCGGTCTTTTAGATTAGTTTTATTGGTTTAGTTTTTAATTTTAGTATATTTTAATGTTCCTAAGTTGTACAGTACACCTTAAGTGCCTTTTCACACGTACCGGTTGCCGGGTAGCCGGCGCCGGATACCCGGTGTCAAATGTACCCGCCTGCCGGATAAATAACGCCGGTACATGTGAAAGCTATGTACCATGCCCATACACTTCACCACCGGGTAACCGGCGCCGGCTACCCGGCAACCAGTACGTGTGAAAAGGCACTAAGTCTCTGTTAATAAAATGATAATGACACTATTCAGCTTCTCATTAAGCTTCTGTGCCTTTCTCTTATGAATTTTATTATGTTTGTTATTTCCTTTTTGGGGTGTCAGTAAAGAGTTATTGTGTTTAATTAAAAAAAAAACTCAACTACAAAACATTTGATTCTCCGAAGTCCGAACATAAAGGCGAATTTAACAACACTTTGCACAAAAAAAAACTTTCAAGACGTTTTGGCTTACATAATTAATACATAATTAATAATTATGTACACCCGAAAAATATTATCCTTTTTCTAGGCAGTTGGATAAAAAGAGCTTATATTCCTCTAATTTGGCTACCTTGAACCAACGACATGAAATTTTTGAGTAAAACCTATCAAGTTATCAGCTAATACAAGAAAGGACGAAGAAATACGAGCAGGTTGTTATAATATTCCCCTGAATATTTTTAATGTGACAGAAGATAGATTGGTAATGTCGATCCATCTTGCGCTTGATTGAGATAAATCGACCCCGTTACGTATGTAATCCCTTATTAATAATAATATTAGTTTTTTTATGATATTTTGTTTTTTATATTCTATATTGTAAAAAAATTAAAAATTAAGAAAATCTAATAAATCTGATTTTTTATTAGAGGTAGATATATCTTATTATAATACTTATGTAGTGAAGAAATAATACTACATTAAACGAGTTTATCCTTTGAAAATATTTTTTAAAGAATTATTTATTTGTAACCTACATACAGCTTTCTAATATCGGTGGTATTATTTTCTTAAAGGAGGCTCTAACAGCTTTAACAAAATTCACCAAGCCAATAGGCTTTCGGGCTTAAAACTTTGACATGAGAGCCGAACCGATAATTTTTTTCTTTGTCATTGCCATGCGATACGAAATATGTCACTTATTTTCAATTATTTATTCAGTCTGTGATTTTTTATCACAAATAGTCTTGCGTTTTTAGCATAAATAGGTTGACCGCAATCTCGCCTGATGATCAAAGATACGAAAACAGATTCGCTCGCGACTTAAAGACTCCAAGATCTCTCAGTTCCTTACCTCACAGCATATCGCTGCTTCCTGAGCCCCGGCGGCAGTCTTTGCGGGTATGTGGGCTCAGGCGTCGTCCAGCTCACGTTGACGAAGATCTCCCCCTGGACGGAGACGGTGCGCGCCTTCACAACCGGCACGGGAAGTCGCGGGGAGTGTGCGCAGGAGCATACACCGGCCACGCATTCTGTAGAGGACAAAGTTATAACTATAACCTCTCCATTCTATGGTTGCATGGAAGAGATCGCGATAAGGATGCCATGATGTTGTTGCACTAGTTTTAATTTTAATGATCCTTTGTGTCTGTAATTTCTGGTGTGAACAATAAAGAGTTTATTTATCTCTTTGTCTGAAAGCTGGAAGAGATCACTCTTAGCGGTACAGCCGCTAGTTGTTGCACTAGTTTTTAGTTTTGGGATTCTTTTTGTCTGTAATTTCTGGTGTGAATAATGAAGAGTTTTTCTATCTATATGACCACAGGGAAATATGAAAACCAGAGTTGGTTCCATACAGCCAGTATGTCTAGTACGAAGTTTTAAGTAAAATACGAGTAAATAAATAAGAGAGAATAAATGTACGTAAAATGGGAGATTATAGAAACTACATTTTTCTTTAGAATACTCGTTACGTATTTTACGTTAAAATTTGTGCTAGGCATAGAAACTGCATATGACCAAATTTTGGGGTCAAAGCAGGAAAGCAGCGACCCTTACATAGGTACTTGATGTAAGGCGGTCAAAGGTACGAGTACATTCTGCCGATTGTCTTATGTTTTGTTTTCCTATGTTTTATGTGTTTAGAATCAAAATAAACTCTTTGTAAGTGTAAGAAGTAACACAACATTTTATGGATGAGTAATGGGTATGGAAATGTGTGTAATCCAGCATTTACAGTGCAGTCATCATCAGCATAGGCCTGTCTTCTTGTACGCCACTCACCCCGGTCCTGTGCAGTTGTTAAACGCAATAAGTCATCAGATCTGTCCTCAGCTAGTCCTACCTTTCTCAAATATGATTGATCATGGCATAAATTATCAAGTCGCAGTTGTTAGTCTTGTTAGCAAAACAACTCTAGTAAAATTAAGGGATCTGAGTAAACTCTAACTGGGGACTTTGAGTTATTTGACGATAATGCTACGAGACGAATAACAACGTGACACTGCTCTAAAGGAGTACCTATCATGTTTCTAAGTATTTTGCGTCCTTACCACATAAACGACTCGACCGATTTTGTATTGCTAGGTGTCTTTAGATTAGTTTAGTTCTTAGAGAGAGCTCGAAGCCCTCGTCAAGCATCAAGGTAGGTCACGGGGGGGGGGGGGTTTAGTGGGTAGTACAATCCCACATAACCCGGCTGCACCCCATTGCGGCCGGGCATCTTGCGAAGATTTCCCCCTCGTAAACAAAAAAAAAAAAGGTGTATTTAGATTCATCTTTGCATAGCCCACATATTTGCAATCATGTGTTTTGTTTTACTTGTATTTTAATAAGCCACAAGTCACAAGTTAATCATCAATACTGCTACCTATTCCAGGATATGAAACACTATAATATCATCTCTTTACAAAATTATCAGATTTACCCATTTTTTTCATTCATCCATCCATTCATTTAGTTTTTTTTTGCTAAAAATATAAAGATCGCTGAAAGCGTATACTGTATTGAAGTATTAACAATTTAATGTTACACCAAGCCAAGCCTATAAAGATCAAAAAGTCTAGACTCTGTACCTCTAGATACAGGAATCCACCATGTAAATATTTTGCTCGGCTATCGATGCGATGGTGTGATTGATTCTAAGCTATATTTAGAGAGCCTTACTGAGATTTTTGCGATGATCTTTCGGAAGACGGTACTGACGCAAGGAAGTTTGCTCGAAATAGCAGAACGATTCTAAACAAAGCACAGAAATACGAAAGCTATTCTTGTTTCCATGAGGATGATAGGTCTTTGCGGTTTCAGTAGTTAATTAGGTTATTTGTACCAATTAGTATTGGTTATATCTTGTTCCGTTTTTGCTTCTCCTACATTAGTTTCAAAGTCGAAACTTGCTGTGATTTTATTATGAGTTACAACATGCGTATGTACTTATTTAAAAATGCTTACGTGGTTTGTCTTGTATGTCTTGTTTGTTAGAATATCACGACTAAACGGTTGAACTCATGGTCTAAGTCTGGACTGATGTTAATGATGTTTTGAAGGTTGTGTGGATTGTATGTGGAATATTTTTTCATTTGATAACTGAAAACTGATGGGATAAACCCACAGGAAGCAGCTATTTTTCTATGTAACTGATTAAGTGACAAGATGAGTACCTAAGTCGTTCGACTGACGGTGAGCAACACACATGTCCGTAGAAATGTACTTTGTTTATTGGTGAACATAGTTCAGCATAACCCAGCTGCACCTCAAGGCAGCCGAATTTCTTATGAAGATTTCTCTTTCGTGAACAAAAACAAGTCCTACCTCAGTTAAAACAACTACGCCGCAGTGCACTGAGAAAAATGGCCCTCACAATTCCGATGAATTCACCTAAAGTACGGAGCATACTGATAAAAAGTACGATGATTAGCACCACGTTTTTACGTCGTATCATAATATATGGTTGACACCGTAAAAAACTAGTACTAGCACCAGTTTTTAGGGTGTGTATATTTGTAATTTCAGTTCATACCGTCGAGCTGGACGTGCAGGTTGGCGGCGGTGTGCCCGTCCCAGGGGTGCGCGAGCAGGCGTACGCGGTACGAGCAGCCGGGCCGGACCGCGCACGTTTCCGCCACGGAGTTGGCGACCGCCGGCACTATCCACCAGCTCACTTCCTGGGGACCACGCAATACAATCATTATAATCATATTCAACTAGCTGCGCCCCGCAGTTTCACCCTCGTTTTCCGGGATAAAAAGTAGCCTATGTGTTAATACAGACCATGAACAACCTTCATTTTAAATTTCATGTAAATCCGTTCAGCCGTTTTTGCGTGAAAGAGCCACAAACATACTGACAAACTTTCGCGTTTATAATATTAGTAGGATTTAGCTCACCTTCCGAAAATGTGGTGACTCCGGCTCCGGCTCGTTTCTGGTGCAAAGGTTGGTCATTGCCATTTAGCGTGGCAACTAGGCACTTTTGCACCAGGAACAGTAAGTAGGTAAGGTTATTTGATTGACGTTTACGATTCTGTGTTTGTTATTTTGACTTTGATTTGTTTGTATTATGTTTTTATTAATTCAAATTGATTTTGATTTGAAAATTCATCTCACTAATATAATAAAAGTAAAAGTTTGTATGTTTGCTACCACTACCCTGGTATCGCAGTAGTGGAATGATCAATTCAACCAATCTCAACCTCAACCTTTTTAAGGTCGAGTTGAGAATGAGAGTTAAAAATACGACCAGTTACACGTCTACCAAACCCATACAAAGATATTTGAACGTTGAGTTATGGGTAGTTTTATTGTTTTTGTTATTCAAGGCAATCCCAATTCAGCGAAATCTGAGGTAGTCCACCTAGAGCACCCGTCCGAATAGCACCTGCGCGAAGAGCACCCAGCCTAGTCCAGGAAGAGCACCTATCCATTTTTTTGGCAGGTGCTCTTCGTGGATTCAAATTTATTTTTACATTTGTGTTCACGAAGAGCACCTACCACTAGTAGAAAGCTAAAAGCATGTAAAGCACGTAGCTTGTGTACGTGAATTTATTAGCATTGTAGAATTACCCTTACTACTTTCTAGTTATTATATTCTATATATACTACATTTTTATGTGTCTCATTATAGGTTATATTGAGATTGAGTTGAGATTATCCGTACGGAAGGAAGCGGGTTGTGGGATCATATCCCGATCACATTATTTTTGTGCTCAATACTCAGATAAAGATAGGGAGAAAGAATAAGTACTGCGTTAGATTTTGGTGAAGCCAAGAACTATACTGTCGCGCGTATGTACACAAGCTCTACAGATTCGCGAGTAGGGAAGTTTTGAAATGTGAATGTCTTTCCAGTGCATCTTTCTCTCTCGGTTTATCTGAGGTATCCTTAGCTACAGATATTAAGATATTAGAATTATTTTGTTTTAGTTTGGTTCTGATCTCGAGTTGTTCTGGCTTAGCACGTGATTCAAACTAATTATGGACTACAGAGGAAGATATTAACTATAGGAGGAAAATTGTTTAATAAGTGTCGGGCCAAATTAAATAATTATTAAAAATATTACCCCGGGAATGTTGTATTCATAGCACATCGGCGACTGACAGTCTGTAGTCTCTGTAACACTGCGGACTTCTATAGAGTAGTCTCTTGCCGGGGGACCTGTTGACAAATAAATATAAAGTTTGAAAAAAAAATGTACTGCTCTAAAAAGTACCTATGAAGTGAAGACAGATAAAACGACCTCATTCACGACTAGGCTATCTTCTTTCGTTGAGGAGTTTCTATGGTCATCATCATCATCATATGCAATCTTAAATCCTCCCACTGCTGGGATGCAGGTCATCATATGTAACCTTAAATCCTCCCACTGCTGGGATACAGGTCTACCCTCGAAGGGTGATTAGGCCATATTCCACCACGCTGGCCAAGTGCGGATTGCTGGAATTCACATACGCCATTGACCATTCTATGGCCACCTTTCGACAAAATCCTGTAGCACGTCTGCACCTTATGAGCAAGAGATCCCGGATTCGATTCCCAGTCTGGTCAACTTTGAATGATGATTTAAAAAAAAAAATCTGCTCTTGATCAGCCGGTAAGTTGTCCTTGTCTTTGGCACCGTGGAGAATCTTAGTTCCACACTGATAGCTCTACAAGCTTTGAGTGTGAAACTTAATTAGAATATGATAAAATAGGTATACGTAGATAATATATCTTTAATAAGTAGTTTAAAAAGTAGAGAAGTTGGAGGAGTGGGTATTAGATAATTCGAAGAGTTTTTTAAATCAATTATTAATAAAACCAATAACGAACTGTACCTACGTAAAAGACATCGAAAAGATAATGAACATTTTCGTGTGCAAAATGGCATAAAAAAGAATTTAAAAAGACGATGAAAGGCAGGAAATCCGGTTTTCATTTACTTTGTTCGTTAATCTGGCGTCCATCTTCTGATTTTGAAATTTACTGTAGCTGTCAGCAATCACACGAAAGCAAACTGACTATATGCGATCTGTTATTGGACTACAGTTACTGTGGAATGGCGATGGTAAAAATGTCTTGATTTATCTCAGAATCGGAATCACCACATTGCGACTACCAGATCTCAATAATAGGCCAAGAGTATTGACCAGGAACTGACCCACTCTTTGTGATATGATAGAATAAGTAAAAAGTTCAGAAAACTGTTGCCCAAGTACGGAAAACAAGAGAGACCTCCACGTCCCTCCTCCTCCTTTAGTTTAGTTAGTTTTAGTCGCTTTGGTGGATGACTACTCGTAACATCTGTTTTATTGATTTGTTCGTCTAAAGAAATATGTACAAATAACAACGAATAATAATGAATCGATTGGCATCACATTCATGAAAGTCGAATGAGTAGTTTAGACGCACGGTGGAACATATTATATTTATGTTAAAACAAAGTTTGTTTTGACATACAGAACGCTAAAAACGTAACCTTTCTTTATGTCTTTAAAAGCCTTTGCCGTGTAAAAAGATGCATAGATTAGTATTTAGAACAGCCTAAATGTTAGCTATTCTGAAAATCAACCGCTAAAGCAAACATTACGACATATCCAAACAGAGCTCGCCCCACAGCTGACCTGACGTACCTTGTTTACATAGTAATTAAACGCAATTTGATTGCCTGTATTTGTTGGGCCAGGCTTGATTCAACAAACCGAAATACGCACTGCCCATCGAAAAACAAGCGTTTTATCATAGCCTATTGGATTGTAGTTACCATACACATAATACTATGCTATAACTGCCAAGTGAATAAGTCCGAGTTGTGACGTGGGAGCTGGGAACGCAATGGATCGTATGGATTCGTTTACTTTTGGTAGCACGTGATGTGACGTAGGAAATTTGGCGTTTACATTTTCCTATGGTCAACAGAGTAGGCGCTTGACTACTCTACTACTACTCAACCTTTAATCCTTCCACTGCCGGGATACAGGTCTACCCTCGCAGGGAGAGTAGACTACTCAACTTTTAATCCTCCGACTGCTAGGATACAGGTCTACCCTCGTAGGGAGAGTAGGCCGTTATTCCAATACTAGCCTAGTGCGGGTAGACCTCTCACCTAATATCAAATAGTCTAAGATGGGAAAAACACTTGACTAGACTTCCTGCAAGTATGAGCACCTACTTTATTGTGTGATTTGGCAAACACATCGAAATTATCGCCGTGGCGAAAGTTTTCAACTAGCTAGTACTAAAAGTCGAGTTGTACTAGAAACATCGATCTATATAATCCGACTTCGGTGACTAGAAAGCACTACTATAACTCTACCACAAAAAACGCCACGCTAAAGTCTCCTCACAATATTTTCTGCACCAGCAGTTCAAAGCACTAAAGCTCATCTCATCTCGCTAGTTTTCGTCTTGAAATTGGTTTGATATGCTAAATTCTATTCTATTCTCATGGTACAGATTTCATCACTGAGTTATCACCTATAAAAGTTCTTTGTAACTTATCGGAAGCTTCCAAAAATAATTAACCAAATCTCCATATCCACGGAGTAACTGTGCCAGCGCCAATGGTTCAGAGCCACACTCTAAGTTTTAACGAGCTGGGATGGCTCAGGTAAAGCTGTAATGGCTCGTAAGGGTTTACCCGACCTATCTCAGCTTCTCGAAGTCTCAAATCATGGAACAATATTCCATGATTTATTCCGTGACGCTAGCAATGAATGTAAATTGATCCTCGCCCAATAAGAATGAGATGTGTGTGTATAATGTGTATTTCTAATATTTACGAGACGACACCATCCTAATATGATACTTATGTTACATAAACATTATGGACCTTACTTATTGTAGGGACCTAAAGACTTCTATCTACCCTCGCCCGCGCATATGTCATCGAACGACGGCCGGCGATCGGAATTATAGCCAAACCGTTTATCTTAGTCCTCGCCTGCGCGGTACAGAGGCGCGGGGGTATGACGGCGCGGGGGACTTAGAACGCGGCGCCGCCGCCCGCCTCCATTTTACCCCCGCGCCTCTGTACCGCGCAGGCGAGGACTAAGATAAACGGTTTGGCGATGGCGATAGAAGGAATTTCACTCTCGTTTTTCAACTATCATAGTGACGTGTTTGTGCTATAAAATTGGAAAATTAATTGCGTGGATTCAGGTGAGGTTTTTGGGCATATATATTGTGTTAATTAAATAGTCAACCGCACTTATAAAGCTTGCTTAAACTTAATCACATCCTAAAGTTCTCCGTCTTGTTTTCGCACGTGACATTTTACGTCAGCGAGAAGTTGTCAGATTTTAAGCATTGACTACCTTTAAGCAGTGTTTATCTAAGATCCAAAAGTTCTTGCTTCTTTGTCTGCGTGTATGACTTGCATTAGGCCGGTTTTATACCATATTTCCCTTACAGAAAAGATTCAAAGGATAAATAAATTCATTCATATGGATCTATTTTGCGGTTGCTGTACTGTTATCTATACACATATACTATTTTCTATACACAACTGTATTTGACAGGATTCGAATTGATTTAGAATAGTTTTTTTCCCCGGAAAATGCGAGACGCAACTCGTAAAATTATAAAAGTTTAGATGTATGTATGTAGGTACTGATTTGTTTGTTGTGTGATGATTTGATCACGCCAAAATGGCTTAACAAATTTGAATGAAATTAAATACGAAGGCAGTTTAAAACCCTAAACTAACATACAGGGCTTACAGGGTCAATGACACTGACAAAATGTATGGAACTTCTGATTTTTTTGCGAATTCCGGGTTGCTCCCAAAGTAAAAGTTGTTCGCAATGATGAGTACTATGAGCCCTTTTCAGCTTAGCATACCCTTTCTGAATAACGCTGTATAGGCTACTATGTTTCCGGAACAATTAACTATTCCTCTAGGATGGCAGGTGAAACCACGGGGCGTAGCTAAGTATAAACATTTACGTCAAATTAATATCTTGTTATGACGGGTTGTGTGTTGATCGATTGGGTGCAGTCGAGGCATTTAACGTGTATGCTGACAGACGGCTACAAGATGGGATATATAAAGAAGACTATTTTGCGAGCAGCATGCGGCCCGCAGATCTGATAGTAGAGAGTGATCCTTTATTGTTTGATTTGAAAAAAGTTGATACAATATGGAGCAACAAAATCATTAAAAAAATATATCCTACTAATATTATAAACGTGAAAGTTGTGCATGTTTGTTGTCCTTTCACGCAAAAACGGCTGAAAGGATTTACATGAAATTTGGAATGAAGGTTGTTCATGGTCTGGATTAACACATAGGCTAGTTTTTATCCCAGAAAACGCGGGTGAAACTGCGGGGCGCAGCTAGTATACCTATATAATTATAAAAAGTATAAAAAAGCGCCATCTAGTTTCATTTCTTTTGAACTAAATCGTAATAGCTGGTTAAAAGTCTTGAATTTATAACTTACTAGCGGCCCGTCCCGGCTTCGCACGGGTAGACTTTGGGATAAACGCAGAATAAATTGAAATCGGTCCAGTCGTTCACGCGTGATGGCGTGACCAAAGGTGTTGAGAATAATTATAGGAACTCTTTGTTATAACCTCTATTCTCATGCTATTGCGTAACTATAGCAACCATAGTTTGTTGATGCTAACTTGTCAATTTATAGTAAAAATTATCAGTATAAAACGCACACTGTTTTGATAGATATGATTGAATTTGAACTTTGTACAGAGGTAATAAAGTGCAAATTGACTCTTGGACGTTAGGAACATACCTACATTGCTTAAACAACAGTGAGTGCTTGCAATTCAATATGAACTTTATACAATAGCAATAAAGCTCGTTTTAGTTTGGGAAAAATAAAAGGGCTGTTTTTAGGGTTTTTCAATATTTCTGAGAGATTTTCTTAATATTTTTTCCGTAAGAACCTTCTCCTAATAATAACAAATACAACAAAAAAAGAATTAGTGAAATCGGTCCAGCCATTCACGCGTGAGGCCGTGACCAAGGAAAACGGGATTCATTTTTATATATATAGATTTTATTCTTTCTTCATCTACCTCTAGATTACAGTATACGGGCTGACTGGTTAGACACTTGACATATCCTAGGTTATTATAGTACTCATCATTATGAGCAACTTTTACTATGGGACCAACCCGGAATTCGCGAAAAAAATATCAGCTGTTCCATACATTTTGTCAAGTGTCATTGACATTTTTCTATGGAACAGCTGATTTTTTTTTCGCGAATTTCGGGTTGGTCCCATAGTAAAAGTTGTTCATAATAATGAGTACTATGATAACCTAGAATATGTCAAGTGTCTAACCAGTCAGCCGGTATACATACATTTTCGGTCGAGTCACTTTTTGAACAAAAACCCTAAAATAAAATCGGTTTAGCAGTTTGTTAGCTACGCCACAGAAAAATACACAGATACACTCAATAAACTTTTAACCCTCCTATTTGCCTCTTTGGATAAACAGTTGCTATATGCAACCAAGAGTTCGAAACTTCTAAATTGGCTCAATTCATAAAAATGGAAGTATCTTTTTATTTCTTCTTTTCACATCAATCCATCTTATTTCAATCTAATTTCAAGAGTCTTAAAAGGTCGACAGAGCATCCGTGTATCCGGCCGCCATCAGGCGGCCTGTGCCAGTTTCCCATCTACCTATGGCATAAAAATAAAGTACCCATACCTGATGTTAAACTTACTACACCTCTCTATTTGTATCCTTTTTTATCCCTATTTGTTAAATAGTTACTATAGAAAACATATCGACATAACCAAATTGGCTTACTCTATAAATATATGCCACCCACTCAGTGGTGCCAATGCCTGATTTGAAGGTTCAAGTTCAGAGGAAATCGACCTTCTTTACGCCAATCCTAAGGTCCTATTGTAGTAGATTCTCAGAAATTATCGTGTAGTTTTTCACTTGGACAGGGAAAATCATTGTTGTCGTATTTTTACTCGACGATGGTGAAATGAAACGTAAAAATGGAATGCAAGGTTATGGGTCTGGCGTATAATACTTTAACTTAATCAGTCTTTAAAGCCGGGTCCAGATATGTATCATTTGCCCGATCCGATCACCGTATCCGTATCGCTGACGCGTATCATGACCGCATATGTGGACGGGTGCTGATACACGTATCATGATAGGAGATCTCGATACCTACGCCGCGCCGTTACGATACGGCCCGACCCATGTATCATTTGCCCGGTGATCGGATCGGGCAAATGATACATATCTGGACCCGGCTTTAGATTCTATGTCTTGTTTTTGCTCGGCTCATTTTAAACAGTGATTAAGTATAGTCAGCGTTTATAAGTATGAGCCTAATATGTAGATACTAGATACATAATAGGTATACACATAGATGGTCAAAAAAGCATAAACATGTTCTGTAGCGTAACTCCAGTAAAAGTAATGAAGGCCTCTTAGCACCTAAATAATAGTTTGTTGTAATCTAGCTGCACTCCACGGTTTCACCCGCTATCCTGTGCGAATAATTAATTTTCGAGACATATGTATAAATCGAAGGTTTAAGCCAAATCCAAACTAGTTTCAAAGTTTTAATTGTTTGAGTAAATTAGCATCTTGCATTAGTATATTTAGTATCTTGTAGTTCCGGGCCGTACTGTGAACTTTTAGCGCGAGCTTATACTGGATCGTGCGTTCGACTTGCTCTATCAGCTAGAGAATATGCGAGAAAAAGGCCTACGTGATTACGTTCCCTAGGTTTAACCAGAGTTTGTCCTACGGCCCTAGTAATGTACTTACCAAATGAATGCTGCCAGGACACATTGAACCGGAGTTCATTGTACGAGTTCGACAACGGCAGCGGGTAGACCGCCAGCCCCAGCGGCAGGCCGGCGTGCAGCACCGGGTAGCGCGGGTCGGGGGGGTCGGGGGCTTTGGCCTGGAACAATGAGAGCTGGTGTTAGAGAGAGACAGGTAGCAGAAAGCGAAAGAAAGAGCGAGTGTTTATTATTTTATTTTATTTTAACAGATTTGGGACCTTATAAGCCAATAAAGTACGCTTGCTTAGAAGAAACTCATTTCCTTTCCATTAAATTACTCTATTTGTTACCTCTAACTTACCCCTACAATTCTACATCTTGTTATGCACCTAGTATAGAGAACGCTATATCCATATACTTTGAATGTCAATTTCTCTAGACAATAATAATCTTGCAGTGTCCCGACAAGGGTATACGCGTACCAGACTTTTATACCAAGGGCAAATCAATAATCCTGCATACGTGATGTTTTACACGTAGATGCAGCTGTTGGCCAACTGTTGTCTGTTGTGTTGGCAAAACGCATCCTACAATTGCAAGCCCTGTCAACACAGCACAATCAACAGTCCTACATTAGCTTTTCATTTTCCTTTGATGATAAATTCCTTTGTTTCGTGAGTAGCAATTTGTTCGTGCTAATATTAAATTTACTTACTAGCTTTTTTGAAACAAAAACTAGCGTGATTTTGACACATTTTGAAATAATTAACATGGAACTCATGCATATTATGTACTTCGAAATAAAACAGCTGTTCTATCAAAAAATGTCAATGATATTCACCGAAGTCGGATTTAATCGATGATGATATTCGACAAAATGTAGGTACCAATGGAACAGCTAATAATCTTTTCACGATTTGAGGGTTGGTCCCATAGTAAAAATACGATAAAAGATAGAACGACGGATATAGGCAAACGGTTTCAGATACTATCAGACAATTGTTATTTGATTAAGCAAAAAGGGCGGAAAATCACGAGTTATTTACGTTTCTGAGCGTTACTACGGGTTCAATACGGTACGGGTTAGTATCTACCAAAACTGATCTAGGGCACGGTTTTATCCGAAGTATGATATTACAGAATAAGGTAATTACGTAATTAAACATGCGTTTAGGACGCACTTAATTTATAAGCTTTGATTTTGTTTATTGAAAATTGTTTTCTAGTCATTTTAGTACTTCATCTGTTGTGTTTGAATTAATTTGGTGATATTTTTGATTTTGTTTATTGAAAATTGTTTTCTAGTCATTTTAGTACTTCATCTGTTGTGTTTGAATTAATTTGGTGATATTTATTTATCAATAATAGTCAATAAGATAAAAGGAAGATGAGGTTTAGAAGAAGTCATCGGCTCCTGAAAAACAGTTTTTACTAGTTCAGTTTGTCAATTGTAAATTGGTAAATAATAATAATAAAATCATTTATTGCAGGCATAAATAAACCCATAGGAAAAAATCAATTTGCTGTTAAAAATAAAAGTTAAAATCTAAAAATACTTAAAATAGTAAAACCTGTAAATGGGGTGTGTCAGGGTAATAAGAGTGTGTGTAATAAATGTTAAGCATGTCAAAAAGAATTTTTTTGGTTTGATTTTATTATGGTTTTCATCGTGGGCTTTTGGGCTACCACCAGTATGTCCAGCAGTGAAGTAAGGTGGACTGATGAGGATGACGGCACATGACTAATGATGTCCAACCTTTTCCAAACACTTGTCATGGCAACACTCGCTTGTTGGAACATCATAACAAGATAACACAACACACCAGTTTGTTGGAAATAGACGGATAAGAGCACCGATCTTTGGAACTTTGGATTTAGAATCCTACTATGTTTGATAGTCTATTACGAAAAAATGGAAGAACGGATATGTGTAAAATATGGTATGGATGGAGGCAGCGTATATCCTCGATTAACACTTTGGCTACAGGAAACACATACCTAGTGTTTTCCTATGCGCGACGCGAGCGCGGCTGCACACGCCAGGCGCGTAAAATACAACGCGTTTGAATATTAGCCGCGCCTGAGCAAGCGCATGTGATTATTAGCCGCAGTTAAAGTGTTAACACATAGCAGGATAACGAAAGCAGAACAGGGCAGGGCAGGGTGATGATGACAATAATGAAAAGCAACATATGTGTTAATCCTGGGTATGACATATCACTATTATTTTCATCCAATTCCGTCAACCCGTTTTTACGTGAAATTGTAACAAACATACCTACAGGCAAACTTTCGCAATTATTAGTATGTACTTTGTACTCGTATTTAATATATTTAGTATATTATTTCATTAGTGTTATAGACGGTTGGCACTATTATATCTTCTGTGCCATTGGCAAAGACGAAGACGGAATTTTTAGAGATTAGACATCGAATCTACAGTTTTAAAGATCGTGTGTTGGGATGCTATCAACCCCACGTATAACCAGTCTGCTATTGTTTGTAGTGTACGCGTTCAATGTTTACGTGTACGTGATTCTGTGAAATCTTACGCAGAGACGAAGGTATCGACGCATTAGAGCTATTTTTGAAGGCCGGAAAGACAATGACTACTACATTAGAATAGATACAATACAATAACAATTCATGAACTACGCAAAAATATAATTAAACCACAGAAAATTTGAGATAACCATAAAAGGCGGACTAACGGTAAGAGTTATGTCTTTTATTACATATTAAAATTTATTTAAAAAAAACTTCTGGGATGTGAATTTACAGCGAATTTGATTTTTCCGGATTTTTTGAATTCATAGAAATTCAATTGTACGCCATACTTCATCATGGCTCTTCAGGACATGGAATCCGCTACGCTTCGCTCCCGGACTCCAAACCTACAGTCTATTATAAAAGAATTGGATCTTCGAGCATTCTATAATTTGATAGAGATATTTTTAAATACAGGGTTATTCATAAAGGGTATGCTAAGCCGAAAAGG
This sequence comes from Alcis repandata, assembly GCA_949125135.1. Classification (NCBI taxonomy): domain Eukaryota; kingdom Metazoa; phylum Arthropoda; class Insecta; order Lepidoptera; family Geometridae; genus Alcis; species Alcis repandata. The sequence continues at coordinate 9,276,883 of OX421239.1, read as the reverse complement.
GCTCATAGTACTCATCATTATGAACAACTTTTACTATGTGACTAACATAAAATATGCGAAAAAAAATCAGCTGTTCCATAGAAAAATGTCAAGGACACTCGACAAAATGTATGGAACAGCTGATTTTTTTTCGCGAATTCTGGGTTGGTCCCATAATAAAAGTAGTTCGTAATGATGAGTACTATGAGCCCTTTTCGGATTAGCATTCGCTTTATGAATAAACCTGTATACTGTCTCCGTTCTATCGTTGATGAAAAACAGCTGCTAGTTGTCCCGCTCGTACCACGGTTCATTATACCCGTGTACCCACCGCTTGTTTGCTAAATCTAAACTAAATCAACACCAACGAGTGGGCTCGGACGAGCCTTGTCGGTTGACTCAAGCTGTTGACTCTACAATTTGGTCTGTTTGTCCGCCGCGCGCCGGTAGACCGTGGACAGCGGGCGCCAATCAATAAAGCCCTTGGAGATCATGTTAAGGCTAGAGGAAAGATTTTAAACGAAGAATAATTGAGTATACAATGATTACTGAACGTGTATGAAAATATCTCTATCCAATTATGGAATGATTGAAGATCAATCCTTTTAGACTGTAAGTTTGGAGTCCGGGGGCGAAGCGTAGCGGATTTTATATCCTGAAGAGGCAATAATATATAGTAGGGCATACAAGAAATTTTGATCCCAAAAAATTCAGGAAAATCAAAATCGCTGTAAACTACGTGAAAGGGTAATAACAGTCTTCACGTCCCAGATTTTTTTAAATCTCAATTTTAATCTATAATATTGGAAAAGATAACTTTTCGCGATAGTCCGCCTTTTATGGTTATCTCAAATATTTTTTGTGGTTTAGTTTTAGTTTTGCTTAGTTCATGAATAAAATTGTTATTAGACTGTATTGTATCTCTGCGTAATATTTCAAGGAATCACGTACCTACACGTAACGTACGTGTGGAACAGCATAGGTCAACAAAAAAGTACACAGAACGTTTATCTCTTTTAACACGTTTTTATTAGTTTCACTTGCATGTATGTATGTATGTAACCGACTTTGGGCGCGTTTTTGACCCACTTTAAACGGTCAGATTTCTTTCAAACTTTGTAGATATATCGAGGACCGATGACAATACACTAAACAAAGCGTGTTTTTTAGTTTTTTTGACTATTAATTTACTTGTTATTTTAATCTACATTCTTAAGATCAATAAGAGACTACTTACAGTTGTATATATGTGGTAAAAATAAGTGAGTTTATAATATTAGTGCTAGGCATATTTCATCGCTGTCATAGGTTGCAGTAAAAACCTGGGATTCAAGGTACTTCTCAGTTTTAGATACCCCATACATATCTGCGAAGCTTTGAAGTCGGATTCTATTCAAAATAATTACACATAGGCACCCACTTTCTAACGTTTACGATCTTTTTTAAAAGAAGTAGAGTGACTTGTACAATTCGTGCCAATTTTTTTGACTGGTTTGTACTATGAGCAGTCTCCTTTAAGGTGGTTGGTTGCGGTTAGCTAGGCACATCAGTGCCAATAGATGGCGCTGATGTTTTAATTTGACGTATTTTATTTTTTTATAAATGAAAATGTGCATATTATTTCATGGTAATATATTTGTCGACAATAATAAATTATTTGCTATTTTCTCAGCTATATTTCAGTAGTGTTTTCGTTTTTTAAAGAACTGAATTTGTACCGGGCAATATTGCGGGCCGCGGCAGACTACTCACTCACACAGAGACAAGGCTCTTGTTGTGTTCGAACGTGGTTCCAACTATGCGCTAATTTCGACATACTATCCATTACATAGTTTGGACCAGTGGTTAGAAGTCCAGGTATTTGATACCGTGGTATCGAGTTCAAATCGTGCTTAGCATGCTTTTTTTGCGATGTTTTTTGTCTTCTAAATAAAAATCAAATACTGTTCCTTAGTAAGCGCATAATTTGATAACGACAGGACCGACATGTAATTTTTTTTTTCTAAATGTTTTCTTATTCAGTATTATGGAATAATAAGAAAAGTTAAAATAACCTTATCCTGCACATATTATGACTGTGAGAAGAGAAAGTGTGTTTGTATTCCTTATATCAGGTAAAATAAAAAACAATTAGGTACCACTGAAGTTGATATATGTATTTATTATTGTTTATATTTCCGTACTTAATTATTTACAATGTTTTTTTTTTATCTTTCACGACCAACTTTCTTGCCTTCCTCTGGCTGCACAAACGCATCTTCCACAATGCAATGTCTAAACATTTTTGATCATTGCGCACTCTTCGTAGGACAACTTCGGGCAATACACAATTTTTATAAAATTTCTCCAACTTCGGTAACATATTGCTGATGAAAACTTCATCGCGCTCGATTTCCAATACGGTGATGTCTTGAGTTGGAGAAATAAAGCTGACAAAATAACATTTTTCCATTCCGGAAACCCGCAGTTGTCCCTGGATCTGCAAAAAAATAACCCATTTATTCACACATTACATTTATTTAATTTTATTTTATTTTATTTTGCTAAATATAATTAATCACTACCAACCTGATAGTAGAAGTTGTGTTTTTTATTAATTTGCACTAAAACAATGCAATGTCTAAACATTTTTGATTATTGCGCACTCTTCGTAGGACAACTTCAGGCAATACACAATTTTTGTAAAATTTCTCCAACTTCGGTAACATATTGCTGATGAAAACTTCATCGCGCTCGATTTCCAATACGGTGATGTCTTGAGTTGGAGAAATAAAGCCGACAAAATAACATTTTTCCATTCCGGAAACCCGCAGTTGTCCCTGGATCTGCAAAAAAATAACCCATTTATTCACACATTACATTTATTTAATTTTATTTTGCTAAATATAATTAATCACTACCAACCTGATAGTAGAAGTTGTGTTTTTTATTCATTTGCAAGCTTCCATCGCTAGCGACGCAGAGAGGAAAATTTTTTCCAGCTTTGGCAGCGGAACAAATGTTGAGATTGTTGCGAGCCAGTGAGGGGAAACATTTTATCTCTAAAATGGCTTTTTCTGCTTCAATAACCCCTGAAATTAATTGAATAATAATTTGTACTATGCTAAATATAAAAAAAAATTCAGTATAAAAACAATTATAATAAATGAGCACTCCTACATACCATCTGGACTAGCTCCTAAAAAGCCAAACTCTTTGTCGATGAAGAGCCCTGCTGGTCGTACGCTTTTCTTCCGTTGTTCGATGAACAGTGTTCGCGCCACCGATTCGTTGTGTTGTCCATATGCCATGTCACACGTCAGAACATTGTTTTTATACAAAATACTCTTCACATGGTTGTGGCAGGGTGTGGTCGCTTTTCTTTTACATATCTGTAACAGAGCCAAAATTAAGTATATTCTAATTTATTTCGTAACACAACCTGGCCACTCCCTGCATCAACAATTTTTACTATAAGAAAGTTGAAAATTCCTACTGAAAATTGTAGCCGTTCTTATGACACTAAGGGTACAATGACAAATCTTCGCAATCCACGATCAGTCAAGCCGTTTAGGTGCTGGGAGATCACATAAAAACAGACAAACATACATAATTACTCCTTTTCTTTTCTTTTAAAAATCAAGTGTTTTATTCAGACAAACATTTTTGTTTTGTTTGTGTTATGACACAAATGATAGCGACTAGCAACAAGAAAATCAGAAAAAACTAACCATTCCAAATTGGCTTGCTGTGAGCCTGTCTGCTCTATGTGTATCATAACTGTCGTTTTCATGTTGCCCTATAGTGAGATGTTCTATTTCTGTTATTTCTTCATTGGTCTTATTAAAATCACGGAGTTTTGATAGGCATGATTCCTTCAAATTTGATTCTATGATCGGTTCATTTGCCTCTTGTGCCTTTGGGCCATAATTTGTGTCAGGTTTGGTCTTGGGGACAAAAAGTCGTCTTCGAGTGCATTGTTTTCGATTTGCATGGGATTTTTCTTTCTGGGCAATATATTTTTTGAAAGTTTGCCCAGGGCTAGATTTTGTGTAGGTTTTCCAGGCGCTCGTATGCCATTTTTGGCCCGTAGAATGTGAAAGTCCTGTAATAAATTGATAAATAAATTATTTACCAAATTGATACAGAGTTATGCATATACCCTGTAATTCTGGTTGTCACTGAACTGTAATGGACAAGTGTGACGTTAACCATCAGGCAAACGATTTGCTTGTCTCTTCACTCAGCTCCATACAAAAATGATATAGAGATATCTGAAACCTTCCAACTCTTCTTACCTGCAACATATACTCGGCGTTGATATGAACCACCTTTGTACAAGTTTAACCTTTTCCCGCAGATGAATTTGCTCAAGACACTCATAAACAGGGTTGCCACCTTGGATTTTTTTAAAGCGCCAGAGCAAAAGTAAAATACCGCCAGATTTAAGAAATTTGGATTGAAAAAAAAAACACCAGATTCCGCTAAATTATTGCATTTAAATCTCAGACTAAAGAAACCCAAGTTTAAATGAAAAACAAACTAATATAGGTATATGAGATGCTTAAAAATAGTAGTATCCGGTACTCGTTTTTTTTAAGTAAACAGATTTACTTAGGAGGCGTTTTTATTTAAAAAAAAAGTTCGTGGTATTTTCACAGGTGGTGTGGAAGCACTTAAATCCGACCTGTCAAATCGATTTTGGTATGGTTATACCTTAGCGTTTCCCCAGTCTTAGGGGAAAAAATATGACCATAATATTTGGAAATCTGGTAGTTAATTGCCATACATTTTATTGAAAATAATTATTAATATTACAAGCAAGCCATGTTTTGTACATCAGTTTCAATTTGACATTGACATTTAGATATTAGATGACAGACCCGATTCAGATTAATCCAGGCCCTAGACATAATTTTTAGAACTAAAACTCTTTTTTTTTTAAAACGCCTCATTGCAAAAAATTGTTTATTATTACCAGAGTGCAATAAAGAGTTTTCACTAAGTTACAATTTACCAAACGTAAATATTATATTTGGTCTTGTCAAAATTTTTAGTATTTTTTAAGCAACACGAACCAAATTCGGGAAATAGACTGACAGATAAAAAGAAAACGACAACTTATGACAGTGCCTAGGGATTCCCCGGTCATAGAGTAGGAAGAAAATTATGAAATTCCGGAACGGTAGGGTATTTCCCTCTCAAAAATGTGTCACCAAATTCCATATTGAAAAAGCGCTCAAAACCACTAAAAAAAATAAAACCACTAAATGATGTAAATATACCACTAGAAGCCTTGAAAAAGCGCCAGTTCTGGTGGAAAAACCACCAAGGTGGCAACACTGCTCATAAAGTTTTCCACTACATTTGTTGTGTCATTTGTCAAAATCTAGAATGGCACTCTGATAATATAGGTAGGTATCATTTAGACAAAACAGAAAACACTGAAAACAAGAATTCAAGAAAAATCGAATCGTTGTAAACGCGAACTTACGCAAACAGTGCTGCCAACGCCATGAGTTGAAATTATCCATGAAAATTATCGAATTTTCAAATAATGTTTTCCTTCTATTTTTGATTTTTATCTGTATAACCATGCGAGTAAATATATAATTTTTTGGAACTCATAATGATTTGTTTTAGAGGTAACACTTTCTTGTAAATACTCTGGAACAACTAAAACTCCACACTCCTCTCACGTATTTATTATTTACCGAAGTAGTTTAAAAACATGCAATTTTCTGGACAACTTCCAAGCTTTCATTCCATAAAATCTAAGTAGGAGTTTATATTATATAACTAACTTTAAAAAAAATACCAAATCAGTTCAGATCAGATGTTCCCAAATGATGCGCTTACCAACGAACATCACTTGACGATTGACGTTTGAAAAAAAAATAATTGATAAATTGTATGTTGTAGGTATATTTTTTACATAATTAATACATGGAACATATTTTTTTTTTTAGTTAGCCTGTAATGTCCCACTGCTGGGCAAAGGTCTCCCCCAAGGTACATATTATAATTATTTATTGTTTCATAATTTCCCTATAATTTATCCAAATTCAAATACTGGCAATACATTGTCCAATATTTCATTAATTGATTTTTGAGCTGAGCGAATTTCGAAGACCGAAAACAGAGAAGAGCGGCAACAGCGCGTGACTCGCGTATGCCACGAGCTGGCAACGTCGCGCGTCATCGCCGACACAGAATACTATTATGTATTCTGTGTAGGCACCGTACGACACTATCTGTGTTCACTCACACATTGACAAAAATTAACTAAAATTCGATGTTATTTCTACTATTAAATTTACTGTTTTCTTCAACTAAAGATAAAATGCCACCAATAAAGACAATTTAAAAGCCCAAATAAAGTCATTTCAGTGTAAAATTATACACTCGTCGCCCATGAACGTACAAATAGATTAGTATGAAAATCGAACAACCTATGCGTTACGGGCGTCGGTGTAATACAGATATTAAGAGATGGTGACCCAAACATTGCGTCCCAATATGTTTAGAACTTGTAGACTGGTGCTATCTATTGATTTCTTTCTTAAATGTGTCACATTGTATTGTATGTCATACCATATGTCTAAACGTTGTAGGTAGAGCCTATACGTGTGAGATGTGCGTGTGTGAGTGGCTCTCGGGAACGGTGTGACGCACACATCCACGTTGGCACGTAAAAAATTACACAAATATGTATCCATGGATCATTCGCAACTGAGTTCACAATGTACATTGTACCGCATGCTTATTATGTATGCTTCAGTTATTATGTATGTATTATGTAGTATGCATATGCATACTGTGCAGTCGTTACCATTATTTTTTTTAGGAGTCATTGAACCTAGCATATTACATTCATCAATGAGAGAATTGCATTTGTTTTGGCAGTTCCATACAGTCTATTCTATGCCACGCAGACTATAGAATTGAGAAAAAAATTAAATAAGTTTTTTTAAATTGAGTAAATAGGTATCTTCTAAATATGTGTGATTCATCTTCGACCACAACATCTATGTACTTAAAAGTTATTTTCAAAAATATTTATCTCAACAAGTTTTTATTACATTATCATCATAGTTACACACGTATACCAAACAGCTCATTCGGACATCGGAAAGTGGTTCAAAATTGAGTTGCGAAATTCTACCCGAACAAACATAGTTACCTACATACACTGCAAGCTAAATAAATCCTTTAAAAAAATTGGCCAACACTGTACCGTTCCCCGTCATTTCTTTTTACAAAAACTTCAAAACTTTTAGTATGTTTTCTTTCTAACTAGCCGGAGCTAATTAGGAGTTTATTCCGATAAATCCCTGGAATTGGCCTCGAGGGAGTTGGCTTCAGAGATTTGTTTTGTGCTTGCGTACCTACTGTGGTGGATTAATTAACATCCGCGTATAATATACCTACTTTATGTATAAATACAACAAAAGCAAGTAGAAAGCTAAACGTACTCGTACCTAGTTATTATCCATTCTCATGGAAATATTCACTCACGAAAAATTATATAGATTGAGACCTATGACATGGCTTCACGGTTGCTCTTGAGCCGTGAGGCCGTGTCATAGGCCTCCAGATTGCTTAGAAACTCTAAAATAAAAGAGCTAGCCGCTCTTTCTATGCGAACTTACTTATTTTTCTTTATAACCCGCGTGTTTTACCAACTCAGATTCAGATTCAGATTCAGATATTTATTCGTCAGAACATGGTAGTATACAAATAACAAAGTTGCATATGATGTGTTATAAAAATAAGATGCTCATGTTCTTGCCACTTGTGGCGTACAAATATTAGTAAGATTAGTAAATAGATGATTATATATATAAATAATAAAAATTAAAATAATAACATGTCAATAGCTAATATTAAAATAATTAAATATAAAATTAGAACAAAAATGTCAATTATTATTCCCAATGTCAATTATTATAGTCAATTTTTATTCAATATCATTAAATGTCAAAAAATTCTTGTCAATAAGGAATTCCGAGATTTCGTAGTAACATTTTTGTGCTAATATGGTCTTTAATTTACATATTTTTAAACATTCCGATATTCAAATCTCTAATGTCTTTGGGAATTTTAGTGTACCTACTTGTCTGAAAGAGGTTGCTCTGCTCTGTTGCACTGATTTTTAAGCTTTTTGTCTTACTTTTCTGTAATTTCTAGTGTGAACAATAAAGAGTTTACCTATCTGTCTTCACCTTAACACTTGCATATTACTATAAATCTTCTCACAACTAGCTTGCAGCAAGTCTTGCACGCAATAAATTGCGTTACTTATTATTAGTTCGGCATTTCGTTTGGCACGAACTCTACGTAAGAAGTTTATAGCGCTCTGGTACCTTGCGATGCATTGTTATGCCTAATTCTCAGCGTTCAGCTTACGTATGTAAACCAGATGTATCAGATAATCGGATTAAATTCTGGAAGATAGATTCGCCAGGTGTTATCTCGATGGTGGAAATTTAAAACTTTTTCAGGGAGAAAGAAAAGTGTTTTGGTTTTGTACACTGAATAGGATGTACTATATAATTTATACCACGATTTGTTGCTTCATGGCTGAACAGATTTTGGTGAAATTTAGTGTGGAGGGAGGTAGGAAAGACTTTCGCTGAGACGTTGGAAATTAGCGCTTGGAATTTATTGCGGCACACGCAAGCCCAGGCAGGTTTTGCAGGTTTTGTAGTTACATATCCTTCTAGTTTGGACCGATTTCAGTATTTCTTTCAACAAGAACATAAGAAAAAAAAATTGTTCAAGGTTTTCGAAAATTGATGTCTGTTCATAGCGTTGCAAACTAGGTAAATCTATACTAATACTAGCTGACTCGACAGACGTTGTCCTGTCTTAACGATGACTATTTAATTCGAATTGGTAAAAAAAGCCATTGCATCAATTCTATGTCAAATACAAGTTCAAGTTACATTAAAAAAGTTTACATTCTCCAAAGCGCTATATGGTTTAAGTATTTTTAAATTTTCTAATTTTTCATGTTTATTTACTACTAGCTGACCCGTGCCCACTTCGTTGGGCATAATGTTAATTAAACCCGAAGCCATCGCGCGCCGCGCCGTCCGGACCGTTTTTTCTCCGATTCACTTTGCAAAACGGACTACCACGTAAAAGCCTTTTTATTTTTCGGTTTTTTATATAACCTATGACACTCAGCAATAATGTGGCTTTCTATTGGTGAAAGAATTTTTAAAATCGGTTCAGTAGATCCCGAGATTACCCCTTACAATTTAACAAATATACAAACACACAAACTTTACTTCTTTATAATATTAGTATAGAAGTATAGATAAATTGAGATGTGAGCTATCCTATCTCCTAAGTGAGATCGAACTGCACACGGTGTGAAAATTTGATTGAAATCGATTAAGTAGTTTAGGAGTCTATAGCGGACAAACAACGTGACACGTAATTTATATACATATATTAAGATTAAGATTATAAAGAGGAAGGATTTGTATTTTTGGATGTTTGTGTGGAATAAACTCAAAAACTACTGGACCTATTTCAAAAATTCTTTCACCATTCGAATGCTACATTATCCCAAAGTAACATAGGCTATATTTTTTTTATCCACGTCGAAGCGTGGCAGGGAACAGCTAGTGTTTAGATATAAGACTTCTAGCTCTTATAAAAAGTATAATTATGTTAAATAATTAAATCTTGATGCAAGCAAATTATCAAGTATCTACTTCACCTCCAAAAATAATTGCTCTAGTATAAGATCACAACATCCACGTAATAGTATCTAATAGTGAATGAACCTTCCCGTTCCAGTCATTCATTAAAACTAAATAACGCCTATTTTCGTTGTAATTTATGATTCCGATTAAAATACGAGTATTTATCGCTCGTTTTATGGCTCAGAAGTAGGCATAGTTATTTAGAGACGTACTACGAGTAAATAGGTGTGTTGTGAAACTACTAAATTTACTGTTACACAGGTTAAATCATAGATCCTAATCCTAATACATATTATACGACGAAAGTGTAACTACTGAACCGATTCAGATAAAATTTGGAATAAAGAAATCTTATACCCTGGATAACACTTTATTGTTTACGCCAGAAATTACAAGTTAATTTATTGTAAGTTAAAGTTAGTAGTTAGTAAGTTAAAGGTCCCGGGTTCGATTCCCGGCCGGGCAGATGTTTGAATGATGAATGTAAATATCTGTTCTAGGTCTGGGTGTTAGATGTCCTTGTCTTTGTGTGTGTTCCATGGTATCCCCGACACAGGTTATCCTAGGGAGCTATGAGTGTGAGACGTTATTTTAACGTTAATCTGCCCTACTTTCAGTTTTACAAATGTACATAACACAAAAACAATATAATCAACAAAACAAACAACCTTCCAGACAATGGAGAAAGTCATTCTGTATTATAAAGGTATTAATATTTACTAGAGTTTAAGATTGAATATCAAGATAATCAAACAGAAAATAAATAAATGACTAACTAAATAAAAAACGTACTGGAACATTTGACTGTAATGAAATATATTACTAGACAAGCTTATTAGAAATTGTTAAATAGATTCCTTCTACAAGACAGTTAAATGTTAAATGTCCACAATACGGGGTTCCATACATTTTGTCGAGTGTCGTTATTTTCTAGAGTTATGGAACAGCTGATTTATTTTTCGTGAATTCCGGGTTGGCCCATAGTAAAAGTATGTAGTTCATAATTATAAGTATGAGCCCTTTTCGGCTTTGCATCGAGCTGAAAATAACCCCATATAAATACTTAAATACTTATTTAACTTTTTAACAGGGCAAGTATAACTAAAAGACATTCAATCTGTTTAACCTAGGGTCACGCTCACGTAGACCAAATAAATCGCATATCGGAGTGAGTCGTTCCGACCGGACATAATATAGATAAAACTAACGACACATCACGCAGCGTGAAGTCTCGTTAAATTCGTCACACCAAGTTTATCAACCTTTGTTTGCGTTTTAATTCATCCACGATTTCAAAATATATCCTATAGCTAAGTGTACAATAGTGTCTATCTTTATCTACATCTTCAAACGCAACAGGTTGTACCCTGTTGTACTTACGTGTATAGGACGGAGGTGTGTATACAACGGGTTGTTCCTAACGGGGCTTTCGCCCCGGTTTCCCGGAACCCCAAAGCGCGGTTCTGGGAATCCGTCCTGGGCCAGACATCGCGAACAAGATATCAATATAAACACTACGCCATAAACTTCATTCATATTTATCACAACACAATAGAAACTTTTTTCACAAGTCACAATGAAACTGGCACGCACACAAACTGAAAAAAAATTACACTTCTGCAATGACACTGGCCACAAACAAACGATTAAATGCGAATGATTAGTTTAAACTCCGATCTCTTACATTTAAAAATAGAACTCGTCTTGTTCTAGTTTGAAGTAAAAATCGATTTCTCATCGACCCGCGAGAAGTCACGGCTTTGATTGAGTAGGGAACTTCCTTCGTATGTAGCGCAAACACAGCGACCATTTTATCTTGAGAGTTGGCAAAGTAGAGGAACTAAAATTTTCCATGGAAAGATGCCAGTTTTGTTCAGAAAAACGATAGTAGCGCTTCCGATTAGTTGTAAAAATAATTTGGCAGCAAATAGACGAATTGTTTTTCGATTACGGTATCGATAGGTTTATCATATTTGGTACAATCTGTCGATAATGCCCGTTCCGCACTTTACGCTGACGTTACAGATATATACAACACTAGAGATAAGATAAGAGTAAGTATTAGTTATTTACGTAAGTAACCGATAATAGATAATTTTATAATCATTATGTTACTTGCACATTCCGTTTTCTATGCTTTGATGCATGCACCTACTTCAAAGTATGGCTAAGGAAATTAGTAGGTCCACCATAGAGGTCTATAGGAGGTGTCTACACTATACCATTCCGGAAGGTTTTTGCTATGCTTCTTCATCTCCTCATCATCATCTAATTCATAATTTACATTTATTGATTTTTTTTTATCGCAACTTATCATAAAAATCGCATCGCATCTGACAAAAAAAGCACATTTTATTTTACAAAATATCTTCTCACAGCTAGTAACATGGATCTGATCCAGTTCAACCATTAATAATTAATTAGAAGTAGTATTATCTATGCTGAATTGCTGATCCTAATAAAATAAATTATAACCATTAATTATTTTCTTTAAGTTAGTAACTAAGGCGTTCCTGTAAGAAAAAAAAAATACGAACTTTTAATAACTTACTGTATACTCTACCTAGAACATACTTATTTGTCCAATCTATCTAATATTATAAAGAGGAAAGATTTGTATTTTTGTATGTTTGTGTTGAATAAACACAAAAACTACTAGACCGATTTCAAAAATTCTTTCACCATTAGATTGCTACATTATCCCTGAGTAACACGGGCTATATTTTATACCCGTGCAAAGCCGGGGCAGGTCGCTAGTATCTGATACGTTAGTAAGTAGGTTAATACCGATATATGAGTATTTTAGCTCTCACAGATAGCTAGATCAAAAACATTTGATTACGTCATCACGGCATGGAAAAGTAATTCTTCCACCACATGCACCTTTTTGAAATTCTGTAACTATCGAATTATTTCAGTGTTTTAAACAGCATGGAGTGGCGTGAGATCGCGTAGGCAAAGCTTACTTATTTAGACCAAATTATTTGAACAGTTAGGTGGGGGAGCCACAGTAGGTTTTTCTGAACAAGAGTCACAGTCTACCGTTGGAAAAGTTTAGTTCCCTCGTTTGTCCGCTGCCACAGATAATTCGGTCGCATTGTATGTAAACACAGACAGAAACCTAATATTTTATTTGCGTACTTCGACATACGCAATTTAATTACGATAGACATCGATAGATACTACATAGCTATTACCTACTATTGTATTGTAACAAGTGCATGTCAATCATTTGTTTGATGCCCAATTTAATTAGATTATTAATTTGTTGAAATAAACTGCAATAGTATACCAGGTAGCTTCTCGTTGCAACTGTTGGGACAGACTAAAAATATATTTTGAATGCAAAACAATGAAATTATGTAAATTTTAATAGCTTTTTAATAAAACAGCGAACCTAAGCTTCTTGGTTTTTATTTTCCGAATTAAAAAAAAAGTATGCAATTATTTTAGTTTTCTAGCTACAAAGTTATCTTAATGTAGCCAACACAAACATACAGAAACAAACATATTACACACATCCATCGAAAAATATTATCTTCTTTCTTAATTGATCGGGACAACAATCACAAATCACAATAAGCAAACTTGAAACAAACTAACATCAAACTTAACTTAGCATTTTTCGATGCATCGAAAAATATTACATTCCTTCTAAAAGAAGCGAGAAAAGAAATTGTGGGACAATGGGCCCGAGTTTAAAAGCTTTGCATGATAGGTCTCAATTTTTTATAGTATTGATGTCCTTGTCTTGTTGATCATGTCAATGACAAGATTGACAAGGACATATTTATTTTTAGTAAGCTTGGATCTGTCATATAAAATCAAAATATGTTTTATCAAATCTGCCTTCAAAATTGGGCCCATTACGTCATAGAAATGTCACAAATCTTTAGTTTCAATCACAAAACATTCACTTCAAATAAAAATCTTTTTGATGTTTAGATCAAATCTTACCTCAGTCGTACTGGGTTCAGTCACGATTTCATCCGACACCGAAGCGTATTTGTCAACGGATTTCTGTTCCCGGGACTCTAAGCCGGAGTTTTCCGTGCTCGTTCCGGGCGGGGCTGTCTCAGTCAACCCGAGTAGCTCCGGGATTATACTGATGGCACTTTTCCCGGGCAACAAGGGAATTTGGATTTCAGTTTGGGCATTGGGGAGTTTTACTATCACGAACGTGCAATACAATGCCAGTTGCCAAAACGTCATTTTGACGTCTACATCACTGAACTTCTTTTGTTCACTTTTTACTATTTTCTGTCACTTGAGTGTGGTTCTCGTCACCTTTCACTGCCTATTTGGGTATCACTTTGACTGTTAACGTTGCCACTTTTCACTATTCCTTTATAGTTTGAGTCTTATCTTTGTCACTTTTCACTGTTATTAGTGTGAGTCTTAAATTCACACCCTTTCCTTATTTGCTATCAATTTGAGTGTAACCTTGTCAATTTGCACTGTCTATTCGGCTTTGCACTTTGCCACTTTTTATTGTTTATTATTAGTTTAAGTCTTAACTTTGTCACTTTTTATTATTTGCCAGATTGAGTGAGCTCTTTGTCAATTATTACTGCTTTTCAGTTAAGCGTAAAACAACCAATTTTGCAACATTTTGATTTGATCAAAAGTTACAAATCTTGCAATAATCGGCAAGAAACTTGATTATTTTTAATAATTTTCGATGACTGGGCTGGTTTTTAATCGAAAGATAAAGTCAAGATTGTATAAGATTATACTAATATTTTGAACACGATAGATTGTCCGTATGTCTGTCTCTGCTTCATGCAGAAACGGCAGAACGAAAGCAGATGAAATTTGTAATTGCGACATGCCCTGGATTAACACATAGGCTACTTTTCATCATCGTCATCGCCACTTTTCATGACACACAGGTGAAACCGCGGGTCTGAGCTAGTTGTAATTTACGAGCTGTCTGCAATTGTTTTCGGCTGTTTTACAACAAAAACAAATTTTGTTTTGATTCATAAAATTGCTTCATTTATGGGGAATTTTTCACGGATTTTGTTTTCAGTTCCCACGGTATACCCAAACTTCACGTTTAGAAAACAACGCCTTGTGTTTACGTATTTCCATCGTTAAATTCCACAAAATTAATTTGGTTACTGTAACAATAACATAAAAGTTAATAAAACAATTTCTTAAACTTTGTTTTAACCAAAAACATACGTATATGTAATTTTCGAAGTAATATATTATTATAAGTAGATAGCTATGTAATTTTTTAGGGAACTTAAGTGAGAAAATAAGTAAATAAATAATATTAACTTAAAACTATTTAAGAGGCATTTTTAATTGGTGTTTTTGTGTGTCTTCTAATGGGCTCCAATATTTACTTATAGTCAACTCACATACTAATCGTAATCTGAGGTATTCAGAATCACGTTTTATTAAGTAGGCAGGTAATAGGCCCCAGTTTGAAGGCTTTTTAAGACAGATCTAAATTTTCTAAAACTATTGGCATCCTTGTCTAATGGCTTGCAATGATAAAGACAGATATATTTTTAGTTAGTTTAGATCTGTCTTAAAATGCCTTCAAACTTGGGCCTAATTAATACACATTTGACAAGGTTATAAAAATTAAAAGCTTCCATACAAAATAAAAGACATTGGTGTAATAATATTAAAGGGTGTTCTTCTCTCCATGTCCAACTCTTAGAACACAATTTTGCTAAATTCAAGAAAGAAAATTTTGAATGTCCATAGAAAATTAATCCCGTGACCGAATATTTTGTTTGGAGACTCGATATTTTTTTTACTCTTTAACAAACTTGTGTCACAAAAGCTTTGAAGTATAGAATAACACTCTTAAGTATTACCACACCTTTCCGTTACACCTCGTATAGAAATAGCGTGACGTAAAACAGACACACACACAAACTTCCGCTTTTATACAAAAGTGTGATGTGATTAGGGTTACCAGATGAAAAAAGACCGGAGAAAAGGTCTGATTTCCATGGAAAAGTCCTGAGATTTTATACAGTTTGAGAATTTTCTTCAAAAACGTATTATACACTGCGGATCTAGCTCACGCGTTGCAACTTGCACATCGCACTCAAGGCGGCGGGGCGGGGGTGGCAGCGGCACCGCCCGTCGCTACGCACGCAATTAAAGATATCTTTAAAATGTAACCTGTGTTTTATGGAAAATCCTGAGATTTGCAAAATCCGGCCGCAATCCTGAGAAAGTCGAAAAAATCCTGAAATCTCAAGACAAATCCTGAGATATGGTAACCCTAGATGTGATACATATCTGCATTAACTAAATTTCAGAGCATTAGAATTTCTATCACAGAACAAAATTACGTAAATAAGTAGGTATCAAAACGATTAACCTTAATTTTCTTGTACAAATAAAAAGAAAGTGTAACTCATTTTCAAACCTAATACTAGTCTCAGTGAACGTACCTATTTGCCTAGTTCATATTGAAATTGGCCTTTATAATACAAAGCTAAAATAACTAAGGCAAATTCCTGTGAAACTCTAGAAAAATTCGGAGAATTCTTCAATGTTTTTAAGCCTTAGAGATTATGGTGACTTATTTTTCCGTCACTATTTTTCCACTTAACTTTTTACGTAGTTATTTAGCTAATAGTATAATCTATAAGTACCTAATTCATGAATAGATTTGAAAGCTGCTTTCTTTTTTAGGTGTGTTTATCTAAGACATTAATTTCTGGTCACAATTATTTAATAAGTATTGGCTGTTCGTCAACCAATCATCGATCGCTCTTAGCGGTAAGGCCGCCAGTTATTGCACTAGTCTTAAGTTTTTTTTTCTTTGTAATTTCTCGGGGTGAAAAATAAAAAGTTTTTTCTATCTATCTTTTTTTAACAACATCACCGACTTATCATAGATCTTATCATTATCTTATCTCAGAGATTCAACTAGTTTTCGAAGTAAAAGATGGTAGAGTAAATTCAGCTAAAAAGTTAGTATCTCAATAAATCTTTCGCGAGTTTCGTTCTAACTGACTGATAGTAAAATAAATCTAGGTTTCAGTTTAGTAAACACGATTAACCTCTGAGTACTTTTGCAAAACTGCTGGCTGCGTTGTGCGGGTTTTAATAGTACTTTCTGGGATGGTAAAGCTCTATATTTTAATACATACATACGTATTTATACATAACCAATGTACATTACAATGTATTTTTACATTTATCCAAATAATTTTAGTCTAAGATAGCTCTATAATTTTAGCCTGTTCGATATATTTTCACAACTGACACAGAAAAATAAAAAAATGGCTTTACCGGTTTGGATACAATTTGGCAAGAAAGCAGTGCGCATTACAAAGACAAAAAACGTCCTATTAAAAAAAAACAGTGATGATATTAAAAAATTGCGAAACGCTGGCGCACCTATTAATACCTACTTCCTTCAGTTTATTAAAAAGAAAATGATCTACTTGTCTAAAATTTATTAATAAGAAAATAATCTAATAATTCCTTCGCGTCTACTTTGATCTACACTAATATTATAAAGAGGAAAACTTTGTTTGTTTGGTTGTAATGAATAGGCTCAAAAACTACTAGACCGTTTTTAAAAATTCATTCACCATTCGAAAGCTACATTATCCACGAGTAACATAGGCTAAATTTAATTTTTAAAAAAAATAGGGTTCCGTAAGATATTTGGGTTTTTTCGGACACAAGGTGTAAAAAATCAACCAGAAAAGTTACTTATTTTGCGTACGCTGCCTAAACTATAAAAGGTAGAACCATTTTCACCATTAGAATGCTGCATTATCCCTGAGTACATAGGATATATTTCATAGCCGTGCAAAGCCGGGGCAGGTCGCTAGTACAACATAAAATAATTTTTACGAGCACGTGATGCGCTAACTGGCCAGTTATTACGATAAAAATATAACATTTGCTTAATTATAATGCCGGCACATAGCTATTTACACTACGGTATAGGTAATATACGATTACGTATTCATACTATCCTAACTAATAGGTACTATACAACGTTATAAGGAAATGATATGCTAAACTGAAGAAGGCTTATAGTAGGTAGTACCTACTGATCATTTTAAACAACTTTTACTATAGGCTCGCAAAAAAGTCAGCTGTTCCATAGAAAAATGGCTATTACTCTGAACAAAATGTGTGGAACAGCTGATTTTTTTCGCTATTTCCGTGTCTTATAGTAAAAGTGGTTCATTATGACTACTATCAACCCTGTTCGGCTCAGTATACCTTTTCTATAAAACCCAGTATACATTTGAAAGTTTGTAGGTTTGCTCCTAATAATTACGCAAAAAAAGCTTAACGGACTTAGATGACATTTTGGTGTGGAGGTGGTATGGAGCTTACTTTCTGGCTTAACACAGAGTGTACTTTTTATCTCTAAAATACAACGGTTAAAAACGGATAGTGAGTGAAACCGCGAAACGCAACTGGTAGGTAAATATCGTAGTAAAATTCACCTAAACATAAAAGCGGGGATTAATTTTATTTTTTATGCCATAGGTGCAGGGACGTAGCGTAGTGGGAGCGGTAGGGGCGGCCCGCCCCGGGCGGCACTTTTTAGGGGGCGGCAAAATTTCACAATAAATAATAAAAATATTTGAACCACTTCATATTTTTATCGCATATTCGGACCGATTGAAAAGAGAACGGAATTTTTCATCACTTATTCTGTGACGAATTCATTTACGGTTCCTGAAGAATAGTCCACGCAGGCGAAGCTAGTACCTAAATAAGAGGGCGGCGAAATTGTCATCCGCCCCGGGCGGCCGACACCCACGCTACGCCACTGCATAGGTGGCCTGAGGGTAAGCGTTTACCGTCGCCTATGGACTCCTGTAATACAGGAGGTTTCACGGATACGTTGCCGACCTTTTAAGGCTGTATTACCAGCCCTTCTTAAAATAACGACGTAAAACAAATGTAGTGTTTTAAGCTGTCCAAACACAAAGGGACAAACACTGCCGGAAGAGTGTGGTCAAAGACGGAAGCACGCCTAGTTAGAAAATAAGGAAAATTCATCCATCAAGGGAAAATCGGAAGTTTAGCAATTTTTTTTTCTTCAGTGATAAGCTTGCGTTTAACCGCCATCTTGTCTGATGGTAAGCAACGTTTTGATAATTTTAACTTGCAGTTCTTTTTCTAGGTTAGGTGTAGGTATGTTTAGATATCGCCTTCGACAAAAACATTATTCAACAGATGAGGTTCGGTCAAACGCCTAGCCTGTCTAGCCTAGCCTGCCTGGTCATAAAAAAATCGGTAAGAGTCTACCTATCTGCTAAGCTGTAAATGTCACATGCCACCACTTCTTACAAGATCAGAATTTCATCAATTAAACGGTTCTTTGGACTTTGATATAACACGCAAAAAACAAATGTTTTGATGTGCGATCTCTTTTTTGTAAGTAATGTATTTTTTGTAATTACTGTAATACTAGGCACGTCTATCTGCCTATATGTACTTTTTATCATTTACTTACTTATCATAACTCACATCGCACTTTTCACCTTTTTTACACACAAATACCTATCATAAATGCGAAAGTCTGTATGTATTGCGTATAATATGCTCCTACTAAATCCCGCCACAACTAAATGTATATTAGGTACCAATTACTTATTAGATTATATTGCAATCTAAATTTTACGTCAACGACATAAACAGTTCCTGTAGGATAGCGGGCGAAACCGCGGGCTAAGCTATAGTAATTAATAATACGAATTTTATGTGCTGAAATGGGGACGGAAATTGATTTTACATCGTTCATAGCTATCTGATAAGGATTATGAATGAAGCGGATATTACTCGTATAAACCAAGTGACACGTAGGTGAAATTGTAACAATTTCCCGGATATACTCGTATGAGGAAAAAGCAGCTACGTGGGGAATGTTACAGCTCAGAGCCACGCTTTGGTATTTTGAGGAGCTGGGTTTTGCTCGGGGTCTGATTTAGCGCTAAAAATGCAAAAATGCATTTAGCGGAAACAATGCGCCTCTTGCTGGACACCGGAGCTCGTAATAAGATTAAGGCCAAAATAAAAATAAATTTGAAATAGCCGAGTCTTCCTGAACAAGATTCGCGCGAGACTGACAAATATAACTTTTTTATCATTTTTCTATTTATTTATTTTTTATTTTATCGAAAAAAATATTTATGCATGGCTCTACATTTCGACTTAAATAACTTTGATTCCAATTTCCTAACTACCTCTAACTAGGCACTCATTAAATACCACAAAAAATATAGGTCTCGGTAGTTTGTTGTCCAATAAGCAACAACTGCCCAAAAACTGCGGCATTTGAACTGTCCACTAAGTCAATCTCATACAAACGATTATATTGGTAAATAAAAGTAAGTAGATAACTAATGAATATAAAAAAAACCCTTTTGTCGTGAAAATAAACTCTGTATTAAGTCGATGTTCACGAAAAAAGGGCCTGCAAATAAATAATTCCGAAAAGATCAAAAGATTCTCAATTGGATGTTATTACAGATCATATTACCTAAGTATAGCCAGTTCATAAACACAACACACTTCGATACCTAATAAAACACTTTATAAGTCCACAAGAAAATTGGTAACAAGATAACGCTAACTATGCGTGAAATTCAGCCACTTCACGCGATTTAATTAGATATAACGTGATCCGACGAGTTTGGCGGGCGGAAGGTCTTTCACTAGGGCGGGCCGCCCAACCGGCAGTCGAGGATACACTGAGGCGGCCGCCCTGGGCCGTTACCATGGGTACCAACTCGCGAGATCCGCGATCGAAAACCGGATCACTCCCACGTGGGATCATTTATCTTTACAATTTCAGACAAGCTGGTCCTCATGATGCTTCGTACACCGTTGATTGCACGTTGGCTAAGCGGCAGCCCTGGTGTGACAGCTGTCAGATTTTAAGCCGCTGAAGTCTACTTATAATAGGTATACCTTCTGACTAGACTAACATAACTTTAACAATAGGAATATATTTTTTAAATATTGATATTCACTTAGGTACCTAGTTGTTTGATGTCTTGAACACTGATTTCAAGTCCAATAGTAGGTAGAGCTATATCTAACTATCCACAATATAGGTAGATATTGTACTGGTTGACCGTTAGGCATTTCAAATATTCTAAGATATATCATTATACTCATCTTTATAACCCACTTTGACTAAGCAACCAACCATGAAATCTAGGGGAAATACTCAGCTGTTCCATAAAACAAATTCATTCACTCTCGACGAAATGTTTGGAACAGCTGATTTTATTTTCACGATTTCAAGTAGGTAGGTGCTAACAATTATAATATATTCTAGCATACATAAGTCAAGAGTCTAACCAGCCTCGTATATTTTTGTTCTATGATCGTTTGATCACATTTAATTAAAATTATTGCTATGTAAATATACCTACTACGGACTCAGTACGTGCATTAAAATAATAGGCAATTCTCTCCATTAAACTCTGTTATATGGTATATTCCTAGAACGTATTAGTCTGATTATGTCATTTTACTAGCCAAAGCCGTAGATAGTAGCTATTGGCACTCGGCGTTATCAGTGATAACGTTACGAAATTGTTTTTTCATAGAGCCCTGTCAACGAACTACTTACTAATCTGTTTATTTTTAGATGTCCATCCAGCTACCTAAACAAACTTGGCGTTTTCGACATGAGCTTAAGCTCTTCTGGCGTGAGCGACGATATCTCGGTCACTGTTTTGTTTGTTAGAAAAGTCAAGAGAGTGAAAGTGGTCGAGACGGTGTCGAACGTGCCAGAATGGGACCCTGAAATTTCCTCGGTAGTGATTATATTTAGGTTGTCTCTTAGAGTATATACTCAGTAGATAGGAATGTATGTTTCGTTCTCTTAAGGGTTGTTTGTCCGGTTGTTTACTCTAAACAGGTTGTTGTGTAAATCGTGTCCAACCCAACCCGCGAAGATGCTATTCGGAATAAATATTTATTGACGACCTGTTTGGCTCAGCGGTAATATATCCGCCTTTTAAGCCAGAGGCCCTGGGTTCGATTCCGGGCAGATGTTTGTATGATGAATTTAAATGTCTGCTCTGGGTCTGGGTGTTAGTTGTCCTTGTCTTTGTGTATGTTCCATGGCATCCCCGACACAGGATTATCCTAGTGGGGAGCTATGAGTGTGAAACGTTATTTATTATTAAATTTATATTTAATGCTTAAGTCATGCTATTTAAATCATGACGTGAAATCAAACAAAAACTAAGGAATGGTCTCGTAGTATGGCTATCGATAAATATTTTGTTTCGTAACTACCTATTGCAATGCAATTGCAAAAAAAATGCGCTACTGAATCTCCCACCGTTGCAGCTACACATCCAGCAGGAAGCCGCGGCCTCCGCATATAGGCTCCGAGCACTCAGCCTCTGGGAGCAAAACACAACAGCAACCCACACAACGATTTTAAAGGAATGTGCAGTGGGCAACCCTGACATTCTCTCTATTTATGATAAGGGTACCCAAGCAACACATCTTTATTAAAAGCTATAGAGTACAATTACACGAAGAGCCTAGTGAAAACACCAATACACTAGAACTTAGGATTTACACTGATGGCTCTAAGACCAACACAGGTACAGGCGCTTTCTCTGAAGAGCTGAATATCCACACAGCTTTAGCTCTGGGGTCTTTCAGCTCCATTTTTCAAGCGGAATGTGCAGGTATCATTCAAGCGGCCACAGCAATACTAAACAGAAAGGTAACTGGCTATAAAATCAGGATACTCTCTGACAGCATGGCGGTTCTTCGAGCACTGCAAAAAATTGAACACTCCTCAGGGCTAACAGTTCAATGTCACCATCTGCTAGAGAAGGTCAGTAAGCACAATACACTGACTCTTCAGTGGATTAAAGGTCATACTTAGTGGATCCAGAGGCAACGACGCGGCTGATGAACTGGCACGGAGAGGCTCGGCAATGCGCCCTGTTGGAACAGAGCCAATGATCCCTCTACCTTTCAGCCAGATTCGGACCTGGATTCGACAAAGAACATATAAACTACACCAAGAACACTGGGCAAGTACACAAGATTGTAGGCAGTCAAAGGAGGCGTTCCCGGAACTGAACCCGAGAACCTCCCGAAAGCTCCTCAATCTCAAACGGGACAAGCTCCGACTTTTCGTCGGCATATAGTCACCGGTCACTGCCCACTAAACAAACACCTGTTTACCATAGGTGTCACAGACAGCCCCCTATGCAGGGGATGCATGGAGGCAGAAGAAACGGCCAGGCACGTGCTCCTGGAGTGCGATAGCGTGGCATCTCAAAGAGCGAAGTTCCTGGGAGCACCGGGAACCCTGCGGGAGGCCTGCAGCGGGACGCGCAAGCTGCTATGGACTTCCTGGAGGACATCGGGTGGCTGGAGTAGCTGCCGTCACCCGTTCACGCAAAAAGGGCCGATCACCGGCCTAGTTGCGGAAAAGAGCCCGCTCACCAAGTACCAAGTACCTATTGCAATTTCAAATTATATACCTATCTACGTGCTTAATGCACGTCGCTTAGTATGCCATTTAATAACTAACTTAAAAAATTAACTAACGTAGCTTGATATCATACTAAAACACAAATGAAAATTGGCCAGTGACGCCACAGCTAAAGCATCCTACGCGCCGTTTTCAGCCAAATTCAGCGCGGCTCCGCAAAGCACGGATCAAACGCGCGCGCGTCCGTTGACGCAGCTCATCCGTCAATTTATCAGACGGAGCAGAGTTGAATGAAGGTAAGCGCGGGGCGCGGCGCGCAGTTCACAACCCGTAATATCACGCGCTATGCTCTACAGGTGGTAAAACCTTTGAGTAGACTTGTCTGTGATAACACGAGCCGTGTCTACAGCGACCCAGGTCGCATAGGGTGGTGCGCGCTATTAAGTACGGAGCTATTGGATGCACCATAAAATGATAACGCTTCGTCTTTGCACGTCGCGGCGTATTGTGTGTACTACCAATTTGTAAAAGCTGGTATGTTTTTTTGCGAGGTTTTATAATTTTAAACAATAATTACCTAGGTACTTACTAATTTTCTATGAACACAATTTTTTGAAATTTTGTTTAATACCACCACCAGTTTATTAGTTTGTTTACTGGGACAGCTTTAAGCCTCTCGTCGGTCGAACACCACTTCCATTACACGCTGTACCCACCCTTGGACATCTCCGAAGACTGTAGGAGATAATAATATCACGCATTTATCCAGACTCTAAAACGACAATAACATCCAGTGGGGATCCATTGAGCTAGGATGCTCAAGCCCCCCAAATACCTACCCGTACCCATGTTTTTTTTCTTCAGCCACCTGGCTCAAGACTCGAAACCAAAATTTTGGATCCGCCCCTGTTGTTAGGGCTATTCAAAAACAAAACAAAACAAGGATCTCCAGTTAAGTATTTTATTATCTCACAGAAAATAAAAAAATGCACAGCACTTTAACAGACATCACAAGTAGAAAACTAATTTTGGGGTACCGATTACATTAAATTCGTACACTACGCAAGTTTCATTGAACATTGAAACACTATTCTATATAATCAGTCATTCACTTCACACGTTAACGTTTACTTACATTAAATCTACTTTGTGAAAATAATTTCAAATCTGGGCACCTATTTCACTTTTTTCGTTACATTTTGACAGATTCGAATTAGCAAAAAAGTCTAAAATACCGTCATTGTAAACTGAGTGAGCACGAGATTATCTCTGTCACTCTATCGACTCCTCTAATGAGGTAGACAGTGACAGAGATAAACTCATGCGCATCGGAATTTTCCTCTCCTCGCTGAGAGCGAGACAGCATTCAATTTCAGACTAAAATACTGATGCTTTTTGTTTCGATAGCCCTCTTGTCAGTTACATTGTAGAGGTACATACCGACCAACTTATCTGTAGAGGCGGCAAAATATGAGAATTATAAAATGTCAACAGAGGCAGTCAGTTTTGTACAGATATTACGATAGTAGCGCCCTCACTGAATTCTTCATATAAGTTAGTAGAACTTTTATCATAGTTCGTAACTTATTCGTTCGTATCAAAGTTTCAAACAAGGTCAAAAATTTTGAATAATTTTCATATTTCTTGACCAATAAATACATTAAAACTTTTAAATTCAATCGCAATTCGATTTCATTTCGTATAACAATCGTTTGTATCGTTAAGGCCGATTCACATTACACGGGTCGCTGACCGAATATATTATAAATATGAGATTGAAACTTTAGCTTTATTCGTGTCAAGTACACCACACTATTATAAATGCGAAAGTTTGGGTTTTCTTTTTTTCTTCCGTTATTGCCGAACGAGTTTGAATGAAATTTGATAGGGAGATAGTTTTTCTAGGTCTTCATTTTCTCGCCCTAATTTTATAACTACATTTTTAGGTCGAAATTACTACTTTCAGAATAATCAGAAAGCTAAGTGTCAATAAATAAAAAACCAAATTACTTTTAAAATTTGCTATTGAGAACTCTACTCAACAAGATACGATACAGAGTTCACATTTCGATGTCAGTTTCGATCACGACCAGTCTAATATGGATCAACCTTTAAGCTGAGTTACATTAAGCTAGAAGTCAGATAAAAAAAAAAACACTCAACGGGAGGCCAAAAACTTTTAAAAATAATCCCGTTTTTATTTTACACATTTCGCTTAGTAAAATAGTTTTAACACATATTTTCACTAAAAAAAAGCTTATTAAGTTTTTATGAATGATGTCCCATGTAAATCAGGGGCCTTATTCGCTATGAGCACACGAGCACGTAACGCGCCGCGTTACGTCAAATCCATGGAATCGACATGGAATGGTATTCCGTATGCCAATGTCAAAATTTAAAACGCGTGGACTCTGAGCCGCGTTCACGTTACGTGCGTGTGATGACGTCACGCGTTTTTGGCGTGGAATATGATGGTAGATAGCGAATAAGGGCCCAGCAGTGAAAAGTTTTAAGCGATTGTTGAATTTCATTTCCAAAAATAATTTAATTACTTATTTAAAATCTTAAAGAAATAATAATTATTAACTAATAAAAACTTAATAATTTATTTATTTATAATAAACTAAATTGGTTAGCAAATAAATTAAGATAATAATTTGTGTTTTTAGTATAAAATGTCATTTTGTATACATTTACACTACTTATACAGTACTGGGTAATAAAATAGGCTAAGTACAAAATTGATGAAGAAAATATTCATAGCGTATCGTTAACAATAAAATGACTATGATATGATATTTGAATAACATTCATACAAACCGCGTTACGCAAAGAATTTTCTCGAACAATTTTGTACTTGCCTTACAATTCATAATTAATTCATAACTAGTATTTCTCGATGAGACGTGAGAAGCATGCGGCGCAGAGCATTCTGAGAGGATATATGGCTGTTCGTCCGCGTGTTTCATTGATAAACAGCGCCATCTAGTTTTGTTCGTTGGAAACTTTTTTATTTAACTATAGGCTTGCGTTTGACCGCCATCTCGCCTGATGGTAAGCAATGATGCGGTCTACGATGGAGCACGCTTGCCTCGAAGGAACCGATTCGATAAATTTTTCATCAACCAGCTATTTAAAGAGAGACAGTTTTTTATAGAACAGCGCTTATGGAGCGTTTTTGAATAATTCGATGTTTAGGTAAAATGATATTCGGTAAACTTTTAATACGTATTCTATTGATATAGATTATGGCATCGCCTATTTTCTAAGACACTGGATATTTTCTTCATATTGCTTGGATACTTTCGTTAAATAATAACTGCAGCACGATTTAAGATATTGTTAAAGTTCAATCGCATTGGATTGACGAAGAGTTTTCCTATCTGATCCATTTGAATAATTACTTTAATTTTATACAATAGTAAGGTACCTAGATGTTAGAATGATTAATTTTATTTATTGGGTGTGCAAGCCCAATAAATAAAATAAATAAATAAAATTAATACTCTTAGCTGGAATACGCACAATTATATTTTAACTAATTAAGACCGATTTGTGATAATAATGAACAATCTTAGTCCTTAAAAAAAATGTTTTTTATTTGTCACAAATATTTTACTAACATTATTTTTTCTCATGCGATTGAACTCTGACAGCTTTCCCAATCAGACTGCTGATATGTTATAATATATGTACTAGATACAAGATAAATAGTATTAATACATTATAAAGTTAAAACAATCCGTACAAAATGTTGATTCAAAAAGATTTTGATAATCGCTTTCGATGTTTTATTTGAAAAAATTGCTTTATGTCGTCAATATGTGAAGTTTTTTATATTATTTACCTTATGGGTATTATAATAGGTCCCAATTTACAATTAATTATTTCGATTGAGAACACTTTTTGACTAATATCTATCTTAAAACAATTATGTACAGGGTGTGGCGTAAAGAGTGGATAATCTTTTACCTAGGCCTGGGGGACATCACAACTGTTCGGAAAATAACAATTTGCATAGTAAAAGTGTCATGATTTTCGAGTTATTGGACAATTTGAAGCCTATTACTCAAAATTTCAAAATTTTCCAATTTAAACTCTAAAATCTTGACGCTTTTACTGAATACAAAACGTAATTTTCCGAACAGTCGTGATGTCCCCCAGCTCTACTAAATGATTATCCACTCTTTACGCCACACCCTGAAGATTTATGATGATGAATTGACGAATCAAACAGTTAACTTTTTGTTAAGGGTACATTTTATTTTTGACTAAGGTTGCTCCCTCATTTGTCAATGTAGATGCAGTCAGGTATGCTATATTCTCCTTTTGGATCTCATCCCGGATGCAGCTTATTATCGAAGTTACAGGTAATCGGAATCAACTTCATTTCTCATATTTTTTATATGAAACCGATTTCGATTACCAGTCTGTTAGATAATAATAAGGACTCATTCAAATATAGAAGCCAGGTAAATAATTAAACTAATACTTAATCAGTACAGTGTACCGAGAAAAACAATACTGCACCGACAAGTGAGGAAACGGCCTTAAAATAGCTTTAACATAATTACATTTTGTTGTTTTGGTTTAATTTGTGCAAACTCAAAAATTCAGATTTTAAAATATTTTAAATAAAAAAAAGAACTCAATAATTGTATTTTTAAGTATGACATCACAAATTATATTACTTTATGCTTTACTTTTAATATTAAACTAATCTATAAATACGTGATTAAATGGCACTGATAATTACTACACGCTGATATACGATTAACATATACAATAAGTAATAAAAATAATAATTGAATTAATTCCTTACTATCAGGGAATAGTGAACTTGTTAAATTCGTAGAAAGGCAAGATTTCTCTAAATACCTACTATGTTATTAATTATTATAAAAGAGATACAATTCAATAATAAGAAACAAACGTACGGAGCGACGCACTTATTATTTATAGACTAGCACCTCTCTTTCTGTTTATTTTTTGTCTCTTTCTAAAGACTAGAGAATCTATTCTGATCTGACGCATTCGACATAATCTCGTCAACTAAAGCTCTATTAGTCCCTTTTACAGCTATCTCGAAAAATCTTTACAAAACAAAGGAGTGTGAATTATTATAAAAAAATCGAAAAACTAAAAATATCGATATATTCCTAAAATTAAAAACACCCCAGCACTAGTTATATTTTTATCTAGGCGTTTTAATAGATGCGTCGCTCTGTGCGTTTCTTGAAGTTACTTAGAAACTAGAAATAAATTAAAATAGAAACAGAAAATAAAATGTTTTCTTATTTATAGTTCAACAATTGATATGTTTGTGGCATCGATTTTACTATTCGAGATTAAGGTTCCTCGTGATAGAAACACTGGTGAAATATCGATAATTTAAATTATTACATATATTAGTACCTACCATCTGAGTAGCATATTCTTGCATTAAAGTTATATAAGTAAACAGAGTATACAATATAATTAACAGATTTAGTAGGTTCTTAAATTTATTTTGGGCCACCTTTTGAAAATTCCTGACAACTATGTGACCCAATAAAAAAAACTTTGCCATTTCAAGGTTTACAAAAAATTGTCGCCATTACAAAAAACTGTCGCCATTAGGTTGTGACTGGTTAGGAAATTAGTTATTTACCAAACCAACCTTATTTGACAAAAAACAATAGTTATCAACAAAACTTTGCCAATTCATTTCATAGATTTCCCATTCACAATTATGTGCTCAAACTCAGATTAATTGGACTAGAATTTATTGTTCGAAACATGAATGGTCCTGTTGCTAACAATTACTATGTCAAATAACCTATTTAGAACATTTTTAGCATAGCTAAAAAATATTTTAAAGATTTTTTCATCAGTGTTTCATGCAATTTCAAACCCTATTACAAGTAGAAAGAAACTAATTTGACATTCGTATCTCACGTTTCAGTTTCGATCGGAGTCAGTTGGACCCGTTTTCCGACGATCCGCTTGTACCTTGGGCCTTCATTAGCGCGTACGCAGCTTGTATGCTCTCGCAGACGAACTTGTATTGGCTCTGTGAAAAGAAAACTTGTTTAAGACTGGAGTTTTGTTATGAGATAAGTAGAGTTTGTTTGTTTTTTTAGTTGGTATAAAATATACCAGATGAAAGAAAACATAGTTATAACTAGCTGAGCCCTGCAATTTCCACCGCCATTCAGCACGAACCGTTAATTAGTCAAAGAGCGGGTAGAGAGAGAGAGGTAGTCGCTCACCGCGTTCTGTATGCACATGGGTCGCTGGCGGCGCATGGCGCGCACGAGCTCGAGCGGGTAGAGAGAGAGAGGTAGTCGCTCACCGCGTTCTGTATGCACATGGGTCGCTGGCGGCGCATGGCGCGCACGAGCTCGAGCGGGTAGAGAGAGAGAGGTAGTCGCTCACCGCGTTCTGTATGCACATGGGTCGCTGGCGGCGCATGGCGCGCACGAGCTCGAGCGGGTAGAGAGAGAGAGGTAGTCGCTCACCGCGTTCTGTATGCACATGGGTCGCTGGCGGCGCATGGCGCGCACGAGCTCGAGCGGGTAGAGAGAGAGAGGTAGTCGCTCACCGCGTTCTGTATGCACATGGGTCGCTGGCGGCGCATGGCGCGCACGAGCTCGAGCGGGTAGAGAGAGAGAGGTAGTCGCTCACCGCGTTCTGTATGCACATGGGTCGCTGGCGGCGCATGGCGCGCACGAGCTCGAGCGGGTAGAGAGAGAGAGGTAGTCGCTCACCGCGTTCTGTATGCACATGGGTCGCTGGCGGCGCATGGCGCGCACGAGCTCGAGCGGGTAGAGAGAGAGAGGTAGTCGCTCACCGCGTTCTGTATGCACATGGGTCGCTGGCGGCGCATGGCGCGCACGAGCTCGAGCGGGTAGAGAGAGAGAGGTAGTCGCTCACCGCGTTCTGTATGCACATGGGTCGCTGGCGGCGCATGGCGCGCACGAGCTCGAGCGGGTAGAGAGAGAGAGGTAGTCGCTCACCGCGTTCTGTATGCACATGGGTCGCTGGCGGCGCATGGCGCGCACGAGCTCGAGCGGGTAGAGAGAGAGAGGTAGTCGCTCACCGCGTTCTGTATGCACATGGGTCGCTGGCGGCGCATGGCGCGCACGAGCTCGAGCGGGTAGAGAGAGAGAGGTAGTCGCTCACCGCGTTCTGTATGCACATGGGTCGCTGGCGGCGCATGGCGCGCACGAGCTCGAGCGGGTAGAGAGAGAGAGGTAGCCGCTCACCGCGTTCTGTATGCACATGGGTCGCTGGCGGCGCATGGCGCGCACGAGCTCGAGCGGGTAGAGAGAGAGAGGTAGCCGCTCACCGCGTTCTGTATGCACATGGGTCGCTGGCGGCGCATGGCGCGCACGAGCTCGAGCGGGTAGAGAGAGAGAGGTAGTCGCTCACCGCGTTCTGTATGCACATGGGTCGCTGGCGGCGCATGGCGCGCACGAGCTCGAGCGGGTAGAGAGAGAGAGGTAGTCGCTCACCGCGTTCTGTATGCACATGGGTCGCTGGCGGCGCATGGCGCGCACGAGCTCGAGCGGGTAGAGAGAGAGAGGTAGTCGCTCACCGCGTTCTGTATGCACATGGGTCGCTGGCGGCGCATGGCGCGCACGAGCTCGAGCGGGTAGAGAGAGAGAGGTAGTCGCTCACCGCGTTCTGTATGCACATGGGTCGCTGGCGGCGCATGGCGCGCACGAGCTCGAGCGGGTAGAGAGAGAGAGGTAGTCGCTCACCGCGTTCTGTATGCACATGGGTCGCTGGCGGCGCATGGCGCGCACGAGCTCGAGCGGGTAGAGAGAGAGAGGTAGTCGCTCACCGCGTTCTGTATGCACATGGGTCGCTGGCGGCGCATGGCGCGCACGAGCTCGAGCGGGTAGAGAGAGAGAGGTAGTCGCTCACCGCGTTCTGTATGCACATGGGTCGCTGGCGGCGCATGGCGCGCACGAGCTCGAGCGGGTAGAGAGAGAGAGGTAGTCGCTCACCGCGTTCTGTATGCACATGGGTCGCTGGCGGCGCATGGCCCGCACGAGCTCGAGCGGGTAGAGAGAGAGAGGTAGTCGCTCACCGCGTTCTGTATGCACATGGGTCGCTGGCGGCGCATGGCGCGCACGAGCTCGAGCGGGTAGAGAGAGAGAGGTAGTCGCTCACCGCGTTCTGTATGCACATGGGTCGCTGGCGGCGCATGGCGCGCACGAGCTCGAGCGGGTAGAGAGAGAGAGGTAGTCGCTCACCGCGTTCTGTATGCACATGGGTCGCTGGCGGCGCATGGCGCGCACGAGCTCGAGCGGGTAGAGAGAGAGAGGTAGTCGCTCACCGCGTTCTGTATGCACATGGGTCGCTGGCGGCGCATGGCGCGCACGAGCTCGAGCGGGTAGAGAGAGAGAGGTAGTCGCTCACCGCGTTCTGTATGCACATGGGTCGCTGGCGGCGCATGGCGCGCACGAGCTCGAGCGGGTAGAGAGAGAGAGGTAGTCGCTCACCGCGTTCTGTATGCACATGGGTCGCTGGCGGCGCATGGCGCGCACGAGCTCGAGCGGGTAGAGAGAGAGAGGTAGTCGCTCACCGCGTTCTGTATGCACATGGGTCGCTGGCGGCGCATGGCGCGCACGAGCTCGAGCGGGTAGAGAGAGAGAGGTAGTCGCTCACCGCGTTCTGTATGCACATGGGTCGCTGGCGGCGCATGGCGCGCACGAGCTCGAGCGGGTAGAGAGAGAGAGGTAGTCGCTCACCGCGTTCTGTATGCACATGGGTCGCTGGCGGCGCATGGCGCGCACGAGCTCGAGCGGGTAGAGAGAGAGAGGTAGTCGCTCACCGCGTTCTGTATGCACATGGGTCGCTGGCGGCGCATGGCGCGCACGAGCTCGAGCGGGTAGAGCGGCTGCGCGCGCGCCAGCAGCGCCAGCGCCGTCTCCGCCAGGATGAGCACGCCGGTGCGGCCCACGCCGGCCGAGCAGTGCACCAGCATGGGCGGCGCCAGCAGCCGCTCGGGGGGCTGCGAGCCTTCCTCCAGGACTGTCGTCGGGATCACTGCGGACGAGAAGGGAAAAGTTTGACTATGAACAGAGTCAAACATTGCCATCGATCGTTGCCACCCAAGCTAGAGGGGGCGTGGCGGTCATTGCAACTCCTAGATTACTTTACTAGCCGTGAAGCGCCATCTAGTTACATTCGTTTTGAACTAAAATATGCAGCTGGTCGGTTTGTTCTCACCAACCAGTAGATGAGAATATTTATATTCGTAAATTATTTTCATATTAATTAAAATAACACAAATAGACAAGCATATAATAGACAATTATAGATATAAAACAAAGCTCAAGTCACTATCCGCGGGTAAACAACCTAAAATGTTCATACTAATAAGTTTAATGCGAAAATCTAAAAATGAAGGTAGTTTACGCAGTAGCGAGTGTATAGTGTATACTGACTGGCGCGCCGGTTCCGCAGCGAGGAGCAGAGCCTCGTGAAGTTGATGAAGCTGGTCGCGTCGTCCGGCGTGCCGTGGTCGGGCCACGCCGTGTACTGCAGCTGCGTCACGCAGCGGGACGCGCCCGAGCTGTCCTGCGGGAGGGAGATAGATAGAGGTTTGAAAAGACTGGCTGAGCGATGTAGTGGGAAGCGCCCGAGCTCTCCTGCGGGAGGGAGATAGCTACAGGTTTGAAATGACTGGCTAAGCGATGTAGTGGGAGGCGTCTGATCTCTCCTGCGGGGGAGAGAGATAGGTGTGTGTTTGACAAGACAGGCTGAGTGATGTAGCGGGAGGCGCCTGAGCTCTCTTGCGGGAGAGAGGAAGATAGATGTTTCACTTATTGAATCAAACTATTTTTTTTCAATTGTACCACACCTTTGCCAATAGTTTAACTGCTGACTAGCAGTGTGCAAATGCTGTGTTCCAGATTGAAGGGCAATATTTCCGGAGTAATTTCTGGGCTGAGTATTTAGTTATGTGTAGCTACTCAGGGTAACGAGCACAATGCATTGTTGACACGCAATATTTTAAGTTTTTGTAGTTCAAATTCTTTCTAGATTCTATGTGGCACTAGGCAATTTTATCTCATATTATCAAAAGTAATAATTAACACATACCCGCAAAAAATATTTAACAATGTCAACTTTATAAGCACTTAACACTTACCTTTAAAAGCATTTCTCGTTGCACATAATGTCCAAAGTTTTGCTCGCTATTGGTCAATACGGACAGCGCGTTTGTAGCCTTCAGAGGTGTGGTGCCAACCTTGGGCCAATATTGGTGGCACTTGGCCCGCCCCGTCTCGGTGAGAACTGTTAGCATTACTATGAGACTGCTCTCGCTTTCCCAAACCATTTGCCAGAAGTCGCCAACCGTTGATGATAAGGGGCCTAAAAACAACGGAGAAAGATGTTTGTATGTTTTTTTTTTTAAATTACGGACTTGATTGCGTTTGACCACCAACTCGCCACAAACACAAGTGCCATGTATAAGTTGGTGGTGACTTTTCGGGGAACTAAAACAGTTATCCTAAATAAGTCACTTTGATTCTTAAAAAGTTTCATCATTTCAACGGTTACTTCATTCTTTTACAAGCTATTACATTACACTATTACATATTTCATTTGCAATGTATGTCAGATTGTTTCGTTGTTTGGGTAAATCTTGCAACTGAATTTTGAACCACTTTCCGATGTCCGATTGAACTTAAATTTAGTATAACTGTATTACTCGGATAACAACGCAATAAGATAATTACCTTGAGTTGCAATGTACGTAAGAACCTCGTCTGAATTATTGATTTCCATGTTGATGTATGAAGCGTTGATGTAGTCACCATTCGGGCCATCTTTTAAGGTCACTATTGTTGAATCGTCTGAAATGAAACAAAACACATGATTTACACAAAAATAATTAATCGGTTTAAACAAATAAAAAAAAAATAGAAGGCTACGACACTCAGTGAAATGAAGAATTAATAAAGTCCGAGAAATTTACGAAGGTAGCTTACGTTTTAGCATGGTGTGCGTTTTCGTAATTTGTCCGAACTATCCTAATGAATTTTAAAACATTTTATATCTCAAGGTGACTAGCGACAGTGCTGTGCCACGTAGGGTCTTGAACTCCAGAATTAAAAAAAATGGGTGGCGCAAAACTGGGCAAAAGCGACGCTTAACATCAAGCGAGCGATTTGCTCGTCTCGTTACTCAATAACATAAACAAACACTTACACGGAGCGATATCCCTATATCTATTCTTGTTTAAATTCCGCGGCAGTTTCGATATAGACGTCGATTGTTCTGGAACTCTCCGGAGCAACGTTTCGTATTGCTTCAAAGCCGCTCCGCTCGCTAAACTATCTCCCAGTAAAAGCATGGACTGTTCTAGTGCGTCTCCCTCTAACGTGTCAGAGACGAACGGGACAAAACATGCTTCTGGTTCTTCGGGGGCTCGGTCATCGGGCTCGTATATTGCTGGGAAAAAGATAAAAGATATTAATATTATGTATTTGGAATTTGTTTGAATAAGATTAAAGATTAAGAAATCTAATTCAGATAAAGTCTGTAGTCTGTACGTATCTGCAATCAATATACATACAACCGAAATTTAAATCTGTAAAATTAATAATGATCAATGACTGGCTGGATTGTGGTGAATAGAATTAGCTTACATCCGCAGAAGTGGGATACTATAAACACGGATTAGTCCGCTCTACAGCTTTCTGATTGGTGGCGGACGTTTATTCGATATTATTTATCGGTATATTTTTTATTCGATTCTACATTATATGCAAAATGAGAATTCGATTCTTGACAAGGGTATCTATAGGATGAAAGGTATTGGGATTTTTTATTCGACTGTTCGGAATATTTTTTTTCATCTTACCGTTTGGTTTGACGACTAGAGTAAGCACTCCTTTAGTGTTTCTTATTAATTGGACTATTTGTTCGTGGTTGAGCTCGTCAACATCTTTTCCGTTTATAGAGAGAACCTGAAAAAAAAGAGTAAAAGTAATTAAAAAAAAGGAAATACTTTGAATCGCATACAATATTAATAAGTTGAGTTTTAATTTTGCAGGTTGAGTTCCTGTCTCGTCAGGTTAAGTTCCCTCAGTTCTCAGGTTGGTCTCCCTGCTGCAGCATGGTTTTAGTCCGCGCCGCAACGCGCACGCTAAACCCGACGAATTCAGTTGCAATCGTGTAAGGTTGAGTTCCTATCTTGTTAGGTAGAGTTCCTATCTTGTTAGGTCGAGTTCATATCTAGTTAGGTCGAGTTCATATTTACGAGTAGTTAGGTTGAGTTCATATCTAGTTAGGTTGAGTTCATATCTAGTTAGATTGAGTTCATATCTAGTTAGGTTGAGTTCCAATCTGTTCACCGTGTCACTGGTCAGGTTGAGTTCCCCAGTGCTCACCTGGTCCCCCTGCTGCAGCATGGCCCGGGTGCGCGCCGCGACGCGCGACACGTGCACGGGCGCGCCGCCGCCGCCGCGCACGTTGAACCCGAACACGCCCGCCTCGTCGGCCGCGAGCCGCACGCTCACCGTCTCCTCCGCGCCCGGCTCCGAGCCCGACTCCGACTCGTCTACGTACGTGAGAGGGATGCGGGGGAACATGCGCTCGATCATGTCGGGGTTGCTGAGGGATGAAGACAACAGATTAATGCAATTTTTAGGGCTCTGAACCTTCTTCGGGGAAAAGCACTTGAGGCGTGACTTCGGCTCTGTATGTCGCAGCCAATTCTGTTTTTGTTAATTACTAGCTGATTCCCGAGACTTCGTGCAAGGTGCAGCTCGGCGTTTGGCTTCGCACATTTTTTGCTACAAAATATATTTATGACACTCGGAGATGGTGCAGCTTTCTATTGGTCAAATAATTTTGGAGGTTACACTCTACAAACATACATACTCTACTTCTTTACAATATTAGTATGGGAGCTGTTGTGACACAGCGCCTCGCCGTTAGTCGCGGGGGACGTGGCCCCGGCCGAGGAGGACCAGTGCCGACAGCTGCCGCGTGGGAGAGGGAGACAGCGTGCACTCACTTGAGGTCGGGCTGCGAGTGCGCGTCGGTCCAGGCTTGCCTCGGCGCGGGCTCGGTGTGCGACGTGACGCGCGCGCCGCGACACAGCGCCGCGCCGCTGGACGCGGGGGACGTGGGCCCGGCCGAGGAGGACCGGTGCCGGGAGCTGCTGCGCCTGGGGGAAAGAGACCGGTATATAACCAATTTTAAGATTCTGAACCTCCTTCGGAGAAAAACCCTTGAGGCAAGACTTCATTGTTCGTCTGTCTATGTCATAGTCAATTATTTTAAAACGGTTTTATTTAGCTTGTTGTTGTTATTGTTGTTTGATTTGGTTTTGTGGGTTAAATCTAGTCATTGAAGATGGAACTTCAAATGTAAAGCCTGATGCAACATATTCGTTTTTCCTCACTAGCGTTCGGTAAGTGGGCCAACGATGACTCAAAATGCGTGCGGTAAATATCATTTTATTTTCCAGTGAGTATCTCAAGTTACGCTGTACTGAGGCAATAATAAGGCTCGGGTTTTTCATACATAAATGGTAATAGCGTCTATCTTAGAGATCCAATGATCTGTCTCTATAGATACGCATCAAATGTGCCT
The DNA here is from genome assembly GCA_949125135.1 of Alcis repandata. Lineage (NCBI taxonomy): Eukaryota > Metazoa > Arthropoda > Insecta > Lepidoptera > Geometridae > Alcis > Alcis repandata. Next base: position 9,240,163 of record OX421239.1, on the reverse strand, counting down.
ATAAAATGCTCCGACCATCAACGAAGACGCTAACAAAACCGGACAGGTAAACCTCGCGGGGTCATTTTTGTTCCAGTTTTTATCACGGATAGCTGTCTTCAGTGCTTCAAAGGCAAGCTAAAAAGCTATACAGAACCCTCATTCAAAGCAAAACTAACCTGACAAAACTCCTATTAGTACACCTAGACCGCGCCGCATCGTTGATCGCTTGAGTCTCGGTTCTCATCACGGTGGGTTGTGTGATGCCCGCTAGGGCTCCAATGGCGGCCAGGAGGGGCCTACGTCTTGGCCCACGGAGTCTGAAAAAGCCGTGTCGTTCGACGCTACACCGCCAGAGGGCCTTCGCGGCGCGACTCGTGCGCATGTTGAATCCGAGGACTGTGTCGTATGTTTCAGACTGGAATATAAGTAAAGGTTTTACTATGGAAACGAACTTGGGTTTGAATCATTAAGTAAAGGTTGGTAGAATATTGAAAGCCGGCAGGGCGTTCTGATAGTAGAGTATGGTTCATTATGATGATTTTGGAAAAAGTGAAAGCAATGACGAATATTAAAAAGCGCCATCTAGTTTTATTTGCTTCTAATATAGCTGGCGTGGTATTTTAGTTGGCACCCGAAAGTTTGTAGTTGTTTTGGACTTATCATATTCAATGGCCCTTCATGGCATGTTTTTTTTTTAAATGACGAGGTATTGCCCACTTTAGGTTGTGCCAAATTTTGGTATTATTTTCAATTTACGACTAAATATATAAGTCTGTTACATATACTCACAGCTTCCCTCTTCAACTGTATAAAGAACCTTTTCTTCTTGAAAGAAATCTTGACGATTTTGCTCCAAGAGAAGGTATTTATCCTTATATTGTTTTGGAACACCACAATACCTATTGACGTCACGCCAATAAATATGTCCTTGCCGTTGTAGTCCTGCAAATTATAAAAGAAATAAATTAATTGTCTCTAATTATTTTCCTGTTGAACCACAGGAATGTCTTATAAACCGAAATTTCCTTGTTTCTGAAGTTTCATAATTCTTTGAATAGAAAACCGAATCAATAGTCAACCGTCTTTGTTTCGTCGTGGGAATGAAATATAATTTACTTAACTAACTAGGATCATGATTCTTTTGTGCAAATTTTTTAAGATACTAACGAATATAAATTTATGTATCCTCGTATTTCAGATGCCCTTTAAAATTTCATGAATATCCATATCAATGTTCAGCCGTTTCATTTTAAAAAGGTAGCAAATAACAAGATAGGTACTTGTGTATTTATATTTAAATATATTACATGCACGAGAATAAATAATATAAAAATATAATACATGTTAACCTAAATACCTAGTATTTGCCTGAATAGTTTATTTATTATGAGCGTGACAAATTTTAAATAAATAATTAAAGATCTGTATGTAAATTGGTAAGGTTTAAAAGTTAAAATATTTTTTTTCAGATGTGGTTAGGTTTTTGGGTTTCATCATCATTATCATTAGCCTATCTTATGTTTGTCAACTGCTTGACATAGGCCTTTCTTAGAGAACGCCACAAGGCATGATCTTGTCTTATGCATCCACTTACTACCAGCCCCCTAGCCAAGATGCAATTGTTGAAAACTAGGAAAATGTCTAGGAATAACATTTCTATAATTTATTTAGAGATTCTATATTCTAAGACGGAAAAGTCATTCCCATACGGGAATGTCTTAGTTTTTTATAGCGTTTCGATTACGGAATTAAAACTTGAATAAAGGAACTTAGAAATAGAGAGAATAGAGGATATAGAGGAACTTGAATAACTTGAATAAACTTGATAAAGGTGAAGCGAAGCGACTACGCTAGTGATCTTAGCTATGTTTGATAAAAATCGGTTAAGCCGTTTCAACGTTGGGGGTTTCTTAAATTTTAAATTGAATGTTATATTACCTTAGCCGGATGAGATTCCACACCGTAACAGTCCAGCCTCTTGGCATGTTCTAGAAAGTTCGCCTCCGCGTCGGCCGGCGACTGCCCCCGGTGCAGCTTGTGAAGCTCTCTGATCTTGCGCTCGTCGTCGCCGGTCTGTTTCGGGAGGAGGCACAGATCGGAGAGGTAGTTCGGAGGGTGTTCCGATACGTTGTAGTCGCCGAGCTCCGCTGAAAATGTTTTATAATAATAACAATTCGTTTATTGAGGAACAAACATGAAAGAAATTGAAATGATGAGAAATCGATGACACCTGCGTTCTGTATAAGTATAAAACTGTGTTGCAGGTGTCATCGCCCTCCGAGAAATTTTACAAAAGTTCCAATTAAAAATAAATATAATAGGCGTGACGAAAGATTTTAAAATCCTCTTCCATTATGTGAGTACACATTTACTATTTACAAAAAAGCCTTTATTTCGGTAATAAACTTAAGTTTAACGAAGTTTGAAGCCATTTTTCACATATTTTTTCAACAGTGCCCGAAAACAGCTTGCTTGTGTCATGGCGTCGATTTGACGTCACGGCATTGTCATGTCATTGTGTCTATGCGTGATGAGCGGCGGATGACCTGAGTTCACTTAGGCGTGACGTCATACGCTGTGATTGTTGTTTCTGACAAGACGGCCGATTGCTGTACTTATTTTAATGTTTTAATTTTTTGAAAATCTTTTTTAAAAATAAAACTAAACATGTGTTTTAAATTTTTTTAATCTGGCTAGTCCCCTGAAAGCATTGAATCGGCGATTTTTTGATACTGTCGTCATGCCTATTATGTATAATGTTAATAGCTACGTCCAGCTAGTCTGTGTAATTTAGGTGGCTTGTTTGCCAACTATGGCATCAAAAAATCACTTCTCCAGCCCAAACAATCAAATCCATTGAGCAGTTTCAGAAATAAGAGTAAGGAACAAAATCCAAAGGGCCTTAATAAAATGTTATACTTGTCTCTTTCAAATAGGTAACAATGCTGTTTGTTAAAAGGTACTTCAGTTAATTTTATTGCATTTTATATCACCTCATTGGACTATTGTTGCCGTAAATAGATATGACAACCTCAATGAGTTATAGTGAGGAAAATATATCTATAACTGGGATAACATTCATAGGCAAGATTCACTGTTGTTAGGGATAAATTATATTTATATTTTCTAGAGCTATTTATTTTGTTTACTTGGACCGTTTAAATTAAGAACTCATTTTTGCTGTGTTGCTAATTTTTTGGGATAAAAGGTAGTCATTGTTTGGCTATGGCTTTTGCATGCTTTAAGTCACATTCATATCAAACGCATCTGCGTTTTAAATGCCATAGGAGGCGGCAAACGGACCGCGTGATGGTAAGTGATCACCAGGCATCACCTACTTACCTGTAATGTCAAATCAATATCTTTTCTTTCTGTAAATTACGAAAAATACCTTGAACAGTAAACGACGCCAAAAGCAGTGCCGTATTCTTCGGAGCGTTCATTCTACCGTCAAGTAGTAATTTCCTCAGCTGAAGGCACAGTAGGTACTTCGTATATTCCTCGGCTAATCTCGAAGGCTCGGGCGGGTAGAATCGCACTGCTAACCAGAATTGTGCGTTGACTCCGACCTGCTTTTTGACTGACTTTGTGCTGTCTAACCATCTCTGCAATAAGAAATGAAGTTTTAAAAAATACATCACTAATATTATTTATTTAACGACCTGTTTGGCTCAGCGGTAATATATCCGCCTTTTAAGCCAGATGCCCCGGGTTCGATTCCTGGCCGGGCAGATCCTTTGTGCGTGTTCCATGGCATCCCCGACACAGGAATAAATAAATAAATAAATAAATAAATATTATAATCGAGATACTGTGGTATCTATGTAGGTGTTTCATATAGACCACTAGCCTGCGCCCTGCGGTTTCCGAGATAACAAGTAGCCTATGTGTTAATCCACGGTTTATGCTACCTTCATACCAAATATCATCCAAATTCATTCAGCCGTTTTTGCGTCATTGAGCAACATACAAACTTTGACATTTCTAATATTAGTGGGATTTTTATACCAGAAAATTAACGATTTTGGTAGGATTATAATAAATTATACTTCGCACTTTGTCCTCGAAATTAGTATTAGTAGATATTATATACACATGTAGTTTCGCTAGGTGACACCACTCTTTGCACTAATTGTTGAGAGAATGTAGGTAGAATTAAACAAGTTAAAATATCCGAGGGTAGATATAACCCACCTCGCCATTTTGTCGTTCTTATTCTTCATTCGCAATTTAGTGCTCAACCACTCCGGACACTTTCAATTCAACAAAAGTATAATACTTAGTGTTCTTTTTGTTATTCAGAAAATACCTAAAAGAAAACGCTCGAAAGCTGTCAAAGAAAACCGCGGAATTTTAATGCGTAAAATTAAAAAATTAAAGTGAAAAATAAGTCGTATAAAAGTGACGTTTCTAGTAGTGATTCCGAGGACTCATTGGAGCAACGGATAATAGTACGAAGTACAGTAGGTACATCGACAAGGTATGTAGTGGTATTACTATGTATTCATTACCTTAATAATTATAAAGCAAAGTTCATAAGAATGCAACCGAGATCGCCAGCGGTGCTATTTCGCCGCATTCGATATTGTTATCAGTTGGAACTGATAACCTCTGGCACGGGGCAACCTTAAAACCCATTAATCTGTCAATGCAACCGAACTAACCATCAGGGTTTTTTCACCGCATACGACATTTTATCAGTTGAGACTGATAACCTTTTTCTCTTAGCTGGCACCGGGCAGCCTTAAAGCCCATTAATCTGTCAATGCAACCGAACTAACCATCAGGGTTCTTTCACCGCATACGACATCTGTCAATGCAACCGAACTAACCATCAGGGTTTTTTCACCGCATACGACATTTTATCAGTTGGGACTGATAACCTTTTTTCTTTTAGATGGCACTGGGCAGCCTTAAAGCCCATTAATATGTCAATAAATGCAATCGAACTAACCATTGGGGTTTTTTCACCGCATACGACATTTTATCAGCCGGGACTGATAACCTTTTTTCTTTTAGCTGGCACTAGGGCAGCCTTAAAGTTCAATTATTATCTCAATGAATGCAACCGAACTAACCATTGGGGTTCTTTCACCGCATTCGACATTTTATCAGTTGGAACTGATAACCTTTTTGCTGACACTAGACAGCCTTAAAGTCCACTAATCTGTCAATGAATGTAACCGAACTAACCACCGCGTTCAAAATTTGATCAGTTACTCGAAACTGAAAACACAATAACTTTTAATCATTTACTTTGAGCAAAATTTTAAGGCCTTTGGACTTGTTGTTATTATATAAACTAAACGTATATTATATAAGGTTAAAAACCTATACTTACAAGTCAATATCGACTCATTCCTGAGTCACCCCAACCAAACCTGGGCCCAGACGACTGAATCCCAGAGCCTCCAAATCACGTGACTGTATAGGACGTTGATAATTTCGGCGCAGATCTCGTCGACACTTATGGAGGTAAAGCGGCGACGGTCCCTATAGTTACCAGTAACTTAGTATAGTTAGTATTTGCGATCTCAGGACCGCAAATAATATCGCGGACATAATTGTCGACGATCCAACTTCATCGACAACAGAACCTTTAAAATTAGATGAAGAGGTACTGGAGGTTTTGGGCAAACACCCGATAATCACAATGAAAATTGCAAACGACACCCGTTCAGAGTTGCAACCGCCTCAAATATATCGCGCCTGAAGGTTACAATATACAAATATTTTGACTAAGTACTCAATGCCTGCATGCTATGCCAGCAATTATGCTTGCACATCAATGCTCCACAGCTTAACCCTGAAACAAAAGCTGCCCTTCCAGAACGGCACTGAAACCGGACAAAGAAATCGAAGCCGAACAAAAACAAATGGCACGTGTTATATCATGCCTTGCTGAAGTTATTACTATTACTTGCTATATGGCGACTTAGCAACTTGCAACACAAAAAATAAAATAAAATAAAAATATACATTTTTGTTATAAGTAATTAAGAAACATTTAATAAATAAATAAAAAATTTACCGGTCAAACCTACACATACGAGCACATAAACCGCTCGGTCTGTAAAGCGCAATCAGTCGCGCGCTTTTTTGCGCTGATTTAAAAAAAAAAAAAAATAAATAAATAAATAAATAAAAAAAAAAAAAAAAAAAAAAAACTGAATACAGCATTTTTCTTCTTGTAATTTTTATTTTTTTTCTAAAATTTATTAAAAATTTATAAAAACAGGTAATGTTGCATATTTTACTTATGTTGATGCATATTTTACCAATTTCACGAATGTTTCACCAATTTATTATACATAATTATTATAAACTTTTTATGTTGCATATAATCCGGTTCTTATAAATTACAAATGACCATAGTACTATCCTCTCTTGGATAGCTGGAAGTTTTCCTCATCGGTCGTTCAGGAATCTGTTCCTAAACCACGCATATATACAAATTCTGATAAACAATCGAAATAATTGTATTTAAATTAAAATAATAATAATATAATTAATAAGTTTACAAAAACTGAACATTTTAAACTTGGATGGGGACTTACGCACTGCAGTAAAATTATTTTCTCAGAAATGCTTTATGGCACCTTTGATCTCAAAGATGCATATTTTCTTTTAAGATATCACAATGGCTATATAAAAACCTTCGGTTAATTTTCAACGACAAATACGACTATTCCAATGTAACATTGTGCCGTTCGGCTTAAGTACTGCAAACTGCACCGTTTGCTTTTACAAACATTATGAATCTGTATTTATTCGATTGGCTACTAATAAGTCAGTGCCCTGAAATGCTACTGATAAATATTGAAATGACGAGAAAAACATTTACTTCTCTGAGTCTTACGAGGAGAAAAGTGTGTTGACACCTTCAATTACATGCTAATTTTTAGGCATGATCATAGACTCTTATCAGATGTCGCTAAGTCTAACCTTGGACAAAAAGTTACACATTAAAACTGAAATAGATAATTTTACTAAAAAGAGACGCTGTTGATTTAGGAAATTCACACAAATCAAAGGTTTATTAGTGTCGGCTTGTCCAGCCATTGAGTATGGGTATGGGCTTTATACTAAGGAAATAAAACGCTGCAAATATCTTAACTTATGATGTTGTGATAAGTTTATGAATGTACCCGACACTCTTGCCCGATATTAAGTGGTGGATTAGTGCCATAGGCCAATCAACACACCATATCAGAAACGACGTGCTGTGCACGTTACAGAAATTTATTCTGACGCCTCAACTACGGGGTGGGGGCGAACTGTAAAGGTCAAACTGCAAGTGCTCAATGGTCAAGTAGTAAACAAGAAAGGCATTGAAATTACCTCGAGCTGCTTTCATAGCTCTTAATTTTTTTCCAAGGATTTATACGGCTGTCTGATACTTTTGCGCATCGACAACACCACCGCAATTCTGCGATAGCTTACATTAACCGCATGGATGGAATTCTATTTCCAATCTACTAAAACAGCAAAAGAAATTTGGCCTCACGGCTACAAAGATTTTTATCTTCACGTCCTAAAGTAGATCATGTATCAATGTTCTCGCTGATTTTGAATCACGTAAAACACACCCAGATATCAAATAGGAGTTAGCTGATTGGGCTTCCCAATACTTAGCAGCATCTTTTGAGCTGCCTGAAATAGATTTGAAAGTCGAATCATCAATAAATGTGATAGATACATATCGTCACACAAAGATCTTGACGCAGTCGCTTTTAATTCATTTGCAGTCATGGTCAGACATCTTATTTTTATTTACACCTTCCCTTCATTTTCAATAGTCCTAAGAAGGCTGCGAAAAAACATTTCAAACAACGCATGTGGCATTGTGATTGTAGCAATGTTTCATTGTACCAATGTTCCTACACAAGCATGGTTCTCTTTGTTCAAATCCCTACTTGTGTCTGATATCGCTACGTTTACACCTAACGATAATATTTTGATATCGCATTACAAATCGCAGATATATTCCAATCTTACCCTGGCTGCAGGAGTGTTATCAGGCTTTATCAAGTCGAAGCCTACAAGTTGCCTCACTGACTAAAAGCTCCAATAAACAACATGACGGATTTCTCTGGAAGTGGTGGTCGTATTGCTTAAACAATTACAATGTTGTTCTATATAAGGCCTCAATCCCTAGCGTACCTAATTGTCTTTCTATCGAAAATGTTTAGCGACGGTAAACCTCCTTTACCTTAATACAATGCTACCTGGGGCACCAACAGTGTTTTAGGTCACTTATGCATAATTGACAATTGTCAATTGGTAATGAAAAGCTTGATATAAATAAACATTCCTGGTTTCAAGCAGTCAGTTTTCTTCTTATCTTTTTTCTACGAAAACCCAGCAAAAATACTACAGGCATACATAGACAAATGCGATATTTTATTCACTTAAACCAGTCGGCAAACTGCGACTGCCGCACGCTCGCTTGGTGTCAGTCTTGACACTATCCGCAACACTGCGGGATGGAGCCACAGCTCCACTACCTTCGTTCCGTTTTACAACAGGGTTGTTACCGATGCCTGTCACCTGTCCTTAGCTCGAGCAATTATTAATATAATAATAATACACCATCAGGCGAATAGATGCCTAGATACTGTTTAAGCTAAATATAACAATTAAGTTAAGTAATAAGGTAGTAACGTAAAATATGAATATTTTCACGTAAAATATACCTACAGTACCTATGGTTGTGCTTAATAAACATTAAGTTGATTTCACACGATTAACGTGTCATTGACAATACTTCTTTACATTACTCTCAAAGTCTACATGTGTATATAATATCTACTAATACTAATTTCGAGGACAAAGTGCGAAGTATAATTAGTGATTAAACGAACTTACCTTTGTGAAGTTCTATCATAATTATACGTAGCACTTTGTCCGAAGAAATTAGTATGTACTCCCGCCCCCCCAGGAGCAAACGCAACCCTTGAATATCATTAGAACTAAAGAAGCATGCCAATGACAAAGGTGTAATTAGGTGTGTAATATAAATATATCTCTAAACTAAATGAAGAATAAGAACGACAAAATGGCGAGGTGGGTTATATCTACCCTCGGATATTTTAACTTGTTTAATTCTACCTACATTCTCTCAACAATTAGTGCAAAGAGTGGTGTCACCTAGCGAAACTACATGTGTATATAATATCTACTAATACTAATTTCTTCGGACAAAGTGCTACGTATAATTATGATAGAACTTCACAAAGGTAAGTTCGTTTAATCACTAAATATAGCTTTATTGCACACCAAATAAATCACAAGCAAACACCGCAAGGTAAACCGCGTAATTTCCGATCATACAAGTGTAATATTACATCGGCTTGTTGGTGATTGAAACAAAAATTCTATATTATTGATGTGACAAGAATGTTGATTGTTGGATCTCTAACCAAGTAGGTAAGTAGTTTAATTAATTTTCCTCGTTTTAATTACTATGTGTATATTAGGTATGTGATAAACATGGAAATTCTATTCAAAGAACACTAAAAGCAATATTTGTATATAGACTTTTATTTGCAACCAAATTAATATTATTTACAATTTAAAATGCTCAGCAGTGGGTCATTACGGCCTAATTATAATGATTAATATTTTATATACACTATACCCTATAGCCGTGGTAACTCAGTGGGAAAACAGCCGCTTCACATTCTAGAGGTGGCGGGTTCAAACCCCGACTCGTACCAATGAGTTCTTTGGGACTTATGTACGAATTTACACACCACTGGCTTTTCGGTGAAGGAAAACATCGTGAGGAAACCTGCATACGTCCGGAGAAGAAATTCAAAGGCGTATGTGAATCCACCAACCCGCACTTGGCCAGCGTGGTGGAATATGGCCTAATCACCCTTCGAGGGTAGACCTGTATCCCAGCAGTGGGAGGATTAAAGGTTGAGTAGTGTAGTGTGTAGTGTATACCCTGCTACCGGTATGATATAGTATTTCATGTGCTAATAGTAGTATCATAGGTGTATAGTTTGATGCACAGATATTTGAACAGTCAATTCTCTTCTCAAATCTGCTCTGAATGGCTCTGAGTTTCCTTGTCTTTATTTGTTCAATAGTATTCTTGACACAGGAAAACCTTGTAGAGGCGTATAGCATTCAAAGACAAGCATTCAAAGTCTGGTGCGACTATCATTTTGCTAAAAAAAATACGAAAGTGGCGCCGGCACGATCGTAGACAGATTAAGAATTAAGAGATCATGCGTGTACCACATGTAGCACCATCAGTTTTTCTCAATGACTCATTATGGTTTTACAAAAATGTAAACTAATTCCTGGTAGATAGATCAAAATTCAATACGACAAATGACACATAGATTTCTCATGAGTCATAAATAAAAAATCAAGGGTAAATTTATCTGGTTATCAAATGAGTGATAAAATATACTGTACAATAAACTTCCTGATAAGTCCGATTGCTCATATTGCTTGATTGGTTGATCATAATAAGGCTCAGGTGTAAAATATAAATTTAGTTTACAACAGTTTGGCTATTTTGGTTTGATTGAGTAGGATACTGCAACTGGTTTCAATCACATTCGGTAATATTTTTTTAAGACTACAAGTATGTTGCGCTCGAAGTTGCATCCAGCCTGGCACTGATTTTGCAGTCTAGGATTTATGTATTTTTTACATACATGTCATTTTTTTTCAACTTTTGGAATGTCTGCGAAATTGGCTCTACAGTACGCATTTTTATAAAACTCAAAAATATTTACATTAACTTAATACTATAGCTCCGTCTGTCATAAAATCATTCATTTCATTTGCATTATATTACGTTGAGTACGTACTCATTCAGCTGAAGAGATTTGAATGAAATTTTTTAGATAAACAGAGCTAAAAAGTCGGGAGGACAACTGCATGGTGCTCCCTAACTTAGTGATAATAGAGAACTTAATAGTTACCGTTACTTCCGTGTTTGTAGCATTCGGTGGTGTTCCGTTCTCAGTGAACTGCAGCCCGAAGTAATCCTTCTCGACAAGCTCGAGATGGTTAAATACTTGCTCGAGCAAAACTATGCCTTTTGACTTCTTCTGAAAGTGCAAATATTGTTGCTTTATTATATTGCTCTTTTCTGAAATATTATTATTGTTATAGTAATTATTTTTTTAAATATAAAGTTAAGTTATTATGAATTTGTCTTCCTTCCTCTTAGAACAAGTTTTACTTTCTTTTAAATAAAAATATAAGTACATTATGCATCTCACTTCCTTTGTCTTAGACCAAGTTTTTTAACCGACTTCAAAAAAGGAGGAGGTTATCAATTCGTCTGTATGTTTTTTTTTATTTTTGTTACCTCATTTTTGACTGGGTGAATCGATTTTGATGATTCTTTTTTTATTAGAAAGCTGACGCTTCCCGTGTGGTCCCATTTCAATTTAGTCCAGTTCTGATAATGGTATCCATGAGAAAACCATATAAGTCTTAAATTAGCATCAAGTAAGTGCGTGACAAATAGATGAATAACTCAATAGTCGGTCTCTTGAAGTCGGTTTTTGTTTATTTTTGTTTTGTAGGTATAAATAATTATTAAAATTTAAGTTTTAGTAAATGAATCTGCCTACCTTCGTGTTAGACCAAATTTTACGGAAGATATAATATTGGTTTAGTAGTTATTTTATTAGTCATATCACTCAAATTATTGAATGGCATGGTGCAATTCCAATTTTCACTGACGGCTAACATAATCCGATTACAAGTCCAGACAGGACAGACCCTGCTTAGAATAGACATTATAACTGTCACAAGTGCAAAAGTTTTGTATTGAAAATTCTACTGTACTCAAACAACATAGGGTTCACATTTATATAGCCATGAGCAGAGTAATGTGACATTCTTTAGTCAGCCAACACTAATTACTTTTATAGGGTAGGCCCCACTTCGCCTAGTCACAACTGTGATTACAAACAAACATTAATTGTTTAGTGTCCATTATTTTCTTTTTATGAATAATATGGAAAGTACAAAATGTAGACGTTTAAGTCTTGACTCATATTGTATAGGATACCGAGGGCTTGAATTTTGTATGTAATGCCCTAGAACAAAACTTGTAAACAAGATATTATTTTCCTGTTGAGTATTGACCAAACCATTGCGTGGTTTGATTTTATGTAACTGATTTTCTCTGGCTTAATAAGGGGTCATTCATAAATTACGTAACACAAATTTTATGAGTTTTAACTCCCTTTGTCACAGTTGGTCACATTTGTGAGACTTCTCCCTCCTAAGTGTGACGTCACAAATCTTAAAACCCCTTCCCACTCCTTGTCACACTTTGTTGATCCCGTTCCTCCCCCTTTATGTGTAACATAATCTATAGATAGTCTCTAATTCCGAGAGGTGATTTTTGTTTAGGCACTATATTAACCCTCCACCACTTACCAAGATCTCAGGGAATTTCTAAAGTATTTGGCATACTAAGATAAGGTAGGGTCATTCACCTAGATAACAAAACTTCCCCTTTTTGTAAAAAATTGAATGATGAACGGAAAAACATTGTTCTGATGTATGTGAGAAGCCCATTAAATGTAACTAGACATTTTTAAATAGGATTTGTCTTAACATTAAGTAAAAATAGTTGGATAAGTATGTATGTTTAACAAATATGTATGTTTTTTTCTTGTATTCAATAATTTGCAATAAAGTTTTAGAACTAGGTTCTTATTGGATATGATGGCCATAGAGGTCAAGGAGTTCTGCTGTAGGATGTATTGTGTATTTCTCCCCGCCAGCATTTATTCAACCTAACACAGCTTCTTTTAAATATTAAAGTATAGCTCTGGGCTACCAGCACAGATGCTAACACTCTACTTGTATTTTTAGACCAGATAGGCTATGGGATTTCAGAGCAGTATACAAGGTCTATGTTCAGTAAATATTATATAAAACTTCTACTAACCTCCACAGCGAATACTTGCTCCGTATCATCCAAGAATTGGACAGTAACATTGAAGATGTTTAGCTTTCTTTCTCGCGCAAGCTCCGAGGCACGCACATTGTAAGTGCCGCTGGTGCTACTGAAGGCTCGCCTCGACACGCTTTCGATCATCTCATCGATTACTCACGACATCCAAGATTATTATCACAGTCAACGACCTTAGGTCGTGTAACACCACCACATCTATTATGACACTGCACTGCACTTGATCACTCTAGCACAATTACGTTGATTTTGTCAATTAACCTCATGAATCATTTCGGACCTTCGTAATCCAAGTCAGTAGGTATTCCCGACGGGTTGTGACGTATCCTTTGTATTGGCGAGGATCCTCATGTTTATTTGTTTATCAGATGTTCGGTCACCGACAGCAGTTTGCAGTCCTGCTACTTTTGCTGTTTAAAGCTTAAAGTTTTGAAGAATTAAGGTCGCTGTTTGTTTCAACTGTTGCCTTGATCAATTTTCTGTTTATAAATCACTATTTTTAGACAATAATGCAATACAAGTTCCTTTCCTTCACACTGTTAGAAATTCCGCCATATTTTATTTGGAAGGCAATAATTCACAGCACTAATAATATAAAGCATAATATTATGAGTTACAATAATGCACAGTATAATAATTAATGTCCCAATACAAAGAATATCGGGATGGATCTGCAAGTTCTGCAACTCCCATTCAATGAGCAGATCTATCCCATCCGCTAATCTATATAAGTAATTACTTTAGTGTAAGAACACGAATTTAATAAGTAATAAAAGTTATGTCGATATAATTGATCGACCTCTAGCATAAAAATCTCTGCCAACATGAATGTTTTTACCTCTTGACATGCGTTTCTAAAGTCACAATCACAAAATAAGAGGCCCGTTTTGACGTTTGTCATTGCGACGTAACTAGTGATGTAACCATACGACTCGGTACTCGATACTCACGATAAATCAATTCGAGTTTGTATGAGTATTTGATCGATTTGATTTTGTATTGTAAAGTACATTGGATTAAGGTTACGATTCGAGAATTTAACTTAAACTTGAATAATATAGGTATATATATTGAGGGGTGCTAGGTCGGGTAACCTCCTCGTGGTGCACCCTGGGCAACAGCGTGCGGAAATACTGCAGCTTTTATGCAGTATTACCGCACGCTGGCAAATAACCCGACACGGTGGGCCCGTCCGCGTGTCCCTCTGACTAGCAGAGGGCACAGCGTGATGGCTTGGACGGTGGCATTGCTGCCACCAGGGGGGTTTTCCTTGTGGTCCTCGCCGCATATGAGTTGCGGTCGGGAGTGCAAGGAAAGGAGGAGGGTGGACGCTGGAAGCGTGTGCCGCATGGGGCCAACCAGCGGCATACGCTTTCGGCCTACATAGGCCGGGATCTCTCGTTGCCGAGCGTGGTGAAAGCCGTGCTCGGCGGCGAGAGATCGTGCCAGGCCGGGGTCTCCTTCTGCGAAGAGGTGATGACGCAGAAGGAGGCCGCGGAGCGGGTCAGAGAGGACGACGCCCGATCTGACCCGACCCGGCGCAGACGAGGGAGCGAGGAGGCGGTTCGCCCGTATCCTCGCTCCTCTGCAGTGGGGTTGCCGGGAGAGTCGGGGGACTCTCCCGGCCTGCACGACCCCACACTGACTGTCTGGGGGGTGATCCTGGGGAACAGGGTCATCCCTCCATATACGCGGGGGGCCCTAATCGGGCCCATCGCCGGGGCGAGGTGGCGATTGCTAACGCGACCCCACCTTGCCCCATCTCAGGCGGATGCCGAACACCCCAGTGGTTTTAGTGGGTATGCCGCCGCAGGGCGGAGACTCCCACATAACCACCCTGCCTCCCCCGGGGCGGGCGTGGTATCCTTAAAGGATTTCCACTGGGTAAACAAAAAAAAAAAAAAAAAAAGGTATATTTATTGAAATGATACGTAATGGTGCGGGAGGTCAACTTGTCTTTAATTTAATATTTTTAGTTACATTAACGAATGTTATTGTAACTAAAAATATTCAATCACAAAAAAAAACAAGGAAAAACGAAAGTGATTGAATCTTCATTCAATAATTTTCTTCGGATTAAGAGGCAAAATCGTCAGTTGAGCTATCGTCAATTCAATAATTAATTGGTTACAAGTTACAACACTATTATTTGAAAAAAGGAGACTGAGAACGTAACTGTTTTTGAGAGTTTCGTTATAATTTGACATTACATGCTACCATAAAGCATGCGCGAAAAGCGTTCCAAGTTACATTCTACGGTCTTTCTCAAGTGTCAAAACGGGCCTCTTATTTTGTGACGACTTGTACATCAAGTTCGGCTGTGCATTCCTTGCAGTATAATTATTATCCTATTACCAAACTCGTGTTGTAATTTATTTTAGTTAGTGATGTTCTATGGTGTTGTGCATTGTGTGATGAGTTTGCCGCGGTATTCTCACTTCTACAAATCATAAAAAAGAGTCGGTACGTTTTGTGTGAATTACGTTCGTAACGGGTTTAAACGCTCAATGAAAGCTTAATATGAAGCTCAGTTTAGCTGTATTACTAAACTGTATCCCCCGTTTTTGATATCATCACTTTTTTTATTTCGACTTCTATCTCTATCCTACTTTTCTTTTTTTTTGTCTTACTAAGGTAGCAAAATACGTTCGTCACCAAAGTATGACTTTGAATGGACTAACACATCACACAATCATAGCTTCAATTTTTGTTAATGGCTTCTGCGGGGTTGCCACAATTTAGCCAGTGTCAAGGGGTTAGAGTACGAGACGAGACTACGTGCCCCAGTAAAGTAGTGGAGACTTTACTAGAGGCTTTTCTACGGAGTTTTGGAAGCAACACGAAATGACACGATTCACTGCATTTTATGATTTGCCCACACTCGTGCACGTCCTCAAGCACTTAATGGTTATTTTCCCTACTTCAAATAAACATTAACACTCAAAATTACACAAGTTTAGTAAAATAACAAAATGAAGCAACATGTCTCTTCCACGTTCCCACCAAAACTCCCACACTCCCACACATGGCACATCATTATTCATTACAAATTTTCACTTGAAGTTGACAATGACAACAGTGACGGTTGAAGTTGAGGTTTTTTTCCGCAATAATTTTTGTCGCCACTGTCGCCAGTTGGACAACAGCTGGGAACAAACGCGCGAAAACCAATTTGTTTAGAAGTTTAACTTTTTTAACCGACTTCAAAAAAGGAGGAGGTTATCAATTCGACTGTATGTTTTTTTTTAAAATTTTTTTTATGTTTGTTACCTCATAAGTTCTGACTGGGTGAATCGATTTTGATGATTCTTTTTTTAATCGAATTTTATTATTAGAATTTGATTCTTTTTTTTTATTAATCCAGTTCTGATAATGGTATCCATGAGAAAACTATATAAGTCTTAAATTTGCATTAAGTACGTGCGCGACAAATACATATAATAACTCAATAGACGGTCTTTTGAAGTCGGTTTTTGTTTTTTGTTTTGTAAAAATGAAGTCGGTTAATAATGTTCTTGTCTACTTGTACAAAACTGCAAAATGTAAGTATGTGTGTAAATATTACACCAAGAATGAATAATTTGTATGGTATCTTCATACATAGATTTTCAAACCTACATAAAACTGACCTACTTACTAAAAAAGTATTTTAGAAAAAGCAAACTTGTGAAAGGTGTTTAGAAAAAAATAAAACATACAATCAAACAGTTATCTGCCTTTATTACGTTCCTCTTCAATAAACCAGCAGCCATAGTCATTCGTTCGGTACCATTACAGGAAGAAAAAATTAATACACTATTACATACTGTTACAGTTTGGTTTGAATATATGTGTTACAGCTGAAGTTATGTGTAGTATAGGTTTGTATTACTATTAACTATTATAGATACATGTGGATCATGAAAACCAGAGTGCAATGCGATTCTGCAATACTTTAATCAATTTTTATTATATTTACGGGACTAGCAGTTTTATTTAATTAATCATTTTGTACTTAATATTCTATGTTCTTTCTATTACGCTACTTATGTTTGTTGGGAATCAGTTTAGTCATGTTTATAATTATAAAAACTTAACGACTCACTTTAATAATTACTACACTATCTACCTCGTACGTCCATTCTTGTCTATTAAAAAAAAGGTAAAAGTTAGTTGTAGTGTGTACCTACATCTCAGACTAACAGACAGAACCATAGTAGCTACTTTGTAAAAAAGAGCAAGATGGCATGTGCCAAAACACGGTTGAAAAAGAGAGACAGACCTTTCATTTTTTGTCCACGTCGCTGTAACCGTGCCAAGGTGGGCAAACCACAGATTAGGAATAATAGTTACTACGTGAGCCGTCTACGATTTGTAGCTGCCAGGTTGTGAATTATGTTTCCCCAGGATTGTACCCAATAAATTAATAAATAATTAATTTATTGGACTATTTCATATTTCCCGCTGACCCAAAACTACGATAAGGTACATTATTTTCGCAATCGCAAGATTGCCTATTTAATAAAAGATGTTCATAATTATGAGTAGATTAGTATACTAGTAGTTATTTTCCTACTATTAGACTTTTTCCTAATATGAGCAATTTGCGGCTTGTATATCCTTTCCTTGTAACCGTGTATAACAATGTTTTATTTTGTGAAGTAAAATGATTAGGAATATTTTATGAATTTTTTTCCTCTAAGATGGGGGAACCATTCCTATCCTGGCATCATTTCAAGAATATAGCTGTCGCATGTGCGGTTACACTTTGGTTCTATCTTTAGGTAATAAATCTATGACCTACATACTTATTTGATCATGAATAAGCTGATTCCGTCATTATGGTACACATTAATTAATATTACTTGCAACATCGCATCGCACAGTTCAAGCGACTGTTTACCTAACTGCTTGTGGTGGGTGTAGTGGTGCTTTAAGTCGATAAAAAACCCTTTCCCGAGAAAAATTTTGTCATGGCCAAACATCCCCTTTTAAATACACTTTTTTGCGTTTGTTATAATTTTTGAAAATATAAATTTTGATAATATTTTTTCTTTTGTCCCTAAATATTATTCCAAATAGTTTTATTATCCTTATATTGTATTTACAATTTTTCAACAGCCGAAAAATATGTTCAATTTTTTTATAATTATTACTTTTAACGACTCTTGTTAAGTAGTAGGTAACAGTACAAATATTAATGATCACAAGTTGGTTTTCATTGGTCATTAACATACAATATTACATTACAGCCTTAATACCTAAAATGATGATACAGATAGCAGCAGGTCTTTATTGGGAAACCGTCTAAAAAGTATGTCATACAAAAATGAGAAAGAAAACTTTAGATACTCAGTCCTCAGTGCCTAGTTTCGAAATAGACATTATTAAAAAAAGAAAGAAAGATGGAATTTATTTTTATCATTAAGGCACCCAGTCCTTGTAAATAAGGAATAAATTTTTTTTAACTTACCTACTACTAATTTTTATGCAATTTGAATGAGAAATATATTTTTTAGGAGAGTAAAAAAAATATTGTAGTTTAACTAGACACAAATTATTAGGTACTTAAATGTGTTATTGAAATCGTAAACTATCTTTAATGAATTTGTGAAACAACTATGAAATAGTACGTTTTATGTGTATATTTTTTTGGACTTTCGACCACACAAATCATAAATAAAATGTCAAAATTTTAGTTTTTTGGAATTTTCTAATATATTTTTCAAAATCTACATTTCCAAATGCGAGGTAATTTTTTTAGTTTAAGAGTGATAGTCCAAAAACACATTCACACAAATTATTGTACAATTTAGTTTCCAGACCTCCTGTTATATGTATTTTATGCCTATGAAATCTTAATAATGTGAATTGTTTTCAAATAAAAGATTATTTCAATCAAGTCTTGCTATGAAAGTAACCGACATCGCCACAAAATCCAACTTGATTAGACTGTGCCTATTAACTTTTGAAAAGCTATACTTAAACTAAATTTAATACGGTAATTAAACTAATAATACATAATTACTGAAATAAAATTACCGAAACAATATTTACAAGTTGTAAAGATAGATTATCAATTAATATTACGCTATACATATCGTTTTATAATAACTAACTTAAACTATCAACAAAAACCTACCAAAGATCAAAAAAACTCTCAGTAGGCCCTAGACTGACGACACATTTCAACTACTCTGTAATATCAAGATAATTCTTAAAATTAGAAAGTGCAACATTCGCTAGAAGAACGAAACAACTCCGAGTATTTCAATAAATTATTATTGTATCAGCTACTTGTATGCTGACATAAAGATATTGTACTTATTTACAAAATGCAATATTTTTACAAAAAACACGCTAGCACTAGAAATACCTTGTTTAGCTAACAGATATTATTTCGGTAAACTAGATCGAAATGTTCACATTACTCTCGGTGAGTAGTATTTTGTAACTGATCTTGAACATTGCTCTATTTAATGTTAGTGGGTAGGTACTTTCTATCTGCCCAAGAATGTTTAAATAGATACTTCATTGATATAAATGAGTACATAAAAATTACATTTTCCCTTTTTAAGTTTCGAAAGGTAGGTACTTATGTATAATTGAATTTTTAAAATTAAATACCTAGAGTGTGCTGAACATAAAAAATGTTTTATAAACATTTCAATTTTTTTGAAAAAAACTTGTCATGTCTCAATTCATTAAATTGTTTTGTACTAATAAACACCTACATTATTACTACGACATTTCATTCACTTCATCGTAAACTACCGAGACGAATTCAGTCGAAATTGTTTTATAATACATTACGTTACTCTTAATACTATGTCTACATCCATGTTTAAATTGGCTGGAATCGCATAAAGATTTGCGGTTTGGTTAAGGCCCAAATATTTTAAAAGTGTACAAATAAAATCAAAACGCCAAGACTATCGATGCAAATAATAAAATGTGATTATTGAGACAACAAAAAAACTACGTGCAGATCGATAATCGATACCAAATATCGATGCCTTCATTTCCCAAGACTAGGAAAAAGGCGGGAAACTTTTGATCTTAATAGCTGTCAAGGTTTTTTTTTTTAGTTTTTAGACCATGCCCTTCGACATCATTCTGACGGTGTTTTTGAGCGCCTGACGTTTGTTGCAGAACCATATTCGGATAACCTCGCGTTCGTAGCCGAGCTGGTGGGCGAGACCGGTGATTTCAGTTCCTGAAATAAGAAAAAGAAAATGTTAGGCACTCAGATAAAAAAAAAGTTCAATCCGTGATTCGTACTAAGCCGGGATACATATCTGTCCATTTTTATATACACATCACACACTAAGAGTTTCGACTAATGTTATGTGATCAAATGAACAAAGCTTGGATACGTTTGTAATGCTTGCTGACAACCGCGCGATCTCTCGTTTCTTGAGAAAAAGGAAGAAAACTGCAATGTGTGATGAACAGCTAGAAATATAAGTAGGTTACCTACCTCATATAATTTCGTAAGATTTATATAAAGGAATATATAAATAGGAAGGTATTTACCCGAAGGATGCGTGTTTCTTTCAAAGTGCGCGTTCAGAAGCTCCAAAGCCTGTGGCGTGAAGGAAGTCCGCCGCTTGCGTTTCTTACTTGGCTCCATTCCGATGAAATCCGTCAAATGATTCTGGCCCGAGGCGTACCTGGAACGAGGAATTTGAACAATGAGTTTAAATAGGTAGTTAGGGTTGATTTTATTTTGAGTTTGGTTTTGGATAGGTCGAATCCTTCACGTTTGGATTTTGGAAAAGTCACACATAGTAGAAACCACGCCAAGTTTTATGAACGCTTTTGTCCTGTCAGTAATTCATTTATCTGTATACTCTACAGATAAATAAATATTCAGACACACTAAGTATAAATAGGTATCTTAAGTGTGTAAAGGGTATCCTCACGCGACAGCAATGGTGCAACGCGTGGCACAAGGAGCGAAAACCCGATCGTAAGTTGTAGGTGCGAATCCTGCCCTCCACAGAATTTGTGATTTGAACATCATATCACTTGGGAACGGCTGGAACGATTTAGCAAACTTTCTGGGGGAGATTGAAGGCTGAGCCTTGGATTCGAGACCCCAAAACTGCGAGACCAAACAGCACCGCAACGAGTACGAAGTCCCGGTCCCGAGCATTAGTTAAACAAACTCAAATATGGCAACATTAAAATAGAGTTACTTGTGTGTACTCTAGGCACTTGCCTATCTATCTACTATATACATTTCTACGTACTTTTTGAACCTAAAATTTGGTATATTAGAGAAGTGAAAATGTGTTAGTATGTATTTAGATTCCAATATAATTCTCAGATAAGTATTTTGAAGTTCACGTTAAAAAAAACCCTGAGTCAAAAAAAAACCTTGCTCTGGTTTCATAATCTCAACCCTATTACCATGATTCATACTTGATCTCATGTAGATTACTATGATCCGCTGAATGGATGTAAAAACATAGAAATATACTCATATTGAATATATTATAGAAGATACATAATTTGTATTGGTTATCTTGATGTAGGTATCTACCTTCTCCAACTTATAATAGGCAAGTTCGATCGTGCATGGAGTACTGTTCTCACCTTTGGGACGGATCAGCCAAATACCAGCTTGAGGCGTTGGAGTCTATTGAGAAACGTGCCAAAAAGCTCATCTACAAAGGCTCTCTTGTTCGGACTAAGCTCCAGAGTCTCGAGCATCGCCGCAAGGTTGGTAGTCTGTCGGTTTTCTATCGGATACATTTCGGGGAGTGTGCGTCAGACCTGCATGCCCTTATTCCCTCTAGCCCATTCTATTATCGGACCACAAAGGGCACAAAAAAGCGACATCGTTATATGGTAGATACCTATACCAAAAACTCGTACGAAACGCTTTGATTCCACTTTTATTGTGCGCACTGCCAGAGTGTGGAATACTATGCCCGAGTGGGTGTTTCCCGATAGATATAATTTGGGTGTCTTCAAGTCGCGAGTGAATCGGTTCCATCTAGGCAAGCGTGCTCCATCGTAGACCGCATCGTTGCTTAACATCAGGCGAGATGGTGGTCAAACGCAAGCCTATAATTGAATAAAAAAAAAAAGGCAAGATCGAGGGTAAACCATGCGCTGGGAGAAGGAATAAGTTGTCGTTGCAAAACATCAAGAGATCATCCGAGAGTGGACAAGCAGAGCCAGCGTCTAACAACTTCTCCACTTGGCTCAAGATGAGGAGTTCGCTAAACTGACGACTAGCCTTCAATAGTGAAGTAGCCAGATGATGATTATTAGGGTTTCCAGAACCGGTACTGATTTCAAGAACCGGGATTTCGGTACTTTCCTTCGAAAGAACCGGGAAATCCCGGTTCTTTTTCGGTACTAGCATTTTTTTTTCTCATTTGTGCAAAATATGCAAAAAAGTTAGTTTTTAACGATCTAAAAGAGGTAGGAAGTAGTAGGAACCAAAAAGGAAAGAGATCAACATTCAGAAGGTAAATTTTTTATTGTTAAAATATCTATTACCAACTTTAAGTAAATCACTAATCATAGTTTTAAGGTTGTATGTAACCTTATCTTAAAAACCAAAATATGAAAATAATAACAAACTGTTTGACACATGTGTAATCACATTTTACAAACTCGTAAACTTAATTTCAAATTTTCAAATTTCAAATTTTCAAATTTCAAAAAAATTTTAAAAAAGAACATTATTAAAAGAATAGCTACTATGAGTCAATTGTCTATTTCAAGGAGAATATAATGAGACGTACTTGTAATTGTAATGATCCAAATTAAATCAGTCTTTTGAAACCTCTTATACTAAACTACAATCCACAAATCGCACAATCAATGATTCTGGAGTTGTTGAGAACTCGGCCTTGTCTGCATCGTCATCAGAATCGTCACTTGTCTCGTCATCTCTGTAATTTTTTGGTGTTTCTTTGGATAATTCAGCCTAGGGTACATCTTCCATTTCCATCGCCAAATAGGACAAATCTTCAGTTGATTCTTTTGATGGTACTTCGTCTTTGCTTCCTTCCTTCCTTGCTTCCTTTCCTTTCTTGTAAAAAACATCGACAATTGCCAGTTGCAGTGCATGTGCAATGCATTTTTGGTGGTAAGACAATATGAACTTTCCGAAGCGCGTCATCATACTGCATCCGTCTGTTGTCGCAGCGATGATGTCGTCTTCCAGTGAAACGTTAAATTCGTTCAACTTATTTCTTATTTCCACGATACATTTTTCAGCTGGGAGAGATCCATGAACTCTAATGAGCCCCAGATTTTTAAAATTGTTGCCTCCGGTAAAATGGCGTGAGTGTAGATTTAAGCTTATGTACCTTCTGTTTCGCATTGATGTCCACTCATCAAAGGATATGGAAAATTTATGACCTTCTTGGCACAGTTTTTGTATTTCGGCGATTAGTTCAAGTTTCTTCTGAGAAGCTACCTTAATGACAATACTTTGTATTGTGCTTATAGATTTCGGCAGTTGGTGACCAGATTTTCGAAACAACCTTTTTAAGTCTTCACATTCCACAAATTGTCGAAAAGGATATCCTCTCAAAGAAACCATGCGAGAAATCATAATTTCCATAGATGGATTAGTATCAGATTGATAAAAATCTGTTAGTTTAGCTTTTTTATTCGGCACTTTTTGAGTAGGAGTACTCGTACTTGTAGAAGGGATCGAAATGTCAACGTTTTCGCCAACTTTTTCTTCATCGGAGGTTTTTGTCGTTAAGTTCACTTGATGTACATTTTTTAAATGTTTTTGCAGTCCGCTTGTGCTACCTCCTTCACATTTCAAAATTCTTTGGCATTTGGTACATTTTGCTGATGTTTTATTCTGACTCCGGAGGAAGTAATGCCATACAGATGCGCTGTTGCCTGCCTTTTTAGCAATTTCTTTGAAATCCATGGCCTACAAAAAAACATGTCAACATTTATTGTTTTATTGAAAACTAGCAAGCACTCTTAAACAATCATAAAAGTTAATTACGTTAACATTCTATTTTGCATTTTGTTTTACAATTTTTAGAAGCACGTATTTTTTTCGATTAAATGAAGTATTATATGACAGCAGTTAAATTTGAAAAAAATACTTACAATCAACGATCCTCATAGCAGTTAACACAACACAGCGTTGCACCGCTTGCTAGCCGCGCACATAGATCTCCGTCAAGCATTGAAATAAGGTGAATTTCGTTTATAACGACAATGAAGCTAAATTCGACACAAGTTAACACAGCGATGGTTAGTGAGTAACTGCGAAATTCCTAAAAACTTTACTTTGCTAACTATTCATAAACTGCAGGTAAAAAAAAGATTAGAAAGCTTAGTAATGCTATGAATGAATATTTGTGCGTTTGTTAATAGCCGGGTCATTGTGTATAGAATAGACAGACAGCCGTGGTCGCACTACCTGAATGGGATTTCTAGGGACTAGCGAGAAATGGGTCAATAAAACTAGTCGCTTTAGCAGAAACTGGCGTAACATCAGAAGTCAATAGTCGTAATAGCCGCATTATTTTCCTAAAAGTATACTTTAAATTCAAGGGACTTGGGTGTAAAATCGCTATAACTTAAAAGTCGTTACAATAGAGGACGCTTTAAATTAAATCCAAGCATTTGAGTATTGCAAACAAAATTTGATACTAGCGGCAAAAGTACCGAAAATCCCGAAAGAACCGGGATTTAATTTTGAAATCCCGGTTCTTTTCAGACGCCAAAAGAACCGGGAAATCCCGGTTCTTTTGGAACCGGGATTTCCCGGTTGGAAACCCTAAATTGATTATGATGTACCTTAGTGCTAGATTCATTTTACATAATTTTACAAACAAACAAGTAAAAAAGCGGCCAACACTTAGAGGTAGGTACCTACATCAAGATGGCGGATACAAATTTACTTGTTACTTGTAAAGAATCGCACTTACATAACCATACAAAAACCAGAAAAGTATAGCGGCCTATAATTTTTAATAAGTGAAATTAAAAACCTAAAAGGTAAAGCGACATTCAGTAAGTGAAGAATCTAACGAATCTAAAATCTAACGACACCTCGCTCATCAAAAACCATGAAGCCTAAATAATTCTAAAGGCTTTAGGTTGACACTTTTACTAAAAGCATTGTTGTCCTCGTCTAATAGACCGCAATTACAAAGACAGCTTCATTTTTAGTTAATTTAGATACATCAACAAAAATAAAGCTTTCAAAAGTAGATTGTTGAACATTCATAATAATATTATACTTCCTAAATATATAAAAACGGAAGTACCTTGTATGGAAGGCAAATGGGGAAACCACCGCACTATTCCCTAATGGATAATAAAGTAGCAATGGAAAAAATGTCAGCCAAGCCTGGAAGTTGCTCCACCGACAAGAGCAGCGCTCTTAAATTTTGAATGAATGAACTCGTACATCGATAACAAAAAAGAAGGCACCTAATTATGCGATGGATTAACACTAGGCACTACGCTTTTCATATCAAGAAAACGGTTCCTGAAGAAAAGCGGGTAAAATCTCAGAGTAAAACTTGAAATTTCGAAAAGGTTTCCCCTAGACTGGTTTACCTAAGTTAAATTCATCATCTTCTTACCCTTATCCCACTTATGTGGGGTCGGTACAGTATATGTGCACTTCTTCCATTTATCTCTTTCACTCGACATATCTGAATTCACTCCCCTTCCTTTTCATAATCATCTTTCACACACCTATACCTAAGTTAAAATGTCAAACTGCGGTAAAGAGAGACTAAGATGCCAGTTCCCTGATCTATTTCCGCACAACGACTCTCCAAATTGCAAATGCAACCTATTAAAGCATTAACAAAGAATTAATGAAGACCGCAACATCTATCGCTGTTTAATTCAAGAAGTTCCAGCGCTGGTTGAGCTCGTTAAAAATTACCACCAAGTGGGGCCGCAGCTTGCAAATTCAGCTTGCATTTGCAATGTTAAATCTCTTGCATTCTGATAATGCATTTAAAGTCTTGCTGACACCTGTGCGATTGGAACAACTGCGTAAAAGGCGACTACGGTCAGAATGAATACAATCTTTATAGAAGTAATTTGTGGCATGTTTTCTAGAAAACAACAAAAAGATTTATCACACTTTGGCAATTATTTATATGGTAGGTAAGTAGAAACTTTTAGAGCCCCATATAAAACAGAAAATGAAATATCGAAAGAAATGCAAGAAAATTTTTGCGAAAAACACGAATCATTTTGTTAATAGAGTTAGCTTTAAAAACTGGATAGCAATGTTATTGGTTCCTCCCCTACTCCAAAAAAGAAGAAAAACCCATTGAAACGAGATTATTTCGAATGAACAGTTGGGTCTATGCACAAAACAGGCTTTCTGACTGACTTGATTTTTCGTACGCTATAATAATGATATCCTTACCTAATATCATTCTATAATAATACCTATGAAAACAAAAATATAAGAATGACAAGTAGAAGAAGGATGTGACATATCAATTGAACAATTGAAAAAGCAATTGTAATTTCTAACGAAACAAAACAACGACAAACAAACAACAACGACAACGATGACAAAGGATAAGTAAATACCAAATACTTCATTTTACAAAAGACGGGTTCAAGAGTTCAAGACCCAAAAAAATCTTCACAACTTTGAGACCAAATCGTTTCAATTTGGCATACGCGTCAATCGCTTCGGTGTCCGTTGCATTCTCGATAATGCATTTTAATGATACGAAATGCATCGATAGATCCCTCGTCTTGCGACGTCATTATGTCTCACTCCAAGATTTAAGCGACAACTGGACGATTTGAAATTTTAATGAGGAGTACGATTGATTGGGATGATGTTCTGTTCCCCTTTGCGGTAAACTGTTGAGGTTATTTATTTTAGTGATCCTGATTTATTCGATCATTAGTCGGGTTCCTTAGCTGTTGGTTACTAAAATCTTTAGCGTGCCTGTAGGTAAAGATTTTAGATTTTTGCTGTTCGTGGATTGTAGAGTTAATTCTTTTTACCTTAGTTTGACGATAAAAATCTTACCTTTTATGATTAATTTCGTAGTCATTTATAAGTATATCATACTTTTGAAAACGTAGTTCGTTAGTGTAATATTTTGTACCCACGCTTCAATCTAAATAATAATAGTCAAAAATGTTGCTGCTGAAATGTTCTAAGAATACTTACTTACTTACTTACACTAACTATGTTCTAAGTGCATAAATGATTTTGCGCTTATCCTAGATAGTAAAGTTATGAAAGCTTAAGCCAAACATGCAATAGGTGTTCACACACACAACATGCAATCCACGGATCAAATTGCCTTAAAACTTTCTCCGAAATCTGAACCAGAAATCAACGTTCTAAGTACCGATTCACATTTCAGAGAAGTCTAAGTTAGTGAGGGTGTTAGTGTAAACGCGGTCGAAATAAACATAAGCCTAGCCCGTAAAGCGATAGTTAGTCCAGATTTGAGAAATGTATGTTCACAACGTTGCTAAGCGTTATAGGCCAAATGTTTCACGTACACGGGTGTAACACAACCACGAACATAATTCACTCAAACAAATATTTACCTCTCTTCAGCTTCCTTCATCCAACGTTCGAGGACCGGTTTGATTTTCTGCGCACTTTTTGGTGTTATATCCAATTTCTCAAATCTGTATCGAACATAAATTGTAATGTTAGATTCTCTCTAAGCACGCGCCGGTCGGACTGGCTCTACTCTTCGCGCACGTTTTATATAACGCTTTGTACAAACTTCACCCGATCCGAATTAAAATAGGCATAAACACAGGACATTGACATTGCGTTAACGATTTTACACAGAGAGAAAAAAACAATAGGCAATTTAGGCTGCCGGGGTAATCAGTTTGATTAATACCAAACGGGGTAACAATAAAACAACGGATTCAATTAGAAACGAAAGGTAACGTATGCCAATGCCCTGGCTTTGAATTGCGCAAAATGAATATTAAAATAAAAATAAGAGTAATGAAAATAATTTATCATGCTATATTAGATGGAAAGTTAGAAATTACTCATCGTGATGGTACGGGTACGATAATAGGCGATATAGTTCTCATAGCGATTACTCATGGTGTAGATCGACATGGTTTGGTGGCGTACATTAGTGCGGCGCGGTTGTCTCTACATCAAAATGTAACTCGGCCGTATGATGTATGGCGCCTTCGCTATAATTACACGAATGCAAATACCGTATACGTGTGAAAAGGAAAAGAAAGAACCGGTAATTACAAATAATTATACACGGCACACATTGAAAACGTATGCACGGATCGCCGATCGAGATAAGATTACATTAAGCAGCGTTGAAACATTTTGATTCAAAGACAATCTACGTGTGGACTCGCCGATGGGGAACCAAAGCGTGTACTTAACGTATGTAGTGGAAGCATCCTTGAATTCATCACCAAACATTACAATACTATAAATGTACAAATCGATGCAAACGATGCAAGTGATGATAAATTCAAAAATATTGTTACTGGGTATAAAAACAAAACACATACATGTTTTGTTGTTGTGAAGACAGCTGAGCTGCGAGCATCTGCGAAGCCAGGGCACTGGGGACGGTAACAACAATAATGTTAGATACATCATGGATGATGACCATCTAACTGGAGAGACAGTCGCAGTTAATAACACTCATGTTAAGAAATAAAGCCGCACGCTTGCGATTAATATTACAAACATCAATCATCACACCAAACTTTAAGAAGATAAGCAATCTTCTAGTACTTTCCACGTTTACCTTCAAGACAAAAGTCACGGTGAGCTTGAAAACTAACCTCCATCTTACCGGCTAATGTAATCATGATGGAAACAATAGCATCCTAATGTCCAGTAAAGTTATTGCCTGACGCAGTTCGATATGAAAGTTTCATACGACTGTAGCCCCGCACCTTGGTCTTCCACAATTTGTAATTCACATTAGTTTGATGCTCCTTGAAGGTGGCACTGACCCTGTGCCTGATTCAGTCGAGAAAAACAATAAAACGGGAACGAAATTTGAATGAACGGACGGAACTGAATGTGTGACAAATGTAGGCAGCTGGTGATTTATTTATTAAGACGATATTATAGTAAACGTTATGTCTTTGTCAACGCTCCGGAGATCAACGTACCTACTTACATTATCTTCCTCTATTTTTACCTTTTTCAACTTAGGTATTATCTGAAATGATTTCCTATCTGAGTGGTATTCTATGCATTAATTTCTGATGATCTATAAAAAACCGCTTTACAGTCCAGTTTTCAGTTCAAATATAATTAAACTTTTCAGTAAAATAATTAAGTTAAGTAATGTAGCAGTTAAAAGAGTTCCTTCCTATTAAATTTCAAACAAAAGCAACAGTGTCGCTTAGAAACGGGCAGTGAAATGAACTCTTCTCAAAAAACAATAATATGTTTTAATTAAAATGCAAATTAATTAAGTCCAGCATAATGGAAGGGGTAACTACCATGTACCGACGTCACGACACCAAATTGTAGGGAGACGAAAGAAAAATTAATGGAAAATGAAATCACGACGGCACAAAGACAGGGGAATTCTACTCTTTTTAATTACACGAAAAAAGTAATTACGGCAAGATAATTAATTAACTGGAAACAGAAGTAACGATTAATGATTTTATTATACGAAAGGAGGTCGTTCGGGGTGTTTGGAATTGAAATTTTCTTCGGTCAGTGTTGCTAGATTGAAAGGTTTTGTCCTAAAATTTGCAGAAATGATTAAATAACAACGGAAACTTTGGAAGCTTTGTTGTATAAAATTGCTAGATGAATATTTCGAAATGGACATACCAATTTGTTTCTTTAAATCTGTAAAATTAGATAGATAGATATCTAGGCTTTCACCTTTATAGATTTAATAGGTACAGCTTCTTTTGTCGCTATAATAAGGTACCTAATACACAAAAACCTAATACAAAACACAAGTAAAATTTTGACAAAGCTAAAATTTCCACCTAAAAAGAGTAATAAGGAATTCATTTAGCGATACATGGCAGCACTCCCTCCGCCGGGTGTCGATCTCCCGTTTTGCATTGAAACACGATTTGTTCGAGCGCGTCCCGTAATGTTGTTTCGACTGATTTGATTCAATTAAACATTATAGATCTGAGCGTGATTAATTCCTACATTTGAGAATAAAAAGAAATAAAAACCTCGGGAACTTTGATGTTACAGAAATTGGCCATAAAATATTTTTGATTGTTATAGACCGAGGCATTGATTTGAAAGGAGAAAAAAATGTAAATTGTCAGTAATAAAAAGATTATTGAGATTGTTATCAATCAAAATGCACATGGCAACAACCGTTGAATCTTAATGTCTTAACGGATTGTCAATTCATTACTCTAATCTTGAAAATAACGGACGGTTAATCATCGAAACATTATAATTAACAAAACAGATTGTCAATGAACGTTTCATCAAAAGTAAAAAAAAAGTGACGCAACAAAAAGAAAACGCGCAATCTCTAACCGCGTAAAAAATGACATTCAAACGGAAGCAGTCCGGACTGTTAATTAATTTAACGAATTGTAAGCAATGAAAGGAGTCATGCTGTTTTACAAATCACTTCAATTAACGATATTAAAAAGTTGGTGGTGGAATGATAACTGAGACTCAGGCCTGCGTGACGAAAAAAAACGATGTAACATTTTAAGTAACCTTTTTCGTCGGACCCTTCGCGTTTCCCGCAAATGGTAACATTATTTTGACAAGCGTGCGACTTTATCTCTGTAGATTACAAACTGAGATATCATCAAGTATTATAGTACCTTTTTTGTTAAAACACTTTAGCTGTTAACAGCTTGTTCTGTTTGCAATCGAAAAATTAGTAAGCGACATTGCTCGTTACTAACTTTCGGGAGGTGTAGGTATTCTTTGTCTGGCGATTTTTTATTGTAATGTTTTAACTAGATTCTGTTTATATAAACGTATTTAATCTCGAATGCTGTCGATATTGTTCCTAGCATTACTACTTATATTAAAAGCGAAAAGTTAAACATCACATCGGAAATCGTTAACACCTGAAAAAATTCAGTTTACAATATTCTAAGCGTTCGTAAATGTAAAATTAGGCTCTCATACTGGTTGATTGAGAGAACCAATGAACGCTTCATTTATGACTCTATCCAGCGAAATTTTAACGATTTCCAATCACATGAAATATGAAAAAACTACATTAAATACCTGCAAATCGCGCTTTGACTGTACGCGGGTCCTTCCGTCACAGAAAGCGCTTGGCCGACCTGCGTCTGCGTCAGGCCAAGCCCGAGCCGTCGCAGCTTGAAAGCCTTCGCAAACTCTTTTATATCTTCTAGGTTGATGCCGTCCACGACATTGCTCGACGACTGACTGATGGTGGGTTGGTCTGTGGAGAAGATTGCTTAGATTACTTCGAGAGGGGTGACACTATAGTCATATAGCTGTTGGTCGACGATATTGCTAGTGATTGATAAGGGTCTGAGACCATATCTCATATTACGATAAGAGTATGGTTTTATTACGGTAACACCTCTAGAATTGCCTAGCTTGGACTAGATATCACTTAAGGTTACCCTTGACTTATACGAATAAATCAATTTAAAGCGCTATTTTCCTACGCTGTCAAAGCATTCTTCCGCGTTCTGCGTTCTTTTTCTCACGGATCCTAAAAAAATACTTGTCATTTCCAATCATAAGCAACTGTAATTTATAAGTTCAATTTGAATACTCGTAGACAAGTTAAACATTGCCGCTAGCTCTACTTTCACAAAATCTCAGATTTTCGCCCATTTAATTTAACACACTGCAAAGTTCCCACTTATCCGCAATTGCTTCACATACCACAAATAAACATGACTCCCTTACGGCCTGTGTTAAAAGTCTCATGACGCATCTCATCTCACTAATACATCACTTCCAAGCCAGAACAGTCTTAAGCCACCCCGTTAACGCGAGGGAAAATTATAGCCGAGTTTAGTGGGCAATTTATGTAATTAGTAGATGGCTGCGGATCCTAATTATGCGGGATGTCATTAGTGGAGGTGCTACCTCGCGGAGCCACAGTTGGTACAGTGGTCTTAGTCCTGGTAAGTTGCTGGAACTTTATTCGAGCTTGCAGGCCTAGCATGTGGTGGGGAGAAATGGACCCATTTACGCAAACAAGATCTAACCCACAGCAAACGAATATTGAGAAATCGAAACTTTTGTGAAAATAGTGTGCAAAGCGAATGGAACTTATAAAAAAAAAGTAGTCTAATGATAGTAAGTCAATGTAAATCAATTTCACTGAAACAGTGGGTTAGTTCTTCTTTGCGTAAATGAGTCCAAATAGTATTTTAACAGTTTTTATTCTCATTAAACAACTAAAGCCCTGATACTGACATTACGACTTTCCTTTAAACAAAGATCAAAAACATAGGAATTTCAACGTATCAATTTCTTCTCTATTACATTTTTTTTTCAACTATAACATAAATCAAAAACGTGTAAGAATAACAACCAACAAAGTGATCCTAGTTTTGAGATGTCAACTAACAAACTACGATAACCATTAATGACTAAAGTGACATTCAAACACCGAATTTTCTCATTCACTCAAAATATTTTTGGGCTAAGATTACCTACTAATAATTATCCTGTGGCGGAGATCGTCGCGAGAATGGTGCAGGGGCTGCTTAGCTAACCGATGACAAATTACTTTTCCTATCAACTAGTTTAGGACTAGTCTGCATCAATTAAGACGCCGCCGTGGCCGTGGGGCCGTGGGGCTGGTAAATTGGCAATCGTTTGCACTTAAATTTCTTTGGTCGGTGGTGGAGCCTGCATTCTTATTTATTTTATTGTGTAGTCTGGCCTTAGCATATGACTTACAGGCAAGTGAAAAATGGAAGTAAAAAAAAAATAAATTATTGTGTAATTTTCCAAGTCAAAATAGCCTTGCTAATTATTTTTAAACACTTACATATACTCAGGCCGATTCTAGATAGTAAGTTTAGGTTACCAATCAATCTCAGAGCAATCGACATTGGACACAGACCCTTTAACATACCTATGTCAGTTTCAATAAAGAGGCCTGGTGAAAAAACTAATGTCAGAGAATAACCTCGTAATATTATCACTAAAACGATATGAGGTTCATGTTCTGTGAATCATTCAAAATTAATCGTCAAAAAGTCAGACATTGTAATAAAATAAAATACATCAAAATCACAATGAACATAATTTCAGATCACACCTGAAAAATACGCTATCAAAGTTAAACACGAAATTCTCCATCCTAAGTCGAACACAAAACGTACCTAAATACCGTAATACGTGGAGAGTAAAGCTAACTAAAAATAACTGCAAAAGACAAATTGATTTCTCCTTAATCCTCATAAGGTTGGGAAAGCAGTAGTGCCTGCATCAATTAAAGACAAGGGTGGGGTGGCAAATTGGCAATCATTTCACCATTTCTGTTCAGCATTCAACACTACATAAGGCCTGTTCTACACTTTAGCCCTGTTTGCCACAAATTTTTTTCTATTAGATTGACTTCTATTTTAAACTGGATGTCCTTCAAAAAAATTTTTTTGCTTAGTACAGTTTTTGAGTTTTATTCAGAGTCGGTTTTTTATTTAAAAGTTTTACTTAATTAAAAGCACGTCCTGGATTTAAAAAAAGTCTGACTTTAAAAGTTTGTATTATTAGCAGGTTTAAGTCGGGCAACTCAAAAACTAAAAGCACCTACATAAAAAGTACCTAAAAGTTAGTCTGATCTTGATGCAAGTGCTAAGTGTGGCGCCGGCATAATACATAGAGTCGTAGTCGACTTCCAATCCGTGTTTTGTTACTTTCGCGTATAAGTTGGTAGTGGATGTAATATCCTTCAGTAATGAGGTTATGGTACGATTTAGGGGTCGCGAAATAGGGTTCTAATGTGATTTTAATCCATTTCCGGGATTGGGATTGTTTTTCTACAGAATTAATTTTCTATAACTGATTGTAGGAAAAGGGAATAAGTTCCTATTTCAGAAATTATAATGAATTTCTTGATAACTCAAGATTTTCTGGAGGACTCAATTATAAGATAATTGGTATCTATTTGTAGTCTTTATTGTAGACATTATCAATATAGAACGAGCAGAATGATATAATGATACACAGCGGCGATCTATTTATCTAGTCACTAAAATATTGCTGTCTTTTTCAATTCAATTTATTAGACAAGGAGAGCAATACTCATACTTTTCGCATATAAAACCTTTTCCATTTTCCATACACTTATACTTGGTTCATATAAAACCTTCACCGTCAATTTTCGACAGACCACGAGCGGTGAGCATAGACAATACCCATAGATCTTCGATAGATATTACAGGTGGTGATATCTCGTAATAACTGACAATGGATCTATATCCAACTACACCAAGCACTTACAAAAACAATATCGAAAATTGTTTTACTTTCAACCTCCAATTAGAGCATCGCGTGATGAGAAAACCCATTAATTAGCTTACAAAGATAAGTCAATTGGTTAAAGAGTCGTAACCACCTCGTCCCGAATTCAATAACAATAAGTACCAGCGATACTGAGTTAATTGTTTAATACATGTAATAAATTAATTAGATACAATTAAAGTTTGCGTGCTTGCGTTTTTTGACCTCTTACGTGTTTTTGGTTATTGTATAGTAATTTGTTACGGCGATTATAGTGTTTTTGAATGCCGACTTTCTACCGTTGTCGTGTTTTGGTAGTCACTTCTAGGCGTGGATGGGGAAAGCTGTGATCTTTCGGAAATGCCTAATGGCCTAAAAATGTCTCGGAAATGTTTAAAATTGAACTCTACCTAAACTCCACTACATTTTTCAACACTTTTTAACCGACTTCAAAAAGGAGGAGGTTATCAATTCGAATGTATGTTTTTTTTTATGTTTGTTACCTCATAACTTTTGACTGGGTAAATCGATTTTGATGATTCTTTTTTTATTAGAAAGCTGACGCTTCCCATTTGGTCCCTTTTCAATTTAGTCCAGTTCTGATAATGGTATCCATGAGAAAACCATATAAGTCTTAAATTTGCATTAAGTACGTGCGCGACAAATAGATGAATAACTCAATAGTCGGTCTTTTGAAGTCGGTTTTTGTTTTGTAAAAATAATGTTCTTGTTGTATTAAGAGTTATTCGGGTAGCATACTTTCTGTATACCCTGTACCTTTGTAGATAAATAGTAGCAAATGGGGAAGGGACTCAGTGGTCATCGCCAATTTGACAACACTGAAAGCTTTGCCCATTGTACTTCAAAGAATATTTATATTATTTGAAGTATGGGCATGGGTATGTATGGAATATTTATATATTGCATTTTTATTGAAACTCTGATTCCAAAGCTAGCCACTCGGCCTATATATTATATTATACCTAAAATATATTATAATAATATATTATACCTATGTATATGTGGTGGGTACGGTACTTATTAAAAGGCTAAAAGTTCAAGTTCTAGCTCCACTGCTTACAGTGCCGTAACTAGGGCGGTGCCAGCAGTGCCCAGGCACAGGGCGCAGACCCTGGAGAGGCGCAGAAATGACCAGACTAGTATCTAGTTTTATCTCATGCAAGGTAGCTAGTTAGGTCAGGGGCGCAGTTTTGAAAGCTCGCACCGGGTGCATAAAAGGCTAGTTACAGCACTGACTGCTTACATAGGTTCTGTTTTCATTAGGTCTAGTTTAACGAGTTAATGTTAATGACGATTTAACGAGTTAAGCCTACATACCTATAAAATTTAGTATGAGTATAACGCATATTCATTTTTTGAAATATTTCCTTCGAAACACCTTGACCCTTTCTTTCAGCCTCCATTATTCCAATTCACTATTTACTTTTATCATAATACGATTCGAAAGTAATCGTTTCCTCCAAAAAATACTAATATCAAATTTGCGTTTACGGTCCGTCCGTAATGCCGGCCTCTCATGCCACCATCGAAAAAGCAGAAAAATTCGACATAGCTAATAATCGAATATGGCCGCTATTCCGACATTTTATATTCAACGCTTCATTATTCTTAATTAAAGTTTTCGAGTGATTAGACGAATTGTATACTTACTTTAAACGAATCATTTCGATTAATCGTTCACGATATAACAATTCTTCGAGTCGGCGGCATAAGTACAATATTCCTGTAGAGAGACATTTTAGAGACACGCAAATTACAAATTTGTGAGCACACGTAATGGGTGAAATTACGCGAGCCGAATCAACTCGATTCACGTTACGATTACGACGTACAATCGAATACGTTATCGATTATAATTAACGCGTATTATTAACGTAACTGTTATAAGTACTTTGAACGAGTTTTCTTCGAGAATTTAAACGTTATTCGATAAAAGTTTAACGCTTTTCTTTAATATCATCGAGAGCTTTTCATTTGCTTTGCTATTAAACTCCAATTTTGTTAAGGAGCCAATAATCATTGATTGTGGAGTAGGCAACTACGAAATAACAAATTACAGAGGGCTTCGTTTACAATTATGTATTTTAAACTGATCATTTATTCTATGAAAACATGTATTTAATAAAAGCTTTGCGTGTTACTTAGAAATATAGACTATGGTGCTAGACTTGCTTTTATTCTCAATAGTTTTTTTATTTACTTCGATTTTTAAATTATAAAAAAAAATTGTAACTTCTCTAACATTATTCTTCTCTACACAGATACTAAATACATCTGAAAGATTTAGTACTATCAACTGACCTTAACAAGCCATTGGAAGAACAGCTTGCATTCAGTTTAGACTTTAGAGCCATCTAACGGGAAAGTGGGTAACAAATGGTCCAATATACTAGTTACGATACCAATTCACGTATTTAACTCGATTAATTACGATTAAGCGTGTTTGTTCAAATGGGCCCTAAATATCGAGTGATTTAAGAATAGACGTACGCTCTAGAGGAGCAAACTTTTTAAATTTAGTTCAGTTTTCTGGCTTTTGAAATTCAGGTATTCTATCTAATACTAGAGTTAGTGACTCACCTAACCTTGAATCTGTAAACATGTCGAGATTTAATATTTTTGCATTTTGTATCTACCTATCCGCTTGAAGCACCTTGGGTACTACAGTACCCAAAATCGCAAAGTCGGTAGTAGCACCATGGGTACTGTAGTACCCAAACTTTTATTTCGCGCCAGACTCAGAAAAAGTCTCTATCCTGCTTTTACTAAGGCAAAAGACTTATAAGTATGAATGCCATCTCGTTCCGCTTGAATGTGCCATTATGCCGTAGTCGAACAACTTTAAACTCGGTGGATATTCGATTAAAAATTAAATATTATTCCGTCAGTCGAAGTCAGTTTGTGTTGACTTTGCGCGGTCGGCGGTGCATCGACGGGTTTTACGTAAATAAAACGTTAGTTATGCTGGTTCTGGTGGTGTTCTTGGTTATTATGCTTTAAATACTTGTTAACAAGGCTGATAACAATATATTTTAAGGTATACAAGTGTTTTAGTGTTTCGACTTCAGTCATTCTTCCAAGGCCTCATTGCGTCATCATCATAGACGGCCGTGTTTTTTATTTCTCAAAGTTTATTTTATTTACTGTGTTAGATGTTATGATCTATTTAAAATATAGTGAAACAATCATCGTAGAAGTGTTGTGTGCAGTTGTTTTTGTGAAATGACAATTTACGACAAGATGTAAACAAGTGTTGTGAAGTGGGAACAAAAAAAATCGCGGAAAAATTTTTTTTCGCTGGTTTTTAAATGCCTGATATTAAATACTTTTAAGGTGAGTAATGTATTCTTATTTTGTGACAAAGTGCAGATTGAGTCTATTATTAAATCTAAATAGTATAAAACATACATTATCGCTTTACTTTTTTTAGTAAAAATATGTAAACTTCAAAGTCCATGTTTTTTTGTAAAGTAAGCGGTTATACGCTGATTTATATCTATACCAGGCCAACCAATGTTATGATAACATTCGTCATTCGACACGTGTATACAACAGCTCTAAGATAACAATTACAAGTGGGTCCTTGTTCGAATGTTTAAGTCATAAAAACCATTTAAGTGGTCGACCGCCCGGCGCGTGACGTAACATAAACAAACGATGACGCGCCGGTGCTTCTACGGAAAAAAACCCGCGGGAGGGGGTGCCTCAAGCGGCTATTGGCATTTCGAAAAAATAAAAGAGAGTAGACGACCGCCAAATGTTAAAATACTTTACCAGCATAAGCTGCGCTCTTAAATTCTGATGATGATGATGATGATTTTATAAGGTAGTTATTTTTTTTTTGGTCTGAATGACCACAGGATACCAAAAATAACTTTCATCATCTAATCAATATGACCTTTCTATCCACTTAATAGAGTAAATCTAGGTCAAAAGTTTGTTTGCTACTACATAAAAAACAATAAAAACCCCAATAAGTGCCACCTTTCCAAACAAATCAACTTATCAATCCCCGAATCACCATCACGTGCTAAAATAATTCTAACCAATAGCAAACTAATACTAATTCGACCAGTAATTCGAATTTTTACGCTTTTTAAAGTTTTACGATGAAACTGGTTCGTTGCGTAGATATAAAAATTAAGGACTTGTTCCACAGACAAAACGAATTTTAAATTGAGCGGTATTAAAATCAAAAGATATTTAATTTAAAAGTGTGAAAATGATAAATATGATATCGGATGATTGAAAATAATTATGAGGCGAATGAATGAGGCCCATATAACCTAACGGCTCGCAAAAACGTGGCTGACTTTGTATAAAAAGATAGGAATGTAAAATGGTTTTCGCAGATATTTTTGCTGTGTTTTTGTAATATGAGTAGGGTTTATTGTAAACTAGCGGCGCCCCGCAGTTTCACTTGCGGTCGAAAAGTTAAGATGAGTTTTCCGGGATAAAAAGTAGCCTTTGAGTTAATCGTGACCGTGAATAACCTATCCAATTTTTTTGTAAATACGTTCAGCCATTTTTGCGTGAAAGAGCGACAAACATACATTCTTACAAACTTTCGCGTTTATATAATATTAGTAAGACCTTTTACTTTACACTAATATTACTTGCGAAAGGAACTCTATCCATACCTGAAGTCTTATCTGAAAACCCCTTTTCTAAATGAAAACTATTTCTAGGATGGTGCGTTAGGTTTGTCGCATTTTTATTAAGAAGACACTTTAAAGATTATTAAGTAATTAATAATTGTTTTTTTTTACATTTTATTCAAATTCTATACAAGTAAAGCTAAAAACCTATCGTTTGTGGTTTTTGTTACATTGCAGTCAATTCTATATTAAGACTTCGTTTCATGTCAGATAAATTTGTCTTTAAATCAATTTCTTGTCGAGTAAAGCTTTCAGAACTCATTACATTTTAGGTAAAAGTAAACTAAGTAATCTTATAAGTAATCTAATCTACAAGTGTGTATCTTATACAAACAAGATTACTTATTAACACATATTTACCTAAGTGTTAGTAAGTACTCTTATTTGTATTACTTAATAAGATTACTTACTAACACTTATATATGTGTTATTAAGTAATCTTGTTTGTATAAGATACACACTTGTAGATTAGATCAGATAAGTGCTAGTAAGCCTTATTTGTATTACGCCCCAAACCTCCAACACACAAATAAAAACAGAAACTCTAGTAGGTATCTGAAGAAATACTCGTAAGTAACCCCTCACTCTTTTTACGAGCTCCATCGTAAACTCAACATATCAATATCTACCCACATTATTAATTTTTCCTACGCTAATGTGCATATTCATCTATGACCTTTAATTAACAACCCACGAATATTCCGTCATTAATTCATAATAACACGTAATTATCAAAAATAACTACAAATACCTCTAAATACGGCGCACAAAGAGAATTCGACGAATAAAGTTTACATCAAAGGAGCCGCCGGTACCGGTATTCCAAGTAAATTAATTAACTAATTAAACCCATTACAATTAATGAAAGTCTTCGATAAAATTGTATTGAATTGATAACGCAAACAAAGGGTTTAACCAGTACAATTTTCAATGTCATTTGTAAGTCTCGTTGATTTAATATCGGGATTTTCAACAGCTGGGCTTTAAAGTATCAATAACAAATATGTTTTTTTAACCTAAGTACTTACTAAATCATAGAAACAGTTAAAACCCATACATTCCATAATACTCTGTGTTAGTTCTCGATCTTGCGCTCATTTTATTCAAGTTACCCGAAATGTTTTATGAGTAGGTAAGTATATAAATCTAGGAGACTGGGAGGTTATACTATCAGGAAAATGACATGAAAGGTACGAAAGAATTAACAAATGCTTGAAAACCAGCATTTCCAAAGCGTAATATACTTACTACACGAGCTTCGCGGTTTTATCGGCTTTCCAACAAAGACCGTAATTTTTATTGGGTTAGCAATTAGGTAAAATACGCCTATACCTTTCTCCTCAATCCTGTGAGCTATTACAGCGTAAAGACACATGTGTTTACACATACAATATACATTCACACAAACTCTCCTTGACATTTCTTCTGATAAGTCTAATAATGACGATGATATAATTATATTAGACTGTTCAAGTCTGTCAGCAATCAAATGTACTACCAAGTCATATCAGAGATGTTGAGGCGGCATAAAAACTCCGGAACTTACTTTGTACTGGCACCTAAGTTCAAACAATGGCTAACATCCTTAATAGAACGAGTGCTAGCAGTCCGGCTATTGAGGAACAGAGTAATTTAGTAATTGTATCTACTAACGAATTAAATAATAATCAATAGAACTGGGGCTCGGGCATGAACCCTAGCTCGAAATTAGAGGATACGATACGATGTTGGGCTAGCAGCGTTGAGGGACAGTGTGAAAGGGTCTGGAAACTGGAAGCGAAAAGGTAAAGGAACCAGCCAAATGCGAGTCGGACTCGCGCACGAAGCTATAAAAACGTCAAAAAAACACGTTTGTTGTATGGGAGCCCCGTCAAATATTTATTTTATTTTGTTTAGTATTTGTTGTTATAGTGGCAAAAGAAATACATCTGTGAAAATTAAAGGTGCCGTTCGTAAAAAAGCTTTGGGTGCATGAGCGGGTTTTTCTTATTTAACATTTTTTAAATTATAATTTTATTAGCACACCGCAGGGCAATGGCCTTTCTTCTTTTCAATGCTCTATTTTGCACAACTTCGAGCCAGTCCTTCAAATAGGAGAGTTCCGAAGAGAATGACCTGTTCATTCATTTTGTTCATCGTCTCCTATAAACAAGCATTGGATTTAAGCTATTGTTTCAAATGGGTACTTAAGCTTAAAGTTCGGTGCCTATTCGCGTGATCAGGTTTATGTTGGCCGTCTTGGAGTTATTGCCTTAGCCCAGCGAAACCTTTAGGGTTACATAATCATTGAAAGATAAGCCTGTTTCCACGAGTCGTGGTGTCGAGTTCCATAAGACGATGTTGGCATCGATTCCATTGTGGCCTTTTTATAACTCTTCGTCATGATCATTGTAAAATTTTGGATTAGATTTTATTTTGATTATAATGATTTTAGATTTTTGATAATGATTTTTAGATTAATGATTTTTATGAGGTTTTTTTAAAATTTGATTTTGGCTTTTTTTTAACAATTTTTTTTTTGTTACAAAATTCCACCTCTTTTAAAATTTTCTAATAGCCTTATGACCTAAATCAGGGTTGTCTAGGCAAAGGGTCAATCAATATTAGATATACTGACACTTGTCTGACAGCATTTACATTAGATACATAATTATTACTTTATCGGGTTTTGAATTAGCGATAAAGAGCTTTACGAATAGCAACAATCTTAGACCAGTTGAAAGTTTGCTTTTTAGCGCAAATTAGTTCGCGTTGTTAGTAATTCAACTTACCTAAAGGTACAATCGGTTTGACATCACCTTAATTTTTCCAACGCACCAAGAATTTCCTATCCATCCTCACATTGAGATTGAAAGATAGCGTCTAAGCACTTTTATTTGCAATTTGATGCTACTGTTCCTTTGATCCAATTTACAAAGTGTTTCATGAAAATTACAAACCTATATCCACTCACTTTCAGCAGTAACAGTAAACCAATCGGCTTATGTGCAGAAATAGCGCAGTCGATGGACTAATTATGAAACAATTAACAGAGTAGGTCGCACCTCACCTTTCTTGATACGATCGCAATTAAAGTAGAGAACCTATAAACAAAGTTCTAACTTTACTTAGGCTATGCAACGAAAAGGATTGTGCCTTTCATTTCTTTAGACGGGAAGCGTAAAACTCAATTGTCTTACAGACATATTACTACAAGTGGATATCACTAGCTAAGTATTGAACTATGAACTTATTTTAACCGACAGAGGGGTGTTAAAAGCTTAACTAAATCTGGTATGTGTCGTCGCAACGTAGTTCTCAAACGGCTGAACTGATTTATTTTTGTTTCGAAGTTGACTTGATCTGAAAGTTAGGTATTTCTCGTAGCTAAGAAAGAAAAATGTCAAGAAAATCTGTTCTGCAGTTTAAAGAATGTCAGCTTTTGTTTAATCGGGGGATTCAGAAAACACTAGATTTATTATTTAGTGCCTCTGTTTGTATATTTCTTAAATTTACCTATGATACATGTATCGCGTCTGGAAAAAAAGGTTTTTATCATTATAAAATTAAAATTCTATTCAAACTGGCTAAAGATTCACTAAATCGTATTTGATCTCGATATCTTTTATAATTCCCAAGCTCATAAATACTTTCCAAGATCTAGAATCTAAACGAAGAGCCAGACTAACAATACCTGGAATAGGTTAATGTGGTACAAAATCGGGCAGGTCACTTTTAAACCATACCAAATAGGCCAGTGGAAATAACTTGATCTTAAATAAATTGGCATAGTCTGGGCTCCGGATAAGAAATTCACAGAGAAATAGCTTCAGAAAATTTTTAATGGGTTTTTCACTACATGTATAAGTATATTTGATGTGTGAGTGCAGCGCTCATCACACACCTAGAACTAAAGGCTTTCTCAAACAGAACGCGTTCTTAGCGCGCGTCAGAGCGTTAACCTGACAGCGCTAGCAGTACGCGACGCTGGCGCTCTGTTTGACGGTATAGTATCGTAGTAGTACAACACAACTCGGCGTCATAGCGCGCCGTCAGGTTAACGCTCTGACGCGCGCTAAGAACGCGTTCTGTTTGAGAAAGCCTTAAGAGTACTGTTCTAGACAAACTAAAAGATAATAAGATACGTGACGTAGGCAATGTGTGGGCACTACGTGTGTTGTATATTGCACAAATTATGTATTGCCTTTAACATCAGATCATAATTATGTTTGCACACTATTCGTATACTATTGCTTGTTTGTTGGTTGAAAACTGTAATGTGTGATCTTTCATGTGGATATATTCAAAACAAAATACTATACCTATATAGTAAATGAAATATAAACGCGTATTGGTTACAAGAAGAGCTTTGTAATAAATACGCCAATAAACTAAGTGCTTACACAATAGGAACTGTTCCTCTGTAAGTTTCTTACTCATAGTCTGGGCTCCGGATAGCTGAATTAGTTTCAATTAACTTGCTTCTGGCTTCGTGTAGAGCCTTGGTCGCGATTGTGATGGATTTGTGATGTACTCGGCCTGTTTGGGATCAACAGTCTAATCGCACCTATTTACTACCAATTGGTGATTGAAGCATTTTATTTGGACTTTATGTGACGTCAGTGACTTTAAAACTCTGGCTTTACAGCTATAAAGTGTCTGTGTATTATTGGTTATATGGTTTGGTTTTATTCTTCTAAAGTCCAATTTAAAGTCGTATGTTTATGCTATGGACTCGCATGAAAGTTGTGGCTAGATACCCTTTGATGACAAAGTCATAATAACGTAAAACGGTTCGTCAAACGCCTGATAAGCAAATTCACGAGAGATTGTAAAACTTTTTATCCCGTATTTATGAAATGATTTCGTTGTCGTGATGACTTCTAAGTATGTTTAATCTACAATTTGCCTCACCATAAATCTCAAATAATGATAATACGACCATGAAAGTAACGCAACATTTAAATAAAAAGATAAACACCCACAGATATTAAAAATCAAATTAAACAAAAAAGCCTATTCAGAACTCAACTAAATTAACTTTACAAATGTTTTGATAAGATCTCAGTGACCGCTCACCTACGCCGAAGCTCGCCGCAAGCGGCAAGCC
Organism: Alcis repandata; assembly: GCA_949125135.1. Taxonomy (NCBI): domain Eukaryota; kingdom Metazoa; phylum Arthropoda; class Insecta; order Lepidoptera; family Geometridae; genus Alcis; species Alcis repandata. Next base: position 9,196,055 of record OX421239.1, on the reverse strand, counting down.
TACTCTCAGTAATTAACTTTGCAGACTTAGTTACCGAGCGGCAACGCACTATCAACTTCTAAACAGTCCAGTGCAGTCTACAACAACTCTTTATAGTATTAGGTGGAATAACTCCTGGGACAGTGCTAGACTTTGCGTAGCTAATGGATCGCCTCCACGCCTCTATGCTTAGAACGTGAAACTTTTATGGATAAGTAGAATCGAGTTAAGAGTTGTGTCGAAAATAGCGTTTAAGTTGGATGTTAGTTTTGCTTTTGTACGTTGAATTAGGAGTTTGTTCTCGTTGGAATATTTAATGTTGTGAAGTTTTTGGGTAGCATGATAGCGTATACCGAAATAGTACCGATTTACAACACGAAATAAACTGTAGTGTTATGGCTCTTGTTTTTGGCAGTCCTGTTGAAACATATTTGGATAAAAAAGTATCTATAATCAATAAATTCACTTACTTGGTGAATCGGCGAGTAGATCGTTCTCATCATGGCTTGGTGACTTCACCGACCCGGGTGACATTTTGACCTGCGCGTGCGGCGACGGCACCGGCCCGGAGCCGGCGCTACCCGCGCTGCTCGCCGGCCCAGCGGCCGCGCTGTTGTGCGACGTCGTGATCGTGATCTCGCCGTTCGACGCAGCAAGCCTGCAAAAAAGCACAACATTTAAAACTAAGACCAACTTAAATATCAATATTTGAAAACTCTACTAAGGATTGAGGTGCGGTTCCAGTTAATTATGTTGTGACAAAATACTACATTGTCTTTTTACTTTGAACACTTGCAACAAGCTCGCATTAATGTCGAACGTTTCGAATGAAATAATATAGTAACATACTTTCACAGTATTCTTTAAAAAAACTCTACATTTTTATTCAACTCCGCATCCACACTTTGATGGTCACTTGATCTTAACTTTCGATATTCGCCGCAGGAAACCAGCACCGAAACGCAGCGTTCCGAACTACCATTATAATTATGTTACAGAAATTAGGGACTGACAGCATTTTTCCATTTTGCATCTAATGCTTTAGAGTTAAAGTTTAGTATAGTTAATCAGCGGTTAAGTAAACAGAACATTAATTAAAGTGCGGTAAGTACTTGTGGAGGAAACTTAAAGGTTCGGAAATAATGAAAGGCTTAATTTATGGATTGCGTTTTGTTTCGCTCGACGATTACTATCATTATGTCGATGTGACAAGAAGAATAAAGTTTATACTATACTAGCTGCACCCCGCGGTTTCACCCCAACAAACACGCAGACAAATTCGGTTTAATACAATACAACTAACCGCGTCAGTCGCGGGACGGGGTTAATATAAGCGCTTACGATTGGCCTACTTCGAAATTCACTGTGAATTTGAATTAGGATTTTCTTGGAATTGACTGTATAAATATACCGGCCAGTTCCAAAGAAAAAAATCAATGGCGCTCGACAAAACGTTCAAAACAACAGATTTTTTTTGAAATTTTTTCATCTATTCTAATTCATTTTCCGTTGATATTTTTCTACGGAACAGCTGTTTGTTTTCGCGATTCTAGTTGTTTTCATTGTAAAAACTGTTAACAATGTTGAGTGCTTTGGGCCCTTTTCGACTTAACGTACTGGTTCCCTACAACGATTGTTAAACTAAACTATGGTAGTTTTATGAAAGCATTTACCTAATAAAGAATATGTTCAAAAAAGTTACACTTTACTTAATTAAAACCCGCTACGATTGCACTCAGCGAGAATAAAATCCGAACTGTCACAGAAATCCTATTGTCCCCACGTGCATAATTTCACGTAACTCGCAACAAAAACACGTGCACGCTTGTTGCAGCGGATGGGGCCTAATTAGGTGCAATTACAGCTAATGCGGCGCGCACTTAATGAAGCGCACCTCATTGCGAGCCACTTGCCGCGACACTCGCGACACTCGCGACACTCGCGACACTCGCGACACCATTGTCAGGCCTAGCAGGTTTGTAAGGACTTATACGGGTAGTCTACCTAGTAGCACAACATATCTGGGTTTTTGATCAATTTTGAATAAGGCGAAGATTTTCGTTGTCGCCTATTTCATTTGCGTATTGGATAAACAAAAAATTATCAGCATGAAATCAGTATACATATGTATTAATTACACTAATGAAGCATGCACCTCATTGCGAGCTGCGACACCATTGTCAGTCCTAGCAGCTTTGTAAAGACTTATACGGATAGGCGCAAATTTGTGTTTTATTTTTCATCATTACTTTAAATTTTTTTAACTCGCGGCAAACGGAATTTTGCGACTCTTATAGGTACCTCCACTACCCCACGACCGAGTTTTCACAAATATTAATTTAAAAATTGCAATGGAGTAAAAATATTGGCAATGGTGGATACGAAAATCGGATCAATCTTACTCAAGTTATCATCGGACAAATATACTAACATACAAATGTAATGGTTCTCCGATACACAGAGAGCTCACTATCCGTCAATCACCATCGTAACAACGCAATAAATGATACATATAAGACCTCACAAGCTGATGTTAAACTGATTTGATTTCAGATAGAACATACTTACTTAGAGGAATATAAAATTATACATATTGTAAGTATTACGATTATTACGAGCTCATTTTATACTTATGAAAGCTAATTACACCTCTTACGCCTTATCGTAGATATTCCCACTTTATATTCATGATACAGCAATATAGCAACAAAGTATACCCCCGACCTATATTTCAAAAGTTGCCAACTATAAATAAACCTAATTAGTCTTCCACTCAAGTAATAGTTTATTTCTATCTCGGCATAATAATCAATTTAAATGTAAATTACTGGCAACCCTTGTAGACAGTCGCACGCTTATTTAGCGAATCGATTATATCATTTACACATAGCTGTATTATTTATGTGGGTGAAGTAAAGTTGACGGTATAAATGTGTTTTTAAAAAAAGAAAATGAGTTTTTCAATTATCAGTTAATTCAATTTTAACAAAGAGTTTATGCTTGCCTCGGCCAGAGAGTTGCCATTGCTTTGCTATGCAAGGAGGTTACGTCGCCAACTTTTTGAATATTTTACACACGGATAATATATACTTGAACTCTGTTTTTCATCTACGATATTCTATTTATGATTGTAAGTAATGTTTTATTTATTTGAATCTGATGCCGAATTTGTTGAATGAAAGCGATTGAAATCAGGATATTGCATTACTGTGCACTTTAGCCTTTTAATATTAAAATACAACTTGTCAAACAACTTGCTCTCTTCCTCTTATCAACCTTAAGGTATGATTATAAAGCCGAGATCCGTTTTATTAAGGTCAATAATTGCATTTTAATGCACCAAAATTAGCCGAGTTAAATTATTTCGAAATGTTTTGACAGGCCGTTGTTTTTGTTGTTAACTTTTGTTTATAGTTTAAGAATAATAAAGTCAAAACTAATTATTATTATGACATTAGTCTACATTATAAAACAAGTTTTTTTTAAGAAATAAGTCAGATTCAGAACTTTTTGATATTGGCCTAAATCAATGTCCCAGCTGTCCGCTGTAAAAACTGAGATTGTCTTGACTCTACTATATATTTTTTATTTAATTAAGCAAGATATGAGTTAATTCTATTGAAAAATACGCCTTTTCATGCCTATACCAAATCTAAACTTTAAGAAGTCAAATATTACTTATTTAATTTTATTCAACTCGACAAGTCGACATATCATACCCTAAGCTGAATGCACTAACTGTGTGAAGCCAAAACGCCTTAAAAGAAGAATTTCAATTTTTTATTACCGGCATAAATAAGAACGTTCAATAAACAGCTCCCACTGAAGTTAACTTAATTTCATTCAATAAAGGCTTTGCTCTCGGCTGAAAGTGTATTCGAACAGAAAAGGTAGGATTAAAAATTCTCAGCTGTTGCGGAAAAAGAAAAAAGAATGCTCTTAGTGTTAACAAATTCTAAACTTTGAAGCTTTAGTGTACGAGTTTTTCAGTAGCGTTTGATCTTTGGAATCTTGTTGTTTCGATGAAAACTGACTGACATTTTAAAACTTTTTGTTTGATTTTGTGTTTTTTTGCTTCTTGTTTGATTTTTCGTTCTTGTGTTTCTGTGTACTCGTCTTATTTCAAATTGCTCAGCCTATGCCGCGATATCGTTGTTAAGTTCAACAAAAGCTCTAGTTCGAGCGAGTGATAAACATTGATTACACATTGAGTTATCTTTGCGTTTACGATTTCTTTGTTACTCGAACCCTTAAAATAACTTGAATGATGTGTCATTCAAGTTATTTTAAGTTTAACACATGGGTTTTAATTATGTGGATATTGATTACTCCAATAGTTTAATGGGGGCTCAATTTTGTATATGTATATACTGAATCAAAACACATACAAAGCATAGCTTGATTATGTAAATACTAGCGACCTGCCCCGGCTTTGCACGGGTATAAAATATAACATATGTTACTTAGGGATAATGTAGCATTCTAATCGTGAAAGAATTTTTGAAATCGGTCTAGTAGTTTTTGTGTTTATTAAACACAAACATACAAAAATACAAATCTTTCCTCTTTATAATATTAGTATAGAAGTATAGATTTAATTTTAGTTTTAAAGTTTCATGCCGCAATATTACTTAGGTATTCTATAAAATCGAGCTTCAACTTAACTAACTAGAAAATTAAATTTCTAAGCGGATAAAGAAACATTCGATCTAGAAATCTCACATGTAAATAGTTCAGCGAAACCTTGAAATGAACATACGTAACTGTACTATTCCAATGATTTACAATTTTAATGTAACTTTAATAGAGACCAGCGACATACAATATTTATCTAGATTGTAGGCCAACAGAAATGAGGTATTAAACTTAATTATGGATGCTAGAATTAATGCTTCTAACCAGTAATTATGAGGTCGCATTAACTTAATGTCTTTGAATTACGCACACAAACAAACGTGGTATAATCATCGTGTGTTCGACGAAACAGAGTCTGGGCTCCTGTGGTTTTCTTTAGAAGCATATTTATGTGGACAATACTCATTGTTTTGGAATTTTTTGTGGCTATATGACTCGTTACCGCTAGACCTAGATATTTTATGAGTCTTATATTCCTTTTACCTCAGTATAAAAGGTATTGAATAATGTTCCAAAGTAATAATAGTAAAAGACACATATAAAAAAACCCGACTGCAAAAACTAGTCTAAAACAATTGGGGAAAAAGTAAATTCTCACTATGCCACTTTCGTCAAAATCGGCGTACGCTGTAAGTTTTCGTAGAATTATGAAAGCCATATGACGTTATAACGTTTCACACTAATAGCTCCGACTAGGATATCCTGTGTCGGGGATGCCATGGAACACGCATAAAGACAAGGACAACTAACACCCAAACCCAGAACAGATATTTAAATTCATCATTCAAACATCTACCCTGCCAGCAATCGAACCCGGGACCTCTGGCTTGTAAGGCGGATATACTACCGCTTAGCTAAATAGGTCGTCGTCGAATATACATTCATAAACGCAATTTTTTTTTTTTTTGGAACATAAATATAAAAAGGTGTACTTAGGTAAGTATTTAAAACGTATATCATTTGTAATTAAATAGGAATTTGCGATACCATCTTAAAACGTAGGACAGCCAACCCCCTAGTAGAAATTTAATTATTGTTTAGCGTGTCGATGTTACGCTGAAATTCGAGTTTAGAAACCTTATCTGCTAAGAACATGTTTCTAAAGAGAATGTTCTATATACTCAATGAATTATAAGTTTGAATAGTTGAACATTTCATTTCGAGATTTATTAAAATCGAGTCTTTAAATTCACGCCTGTGTGTGTAAATTACAATGCAGTTTATAATAACATGAATAACTGTTTTCCACCGACCAAGATTGTGGTATAATGGAAGAACGTGTACTTATTACAAGCATAATGGATAGGTGCCTACTATTAGTGCTTCTAATGACTAATGTTAGTGTTCAAGGCCAAAAAATAAAATATTTATGGGGTTATTAGAAGTCGTGTTAATACTTTCGCTATTTTATGATACCCTGGATAAGTGAAAATATTTATTTGAAGCTTCTAATGTTTTCAAGATTTGTAGATGTAGGTCCTTTAATTAGTATTGTTTCTTTGCCTCCACCTCAACCTCACAAGGAAATTTGCTACGACCTGTGATTTTATCTGAACTTGTCTAGGTTTGCGCATAGATACTTTATTCTTTTATTTCTTTTTTGGCTGTGCTCTAATGCGCTCTTTTAATTTTATTTTTATTTTTCAAAAGAGTTTTTCATACGGTCAGCCTAATCGTAAGAAAGCCGCCGAATGTAAGTTTTGGCTAAGTTTCATCAAATTAGGATCAGCTTGGTTAGTTGTTTAATGATTGATTGGTTTTAGTTTGGATTAGTTAATTCAATATGTTTGCTTATATTTGTCGTAAACTGAAAATAAAAGAAAGACAGGGAGGGACGGAAATGTGAGTAGTAAATCTTAATCTTAATATATATAAACTAGCTTCCGCCCACGGCTTCGCCCGCGTGGACTATATCTCGGGAACCAATAATTAATTTAACCCTTCTTTTTTGAGAGCATGTAAAAAGCGTCACAAAATTGAAGCAGGGACCCCAAAAAACCCCCGGATGAAATAAATCAGCCCCCTCGAATCATTTAGAAAAATGGCGGCCATTTTGAATCATTTGGATTTTCGCCGCCACCATCAAGTAGCTACTCCGATGACATTTAGTCAAACACCCACCCATCTTCAACCGTTTCGGAGATATAGGCCCTCAAAGTTTGTATGGCGGCCATTTTTTTAATGTTATTTTAATGGCTCCAGAAAGGTCCGAGGTTTTGGTGACTTTTTAGTCTCAGCGCTTTGGTAAAAATGTTTTTAGTTTTCGAGATAATTAGCAGTTCCACCTCGAGGATTGGACTTTCCGAAGGTTTTAGATTTTTTCAGAATGTTGTTTACCTGCCTTAAGTTTAGTACATCTGTAAAGTTTCATTGAGTTAGCATCAAAACAAATTATTTCTCCGTACTATGTTTACCACGCCATTTCACCCCCACAGGGGTTGATTTTCCAAAAATGGTGAAATTGGTGTTCGTTATTCTTTTAAGCTTCGTATTATTGTAAAGTTTCAATACCGAGGCGTCAAAAAACAATGCTTCTCCATACTAACTTTAACACCCTATTTCACCCCTAAGAGGTTGAATTTCAAAAAAATCTTTCTTGGTTCACGTTTACTCATCAAGACAAACACACCCTCCATATTTCAAATTTCTTCGACCAGCGGTTTAGGCTGAGCGTTGTCTGTCAGTGAGTCATTACAATTCTCTCTCTGTACTATATTTACCACGCCCCTTTAGGGGTTGATTTTCCAAAAATAATGAAACAGGTATCTATTATTTTCTTTAGTTTAGTACATTTGCAAAGTTAAATAATCGTAGCATTAAGAAAAAAATATTTCCAAACAAACTTTAATACCCCGTTTCACCCCTTTAAGGGTTGATTTAAAAAAAAAACTATGAAACAGATACATAGTATTTTTTTAGCTTAGTACATTTGCAAAGTTAAGTAATCGTAGTATTGAGAAAAAAATATTTTGATACAAACTTCAACACTCTGTTTAACCCATTTAGGGGTTGAATAAAAAAAAAATTAAGCGTCAATTATTTTTTTGAGTTTAGAATATTTGCAAAGTTTCGTAACCAAAGCATCAAAAAAAAATTCTTCATACAAACTTCAATATTCCGTTTCACCCCTTTAGGGGTTGATTTTTCAAAAATGATGAAATAGGTGTCGATTATTTCTTTAACTTTAGTATATTCGCGAAGTTTAATAATCGTAACATTAAGAAAAATATTTTTTTCATACAAACTTAAACACCCCTTTTCACCCCCTTAGGGGTTGAATTGGGAAAATTCCTTTCGTAGTGTGCGTCCGCTTTTTGGTATAAAACTTTTGTCTAAATTTGACGTTAGTAGCTTAAGCGGTTTTGGCTTTGCGTTGATCTGTCAGTCAGTCTAGACATTCACTTGTATCTGTTTAACCCTTTTAGGGGTTGATTTTCAAAAAATAATGAAACCGGTATCTAATATTTCTTTTAGCTTAGTACAATTGCAATGTTCAATAATCGTAGTATTAGGAAAAAAAAAATCATGCAAACTTCAACACTCCGTTTAACCCCTTTGGGGGTTGATTTTCAAAAAACAAAAAAATAAGTGTCCATTATTTTTTTTAGTTTATTATATTTGCAAAGTTTCGTAACCACGGCATCAAATAAAAAATCTCCATACAAACTTCAATACTTCGTTTCATCCCTTTAGGGGTTGATTTTCAAAAATGATGAAATAGGTGTCGATTATTTCTTTAACTTTAGTATATTCGCAAAGTTTAATAATCGTAGCATTAAGAAAAATATTTTTTTCATACAAACTTAAACACCCCTTTTCACCCCCTTAGGGGTTGAATTGGGAAAATTCCTTTCTTAGTGTGCGTCCGCTTTTTAATATAAAACTTTTGTCTAAATTTGACGTTTGTAGCTTAAGCGGTTTAGGCTGTGCGTTGATCTGTCAGTCAGTCTCGACATTCACTTTTATCTGTTTAACCCTTTCAGGGGTGGATTTTCAAAAAATAATGAAACAGGTATCTAATATTTTTTTTAGCTTATTACAATAGCAAAGTTAAATAATCGAAGTATTAGGAAAAAAATAATTTTATACAAACTTCAACACTCCGTTTAACCCCTTTAGGGGTTGATTTTCAGAAAACAAAAAAATAAGTGTCAATAATTTTTTTTAGCTTAGTATATCTGCAAAGTTTCGTAGCCACAGTATCAAAAAAAAAATCTCCATACAAACTTCAATACTCCGTTTCACCCCTTTAGGGGTTGATTTTCAAAAAACAAAAAAATAAGTGTCTAATATTTTCTTTAGCTTAGTATATTTGCAAAGTTTCATAACCACAGCATTAAAAAAAAAATCTTCATACAAACTTCATTGCTCCGTTTCACCCTCTTAAGGGTTGATTTTTGAAAAATGATGAAATAGGTGTCGATTATTTTTTTAACATTAGTATATTCGCAAAGTTTGATAATCGTAGCATTAAGAAAAAAAAATTTTTCATACAAACTTAAACACCCCTTTTCACCCTCTTAGGGGTTGAATTGGGCAAATTCCTTTCTTAGTGTGCGTCCGCTTTTTGATATTAAACTTTTGTCCAAATTTGAAGTTTGTAGCTTAAGCGGTTTAGGCTGTGCGTTGATCTGTCAGTCAGTCACGACCTTCACTTTTATATATATTGATTACGTGTCACGTTGTTTGTCCGCTATAGACTCCTAAACTACTTAACCGATTTCAATCAAAATTTGCACACCGTGTGCAGTTCGATCTAACTTAGGAGATAGGATAGCTCACATCTCAATTTATAGTAAAAAATCATGAAAAATTAGAAAATTTAAAAATACTTAAACCATAATTTAATTTTAGCGCTTTGGACAATGTAAACTTTTTTAATGTGACTTTTGACATTTGACATAGAATTGACGCAATGGCTTTTTTTACCAATTCGAATTAAATAGTCATCGTTAAGACAGGACAACGTCTGTCGAGTCAGCTAGTTGTATTATATAATAAAGAGAGACAAACAGAAGTATTAAGAAAAATAAAGCTTATTTTCGCATTTACAATATTCAAAATCGTGATATAATATTTCCTCAGTCTTCCAACAAATCCAACCATCACAATTTCCCCATAAAACACCGACTACCGGCATATAATTATAATTATCTCCACACCCAAGGCATTAAGTATTCCCGTCTATAATTACCTCGCCCGTGACGCGTCTAATCCGCCAAGTAATGGTGATAAATAGATCCAATGTGGATATAGCCTTGGAATATATTAACGTTTAGTGCTTAGATTAGGGTGGTGTAGCGTTGAGGGTACCGTGCCGCCGCTACTGAAGAGAATAGCTTCAATTACTACTTAACTAACTAATACTATTACACTCAGAATTTTTTTACCTAAAGTACGGAGCATAGTGATAATTACTAAAAAGTACGATGTTTAGCACTAATTCTTACGGTGACAACTATCATAATGGTTCTTACCCTAAAAACTGGTGCTAGTACTAGTAACGAAAAGGTATGCTAAGCCAAAAAGCTGGTAGTACTCATATAACTCGGTCACAATATCTGTGCACCTCGCTGGAATGCGTATAGCCTTATATAGTCGAATATATCGAATATATATCGAATAGACGTGACAGGGGAAGCGGGAGAGGCTCCCGCTTCCCCTGTCACCTCTCCGCGCACTCCCCGGTGCGACAGTGCGACTATATAAGGCTATACGCATTCCAGCGAGGTGCACAGATATTGTGACCAACAACTTTTTCGGGACCAGCCTGAAAATCGCGACAAAAATCAACTACATTTTGTCCAGTGCTATTGACATTTTTCTATAGAATGGCTGATTTTGTTTTCGCGATTTTTGGATTGGCCTCACAGTAAAAGTTGCTCATAATGATGAGTACTATGAACTATTGGCTTAGCATTTCCTTTCTCTATAAATTTGTAATGCAAAATATGTGTAGAAATACCTTTAACCCTAAGGCGCACCTAATTACAGCGCATTAGGTAAATGCCAGAGCAATGTGAAATGCTGGCCCTGAAGCAAGTTACTTGATATAAATAACGAAAGACTCGGCTGACGGTTATTTAATTAGATGTTGCAGGTGAAAGCTAGCAGTCATTTTTGTCTTTGCAAAAAGATATAAACTTTGAGTTAATTTAAATTAGCACGTTCCTTTTGAGTGAGTCTAAAAGGCCTCATGCTATAATAGTTTGTATGAGACTTCCTCATGCTGGTTTGTATTTAAGGCCTTAAATGACCTCATCCTAGTCAGTTTAAAATTTCTTGAAAAAAGTCTAGCATTGAGAGTAACTGAGTCATTACTAAATAATTATGTAGGTACTTAGAATATCTCTTGTAATTAAATTAGGACAATAATGGATTAAAATATAACAACCACATGGGGCCTTTTGAAAAGGAGACTGCAAATCTCGCCGGACTAGCAAAGCCTCATCAAAGCCGTTTTTTTTTAAATAGTGTTGCAGGTGTTCATTGGCGTCGGTTTTGCTTATCATCAGGCTGACTGTCTCGGCTGTTGCCGCTCTTTTATGTAATAAGAAATTAAATAAAAAAATTAAGACCGTAAGAGCTGAAGTCTGTCTATGTCCAGCAGTGAACTTGATTTACACCACAATTCTGACGCGTGCGATATTGTCTCTCGTTTACTAAACTCATTAGGCTGAGAATGACCCAGACAATAAATCACCTTCTAGAATAGGACCCTGGGCTGATCATAATAAATAGCCTCCTTTTTGAAGTCGGTAATATAATAATATGTTGCATACTTTAGTTGTATGGAACCCAAAACATCAGTCTTAAGTGTACAGGGTTTTAAGGAAAGAGAATACCAAACCGAAACTGGTTCATAGTACTCATCATCTATCTTCTATCTATATATCTATATCTTTATATATAAAAATGAAACCCGTTTTCCTTGGTCACGGCCTCACGCGTGAATGGCTGGACCGATTTCACTAATTCTTTTTTTGTTGTATTTGTTATTATTAGGAGAAGGTTCTTACGGAAAAAAATATTAAGAAAATCTCTCAAAAATATTGAAAAATCCTAAAAACAGCCCTTTTATTTTTCCCATACAAACGTTTTCTAACTAAAACGAGCTTTATTGCTATTGTATAAAGTTCATATTGAATTGCAAGCACTCACTGTTGTTTAAGCAATGTAGGTATGTTCCTAACGTCCAAGAGTCAATTTGCACTTTATTACCTCTGTACAAAGTTCAAATTCAATCATATCTATCAAAACAGTGTGCGTTTCATACTGATAATTTTTACTATAAATTGACAAGTTAGCATCAACAAACTACGGTTGCTATAGTTACGCAATAGCATGAGAATAGAGGTTATAACAAAGAGTTCCTATAATTATTCTCAACACCTTTGGTCACGCCATCACGCGTGAACGACTGGACCGATTTCAATTCACTCTACGTTTATCCCAAAGTCTACCCGTGCGAAGCCGGGACGGGCCGCTAGTTATAAATAAGTTTTACTATGGGACAAACCTGGAATTAGTGAAAAAAAATCTGCTGTTCCATAGAAAAATAACAAAGTCCTTTCCATATAACCCTGTTTATTTCAATCAATATCACTATTCCAATTAGTTAACACCGTCCTCAGTAGATATTAAAATTAAATAATTAATTTTAATGAATTAACGTTAACCCTACAGCTGGTAAGTCAAGAAACCAAACATCGCGGCACAATAACATCGCCCTAGTTCCACACTTCCACGGCAATGCAAAGCAATTACACATTAACGACTGCTTAAATACAACTGTGGGTGCACTGTGTGCGTGTGTGAGTGTTAGGGTTGCCAGTCGGAATACCTAAAATAGATAGATAGTTAATTTATTGAATAAGGCGTTACTTCGCGGAAGTTCATCTTCAAATAAATGTTTTTAAATGTATTTCTAGTGTAGTTAATATAGTTTTTAGTTTAAAATTTAGTTAATTTAGATTTAGTGTCTAAATAGCGTCGGGTATAATCAAGAGCTTGGTAGTTTTTAGAATTTGTTTTGTATAATAATAATATCTTTAGTAACAAAAACTAAACTTTTAGATGGTTAATTGTTATTCAACGAGGTATCGTGGCCAGCTTTTAGGTACTTTACGTAATGAAGGGTCGATTGTATTTAAACACGAAACTAAAATAAGCTCACAATTATATTAAGATGTGTTAAACTTTTAAAAAAAATTGAGTTTTTTTTCCTGTATCTGAGCTTTGTCATCGATCATAAATCAATGGCGTGTTAAGAAATTATAAAACTGTGTATTGCTGAATGTAGTCTCCCACCTTTGCCGAAGGAGTAATATAGCTAGCTATAATAGCTGTATAATATACAAAAAAGTTATAACTGCCTTTTAAAACTATATTTTTTTAGCTTGGTAAGTATTTCAAACCTTACTTGTTTATTTGAATTTTATTATTGTAATTATTTTACGTCTTCGTTTCTCCAATGATGTCAAATGAATCAGTTCAGTTTTAAAACTGAAAAACAGTTGAACAATACGATTTTTAACACGCTTTTATTAGTTTCACCTGGGCCCTTATTCGCTATCTACCATCATATTCCACGCCAAAAACGCGTGACGTCATCACACGCACGTAACGTGAACGCGGCTCAGAGTCCACGCGTTTTAAATTTTGACATTGGCATACGGAATACCATTCCATGTCGATTCCATGGATTTGACGTAACGCGGCGCGTTACGTGCTCGTGTGCTCATAGCGAATAAAGGCCCTGTATGTTTGGAACCAACCCTTTTGGACTCGATTTTGCCCTACTTCGAACGATCAGATTTAATCCGAACTTTGCAGACCCGTCAAAGACCGATGACAATGCGTGTTTTGTAGTTTTTTTTAACTATATTATTTATCAGTAAGTTATACAAAACTTGTTTAAGCGTGAGCGTGCTAACCCTAATGCTAGCTAGAACAGAATGTCAGACTTGTTTTAATCAACACATTATAATTGAGTTTTCCTGTTCTATAAAATATCTAAACGTTTTATGAAAGTGAATTGGAATTAAGTGACATTGAAATAGTTTACTTACTTAGATATTAGGCCCAAGTTTGAAGGCATTTTAAGACAGATCTAAACTAACTAAAAATATATCTGTCTTTATCATTACAAGCCATTAGACAAGGATGCCAATAGTTTTAGGAAGATTGGATCTGTCTTAAAAAGCCTTCAAACTTGGGCCTATTACCTGAAGGAAAACTAAACGAACATTAGATTTTTTTTGGACTAGCTCTTTGTCCGTGACTACTTATTCGCGGTTTATAATATTTATATAATAATTTAAGGCATAAAAAGCTATAGGCAAACATTTTTTTTAACGTTAACTTGTCCGCGTTTGACCAATTAATGGTAACGGTTTATTTATTTTATTTAAAGTTAAAGTTTAGGGTCTGGATTTTGGCTCCGGCTCATTTTAGTAAAAAAATAAAAAATATAGCAAACATATCATAGCAGCGTAAATACGAGTATTTAGAAGGTGAATAATTATTTTTACATTTACTCATTTATCAATGCATTTAAACCTAAACATAAAATGTTGCCAAGCAACCAAAACTTTTGTAAACCTCCTCAACCAATCAATGAAAACCTCACGTATCGCGTACGCTAAACGCGAACCTCGCGTACCTTGCACTTACATACATTGCGTACCTCGCGTTCAAAGCTAATCATTCTTAATGATCTTGGTATTCAATTTTAGGTCATCAATTAAACGTCACGCAAAAACAGCGCTCTTAAATTTTCCACTTCAACACCAAAAAAACAGTTTCTAAGCCATCATACGCAATTATTATCAACATCACGTTACATTGCATCCTGTACATAATTAACATAAAATACCTAATTAAAGCAGATAATAGGCAGATACGTAGTTTTCCTCGTTGCGCCATTAATTTATAATGACTATAAATGTTGCTTTTTGCTTTTATTGTTAGTTTTGTGGTGGGTGTGGAAAGAAAGTTGAATAAAATGGAGATAAAAGATAATGTGGAAGTAAACCATACGTAAATCATTAGAGACTGAATTAAAAATAAAAAAAAGTTACAAAAAGATCAAGATTAATCTAGATTACTGTGCTAAGCCTAATTGTTATTTTTTTTTTTTAATTGCATTTTAATTTTAGTTGTTGTAATGTTATTTGAGTTTTTTTTTTTAATTTATCATTAGTGTAATTCGTTTAAACTGTGCTAATTGAATATAATAAATAAATAAATAAATAAAAAAAGTAAAAAAAAAACAATGACATTAAAATAATTAAAAGTGTCTTCTTGCTCAGACGAGCAAATGGCTGTCAAGTGGCGGTAGCTACGTAATTAAACTAAGTGTACATTTTAATCAGAAACATAAGTACTTTTAATTTCCTTGTATTAATTTATAACCATCTTGCAGACCATTAGCAATCATTTTAATCATCGCATTACCAATTACGATCTAATTGAGTCGTGGACACAATAAAATGTTGTCATTTCATATCATAAAAAGTTTTAATTTCTATAAGCCATTGTTTTACGAACAGTTTTTCTCTGGTCACGTCATCGGGACTATAATTCTGTGGATAATTACCTTGTAATGATGGAGGGACGTTACCCTGGCGATAAGCATCGGATTTTTAGAAAACAATCATATTAAAAAGTTGGGGTGAGCCTCTATCCTACTAATATTATAAACGCGAAAGTTTGTAAGAATATATTGTCACTCTTTCACGCAAAAACGGTGGAACGGATTTACATGAAATTTGGAATGAAGGTTGTTCATGGTCAAGATTAACATATAAGTGACTTTTCATCCCGGAAAACTTATGTTAACTTTTTGACTGCGAGTGAAACTGCGGGGCGCAGCTAGTTGTTGATAAATGAAGTGAACTGGGTTCTGGGATCTGTGGGTTTTATAGTACGAACTAACTGTGCCCACGGTTTCACCCGTGTGATGCAAAACTTTATCTCTATTCCTAATTTTATGAAAATCGGTTTGGTCACATTAAGTTTTTTATTTTAACTTAATTAGGAGATTAAGAAGACTGCTATAAATTGATTTGACTTGCTTTGCATTGACTTGACTTGGCTAAGTTGGCTACAAATTGGTTTGACTCAGCTCAATTTATGACTCATAGTTAATCTCTAACTTTCTAGTTGCTAAAATGATGTTTAAAATATTTTTTTAGTCACAAAAACATGCTATTTTTGAATAGTATAATCGAGATTATTTTTAAAAGTTATATTGTAACAAATCTTTAATGTTATACCATTAAGACTATAATATGCAACCAAAAACCGTTTAACAGTACCTAAATGCCACGTTTTACCTGAATTCCTATCACGAAGTTTTCCTCAATATCACCTTCGAACCAATCGTCACGGCATTATACCCACACCTTTACTCTTGCTTATTACCTACACATGAGGAAACATTACTCATTTAATAATTACTTAATAAATCTACACTTAAAATTATAATAACGTTGAGTTGGTAGTCATTGTGTGAGTATGTTTGAAGGGTTAAATAATATAAATAAATAAAAATCATTTATTGACAAAAATACATTATGATACCTTCAGTTGACAATCTGAGAGTCTGGTTGAGAGTGTAGTTTTTGTATCGTTTTGTTCTTAACCCCTCACGCATGCAGGTTCGTTATAAGCTTTGTGTGTTTCGGTGTGTCTGTCTGTGGCATCGTAGCTTCCAAACGGCTGAACAGATTTTGATTTTTTTTTTCATTCATTCAATTTATCAAACGATTTCAAGAAAAAATATTTACCATATCAAAAAAGGGAATGTATTAGAATCAATTTCTTCCTACAAAATTACTTTCTTTTCTACGTCGGCATCGCTTACTTTAAGAGAGCAAAGTCACGAGCAGAAGCTAGGCAATAAGTTTCATCACCACTTCGTCACTTTGGTTAAGGAAAGACAAATACTATTTATGGGAATACCGCAAAGAAATATTGTTCGGGCATAACCAAGATTGCATAAATAATATTAACATAAACATCCCTAATTTTATTAATCTGGTAAGTACGTGAACTAAATATGTAATTTGTCATAATTTAATAAGTTGCAAAGCTATTTTCCCAAAACAATAACTTAGTATTATGCTGGAAATCCGTCTTTATTCCCATTTAGGTATTAGGTATTACATATATCTAATTATTTATGCCTAATTGTTATTACCTTATTGTTAGTGTCGGTCCAATTATTGTATAATTGCTAAATGGATTTCCAGAAACTAGTATCTCTAATCATTTATTATGTATTATATTTTTAATTGTACTCGTGTTGTGGAGACCACGGATCGGCAAACGTAGAGCAGGGTTCTTGCGTTCAGGTGGAGCGACGATCTGCGTAAGGCAGCTGGTAGTAAGTGGATGCGTAAGGCAGAAGATCGTGCCTTGTGGCGTTCTTTAGGAGAGGCCTATGTATATTAATATAAGGTAGTATATAGTAATATTCTTTGTAATCGAATAGACTGGTTAAACATAACCACTTTTAAATTATGCCAAAACTATTGTATTCAATTGTGTAATTTTCATTTTTAATTTACACTGTCCACATTTCTTGTAGTCAGCCGTAAAGCTGGTGTATCATCATTGCATACCATCAAGAAAGTTTGCGGTCAGGCAAGTCTATAATAACAGGATATTAAAAAAATCAAATACAAAAAAACTTTTATTGCATTGTCATGAGAGTTACATAAGTATACCAAAGTTCAGCTCAATCGGAAACCGAGAGCTAGCTCAAAATAACTTGCAAGATTTGACCCACACTAACATACTCGTAACAACCCATAGTTAAACAAAAGCTTGTAAAATAAATAACGTTGTCAGAACATCCAGATCAAACAAATAAATTATGTAGATCCACGTACGACGAGTCGTAAAAAACAAAAACCCAATAAAAGCCCTTATTGCCACCACTCATAATAAAGGTTGATTACTAATGCACGCACACAGGCACACGTACGGCGCGGCGTCACTGAAATAATTACACTCATTGTCACGTAATTATACACAACGCTTGTCGATGCACCCACGCGATGAAACCTTATCGCCTAATGAGGACTCTAACACCTACGTCATAGAGATTGTATTTAATCAGCACGACGTTTCATAGATTTTGATATATTTAGCAGTGGTTCTCATAACGTAACTATTGTCCTGCGTGAGCGATGAATGCATGCAAAGCTACGCTATGCGATATTGTGCAAGTAAACAAACACAAAGTATGATTAATACCAAAATTGCAACTGTAGCTGCTGGCTTGATTTGAACCAATGACGTCAACGTGAAGAAGAGACCTTATTTCTCTGTCTTTTTGTCTATAATTTTGCGGCTTCTAAAATAATAAACTGATTTGAACGTGGTACTTCTTAAATTTTCTTAGCTTAAGAGTCGGTTTAGTATAGGGGTTTAAAAGTTATGAGATCAATTTGAGCAGATTTTTTTATATTATACGTATTAATTTTATTTTATTTAGCTTTATAGAGATAGTGACAAACTAGTGACAGCTCTACTATCTACATTAATTTCAAGCTATATCGTTCTGTAACTTTTGCTACAACAGTCTCCGTTGTTGCGTAGAGTAGCTTTAATTAGCATCGCAGAGTGGTAGCTTTCCATCACTCATATAGGACATCGAGTAAACCATAGAGTTATAAAACAGCAGGTTCTGGTTATCAACCAGTAGTAAATAATAAACTTCTGTCTTTAAACACGAATTGCGCAATGTCGGAAATCAAAGGTCAGAGGAAGTTATTGAGTTCTAATCGAATTTGACCTTTCAGTGAGTGTTAGCGAAGTAAATTGCAAAAGTGTGAAGAGTTTAGCTGATAGTCAGCTTGTCACTGTTATATCATTAACTGTCGTAAATAAATTAAGAAAGTAAGTTCGTATCGGCTGATCTGAGGTTTAATGACAGAGTTTTTTAGGCTACCTGAGAAGCTTTGCAATTTTACTGGAAATATCGCTGCAGAATTTTGAACTTGTGTCGATCGCACTGAGTTTTAATGATACACTCGTGACGTCTTTTTAAAATGTAGCATTTTCTAAGTAAAGTTACGATTGAAAACTTAACTTAGAAATGTTTATACGTGAATATCTTCTAAGAAATCGAAGTGAAACACAAATCTGCGGCTAAATAATTTTTGAGCTATCCAAAACATATTAAACTCCCATTAAGGCACATTCATACTTTTAGATTAGATATTAAACTCACCTGTTAATACTGTTCATAGCTGCATTCCCATGGTTTTCTCTCTCATTCCGCTCCCGAGACACTGCAGCGAACCGCTCGAAATTCTCCCTCTCCTTATAATGTCTATCAGGTCTCGGCGATGACGACCGTCTTCCAGGCATCTGCTGCACATTCATACTATTTTGCTGCACCGTTTGCAGCAAGTTATGGTTGCTCTGAGGCTGCTGTAACGCCTGCAGTAACTCCTGAGCGTTGGCCGCTCCGTTGGACAAGAAGTTTGGCAAGCCCGGGTTGAGTAAAGCATTCGTCAAGTTCGGGTTCAGCATGTTTGGCCGAATGTTCTGCTGCTGCTGGTTGGAGTTGAGAAGCTGGTGGGGTTGGGCCATCGCTTGGAGGTTGGCCAGCGACGTGGACACGACTTGGCCGTTGTTGAGAGCGAGGTTCACCATCTGGTCGTTGGAGTTGACGTGGTTGACTGGTATGGTGAGGATGGTTTGGGTTGCGATGCCTGTAAGAGAATGTTAAATTAGAAAATAGCTTAGGTTTCTATCACACATATTTAATACTATGTGGTTTCTGAAACCATTATGAAGTTTTTTACTTTTAATTTTTTTCAATTGATCTAAAAATAGCCGCATACAAAAGACTTCAACGAGTTCACTTACGAGAATTTCAATTTAAAAATACCACCTTTTTTGCTACAGTTTAACATACAAGATTATACTGAATAGAAGCTACTTTGATAGTGGACAGTTGGATAGAGCTAATTATTAGATTGAATTTAGAATTAACAAACATCATCATAACCATAAAATTATTGTCAACATTTAATAACTCAAAACTTAGTTCAACCTTCCTGGTGTTATGCTTTCTACTCGGCCTTGTCCACTGTCAACTACTAACTCTTGGGAACAGTTCCTCACCTTGAGAAGTGGGTATGAGAAGCTGAGCGCCCTGGATGCCCTGCACCAGTTGTCCAGACGCCAAAATGAGCTGCGGCATCGGAGACGGCAATGCTGGAGGCAGCATGTTGTTGTTCGCCACGGGGTTGGGAGACCCCATACCTTTGGAAAAAGATACTCTTTAGTTTTCATAATGATAATAAAAATCAGAAAATGCATAATTCGAATTTCGAATTCCATTTTTTATCGTCAGACAAAAACATCTACAATTTAAATAAAATTACGTTAAATTAGGTTGTACAGATCCATTTTGTAGTATAGATGTTTCGGGTTATTTCTGGTAACATAATATGAAGGAAGTGTGTGAAATAAGATTTTCTTATCACGTAGGTTAATTTATTTAAGGTGCCAATTTCACACAATCTCTAGACGTAATGATAATCACATAATGAGCGATTAGATTAAGCAGAGTCAAATCAAGTTAAATACCTTTCCGGTACCTTTCCGGTACACATCCTATGAATCGCTAACAGAGATTTATTTAACGACGAAGTTTAACCTGACATGAAAATGTAAGTACAAACTGTGACCGATTCCTTCAAGTTAAGGCACATGTAACATAAAATTAAATGTAAATTTCTCCGCAATAACTATAATCGTGATAAACATGAAACTCATAAAACATGTTATTAACTAATCTCATAATATAAAAATTAGCTTTGGCAAATAAAATTGTGATTACCGATGTCTAAACTTCGATTACGATAATTCATTAGACATGGTACCAAGCTGCCAGTTTCCGGTCTCTGGAACCCTGTCAAAATAAGCCTCTTTGTCACTTCTTCGTCACACCCAAACTTTTACTCAAAACGTTTCTAAGACAAAGTTCTTCATTGCTTACACAAAACACGAATGTTGTTTTTAATCTTAACATAAAACATAAATTATAATTACAGTGGCATAATGTCAAACTTCCTTTATGTAAATAATCATAAAAAACAATTTTATTCCACTTTCAAACAGGCATTCAAGCAAGTCTGTGACTAAAGAAATGACAAACTATAAAATTAAATAGTGAAGTACCTAATATTTATCTTTAGTTTGGTTAGGCAATGTAACAAAATATTCATTGGATTTGTTTACAGATAAATTAGAGTTTCTTTTACGCTAAATGAGCATGGTTAGCTTGTTTATTTAATAACAAAATCAGATAAAGCTGAATTAAGTAATATGTACATTGTACAATTACATTATACAAGTTGAAACTATAATTCTGCAAATATATATAATATATATTTTTATATGTAATTGAGTGACGAGACGAGCAAATCGCTCGCCTGATGTTAAACGTCACGTTTGGCCATAACAGGTCTGCACCACCCAGAATTTTGAACTCGCAGAATTCAAGACCCTGCGCGGCACAGCACTGCGCTCGTCACCCTGAGATATAATATGTTTAATCTCCTATTTGCCCTGTAATTTCACTGTATATATGTTTCTAATAGCAGTTTAATTAACTTAGGACCTTCCTTACACACGGTTTAAAGTTAGTCACTGCAATGCTCTGTCAATTTCTCGCTGACGTGAAATGTCACGTTTAAGCAAAATTGAGACTTTTAAGCAGTTACTAATTTAAGCAGGCTTTATAAGTAAGGCACTTTAAGTTTAGCAAGCTAACTGACTGGACGATAAATTTTTAAAATGTCTATTTCTTTTTCTACGTGTCTAAATTTGGAACACTTAAATTTAGCTTGAGTGCCTCTGGATGCAAGCGTGGTTTTATCCCAGAAATTAGAAACGAAAGATTAACAACGCTTATAAACTAGCTCAAAAACTGCCAGTTTTATCCCTTAGACCGATCTTTTCCAGGCTCTTAAAAAGAGCCCTTGAGATCTTGAATTTAAAAACCAAATCTACAAATCTAGATCATAGTAAAAAGACAAAAATACTCTTCATTTTCTTTATCATCATCCAATCTTTACCTACCTACAGAGAATAGGCCTCTTTTTGGCTCAAATATCCACAACTAAACAAACTATAGAAAACTCCAAAACCCCATCGCAAACCGAGCAAGACTAACTCACGAACAAAACGGCCGGTCTCTAGAACATTATCAGCACGCCTTACAAGCCCGTTAAACTCGACATTAACATAACGTATTCATTTAAACCGTGACATTTCACATTTTGTAATAAATGCTTTTTCCTACGGCGCATCAATTAAGAACCGAAAAAAATGTATAATTAGCTCTATTAAGACAATAAAACTCTTAATGATCCCGCAACAGTCGTAATATCCGTGCGTTCGTGAAAAAATATGTAATTATACTCATTATTTAAATAGGTTTTTTCGTCCATTACCGGCATAGGTTTAATGGGCGGGCGAGCGGGCCGCTATCTCGAATTCATTAAATCGATTGGTTTCGGTAATCACCTAATTATGGATCACGTGATGCCGAAGTTAAGAGTTTTAATGTGCGAACCGTGTACATCTGATTATACCGATCTGTCTAATTCGGGGTAATTAGCGGCGTGGACGGTGGAGAGCTGGTTTACGCCTATACCTATAAGTATAAGCCGAAATAGAACTCGGATGAGTCTGGCCGAATTGCGAATTGACATCATTTTGAGAAATAGGTAACTGTCACTGACACTGGCTACTGGTAAGTAACTGACTGTAGAAGTTTAGAAATGTCGGAAAGTTTGACTGCTTTTTTTGAAGGTTTAAAAGGGGCAAGGTTCCGGATTATTGTCATGGTAGGCTTGCGTTTGATTATACTTTGAAGATTAGGTAATGGCGTGCTCTACAATAAAGAACATACATATATTATTACTTTGTATGGTTTCAATCAATCAGAATTTAAGAACGTGGCTGGCATTTTTGCCGCCTTTTAAGACAATTACTTTTAATCAGATAATAACCTTACAGAAGCTTATTACGTGTGAACGAAGCATAATACTAAACGTCCTTACCAGTTAGACGGGCGAAATGCACTAAATATTAATTAAGGCCCCAACGTGACATTTCTTTCGCATAATAATAAACTGAAAATACATTTTGAATTTAAAAACCGCATTAGCGCTCAGAATTGTTAAATTCTGTCTCCGCCGTTTTCGTCCGAATAAACTTGAATGAATAATAATTATTTTGTTTGTTAATTGAGTGACAGTGCATGCTATTGTATTTATAAAGGCGAAAGAAAGGGTGATGTTATAGCGATCAGCTATCCTGTTCACGCCAACTTAGCTATACCATGCGTGCTCCCGCTCGCTCTCGACCACTATGACATCATGAAACACGGAGATAACGGAGATCTATAATAATAGATATTAGAAGGACCCGGATTGACAATTTGACAGCATGAAGATTAACTATTGCCAGGTATTTGCGACTCTAGCGCCACAAGCGGTGGAGGAGTGAACCTGTAGAGTTTTAGTGGTTTTAAGTCCCAGATAACCACACTGCGTTAGTGTTTTTATAACACTATTTCTTCGTGACACTGGAGTTAATGTTCTCATTTTTCTACGTAAAAAAAGGGTTGGCGACATTTGCGGTACAACAAAACGCCATACCAATTTCAACTTTAACTACATTACTTTAAGGTTGATTCTCACCTGGGGCGCTGACGCTCAAATTGAGGGGCGAATTGATGACCGGGTTGGACGGCATAGAAGTTAGGCCCTGGAGGTTGGCGGCGAGTTGCGACATCTGCTGCGACATTTGTTGCTGGAGTTGCTGCGACATCGGCATGTTCTGCTGCATGTTAGCGAGGCTTTGAAGGTTTTGGAACATCGATGCCACTGTGTAGGACAAACAATTCTATAAAATACTTGAAAAAAAAGTTACAGAAGGTAATATTGAATTAAGATAAATCTAATCTAATTTTATCAGTCTATATGCAACTTTCTAATTCTGGGACAGATATCATCATCACTCAGATAGAGAGAGACTCACATTTTTGAGAATACAGTAAAGCTGACATTTTTTTTCTGATTCAGCAAAACTAAATAAGTTAAAAAATAAGATATGTATTGAACCGTAATGAGAAAGTTCATTTTAAAATCTGCCCGAAATCCTGCCTCGCTGCGCTGCTCCGATTATCTTGACATTTTCACTATGTTTTTCGTTTAATTTCATAACTAACCGAAGCAATGCATCTCATACTGTTCAAAACCACATTTAAACTAATAGACTCTGTCCAAACATTTACTCAGCAGTATCTTCTCCATTCATGCCATTAAGTTTTTATTTTATCTGATTTCTTGCTAAAACTTCACTCGGATTTATGTCAATGAGTGATTCATTCAACAATGAACTGTAGTTATCGTTAGAGTGAATGGTATCGTTTGATTCGACTGTTTGAACAAGCTTTTGAATGAATTGTGCAAGTTGCAATGGTTAGCCTCAGATCAAGTAGAAAGGCAGACATAGTCCCGTCTTAAATCCAAGTGAAGCCAAAAAAACTACCTTACTGCCCGTGTACGTATACTTCATACCACATTGACGCATAAAAACTACCCGAACCAATCGTCAATTCTTACGTTAGTTGCTCAGAGAACGTGGACAAGAAAAATAAGTAGTAAAAAGGGTAGTTCTTAAGTGTCAATATGTGCTTGAAGTATACGGAAACGGGCAGTACGGTAGTTTTTTTGGCTTCACTTGGATCTAAGGCGGGAACTATATCTGCCTTTCTACTTGATCTGAGTGGTTAGCATGGTATTTATTTGAGACGACGATTATGTAACTTGACTGGAAGAGATTGTATTTGTTCAGAGCATGATGCGTCGAAAATGGTAAGACACTTAGTCTGGATTGTTCGGATAAGTGATTTCTGGTGTTTGAACGATGCTATTTACTATTTTCGGGCTCAAGAATTTTAGATTTCAATGCCCAATGTGGCTCAGTGTATTGTCAAAGTTAGATTTTAGGAAGGGTAAATGAAAGACAGAAAATATTCCTTTTTTTATATGACTTTCGTTTTTTCTACTAACCAATTCTAGCCAACACAAATGGCAGACTTTTAGTTTGGCTGTCGAAAATGTTTGTAAGTTGAGAAAAGTTGCAAGAGTTAGGCGGAACAGTGTTCTAAGTTTGGCAGAGTTTAGAAGATTAGGTAAATTCATAAGTACGCCACGACAAAAGGTTTGCAGTATGTTGCGCTGCACAGTTCAATTTTGACGCATAAAAGTCTGTCGTTTGCGTTGGGTTAAAAATAAAAGCTAAGTCAAAGAAAAAATTATGTACGCTTTTCTTTTCCATTTTTCTTTAATTTGTCTTGTATTAATCTTATACCGTGTCAATCAAATACATCATTCTTTCTTTCTTTACAAGTAAGGGATTGACTACACGTAACCAGTACAGTGGAGAGACAGTAAATGGGCTCACTCGACCGAGAAAAGAAATCATGGTTCTAGTGTCTGTCTCGTCTCGTCAAACTGTTTATACAAACCGAGTACTCATCCGAGTTCACTATCGCGTCACTGACGTCACTGTACTCGTTACGTGTAATCAACCGATGAGTAGTACCTATTAGAGCAGGGGTGGCGAACCTTTATGAAATTTAACAAAAGTAGTTGTTAAACTATTCTATTCTATCAACGTGCATTTTTTCTAATGAAATGTTTAAAATAAGGCTTTAGACGTGCCGTTAAATAATGCTGCCTTGGATGGTGGCGTGCCTAATTTTTTTTTGGAATGACTAAAGCTGTTGGTTACTGAAGCCTCTACAGCGTAACGGGTGTTTGGCGAGCGCAAATGGCGCTGGGCCTAAAGTTTTTGAGGGCGACAATCGCAAAGGCACTTCAAAGGTACGAGCCTCGGCTTGGGCCGGCGTCGCCCGGGTAGGGGATCAGACTAGCTCTGGCACCCGAGAAAAGGTATGCCCTAGAGCCCTAGTAAAATGATCAAGTTGCTTGTTTTGATCTGTAAGATTATTATTCGGCAATCAGGTATAAAGTGGCGTGCCTAAAATATTTTGTCACGTCCCATTGGTTCACCATCCCTGTAGTATAGAGTAAAGATGTAATAAAGATGCAGTACGAACTCACTGGAGCCATTCAAGTGCGGCTGGTGCGGCGTGCGCGCGCGGGGGGAGGGCGAGCGCGGCTCGGCGGTCGCGCGCGCCGCGCCCTCGGGCGAGCTCGCGCCCGACCGGTCCGACTCCGCCTGCTGACAACAACACACTTATGTTACTTTTTGATAACAGTTTTAGAATAAAAGCTAGTCCTACGTTTCATCATCTTTACAGCCCGTTATCACCCACTACTGAACATAGGCTTCTCTTTTTGTCTTTATAGCCTACTGCTCAGCATAGGCCTCTCTTTATGCACATTCATCTAAGTCCTGTGCCAATCTTTTAAAGTCCAGATATGAATCTATGTAACCTAACCTATCTGGCTGACTGATCAGTCAGATCTGGTCAGGTTAGGTTCAGTCTTAGTTTTTATTTTCTATTTGTCTTAATTTAAATTTATTGCGTTATTGTTAATTTATTTATTCGTTAATTTTAACTACTATATTCTATTCTTTTCAATTATGTTCGACATTCATTTTATCATCGGCCCAACGAGCTGGTGGGCGACCGATGCCGACGCTCCGTTTACCGGGACGCGGCCACCAATCCGTCAACGTTTTTTCTAGCTTTTTAACCGACTTCAAAAAAGGAGGAGGTTATCAACTCGTCTCTGTTTTTTTTTTTTTTTTTTTTTATGTTTGTTACCTCATAACTTTTGACTGGGTGAATCGATTTTGATGATTCTTTTTTTATTAGAAAGCTGACGCTTTCTATTTGGTCCCATTTCAATTTAGTCCAGTTCTGATATTGGTATCCATGAGAAAACCATATAAGTCTTAAATTTACATTAAGTACGTGCGCGACAAATAGATGAATAATCAAAAAACTCAATAGTCGGTCTTTTGAAGTCGGTTTTTGTTTTTTGTTTTGTAAAAATAATGTTCTTGTTAGCTTTATCCATAACGAAGTTACTGGGGTTTAAAATTGCCTGAATGGTTTTGAGAAAAGATGGCATGGCATAAGTCGACTTTGGAGCACTGCCGTGATCCCATATTCCCCTAGCCATCCACCTGGCAACATGTCCTGTCCTGTTTTAGTTCTTCATCTAATTCTTATTTTTCAATCCTTGCCTAATGCTTGCGTTTGACCGTAATCTCGCCTGATAAGCAATAATGTGGTCTACTACGGAGCACGTTTGTCAAAAGAATCTGATTCACTCGCGACTCTGTGCATAAATAGGTAAGTTGCTATAAATGGTATTAAATGCTAAGTGTTATGTAAACAGTATTACTGTGTTTAGTGATTAGTGATGTAGTTAATATAATACCATTGAATTAGGAGCAAATAATTTTGGTAGTTTAGTCAAACAAACAAAACTCCTATAATAATTTACTTATCTTTATTTATCATTAGAACATAAAACTCATTAGCTTCTTGTTTATAAGTGACAATTTATCTTAAAAATTTAATCTTCTCGTATCGGCGGTCGAACTTAATATATAAAATCATTAAGTACCTTCTTAATATCATTAATTTAACCACTTCTTAATTAAAAATTAATTGCGGAAGTCATCTTAAGTACTGTTATGTCGATTGTAAGTCGTTTCGAGACTTTAAAGTTTATTCTTCTTGTTAACTCGTTAATAATATAATTGGTAAGAATAAAAAAATAAGGAGGTCACTCGAGTTTAATCATTGCACTATTAAAATATTATTGCAAGGAAATTCCTTGAATAATTAATCTTGTAACCACTTAAGAATAATTTGCACGCAAATTCAATTTAAGATATTCAATCTATTTTGCAATAAACCTAAACATTTTCATATCTAGATTAAAACTGATGATTTTTCAATTATGAAATAATTATGATTAATGTTTTAATGAAAAGTTATTATTCAAGTTAATTCGATTTCATTTCATGGAAATAATAAGCACGTTTTACATTTTGATGACACGTTTTTTGTAATAACTATACTCAAAAAGTATGATTTTCAAATCTATTAACACGGAAATAGAAAAATAATTAGCAAGCTCGTAGACCTGCTACGAAACGTAGCGCATCTCCTACAAAAACGGTAACGTAGCATCTTCTAGACAAATAAAATTGTCATCCACTTTTCAAAAATAAAATAAAAACGGCACAAAATTCTAATTTAAAAATTATAATACTTACAAAGGACAATGTCATTCTCTCCACGCCTAATAATTTCACTTTAGTCCACTTTCAATACTTTTATCATGCCGTAATTCGAAAAATTCGATGAATGTTCGTTCGAAACGGCAACTTCGCGAAAACTTCCGCTAACTTCCAAAGTTAGCCGACCAATAAAAATGTCTGTTCCGATATAACCGTCACTTCTTCGGTAACTCGACACGCGGTTGTTTAGTGAAAAAAAAGTTTTGCCATACCGGCCGGAAAGAAAAAAGTTCGCGTTTAAATTCAGAACGGATGCGTAGATATCGCGCGGGAAAAAGAATCGCAGCACTATCGACAAAGCGCGCGAGTTTTTTTTTTATTTTTACTTTTTTATTTATCAGCGAGCGAGCGGCAACACATACAGCCGCGGCAAGTTGCACAGCGCGAATGAAAGCGCGTCATCAGTTTAAAAAATCAACCCCTTTGGTGGTGGCGGGAAAAAATGCGGCCCCTTGGGGGGTGGGTGGCACCACCGAAATCCTTGCCAAAACGATCGCGAACGGCGCGACTTGTCACTTGTCGAATAAGCATGATAATTAAAGTTTTTGTTTTCCAGATTCCGTTTGCTTTCCCATTTAGCGATGCTTTAAGAAGTGTTGAGAAGTTAGTTAATTAGCTTCTTGGTAAGTAGTTAGTTAGTCTGTGTCAAAGTTTAGATCGTGTTTATAGGTACGAGTACAACGACCGAGGTCGGCTTATTTCTTAATGTGTCTGGTATTGAGATCTTAATTTAATTTTCCACAATGGTTTCTGCGAATGTTGGTAATTTTTTATCTTATGTAGGGCCAGTAGATCTGACATTGATTTGACATTTTTTTAAAGAAATACTAAATTGTAATACTACTTATTAATTACCAAGCAGATTATTTATAACGTGTACTCACGTCATTAAACGAGTGACGAGTAATTCACACCAGGGATACCCGCATGTACCAGGGTTTAACTTTTATTTTACATTTGTTTCGTAATTTTTTATGCCTAGGTAATGCCCCACAGATTATTCCCATCGGATTCCCAGTGTAGGTACGAGTATTATCCTGACTGACAGAAAAAAAGGGAACGCAAAAAAAGAAATTGAAATCAGAATCCACCTGCCAGCTAATGAAAAAAGTTGAAAAAAATTATCATCAACAAGTAACATTCGGAATAATCAGCGGTACACGGAAAAAATCAGTAATTATTCAGATGAAGTTGGACGAACGAAGGGGGTAAGGGGGCAAGGGCCGGCTAAAATAAAAACGGCGTTGCGTAGGGGTGTCACCCCGGCCCCCGCCTCTACAAATGTTATCTAACTGCGTTCGCTCCGCGGCGCCGCGTCGTTTCAGAATTAGCGCCGAACTGGCGAAATTTCAATTTGTACTCCATTTTTTTCTCGGATAGTTGGAGCTAATGGAAAAGGCAGGCGATCAAGGATTCCCTGTGAGCTGGATGCACGAGCGAGCGAGCTCGGCCGAGGTCGGTTTGGGCAGACGCCGCTCGCGACTCCGACTCGCCGCCGCGGTCGAGGTGCGATCGCGAGGAGCCGCGACCGCGCGTTTTTAAAGCGCTGTCATTATCGGCCGGTCGCACACACGCGTACCGCGCATTGTCCGTTCCGATGTATGTGTAGATTTTTACTCATTAATTTTAAAACGCTCCGGATTTTTTTCAGGGCGGGTGCTAGGGGGCCGCGGCCGAGGGGGTTGAAATTGGCGATGGCCGCCGGGCGGGGTGTCACCGACGGGGGTTATTAAATAGATTGGTCCGCGGCCGAACGGAGCCGCCGATCTGCACTTGTACCTCGCGTCATTAACGGGTTGAGAACCGATTTTAAATCGTGAAATAACAGCCTGTTACAGGAAAAGTTGAGCGCGGCTTATCGGGCCCTCTCGCCGTGTTCTACAAGCTTAATTGCATTAAAAGCGTATTTTTATTACGACAATTTTCCTATTCATTATGCGCCGGTAACGGTCCGTCTGCGCCCGTGGACTCGACAAAGATGCTGTCCGAGTGGTATCTGGGACGTCGATTGGCGCACACAACAATGCTTGCTGTATGGATACACACACGCACGGCACGTTTTTTCCACGGCTGTTCGGCAGTGGGTGACGGGGTGTATGGGGGGAGGAAATGTGAAAAATACTCGAAAAAAAGGCGAAATTGTAGCAGATATATAATTAAAGTCCAACGTACAGCAACGCGCACAGCGATGTATTATGCAGGCTCGTTGGTGTCGCGTTCTCGGTACATACATTGTCGGACGTCAAGTCGCTTCGTTCGCTGGAATACATTGAGGGGATAAATTGGCGGCTGACGCGACCTTGTACCTTTCATTAGAAGCTGCTTGTTTTAGTCGCACTTTTATTGGAATGGCTTGTATTTTAAATCAAACTTAGAGTTGTTTTGAACTACGATAATTTTCATGGCATTACAAGACTTGTGTCACTTAGTGTGCTTTTCACAAAAACTTTTTCCTTTTATTCTTATTGGTTAAGGAGTCATAAAAGGGGTGTATTTTTTGTGTCTTCAAGAACTTTGTCCTCACGAAGATTAGCTTTTTTGAATGATAGTTTAATTTATTTCGATGAATAAAATGAAGTCGTAAAATGCTAAAACTATGATTATTTTGTGTAACCTTCGAAAAATTATTATAATATTTTATTATCATAAGATTGCAATGACGGTAAGATAATTTTATTACCAAGTAATAAGTCAATATTATTATGAGTAATTATTTGTTATTAATTTTATTAGTTATGTTTAAAGTTAGCTATTTATAGTTCGAGTAATCAAGCAAACAACTACAGAAGTACCGACGGTACTTGTGAACTATTGTTTATTCTGTGACGATATTACTTGTTGTCGAGTAGTTCCTGGAGAGGCTATTCGATTGCAAAGCGTATTCGATTCCCATTTAAAGGACATGTTATTCGTAAAGATTAACAATTGTCATTTTTATTTGTGACATTTTGATCACACACTTTTATGCGAAAAGGCGAGTTATTTCATGACAAGACAACATCTTAAGAAGTTCGTAAATTGACGTTGTTTTTACACATTATACACACAGTCCCACCTACTTTTTTGTGGTTTTAAATTTTTTTAATTCAGGACATACCGTACCACCTTAACAATACGTGCTCCTGTGTAATTATAATATCAATAGATTTTTTTAAGAGGGTAAGTATTTTAAGAAGTTGAAATTTAAATATTTGAGATTTAGCTTTTATTATAAAATGGTAGATCTAGTTATACCAACTCTTCTAGTGACGCCCATATTGATCAGGAAATCTCCAAAACAACCAATAACTCTTACGTTTATAAAGCCACTCGAGTTAATAACAAAATAATCGAATCGTGCCATCTCAGCGACAGATGGTGGAGGGGGCTTCGCGATTAATTTAACATTAAATTCAATAATAACCCCCCATTTATTGCGTAATTTCCTTTCAATTACCTTTCATTTATCGCTCTGTAAATCGATTAGAGGCGTGATCGAGTTCGATGATCTAGTTTGTTCGAGTGATTTCGAGTTTTAATTGATGAACTAATGTTAGGTAAGTATTTTTTGATGACATTCGATAAATATATTGTTATCATCGATGTACTTAATCTCATTTAATTTAGATAACATATTTAGTTAGTATTTAGGTGGCAGGTACCAATATATTTTACTTCAAAAAAGAAAATAAGTTTGATGAAAATATAGGACACTTTGTAAGTATAATATTACGTGGTATTACTGCGTGAAGTTGATTCTCACAAGGAAACGAAAACTTTTTTCAAAATAATGACATTTTCGAAATTTATTTTATCTATACTAATATTATAAAGAGGAAAGATTTGTATTTTTGTATTTTTGGATGTTTGTGTGGAATAAACTCAAAAACTACTGGACCGATTTCAAAAATTCTTTCACCATTCGAATGCTACATTATCCCGAAGTAACATAGGCTATTTTTTTTTTAAATTTTATAATTTTTTTTATCCACAGCAAAGCGTGTAGCTAGTATATTATATAATTATACGTGGCAAGAAATTGTAAAAAAGCTTATTTAGAATTGTTGATAACGATATATTTTTTTTAAACAAACAAGTCCAATTTGTAAAAAAATATATAACAGTGAAAGTAATTCACCGTAATTAAAAAAATCTATTGTTTTCTAACAAAAGAATCGCAAATCACAATCATGTGTGCTAATTGCATTTTTACTCGTAATTCAGAACGACAATTGAAAATACAAAAAATCGAATTATTATAATCGAACAATTATTCGAACAATCGAATGAATAGGACCGAGTCGAGTGCCCACGCGCCGCTCGCGGGGGGCGTGAGATCTATGGGACTTGTGATTTGTTGAAGGGTTGTTTGAGAAAACAGTTAATGTGCTGTGCTATAACTATATCCCATGGTTTTGCTCGCTATTACACCGGAAAGTACCCACATTTTAATTTGTAGAACTTATGAATTGCGTAATTCGATTATTAAATAAATATTTTCCAAAAATACATTTTAACTTAGTTTCTTCCACTTTATAAGTTTGTAACTTTATTCTGAACCGATTTGCGTAAATCATAACTAATTACACTCTCCGTCAAGTCATCTTTCTAGCAAAAAAAAAAACGAAATCAAAATCAGTTCAGCCTCAAGGACGCCACAGACAGCGACACACTCGTTAAACTTATAAAACCCGTTTTTGCGTCAGGGTTTAAAACACCGTATTTAAACCAATGCCTAATTCACGACAACAAGCCTCTCTCATTCGGACAAACATCCAAACATCCAGTACCTCAACTCACATCCAGCCCGTGGCAGTAGTTTTTCAAATATGCAATTTACTGATTTAAAAATAGAATAAAAAGAAACGCAGTGGGCTGGGCCGGACACCGGGCAATGGAAAATGTCGTAAAAACGCGACGAAAAAAAGCACGGAAAATAGTAGGCCCACGTATGGTAAATAGCGCCCAATCTCCCTCTGCCACCCCCTTAAATTACGTCACTAGTCTGGTAGATATTATTAACTCAAATGGCCCTTGTTGATCTCAGAGCTTTTTGTGTCACAGATTAGGATGAAGTTGATGACACAGAATAAGGCAGCAGTAGGTATGAAATCTTTTAAATGGTAATTAAGATATGTGTCCTCTAAAGTTTAATCTTTGTTGCATTTTTCAGCAAGAAAGTGGAATGATGATGATGATGAGAGGGTGTTTCCCATGACTTCGGTCTTGTTTCCCGATAGATATGTAATATTCTAGGTGTCTTCAAGTCGCGACTGAATATGTTTTTTGTGATAAAGCGTGCTCCATCGTAAACCGCATCCTAGCTAACCGTCAAGGGATGGCGATCAAAACCAACCTAACTATTTTTTTTTTTTATCTATCAAATGAAAACCAATTATTCTCCTGCATGACGTCATTGCCACCTAATCTATCCCTTTCACACAAAGTTCAATGCACAGAACACCCTCTGAACAAAAAGGAGTATTTCAAAAAGTCGCATTTGCTTACTTGTTACAACTGGCGGCAATTACTGCTAATGATAATAGCGTTATTACAGACTGACAAACTTATAGGTGCAGTTGGTCAAAAAGTCAAACTAAAATTTTTAACGAGCAGCTGTAAGTTTTGTTGGAAAATGCGACAGTAGCGCTCATTCAAACTAACGGATAAGTTGGTTATACTGGCTCCATTAGATGGTAGAGTCAACTACCACTAGCGAATGACACTTTAGTACCATGTCTAAATAAACTTTCACAATCCTCTTCTAAAGTTACAGGAAAAATAACCTTTTTTATTTGATAGGGTGTTAAATGGTCATTACCATTGTTCATTAGATGGCGTCGAGTCAGGTACAAGTAAAGTTGCAGTGCAATCCCTTGTCGCAATATTTTTTCTGCAGCTACAACAGTTTCAAACTAGAAGTTAGCGAATCTCACAGCGACAAAGTACTAAAGCGTGTTTCGCAGTTGACGAACATTACTGTCTGAAGGTTGTGTTTTATTTTCTATTTCTCTAATTAATGAACACAATTTGTTGAACAAATTGAACAAAGAAGTCATGCAATGCGAAGTGACAAGCAAGACATTAACAATTACCCTGCAAATGAAGAGTTTCTAGAGCTGATCGTAAACTTTATATAAAAGTATAATTTACTTGAGTCCGTAGTTTAAGTTTCTTAGCGTGAGACTAAACTGGATCGCCCTGGCTTTCGTCTCACTCTGTCTGCTAGAGAAAAAGCAAGACAATAGCTAACGCGATCCTATTTAGACTTGGTTTAAGAGCTCTATAATTATGAACTGTGATGAGACCATAATATTTTAAAAATTTGGAAAAAAAAATTATTTTTTTAAACCTTTCATAATTATATACTGCCATAAGATAAGACAATTTTTTTTGTAGGTATTTCGTACTTAAATGACGGTGATGAATCTAAGTGACCTAGTTAAAGCTACTTAAATGAAAATGTATTTTCAGAAACAAGAACAAGTTTACAAAAACAAACAAGCAATTATCATAAAACACTCACTTCAAATGTGGAAACAAACTATCAGAATGCAAATAGGTAAGCACCGTGTCACGTCAAAACGATACTTAAGGCGGTGTTTAAATTATGCGACATTGTGCAGTATTTACGTATTTCGTAACATGAGATACTACAAAATTAAACAATAAAGATAACGTCGAAATACATGCGAAATTTGATAAAACAAAAAGCACCAACGTGATCGTGACGTCAAATTCTGAAGATTGAAACCGAAAACATAGGGGTCTTACTTATAAAGTCTGCTTAAGTTATAGTCGTCACAGAATAAGAAGCCCGTTTGGACGTTTGTCATTGCGACGTAACTAGTGATGTCACCATACGACTCGGTATTCGATACTCACTATAAATCAATACAAGTTTGTATGAGTATTTGATCGATTTGATTTTGTATTGTAAAGTACATTGGATTAAGGTTACGATTCGAAAATTTAACGTAAACTTGAATATTATAGGTATATTGATATGATACGAAATGGTGCGAGAGGTCAATTTGTCTTTAATTAAATATTTTTAGTTACAATAACATTCATTCAATCACAAAAAAACAAGAAAAAACGCAAGTGATTGAATCTTCATTCAATAATTTTCTTCGGATGATGAGCCAAAATCGTCAGTTGAGCTATCGTCAATTCAACAATTAATTGGTTACAAGTTACAATACTAATATTTGAAAAAAGAAGACTGAGAACGTAACTGTTTTTGAGATTTTCGTTATAATTTGATATTACATGCTACCATAATTACATGCACCGGTCTTTCTCAAGTGTCCAAACGGGCCTCTTATTTTGTGACGACTATAGTCGATGCTTAAAATGCTTTGACAACTTCTCGCTGACTTGAAATTTCACGTGCGAAAACAGGACTGATAATGTTGAGCAGTGTTTTAGTTTGAGCTGTCTTTATAAGTAAGGGCCAATAAATTATTATTTTAAACTAGCTGCACCCGGTGGTTTCACCCGCTGTTTATTTTTTTAAATAAATATTACAAGATCAAAATTAGCGAAATCGGTCCAGCCGTTCTCGAGTTATAGCGAGCCAAACGAACAGCTATTCATTTTTATTTATAAGAAGAAGACTAGCTGTTCATGCCACGCTTCGCTGTGGATAAAAAAAATAATAAATATAGATAAAAACAATCCTTGATGCGGATTATCATGCTAAAATTTCAGCTCGATCGGTGCAGAACTTTTTGAGTTTTTGAAGCGTACACAAACCAACATACGAGTAACATTTTTATATATAGGTGCTATAACGTCACTTATGCAAATCATGTAGGTACCGCGCGCAACTGACCTTTGGAAGCGTTGTTTCTCCTAGTGGCGTCCAGATTCGCACCAAAACCATAACGACACTAATGCCAATAGTGACAATAACGCACCAAGTAAAGAGGTAGATTAGGTGTATTTTCTCATACTCAGTTCAGTTTCGATAAAATAGCATATGTGACGTTATAGCACCGTATGCTCACTGACATTCGAATCTTATATTATACTAGCGGCCCGTCCCGGCTTCGCACGGGTAGACACTATAAATTGAGATGTGATCTATCCTATCTGTTAAGTTAGATCGAACTGCACACGGTGTGCAAATTTGATTGAAATCGGTTAAGTAGTTTAGGAGTCTATAGCGGACAAACAACGTGACACGTAATTTATATATATATTAAGATAAGATTCGAATGTCAGTGAGCGAAGTAAAAATACTCACCTAATTACACGCGAAAATATCTATAGAGTTCCGCACCAAGAGTTTCATACGTCAAATTTGTCACTTTTTTACGCCTCGCTAGAGCATGTCGCATTGTCGCAGCGACACATGTCGCACAAGTCAAACAGACCCCTCAAATTAAATATTTACCGTTCGCCGCAGTGTTTACGCTACCAATACTTAATTATTGCCTTCTTGATACGTCAAACCTACAATAAAAATGTCGTTCGTCAACATACAGTAAGGCATTGTATAATTAGTATTCATTATCAACATATCAGGAGGCCGCGTTATAAAGTTTGCTAGGGATGGGTGAGTGTCGATAAACCGAATTTTGCCGGTTAGGTACAGAACGAAACCTTTTCGTTTTAAATCGGTAGCAGATTATGACAAAATGTGTAACTACTACTAGTAGTTTTTCTATGCCATATTTGCCATCGAGCGCAGATTTTACTTCTTATTTTTCACTTACTGCATAAAATAGACTTTCGGTTATAAAAAACAACAGGATGGAAGAGATTTAAAGAAATACTGACGTTGTTAATGTACAGACTCGTGATTTTTTAACTACAATTTATAAAGTAACCATGATGAAAGGAAGTAGAAGTTATTTTACAATTATACATCCTGTGTAGAGAGTTTTAGGTTACACAGAGTTGGTATAACATTATTCTAAAAAATTGAAGTCGAGATACCCCAGATCTCGTAATAATATTTTGGATTATTATAATTATAATCTTTTAGGATAACAGTAACATTCTATATAATTAAATAAACTTACTAAAGCTGAATTTAATTGAATTTCAGTACATAAACATTGTTATCGTATTGGTAAGAAAGCCACTATCCGGCTAATCCAGCCTTAGTAATCGGATAAAAAATCCAAACATCGTACACAAGCCAATTCCCCCATCACTACCAACGACTATTACGTACCATTACGGTGAATTAACTTTTTTTGATTAGCTCTAATTATTAAGGCACAGTGGCACAGCCCGGGACCAAAACATAGAATTTGTGTGTACCGTCTAATTGTATCATAGGTGTGACAGCCATTATTTTAATTGCAAACCATCGGCACTAATTGTAGCTTACGTGGTTGTAATGACGTTCAATGACGCTCCTTTTTAGTGATGAGCTAGCTTACTTGCAAAGCTGATTGGAGTCTACTTAATTACTCCTTATTTAAGGCTCTTGATATTTTTTTTGATTATAGACTAGACATGCTTTTTGTTATTTGTTCCTTTGATCTCATTATTTTTGGTCGGGTCTCCTCACTAGCGGCAAGTGAATCGATATTGGGGTATTGAGTTCTTGGGTTACAGGCTAGACAGTAGACATGTATTTCAGATATATATTTTGCTTTATGCATTTGTTGCATTTTCCAGGGTTGATCTTCAAGACCCTTCCGGGGAACAGGGGCCGAGGATGCTAAAGACAAAAATGGCTGGACGCTGGACGACATAAAGTGGGCCAAACTGAGCTAGCATCAGCATGGATTAACAAGAAGTTTAGCCTACTGACCTTCGAACTTAATTACGAAAATAGCACCTGATGCGGATTAGCTGCAATCGCATACTGACGCTTCAGTACCGATGTATTTTAATGTTTTTCGATCAAAGTTTCAAACTGAGAAGTTGAGAACACATATATTTACGGGTATGATTCCAGCGTAGATATTTGAATGTTGAATTTTTGTCCATATACGAGTATATGTGTGTTTTCTATAGCATCCCTGATACAGGAAATGCCAGTATAGCCATAGTATTCTGTGGTATAGCTATGAGTGTAAAATGGGTCACAAATTTACTTTGCTCTTTAAAAGCAACTCAAATATCGTTACTGAAATCGAATTAGTTTTTCATTAAAAATCAAATAGCTTTCAGTCCGCATCGTCAGTCGACATGGGAACACACAGAGTAGAAACTATTTAACGTTATAGAGTTCGAGTCACAGAGTCCCTATGT
This sequence comes from Alcis repandata, assembly GCA_949125135.1. Taxonomy (NCBI): domain Eukaryota; kingdom Metazoa; phylum Arthropoda; class Insecta; order Lepidoptera; family Geometridae; genus Alcis; species Alcis repandata. The sequence goes on along the minus strand of OX421239.1, from coordinate 9,157,907 downwards.
CGGCTGGTTTTCCGGACAGGTGGTGTGTTCTTGGGAAAAGTCCTAATGTACAAATAATTGGACTTTCCATAACATTGTGTAGCGAGCTGATAATCTATTAATTTACTGCAATGTAGGTTGATTAATAACAGAAGAGTAATTGATAATATTTTAATTGGTAAGGTTATTGAAGAGTAAACTTTATTGAGTCAACTAAAAATGGTTCACAATATATGTAGGTATTTGTTTAAATGTGTCCCTATTATATATTTGACTTTCTTGCTGTGGAAGTGTGGAATCACGATTGTATAGTAAAAATACGACAGAAAACATACGTATAATTAGCATGTAAGTTAACCTACGCTTTATTAATATTGTAGTTTTCTACTTTTCAACACGCTTTTATTAGTTTCACCTGTATGTTTGTAACCGACCCTTTTGGACTCGATTTGCTTTGAACGATCAGATTTAATTCAAACTTTGCACACCTGTTAAACACCTGTTAAAGTTTTTGAGTTTTTTAAACAATATTTTTTAACAGGTATTCCATTTTCCGATATGGCTCTAGTGTAACTACTTCCTTGCTAAATTTCATCAAGATCGGTCAAGTCATTTTCCTGTGAAAAAGTAACGAACAGCAAAAAGACGGACATAGAAATACAGAGATCACAAAAGAGTTGGTTCCTAAATTAATCAACCTAATTCGACTAAAATCTAATCAAAATAGCGTGACCTTTTACGAGCAACCTTTACGGACGTAAACTTTTTTGAACTTTTTAAGCCGCTCCCGAACGATGCTAGTAGTCACTTAAATCGAAAACTGCTTCGCGTGTTTAGGGCTGCCCCTTTTGACTTTGCGAAATGTATTGAAAAACCAATACAGTACCAAAATATCAACCGGAACAAATAACACCAAGAAACAATGAGACAAAATAAAATAAATAGATTCAATTACATTAAACTGAGGCTAGAAGTTAATAAAAAAATGTTGTTATTGTAATCATATGTAATTTATCAACGATTGTTCTTTTGAGTTTAAAAAAAAAATAAAGGACGGATGGACCTTAAATTATAGGTCCCGATTTTTTGCACATGAACATTAACAACAACCAAAAAGTCATGTTACTTGCCATAAGGTTGCCTAAAAACTGTGACCAAAGCTAGCTACTAGCTATTTGGTTTATAAGAACTTACTTGCACTTAACGTTTACTACTGTAACCCCTTCTGACAACATCACACGGCGCGGCGTCCCGAAAAACACCACGCCCCACTTTCCCCTATGTCTGACAGCCCTACGCCGATCTATCAGCTAGTCGAAAAGGGAAATCAGTCAATAATGCACTAATTTCCTCCTTAATGGTGCAGGCCGGTCTACTCAGACACTATTACTGCAACCTGTTTAATGGAATAACGACTCAAACTCGACTGATTAGAGCTTTTAGTCGCTACATTACAAGTTTGAGTGATGTGTTTATTGGTAATTATGGTCTCAACTATGTTTTAGAATAGGTTTCTGTTGTACAGTGCGTTTTAAAAGGATTTGTAACGTTGCAATTGCATATAGAATGTTAGTGAGATACAGGTAATTCCAATTTATTTTAGCTAAATATTTTGAGTTATTACGTTATGACTTTTATTAATTTCTGATTTTAGTGAATTTTTTTTTTTTTTTTTAGTTAACCTGTAATGTCCCACTGCTGGGCAAAGGTCTCCCTTTAGTGAATTAAAATTAGATAATTAGAATTAGAAGTTTCTAAAAAAACATTGAAGCTATATTTACCTAAATAAAACACGTATGCAATTAAACAAATACAATTAAGCAATAAATTTGTTTTGAGCCCTTAAAAACGTCTCTAAGGATTTCGATGAAATTTTATGTCCTGAAATTTTGGGAGACAACTCTATCTAGCTACGAGTAAGTCTCATATTTGGAAAAACGTTTTTTCCGAGAAAATAGTAGTGTTTCTACCTGAACGACCGAACTTTGATAAGTCCTTAACCATACAAAGTAGCATTAAAGATGATGAGTTCACAAGAATCTTATTGAATCGAAAAATCTTCTTGCGGAAGGTCAGCTTCATTTGACGCTGACTGTGGGTACGGTAGGAGAATTTTTATTACTGCCTTGTCTTGTCTAGTTATCACAGCACACTAACATCATAAACGTGAACGTTTGTGAGACGAGTTCTGTATGTGAGTTTCTTAGTTTTTCATCTTGAAATTGTATTGACCCTGGATTACTACACGGGCTACTTTTGAACCTATAAAATAATAATCTGTTTATTGGGAACAAATAACAAAAATAACAAGTAACATTGAGAATCGATGACACCTGCAGAAGTATAAAACTGTGTTGCAGGTAAGTATGTGTTAATTGTTAAACTATATAATGTTAGTTTACTTTTGTCTTAGTTTTCAGTTATAATTAAAATTCACAGTTCCTCTAGAATATCAGATGAACCGCAGACCGCAGCTTGCTTATAATTCAACTTAGAATTTGCATTTCACATCACTAATGCTTGCATGCCACGATAGGACAAAAGATCGATTGTAAATCGAAGTCGGCCCGACCAGTCCGCTCGAGTTGGCGCGACTCGATCGTCGATCGTAGGGCCTCCAATTAGTTTTTATGGCACGCTTCATTACAGGCAGTGTTAATTATTATTGTGCTGACGAATGCTCTGTTCTCACTCGACGACCTAATTAGAACTGGCGTCGTATTTTTTTGTTTTCTTGTCAGCGAATTATGAGCGCTGGGGTGTGGATTAGTCGGGACGTGTGGAGGGGCCCTTAGGACGCGGTGTCGCGTTGCGTTGGGGTTTCACTTTCGAACGGGGTAGATTTTGAATTTGTTTGTTTGGGTTTGGTTTTTGGCGTTGTCTGGTGTTGGAAGGCAAAATGGTTTTTTGTTGCTTTGCAAGAGTGGGGAAGCAGATTCTCTATTCGATGTACATTCATTAGGGACCTACTTCCTGAAGAACCGACATATTTGTGGAACGTGTCAAGGAGTTTTTGAGCACGTGTTTGCATACGAAACGGTTGAACAATTTGAATGAGATGTAAGTAGTAATTGTACTATGGTAGTCAGGCATTCAGCCAGTCTAAATCATTACCTCCATATCAAATATTAGGTCAACCTTTTTATTTTTTTTATGACTTTATCCATCGTCCAAAGCATCGTACTGAGCTCTCTTGCTGTGCCATCTGCCCCAGCCCCACGCTACTTTTTTAAATCCATACTAAGAACACTAATTTAAAACAACTATTGTTTTGACGTCGTTCCAGTTACCTAAGTAACCAATTTACTTGCCTATTAGTTTCAAAAAATCTTAATTGGTAAAACCGATTAATAACATGTTAACAATCAATTTTGAACGAACTATTATGTTAGAAACTAATCGGAAAGCTATAAAGATCGCGATAAATTTACAAAAGAAATCATAAAATGATTAAAATTTCTAATCGTACCAATTACTTGAATTTATGGTCTCAACTCTATGGGATGAAGGTAAAAACGGATAATAACTCATTAGCAGTTGAAATTACAGCATTTTCCTTTTTTAATATTAGACCTTTCTTATAAACGATGCTTAGCAGTTGTTAAGATGTTGTCACTTAACTTTGGAGTTAAGCCCATTTTATCAAACTCGAGTGATCAATTAGAGAGTAAAATTTTAAAATACTAGAGTGGCGCTACGCGGTTTCACCTGTGATTACTATAATTACCTACCGTTAATTTATCGAAACATAAATATTAAGTAACTTATTCTTTAATCTGAAGTAAACATATTGATATCTGCGTCACCGACCAGAGATGGACTGCAAAAGTAACGACGTGGAGAGGCCCACTAGGTAATAGAGGAAGAGGAAGACCAATAACACGATGGGACGACGAAATAAAGAGAACCGCTGGTACAAATTGGACTCTAACAGCAAAAGATCGTGACAAATGGGCATCATTGGAGGAGGCCTTTACCCAACCTGGGGTTCTTGTAGAAGTAACAGAAAGCTATGAATAAGATAAAACTTTTTATAAGTAAAAACTACAAAAAACTTAGTACTTAGATATAATTAATTATAAACTAGGTTTAAGAAACTAACACAAAATTATATTAGAAAACTAAGCAAAAACTATTAACTTTAAACACTAGATAAAAGAAATTTGTAACATGTTAATTCAAGAAATAAAAAAGGATTTTTATTTTATTTTATTTATTTATCTGCGTCACCATTGAAAATACATTGGTAAGGATATAATAGATTTCCAGCAATTTAACTCAAGTCATATTGATCATTATTTACAATGTAACAATTAGATATAAAACTTTCAATAAACCAACATTTTGCCTTGTCAAATTAAAGCTATTTAAACTCAACTGCTTACGTCCAAAGGTAGAGCTAAAACGTTTACTGCGACAAAGTTCTTAATCCTTTGCCAATTTATTATATTCCATTGACAACTATGGCCTCATTACCACTTTAACTCAACGATAAACATGGGAAAATAACCCTAATTGCAAAAGACTTAAGATTCATAACATGTGTGCATTATTAAGTTTTACTCATGAGATCATGGCACTTGATTTATTCATTTTAACCGTCTTGACCCACATTTGAGCATTGACTTTAATTGTTAATAAGCATAATTAAAATGCGCCTTAAACATTATAGCCAGTCGTGTTTAATCAATTGTGTTTTCTATTTTAAGGACATAGAGCAGGTTTTCGTTTGAATAAATTACAATGCGGTCCTTTTGCCTTTTTTGGAAACGATCAAGTAACGATTTGACATATTTTTGATTAATTCTCTATTCGCAACTTTTTTGGTACGATTTTTTTAAGAATTCTTTAAATAGATTTGTATTTGACCACTACCTACCTTAAATTGTATCATACGTTTAAGTACCAGTTTACAATGGCTTACAGTTAACTCTACTCGGGATTTGATCTAAATTCTTTCAGACGTTACCAAGTCAAATGATGACTTATAAAACGGCATGACACACACAAACTTTCGCATTTACAAAAACTCAACTTAACCATGTTAAGAAAACATGCCAATTTAGACTTCCTACGTAAATACTTAATTTTAATTCAACTACCTAGGGACATAAGGAAACGGTAACAATAATAAACTTTAATTATTCTCAATACTAAATTATTCCATTCCATTTAACATTAAAGATAATAAATCGTTAACTCAATCTACATTACCTAGAAGTGCGAAACAAGACTACTAGGCGTTTAAAGTCTAGCTACGATGTTTAGGAGCGACGATTTTTTCAAAAATTAAAAAGAATGACGACGTTTGTAGTAACGACGTTGCTTTTTAAGTCGAATAAACTTTAAATATTGAAAAATAAAAAAGAAGAGCCGACCCCACCTAACGTGGGAACAGGAACAGAAGAAGAAAGATTGAAAAATAAAAAAGAATTATTAGTAAAGGTATTGCTGTTTAAGTCGAATAAACTTTAAATAAGTAAGTATGTATCGTATAGTTATCGTCGTAGTTAAACATAATTTTCATATCATCAAGATGAAACGAAATAATACTACAATAATATTTATTTGTTAACTAAGTTTCGGAACTGGTTTCCAAACCAGAATAAGTAATTATTTATTCTATTTCCGAAATCAGCTCCAAAAGCTCCATTTTGAGCTTACATCTTTAAAATCAGCGTACGTGCATGCGTTCATGTACTTATTGTGAGAGGCACATTGGCTTCTTCAAATTTTATATGTACTTAGTTCAAGATACGGTCGCAACTATGCTAAAGCAGTCGGACTGTATCTGCACAGTGGACATGTTAAGGCCACAAACCACAATGTAAAGGGCAACATAATTATACTAGTAATTATTAAAATTATGCAAGTATACTGAGGAATTAATAAATTATATACCTACTTAATCAACTTCAGAATAAGAAATCAATGTAGCTATAATCACACATATTTTATATCCTTAATGTTTATGTGTGAGTATGTTTGTGTTTTATTGCAACTTTACGTGTTTTGACCTTATTTGGTATTGTAGTATCTCGTAGCTTTTATTTTGGATTAATAAAAGAAATTATAAGCCGAATAGTAAGCCCTTGTGGCTAGTTTTTAGGCCGCCTGAAAGTCCCTGCCATATTTTTGGTTTAACATGTAAGTTTGTAAATATTAATTTCAAATTAACGTGTTCTTGTAATGTAGCGAGTAAACCCGCGAGACGTAGCCAGCATAGCTATAATTTATTTAATGCCCAACCTTGAATCGATCTATTATCTATTATATTAACAGTTCTCGATTATGGCATTCAAATCGCAAATTACATATTTTTTATAGTTCGCAATTACATAAGTGTGTTAATTAGTTACACTCAATGTACGTAGGATGTTTTGTGCAATTATCTATGTATGTGAAGGTGTGTGGATGTGTGTGGGGCTAATTACGGCTAATTATTGTATGGATCGGTTTATAGCACACGATTTTTCTTAGTTTTCGTGTTTATGGAAAATTTATGTATTTTTAAAATTATGAAAAGATAAAGTTGTAGAGTTAAGAGGTGTATTAGTTGTGTACACATAAAATATCATTGTTGGTAGTAATTTTTTTTTATTAGAATTTCAATTTTTTTTAAAGTATTTGCCTAATATAAATTTAGAATAAGCTTGTGACTTGTCCCCCACCCGATGTCAGAAGTCCGCCTAATCCACTCCGGTGTAATGTTAAATGATGTACAATAATTGAAGGCTTCACCGTTTTATATTACACATTACGATTACGTACGTACACTTGGGAATAATTACGATTACTGACGTACACTTGTAAATAATTACGGTAATTAGGGGTAATCAGGTGACGTCACAAGCATTAGGGAAATTACCCACCTGGAAAATAAAAGTCTTTAGTCTATTTAGTGGAACTACGTAATTTGTTTTTACATTCATTTTGGTATTTTTGTTCCCAGTTGGTTCTTTGCTGTTTTCATTTAGTACTTAGTAAGTAGAATCCAAAGTATATTGAAGAACCAGAGTCCGTACTATGAGCTCTTAGCACGAGCCTAAACAGTATCGCCCTAGTTTTTGTCTTGCTCTATTAGCTTTGGAAAAAAACGAACCAATACAAAATTTAGATAAAGTTAAAAGAGAAGGCAGATATTATGTCTTACTAGAAGGTGGAAACACTAGTAGAAGACTACCAAGCCTGGAAATTATACCAACGACCGTGAATTTAACCGCCAAGCTATTTCAGGCTTTTAAGCGTCTTCAGGATGGCAACAATTTTATTGGTGTCAAGTTTAGTTTAGAAACTGGCACACCTGAATCGATCTCGATGTCTTTGTTTCTGCCCTTGCATCAACGGACCCTGCCCTACCCTACCCTCTAAAATTCTAAACAACTGCAGCCGACGAAATGTTCTAAAAACACGTCAATATCAACGTTCATAGCATAATTTTAGAGTTCATTTCTCTATGCGCAAATATAGCTGAGTTAAGTTTGACTGCACAGCTTCTTCGGAGCATTACATCTAATTATGTATCGATATGATCGCGCCGAGACGATGCATACTTTATCGCGCCGCTATTGTTCGCTCTGTGTGTGCCACCGCCTTTATGAGCCTTTTGAATAGAAATGAACGAAGGGAAGGTGGGTGTAGAGTTATTCGAATTATTTAGAAATTCGTATGATCATAGCTTGTATCGGAAATATTCTCATGAAGACAATTAATGAGAAACAGTTTTTCTTTCGATTGTGAATCGTATTTTCATTTAGAGGAATTATATGTAACAGCAAACATGTTCTCAGCTACGCTGTTTCTAACATTCTACGTGTTCCCAGAGTTTGATTGGTAGAAGTAATTTTTAAATTCGATTCTTTAGTTACTCGAACAATTATTCGAATAAACGATTCAGATCATCTCTACCTTGAACTTTAATAAATACTAACGTGCCACGACGTACACTGTTTAATGCTGTTTTGATAGCGTGCGCTATAATTCGATCATTAAAGTTTGATCATTTTGATCATTAGGGGTAAATGATTGGCTGGTATGGTACTATAATGATGGATTGGCTAGATTATTTTAAATTTCGTTTCTCGAACCGAATACTTATTTCATTTAAATATTCCGAGTTAATTATATGTTTGGTTCTTTGTTTCTTACACTACATGTAGCGTAGATCTTTCGCAGTGTTTGTAAGACAACAGTTCAGAATTTTGACGACCGACATGATCGTGTACTTAATTGTAAAAGAGCGGAAGCCCTAATAGTAAAATGTAACCTTAAACACTCAAGACACAAAGACGAATTTATAACAACACCTCGCAATCTAAAATCAGTCCAACCGTAAATAAGTAGGTTACAGAAACATTTTTGGTTACAGACTAACATACTCCCTGGGAGTATTTTGGTATGCCTGCGAGTGACTCCCGAACTATATTACTCTAGTTTTAGATAGATAGATAAACTATAGCTCAAACTAAAGATTATCTACAAAAAATGATAATAACGCTTCAAAACTACAGTAATACCTGGCGGCCTTATCGATAAGAACAACCGTTTTAGGGTTCTGTCGAATTCTGAATATGATTAATTAGATTTTTTTTAAGATTTTCCACACACATCTGATGCTTAAATTTTCAGATTTCTGCTGAATTCTGTTCATAATTAAAATGAAGAGTAAATAGTAATTTAGATACTGGATAATTTAGTTTAATACTAGATAATCAGAGTGCTAAAATAACAATTTAACGTTCTATTTGATGCAAATATTTAATGAAGGTCTTAATTAATTAAGTAATTAATTTTCTACAACAACTAATCATGAACGGTATTACTAGATTGATCGGCGGTAAGTGTTCAGGGTTATACAGTCTGACTCTTGAAATAAGTGTTATTGTGTTAGTTCATATGTAGATTACTAGATATTTTGCTAGAAGTGTATTTTTCCCGTAATTTCGTTTACTTTTAAACAAACCTATGGTATAATATAGGGTAAGCTTCGAGTTACAAAACTTTGAATGCACGTTACATTTTCAAATTTTTCTTAGAAACTTTTAATTTACTGTTTCAATTAAGCTCTATTTTAAATAAAATGGAGCTTAAATTGATTGCAATGTAAAGCTTCCATTAAATGTAGTAGCAATGTAAGTCGAGATTATATTCTAACTAAACAACCAACAATGTTATCAAGCCAAAAGCTGTTCTAAATACTGCAGTTTTGGCCAATTTGTTTACAACTTCCATCCGTAAAAAAATACTTTACAGAAATACATAGGTACACACAGAATGCCGAATTACCTAAAGTACAGCTAGAGAATATAGAAAACAGAGAGCACTTTTTTTTTTTTTTTTTTGTAATTTGTAACATTAAACCATATTTTAAACATTAAAATTTGCTAAAAATCTTTCAACCTACTTAGGTATCCTAAGTAGTTTGCGAACAATGAGCCAAACATCCTGCACGGGCTCATTTATAAACTCACACTGGCTCACGCTAATTATACATCATTATAACTAATTGCACAATACACCGGCTAAGAAGTATTCGCGACTATTAATGACAAAAGCAATTAGGGTAGCTGCGGTAGTGTGGGTGAGGTGAGAATGTGTGCGTGTCAGGGTTTCTTGGTTTATGAAAGTTGAACTTGTAACCTAAGTTTATTGTATCAGAGTTTAAACTTTTACAATGAAAACTAACGAGGTTTTGACATTTTGTTATAATTCTTTGTTTCGTTTTGTTAAGAATTTTCTTTTTTATTCGAAACTAGTAAAGTTGAACTATCATTAGACTAAACAGATTACGCCTAGGTGCACTGACACAAAAAAAGGTAATCTAATCTTATCTTACTGAATTAAAAAAATGGTTAAAGAAAAGCTCAACTTTACAAGGTGTTTATCAAAGCCTACTTATTCTCATAATTTTGCAATTAGATCACCGATCGTGCAGAATTAACATAAATACACGATTTGTCTCTGTTTCTATGTGTTTATGTGTGTGTAGACTGTAGACGTCATGGGCTCTCATTAGTTCAATGCTTAATGGTCCTAAGTATGCGGGCGAGATCGCCGCGTCAGACCACTGTTATGATACTGTTTTCAATATTCAACACGTCACGGAAAATCTTATCGACAAATCCACTTAACAGTAAAACGAATGTAAAATGTTTTACAAAACGTTTTATGTTTTTTTGAATTTCAATTTAATAAAGTTTCGCTACATGATATACCGCAACCACGACCACTAAAACAAATAAAAATAAACCACTCTAACCAAATTTCGTTGAATTTATTATGTGCTCTAAAGTTTATAACCGAGTAATCTTAGTAAGTCTAGTAAGTAACCATATCACAGATTAACCACACATCGTGAATACGTATTACAATCACAACTATTGCAACTGTAAAGTGACAGAACGTAACCGTCTTACTTCCCCGCTGGCGTGCGGTGAACTCTGTTAGTCTACGAACAAGTTGTGACTACCCAGACAACGACCTGAATTCTGAGCGATACTTCACTAAACTAACTTGACAGGAGTGCATTCATCTGTGCCTTTTTTTCATTTTAATATATGAGAAATAGATATTTACTATCTTCAAAACTGTTAAACTTAATTTACATTAGATAGTGATGCAATTTAATAAACATTTTAAGTGCTAATCTACTAACTACCCCAAAGTTGCACCACCTTTCTCATTTAGTAAACTACAAAACAGCAACCCTGCATCACAGCAGCAGCACACTGCGATGACATCATAAATTCACAACTATGGAAACCGTGACGTGACACAACGTAACTGCGCCTTTGTTCGACGCCGGCGTGCAGTGTTAATGACAATAACTCGCTATTACTCCGCGAGCCTGTTGTGAATAACCAGATACTAGTGCTAAAGCAACTGATTACCCTAAAGTTGCATTAGTTGCCGAGCTGTCGGTCTTTTAAGGGAATGTTTGAGTAAGTTTGCTTTTAGCTGTGTTTAACACTTTAAGTGCTGAAAACACCTACCTTGTGTTTTCCTTATGTGCAACGCGAATGCGGCTACACACGACAGGAGCGTAAAGCCCACTTTCAATACAACTGTGCGATAAGACATAAGCGCATGTGATTATTAGCAGCAGTAAAGTGTTAAAGTAAGTACACAATTAGTCTAGAACGGTTTAACGAATGCCTACTATTATTTATTCTGTGGTAGAACTGGGCCCGTGTCTTAAGCTCATAGCTTGAACTGAATCGTGTTAGCTTTTGTCTCGATCTTTTTCTAGCCGGACAAATCGAGATCAAAGTTAGGGCGACCCAGTTTAATAATAGTCTAGTCTAAGGTTAGTTTTGACTAAATGCAGCTCTACCGAAATAATACAATAGAAATAGAAACTATCTGACCACATTCTCTCTATCACAAACATTTTAATTAAAAAAGAGAGGTAAATGTTTATGATAAACGCTAGCCTATTAGTCCAAAAAAAACTAGGTAATGTAATTTACCAAAACTCGTTAAGTCATTACTTGATTTTTTAATCAGTCACAAACAAGGCACTTTAACAAAATTAAGCAGTTTTACGACCCGCACAATTTCGGTCGCTTTAATTGAATCTATCAATAGTCTAATTAAGTCTAAGTATAACATTAACCTAAGGCGTCATATCCACGAGCGATATTAACGTAGTAATTAATCCGTTTTGAGGATTGTCAAAAAATTAATCGCGAAGTAGTTTGCGTTTGACCAACTTGTTTGTTGGAAAAACTGAGTAGTTACGAAATGAGAGTTTCTTTTTTGGTAACTATTTATAGATTACTGTTTCTTTCACGCTTGAAAGAGAAATGTATCTGCTAACTTAAAATTGTTGCAGATAAGTAGTTTATTTTCAGATATCACAAAAAAAAATTGCATGTCACAAAAAAAAAAACTCTACTCCTGTCGAATGTCCAGTTTCGATTTGAGATAATTTCCCTTGTTTTCCTATTTGGATACTAACTCAGATTCCTTCTCAATTATTTGTGCACAATTCAATGCAGCCGTTAAAACGTGCACAGAAATGCCACCTTCGACGTTAATTGCATGAGAATAAAGTTTTATATCTAACGACAAACATGTTATTGTATCTCAATGTCCTTTGGAGGCGAAATCGGCTTATGACTCACTTTGGCGTCGGCGCTGCATTAAATTATAAATGTCATGTTTTGACATTAAAAATATGAGACACTTAATTATGAGACCGGCTACTGTCACAAGTAATCGAAATATTGAACATAATCGGAGCTGACGAGAATAAAGTTAGTGTATATAATACAATACAGTATAATACAATATCACCCTTCGAGGGTAGACCTGTATCCCAGCAGTGGGAGGATTAAACGTTGCTGATGATGATGATACAATACAGGGTTATACACAAAGGGTATACTAAGCCGAAAGGGGTACTCATCATTATAAACAACTTTTACTATGGTACCAGCCCGGAATTAGCGAAAAAACAATCAGCTGTTCCATAGAAAAATGACAAAGACACTCAACGAAATGGATGGAACAGCTGATTTTTTTCCGCGAATTCCGGGTTGCTCCTATAGTAAAAGTTGTTCATTATGATGAGTACTATGAGCCCTTTTCGGGTTAGCATAACCGTTCTATATAACCCTCACGCAGACACACTCAGATTCAGACGCACTTTAGACTCAGAGGCCAGCTCTAATATCAGACTTTGTAGGCCACCCGAAAGCCTCTAAACATGGTTAAATGGTTGTTATTATAAGTCTAACACTAAACGACACGAATGAAGAAAGCTAAGACCTATTTAATTATATACTTAATGATAGTAATTGAAACCTAGCTCGAAACTGTAAATAAGTATAACATTCCAAGATAGTAATTTAATTTATTATTTAAAAGAAAACTGGCATCGCGTGTCATAACGATGCAATTCGATCATAGTTGTTTATTCATGCCGGCGATGACCTACTATGACGTTGCCTAAGGTGGACGAAGGTATACCTAAACATAAGGAATAAAAAATACACATCTTACGGACCCACCTAACAAGGCAACCTTCCTGCCTACCTAACAATATACGAGGTGTAACGTAAAGGTGTAGTAATACTTAAGGGTGTTCTTCTACACGTCAGTGAACAAGTTCTAGAACAAAAGTTTCTTAAATTCGAGATAGAAAATATTGAATCTCCATTAAAAAATGATCACGTGGCGAAATATTTTGTATGAGACTTGATTTTTTTTCTCGAATGTATCAAACTTGTGTCGCAATAGTTCACTTTGACGTGTAGAAGAACAGCCTTAAATATTACTACATCTTTCAGTTCCACCTTGTATTTCTTTTCTTGTAATTTGTATGGTGTAGGTAGGTACATCAAAGCTATTCTTTTCTATTCTATCTTACAAGCGTTCAGGTAGACTTATGACGTCCTATTCGCTGCTCACGTAATGAGCAGCCCTACACAAATATCGTCCCACACAGTCCCATACAATGTTTAAAAACGCCTAATCAAAGCGCGGATCCCGCGAGGCAATCAGCCGTTTCCAACGGAGCAATTGGAAAAATATAATTACATACATAATCCCCGCCAAATTGGATTAAAAATGATGAAAAAAAAGAAAGTGTTTTAGGGGTGCGTCATTATTTTTGTATAGGGAAAGCGGGTAAAGGGTCGCTAATTACGCCAGATGGATCGGTGTTCTGTATGCTCTGATAACCTTAGACAGAAAGATGGAGCACTAGGTTGTATTTGGGCACGAATTCCTCTATTTTCGCGCAACCTACACAAGACGCACACATTGATATATCAATGCTCCCCTATTCGCGGCACTGTAGAGCTTGTTTGCACGCGTGAAAGTAGAGAAGCCCTTGCTTCACCCCAAATCTAACGCTATGCTCCATCTTTCTCTATCAGTGTATCTGAGTGTTGTAATAACGTTAATTAATCGATCGTTTTTTCCGACATGAGGATTTTTTCGAGTTATCTGCTTTTCGTGTTACGTCGAGTTTGCAGCGTATCGGGCGGTTCGGCCTTGGAGAGGTGTAGAGCATTTCAATGTTTCATTCTGCGATTGTAAATAATTGTAATTAGGACATTTCGAATATTTATCGATAATTTTTGTGTGTTTTTTTCTTATCTCTATTATGTTATGACATTTTTTTTTATTGAAGACAGCTAGACTTGTCTAGTTGTGTTTTACTTACCATACAAAAATCGAACAATTTGCGAGATGTATTTTTTATTGCCTGTGAGTTAAGTATACGGCGAAGAGAGTCCAGGGATCTTAGACACTCCTTTGAGTATCTTGGATGATAATAATATAAGGAACGGACCGCATTTAAAAAACAGCAAGCTAAGCTTAAGTATCTCTAAACTTCAATACAACAAAGTCACTTCAATAGACTCACTGAGAACTAACATACTTCCATATTCATAGAAATGTTTCCCTTTCCTTTAGCACGTGACAAAATTAAATGTCATTTAGTCAGTTATACCTATGCCAGGATTGGTTTTTCGTTTTCCTAAATTTTGCATTACAACGTCGACAGTACACTTGTGCAGGTAGACAGATAGACAGGTAGACTGGTATACAACACCAGTAAGCAACTTGAATAACACCTAATCACCGCTCGAAAGCGAATGCTCAACTCAGACCGGCTCCGATTCCGCGATCTATTAAAAACAAAATTATCGGCTCCGAAGTAGTGAAGTGGCGGAGGCAAGCCTACGAGGGGCACGATAGAGCCACTTAATATCACCCTTCTACCCCTTCATTATAATCACTCACACACACAAACTATCGATCCTATTCCGTGTCCGTACACGGTGCGTTTATACAAGTGATTAGTGTATTTAATTTGAAAATGCTAAGTAGTTGGCTTGTTTTATCGTAGTGTTAATGTGGCGGTTGTATGTGTGCGTGGTAATTATGTTCGGCGTGCGCTAACCCTTTCGTTTGGCGTCGCAAGTGATCGCACTAGCTCCATTAATGATCAACGTTTTGTTTTTATTTTTTGGGTTTTCTGTGACTCTTATTTGTTTGTTATTTAGTCTACGCGTAAAGTCGGAGCATTTGATTTGTGGCATTGCTTGCTTGGTTAGAGCTGAGCGGTTGGCCCGAATATCAGAAAGTCTTAGGCCACATGAGACATAAGTATGCAAATTATTGCAAATGTGTACACAACACACTACAGGGTTATTCATAAAGGGTATGCTAAGCCGAAAAGGGCTCATAGTACTCATCATTATGAACAACTTTTAGTATGGGACCAACCCGAAATTCGCGAAAAAAAAATCAGCTGTTCCATACATTTTGTCGAGTGTCATTGACATTTTTCTATGGAACAGCTGATTTTTTTTTCGCGAATTTCGGGTTGACCCCATAGTAAAAGTTGTTCATAATGATGAGTACTATAAGCCCTTTTCGGCTTAGCATACCCTTTATGAATAACCCTATATACAGCCGTCAAACTGTATTCGAGAGTTCCAGTTATACCTACGTGCATTTTTACAGTCTACATTTCTCTTGCCTGAAGAACTTTGTGAGTAGAGGTTGACTTACAAAACTTTGAACTCTGACCATTAACATGCAAACAAAAACTCAAGACATTTTTGAAAAAAATCCAATCCAAAAAAGAAACATCTAAAAGTTTCGTTTCCTAACTTTTGAAATCAATGTCCATTGATTCTACAACATGTTTTGACTAACTGTGTCATTTATTGAAGTCTAATAAGTTTTGCTACCTTCATATATTAGAGTGGATAGGATACCACGAACCAACGGTCATAATAGATACCGCACAGAAGAAACGTTGCGTTCAACTCGATAAGCCTTCCGCTTCAGCGATCCATCTTTTCCGAAACACAGAGAAACATAACAACATTTTTAGTCAGTACATACTTACTCGTAGTAACTCAAAATCATTTGATAAACTAATTAGCTAGATACGGCCACTTCCCATTTAAGAGACACCACAAACTTTCATTCCCAAACTACACTCCCGCTCAACCTCATCAAGCCACCCAAAACAGTAATAGAAGCTAAAGTAACGATTAATTTGTGTGTGTAAAACTCTGAAAGCAGAACATTAGCAATTCGCAACAACACTTACACAGGAGTAATGACTCGTCTGTCCATATAATCATAGAGCAGCCATTACTCCCTACTTGTAGGGGGACCATGGGCTGGGGAAATTGGGGACAGATCTGATTGAGACATTTTGGGACTAGATACTTACTCTGCTATTAGGTTTGAACGTCATTTGGGACCCTATTCTTGGGTGTTCGAGATTATCTTCGTCACTCTCACTCTCATGACATTTCTAATGGGAGCGACAGCGACTGGCATATAATATCTCACTCGCAAGAATAAGGCCCCAGGCGATATGGCGATCAAACGCAAGCAGTGTATCGAGGTCACTGAATAAACAATTGGCTGTGACAAAGAAACAGACACCGGAGTTTCACCATAAGGGTTAATTACCTGACGTATGACGTGACGTAGGTACGTAACCCTATAAAAGGAGCTAAAGTTTGTTGATAAATCCAATGATAAATGGGATCACTTTTATATAAAAAAACTGAAAAACGTCTTTCCTAATTCTAATCTACCAAAGCCTTTTTCAAAAGGTTCAACCACAGAAGTTTGTACGCAAAAATATATACAAAATAATTGATTTCAGATTGTTAATCATAAGTTATTTTTTCACACAATACTTTGAGCCACCTGATAACACTTTTACCATCTGTGTCATAAAATTCCGGAATTGCTCTTGAACAGATGATAGTTATTTCAACCACCTGTCATTCCTATTCAGTTATACATAAGAGTAACAAAGACACAAAACAATATCGAGTGCGCCAGAATTGCCACACAGTTCGACTAGTACATTGACAGGCTAATTGAATACCCCCAGCAATTATTATTGAATTAATCGATTGATAAATAATTAAGACCATAATTTAAGACCGATAAAGGTTAAAATAATGTAAATGAAAAATGCCAATCCATACAAAGTATCGACCAAGAAAACTTGCAAGAACGGATCGTAAACAATGAGTTTGACACAATAATTATACTACTTAAGTGTGCAAAGAGCATCTTAACGGGATTCTGCCGAATATGGCAATAAAAAGACGAGGGAATGGTCACACTGATCGGGTAAAATAAAATCGAAGTTAAACGTATTGACAGTGACAGATATTAAAAATGTGACAGCGCGGCTGACAGAAATATGTGGTGTCATGTCCCACATTGAAATAAGCACCATGCAAATTAATATTAATAAACCGTTCGAAATGTAAGCTCCAGCAATTCGGACTTTCAATGATAAAATGAAACAAGAAACTTAACTTTTGATCTTCTTTTTATTTTTTCTTAACTCTTAATTTTGCTTAAAAAGAAGTTATCGTTTGAAAGATGAGTCAAAGAAAATACTGCTTAGAGATTTAAGAATGACCGAATGAATGAATAAAAATAATTGAATATCATTAATATCATTAATAATTTGAAGTATCACTTCAAATTATTTATTCTTAAAACAGATTAAAATAGATAGGTCTTTAATTACGTTATTAACCAAATCTTGATGCGAGATATCCACTAAAACCGCGTGACATGGTCGCAATACCACGGGGAGGGTCTCCACGACATTAATTTCGTGAAATGAACCTAATTTACATTTAAATAAGGACTTGCCTTAGTCGGGATAAGTTGCGAAACTAGCGGCCCGGGGCACTTCTGCCCAAAGCATCGGGTGTTTCATTACTATAATTCAATTCCAGCCTTATACATATACATTGTGTTTCGAACCGGTGGTATTGGCATTGGCATTTCAACTGAAATTATAATTTGTGGAACCTATTTTGTACCTACCTTCGTAGAGCAGACTTCGAGTATGAGGGTTGACGTGCAAAGTTTTCTTACTGTAACTACGTTCGAATATAATAATCTGTGTATCTAGCACAACTTTGACGTAAACTTACGCAGCGAGTATTCGATAGAAAAGTGTACGCCATTTACGCAGGCCTACTGATAGTCAGTTTTAACCATTAAACCAAATAGGTACTCATTTAGTTCATATTTCTTTAATCTTGACTTGAAAAGTCAAAGCATACAAATAATTGATAAATTAAACTCATTCACATTTTCTTGAATGATTCTTGGATCATCATCTCGAGAATTCGAAATCTAAAAATATTGGATTCAAAACTTTCTCCAATTTACTTTCGTCCGCGGCGAAGCCGGAGAACATTAAGGATCATTAATCGAAAATTTAATTTGTAATAACTAAAACGAAGTCGTCGAATTTGCAAAATAAACAAAGCAATTTTTGTTTCGTTAATCACAAGCTTTAACTTCTCGAAAAGTTTTTAACAACGTTCAATTCAATCCGTCCGCGAAAGAGGGTCATCAATAACAAAATTAAAAATTCCCCAATTTGAATTTTAATTGCGTTGCGATTATAATCGAGACGATCGCGAATTACGGGAGCGCCTCGTCGGGATTTTTTCATTCAAATCGTCCCTTATAACTCATCCGAGTCGGTTCGAACTAGTTAAGTCTGCATCAAACCGGTTCGGAGTAGGGGTGTAAGTTTAATCCTTATAAATTTCCTTTTTACACAAAGCAATATAAGTAATTAGCATAATTTCGTTGAGTAAATGAAATATGGTAATAAGGGGGGTTTTTAACCCCTTCTTGGGGGTAAAGTCGCCGAGAAAGGGGGTGTGGGGGAGGGCCTTTCTAGTCGCATCTCGTTGATACTCGTCAGGCGAGATGTAGTGATGATTACAATTAAATTATACGGTATTCAGGGCGCTACGGCCATTTTGTTCTGATTTAATGCTTTTACAACTTCGGCGCGGCGGCTGTGCATCTTATTATTGTAGAAAGCTATAAAGAAGGTTTTATTACTTGTGTAGTTTTGTTGATGAGGCCTGTAATATTGTACCCGCTATAAATATCTCTATTGAATAGAAAAGGGTATTTTTATTATAAGTTCGTTTATCTTTTGACACCGTATTTTGGCTGAGAAAAAGTTATTTTTAACACCTGCTGTAACTGTTTGTTTACCTTTGTATTTTTTTAAACAACTTAAATCAAGTATCATATTTACAACATTTTAGATCTTCTTGGTCAAAAGCAGAAACACCCAGGAGGTAAATTATACCAGTATTTGGTGCGAAAGGTCAATTTGCCTTTAAACTTTTTATATTGTTTTATGCATTCCAAAGCACTTGTTAAGCAGCCTGAGAGCACAGAGAGCCGACTCAAATAATCAGGTTCTACATTTAAAATGATCGAATTAACTTGATTTACGACTTCAACATTAAAAAACCGACGAAATGAATGCCAATTAAAAGCCGATAGCTAATAAACTGGAGCAGGAATCGAACTAACGACTCCCACCGAAATGCTTCGTGATAAAAGGTCTTCGAAAACACAATACCGCGTCTACCCTCCAAATAGAAAAGGACAGATCTACACAAGATGTGGCCAGTTAGAAAGGGATGGTGTCAAATTGGAATTAATTAATTATAATTAAGTTTTAAGTTGACGCGCCGTTACGAGCGTACACTTAAAGTTGCGTTTGTGTGTGTTTTAGTTTGGTTGTGTGTATCTATTATCGATTCGGAACTATGGGCAGAGATAATGAGCTCGCGGGTAGGAAGGGTACGTAATAAGTTTTCGGGGTCGAAGCTTTGAGGCAGCAGCGGACTAATGTTAGCCTAATGTTGGACTAATGCTACGCTTTAGTCGGACTAATGCGCGGCAACGCAGACTTTAAGTCTACTTTGGTTAGATTAGATTGGGTAATGGGGTAAATGTTGTTTAAAGTTCAAACTGAGACAGTAAAACTGTTTGTGACTTCTGGACTTTGTTTTAAGGAATTACTGTGATCTTTATGTTATTTTCTAAGTATTATTTAGTAATCATAATTCATAATTATAATTCTGCCATGTCTTAAAGAAGTGAGGTAAACATTAAACATGAATTATATAACATACTCGTATTAAATTATATAACATTTGCTACACGCAAGAAATCAAGACTGAAGACGTTTATATAGCTTATACTACAGTGAAAAAATTAATAAAAGAGTAAAAAATTAAGAAATAGTTTTTAGTTGAAGCCCGGAATATTCGTACCTACTATGTCCGTTTTTAGATACATATCTTACTGTTTTAAACTGTCATCTTCATCATTAACCATAGCCTTCGTTGTCCCACTGCTGGGTATAGGCTTTTACTGTGCCATTTTCCTCGAACCCGCGCCAATCGGATCCAGGGTTGACCAATATTCTTTTGTTTGTAATTTATGGTGTGAACAATAAAGAGTTTATCTATCCATCTATCGTCGTTCTATTTTTGAAACTGTTCACTATTTATATTTGGCTATACTAAATTCTGAATAAACGTTTTTAGATTGGTCCAAAATATCTAGAAAATACTTGGAATGTACGTTACAAAGTTGTATAACGTTGACCATTCGAAGAATATCGGAAATGTAAATAAGTCCGATGTATGTTAAAATTCCGGTTTTTGCGTAGTTTTTATGATTTCAATGAAAGGGCTCGATAATCGTATTCCGCTCGTATTTGAGTATTTTTTCATTACTTTGAATAGAAATTATTCGACGAATTTCGTAGAAATTGGCTTAAATATCGTTGTACGCTAAATCTGGACGAGTATCTACTCGAATATTTTTACGAATTCGATTTATAAAAACCTTTGACGGAAAAACTACTTTTTTCATGTTTGGACTACTGCTTTGAATGATTAATTGAAATATAGAAAAACGAACAAAACCCAGATCGCATCTATTAGCTCTAACGAGAAAAGTAAAAATTAACAAATAATATTTCCTTTTTAGACCTTAATCAAATCTCATATCTATCTTTTATCTGTTCTTCTACTTTCTTTTTTTTACCGACTTCCAAAAATTCGACAGTATGTTTTTTTTACTTAACTCTTTTATTAAAACGCAAGAAGAAGAACCTTCAAGTAATACAATATTTCGCGTACAATTACAGTTGAATTCCACAAAAAAGGAATGGAACGGAAGTTTTCTAAATGTCCCGTTAACCCATTAGCTCCAGTTAAAACCTACCGTAGGTACCTACTAAAGATGGACATACGCTACGAATCAGAATGCAGCCGACCGGTATCCGCTTAATAATATAATTATGTAAAGTCTCGTAAAATTTCTGTACAACTTTTATCTAGAAATCTTTATTCCAGGCGATTGAAATCGCGAGACACCATAACTATATAACACAAAAAAGTATCTATGGATAGAACGAAACATGTCCAAATCTCACGAAAAGAATGCAACTGTCCCCGTATTTATAACAACAAAATGTTTCAAAACCACGTTCATTTTTTCGTAAAAAGTACGCAACTTTTCCAAAAAGCCCGTTAACCCATTAGCTCCAGTTAAAACCTACCGTAGTAAAGATCGACATACGCTAGGAATCAGAACGCAGCCGACCGTCTACTAGATAGAGGGGTCGGGCGCCACCCCGGGGCAGCTATCGATTTTGGATGAGGAACCGGACTGGAGACATGCGAGCCTTAATAACAATCTAGGGGGCTTTGAGCCGATTGTAAGCCTGCGAAATAGAGGCAGCGTGCTTTACACTGCAGGAGTGAGGTAAATATTGCGGAGAATGGGAAAATGCTTTTCATAGTAAAATAGTGATAAAGTAATAGTAAGATATCATTTATTGATATGAAGTGTGTTAATTGTTTCATATAAAACAGTTTTGCAATCTAAAAAATCAAAATTCTGGGTGGTGCAGACCTGTTATGGACAAACGTGACGTTTAACATCAGGCGAGCAATTTGCTCGTCTCGTCAATAAAATAAAAAAAAACTAAAATTTAAAATAAGCTACTTACTTGTTTTTTTTAATAAAGGTTACGTTTGGTTAGGTACTTGTCAGGTCTAACATTTTATCATGTTTTAATTGAGCCCTAACAACAGTCTACTACTACCGAGGGTTAGAAAAAGCTTGCGAAATAGAGGCCAGTTCACACAGCAGGGAGTGGGGTGAATATTGCGGGAATTGGGAACCGTTTTTAACACGCTTTTATTAGCTTCACCTGTATGTTTGTATGTTTGTATGTTTGTATGTAACCGACTCCTTTGAGCGCGTTTTTGACCCACTTTAAACGGTCAGATTTCTTTCAAACTTTGTAGATATATCGAGGACCGATGACAATACACTAAACAAATCGTGTTTTTTAGTTTTTTTAACTATTAATTTTTTTAACACGCTTTTTCTATAAAGTTTCTTTAACTTTGACATGAGTAGAGTGATTATCATTTTGATAATATCTTAGAAAGCACCCCACGCTTTTTAAAAATAAAATACATATATTTATTTATTTACACTATTATTAATTTATATTTATTGAAATTTTCAACCCTATTCTTAATTTAAATTTATAAAATTTTATTTTCTATTTTTTTTAGTTCGGTTTTTTATAAAAAGCGTGTTTTTTAGTTTTTTTTTAACTATTATTTATAGTAAGCTATGAGAAAGGTAACCTTTATTGTCGTGAAAGAATGCATTTGTTTTTCACTGTGTATAGGAATAAGAAAAGTATCTCATCTTTATTTATTTACGATTACTTCATCATAATTTAATTAACAGATTAATATTTTAAAGAAATACAATGTAGATACCAAATATTGAAAAATGTAAACCACCCTCAGATTAATTTACGAATATTGGGATTTTTAATAATCCGAAATTTACATATTTGTGTAATTTAGAATATTTAAAATTTTATTTACAATTAAGGTACAATAAAACCAATCATGCAATAATTACTTTACACAATTGACTGTAAACTTAAAATGTAATAATAATGACTACGGTAACTAATCAACTAAATAAAACAAAATAATAATGCTAACTAACCAAGAACTCAGGTGACAAGCATTACTCATCGAGTTTACCCCACACAAACCGTGTAACTCTTGACTACTTAAAAACGGAAAAAAATATATAAAAAGTCAAGTTAGATACTCAACGCTGGATAAAGGAGCGGGGCAAGTGGTACCGCGGGCGTCTAACGTTCGCGCTAAAAAGTAAATAAAAATAAAAAGTAAATAGAAAACGAGAAGTGAGGAGGGAAACGCGGACGATTCCGTGGAGGGATGAGGGTCCGGTTTAACCGAGATATAACCGATGGACTAATCGGAGCAAAACATATTATTATTGTTACAATTAAAAAAGAACAATGAATACCTCGAATTTGGCGGATTAATCATTACCTACCTAGATCTATTTTACACCTTCCGTTGGATATTTTTTTATTAATAACCTTGCCATAATATAAATGATACCGTTTTATATTACTGCTGCCAAGATTAGCAAAAGAAAAACTTGAAATTACTCGCACGTAGTTAATTAAATCTTGCTTTGGAAAATTGTTATAACAAATTTTAATTCCACGAAGCGTTTAACTTGATATAAGTCTCACATGACTTAATTTAGTTGCGTAGTCTATCGTACAATTCGTACATCTGTTGATTGTAATAAATTGCAAAACGATATGCTCAGTCTTTCAAAACGTTGCATGAAATTAATTTACCATTTTAATAAACATTGTAAAAGAATTTTTTTTAAAGTATCGATGAGGACATAATTAAAATTTATTACCTACATTAATTATTATTTCAATCTAAACCGAGCCTTAAAATACTCAAAGCAGAACGTCACGAAACAAATATAATTCTTTTTCTTTTCACTTAAAAAGTTAATGGAAACAACCGAAATATTCCGCGAGCTTCAGTCATCGTCTCATCATTTCTTAAAAATATTTCATCGAATAAATAAACGAGCAATTAGTTAAACAGTCCCTAATCCCCGTTTTAGCTGCGATGTAACCGGGCGTCGGCAAAGCACATATTTGTTCGCGCCCCGACGTTTTTGACATTCCTACCTCGCCTCAGCTTTTCTTAGGGTTGTTACGCTTGTACAAATCAGATTTGCTGTGAAATAGGGTTGCCTATTATTAATAACGCGGTTCGAAATATTTTTTAAATAACTGAATGAATTTTTTTTTTCGTTACCCAATTTGTTTGGTAAGCTGTACCTATTCATGTATATTTTTTGAAAGTTATAAAATTAATGAGACCTTTGTTAATTATTTATTTCTTTTATGACGATATGTTTTGTTCGTAACAAGTTGATAATCAATCTTAGATTTCATACCAATAAAAAGTGTTAAACTTTCTATTAATAATAATCAATATTAACTTTTTACGTTTTAGTCACGCTCATAAAATCAACAAGTCGTAATCCAAGAACTGAAAATCAAACTCTAATCTAACTCAAAGAAAGTCAAACGTGTGAACAAACCCGCTAATAAACCTATAAAACGATATAAAACTCTCATAAAATGATTTCACTACAGCAACAAAAGTTTACACTTGCCGACAACCCTAGTAAAGGCAATGAAAAGTCGGTTAAGCTAATGTTATCGAGAAATAAAAATGTATAATAAAATACAAACACGCCGCGTGAGGAAACAATTTGCCGCAGGAGACTGAAGATTTCATGCCTTCCACATCCACTTTGCCAAGCGAAAACAGACTCAAACTGACTCGGATACGTTTGTGAATTAAATGAAGCAGACTAGTAGAAAATTCCTCGAATTTCTCTCTCGACACTTTATTAATTTTAAGCTTTGTAGCTTAAACGGTAAGGTCGATGTTTGCTTGGGGTGTTAGATCAGTAATTCAGGAAGAAAAGAGTGTTTTCCGGCTGGTCGGGAAGCCGTGACATTTGTGTTAAGCGGAGCCGAGGCAGGGAGATCATTCATGGAGGCGTTCGCGGAGTTAGCTACAGATTGTTTGGAGAACTTGCGGGACGGCAAGCGGCGCGCGAAATAAGTTTTTGAATTTGGAATTTGTTGCGTTTTGTTTTTGGACGGACGATTGGCATGCATTTTAGGACGTTTCGTTTTTGCATCTGTGGAAAAGGTAGTCTAGAGTTTATTTGCGAAACTTTGTACCGAAGATCTACGTACTAATTAGCCGTACAAGTTAAAAGTGTGTTAGAAAATATTTTAAGCTTTAAGAAAAGCTTTACATAAATTCGAACTCTTGTTTGGTAGATAATCACTTACTTGACAAGACAATTGTAACTGAGTGCCGTTTTTAGTTAATTTTGTAACACTATTGTAAATATAGAGCTACTTTTATGGTCAACTTTTAGAATAAATCCTTGGTGTTCTTACTTCACATTAAAATTAGACCTATTTGCATACTACCTCCTTATTTACTCAATAAAACTTAAGGGAAAGCAAAACGCAAACCACATAAAGTAAGATTCATCCACGCTAAAAAAATAGGAAGAATTCGAAAACCGAACGCATTTCCGAGCAAAGAAAGCAACTAGACTCAGTCGCCACACGCGCCACAACAAGAAAGTAAAAGAAAAACAAGAATTCGAAATCCGAACGCTTTTTTCTAATCCGGCTGGCAAGGACACGTTCGCGGCGCCACCTGTTGCTGAATCACGTGACTTTTTTGCTTCAAGGACGCATGCCTCCTTCGTTCATTCACGGGCGCCCTCCCCGTATCTTGGGGGTGTAAGGGGTTTTTTTGTTCCCCTACGGTGAACTCCCGAGGGCTTTCACCTACGTGCATTTTCGAGGTCACGTCTGGAATGTTTTGAGGTTATGTTTTGGTGTTTTGCCGCGTTTTTGGAGCGTGGGTCGGAGTGACGCTTGAGAAAGACTGATTTTGTATTTTGTGAGAGTCGAGTTGGTGTCTTACATTGCAGTCTCTACTAAGTAAGCAAAGATACCATACTGTTTTGAAAGGCAGTTTCATCATACCGACTTAAAAATTCAAATATACATAAGTTAAAAAAAAAAAAAATTTTCGGAAAAAAATCACATTTTACATTACAGGCATTCATTCCTCCCAAACCTGGTGTGTAAAAGGTGAGTGTGATGTAAAGACAAATATAAAAAGGAAGGCCAACGAAAGTCCAAACAGCTTGGTAAAATTTCTAGGACATTTTGGTGATGCACCTTTGATATAAGAAAATGTTTCAGAGGTACAAAATGGCGAGCCGTAGCTGGTTCTTCATTTAAAATCAAATTAATGGAACATAAGCCTGCGTCTTCGCATAGCTTCTCGTACTCGGTCCCGCATTTCAATAGATCAATCACTGCATGTAGGGTGACAGACCCTATCTTCGTTTACTGAAAATAATGTCTTTAATTGCCAACCCGACCGCCCAAGACGCTGCAAAGCAAATACGCTCTTATTACCTTTGTATAGGACTGAGTTTTCAAACCAATATGGGCTTTTAGATTTCATGTTAAATGAACTATAAACAAATAATGAAAGGCTTTTTCTCGGAATAAATAATACTGCATTTTACAAGCTTTTGTTTGTTTCATAGAAAACCCATTTCAATCGCAGTTTTTTCGATAGGGATTTGGGATATTTTCCTCAGAAGTGGGATAGAGCTGGTTAGTAGAAAAAATTCATACATACAACAATAATACGAGTTTAGTACGAGAACAAAAAAGGTTTTAAGTATATTTAATACATTTTTTTCAGAACTATGCTAATTATTTTAAAAGTTTCCACTGTGCGCGTTTTCTGCAGATCGCAAAATAAAAAATCGTGCAATTGAAACAATCAAAATTGGCAATGTACAGTATAGTCTCTAGTGTAGTGTATTAGTGTAGTATTTAAGCACCAATTTTTGCAAAAGTGTGCCCCAATCTATCGTCTAGCAGTAAGCAGGTACACACGAATAAAAACACGTTTGAAGTAGACAAAATCTGCCTAATATAGGCCTAATGTTGTAGTGTTTCAGTGTAGTACATATTTATGCACTAAACTTGCAATAGTGTGCACTACGTTCTTATCCTTAACCGGATTCTAATTAAACCCTGTCCCTGATAGTGCACCGTGGAGCTGTAGACTGCGTAATTTACATTAATCCAATAATTGCATGGAGGTTTCCTAGTTAGAAATTCAAATGAGATGATGTACTGGTGGGGTGGCTGGGCGGTCTTTGGGGAGGCGTGTGAGACGCCACGAAATAGTGGCGGGCAGACGCAGTCATTATCGAGGGTCGGGTGGATGGCGAGCGACGGACGCCGATTTTTGTAATGGACTGTGCGTTGGGTACATCGATCTATGGTTGGGTATTAGTTGACGTGACGTACGCATTGACACAGATTAGGTAATAGTTGGTATAGTATTGAAGAATGCAAATTTTAGAAAAGGCTTGGGAATCGATGTTTCTGTGAGTATGTATGTATAATACTTTTAGTAGTAGACGTTCGTCTACTCTAATTCGTTCAACTCACGAATGAGGATTATGTTTATGGTGTATCATTTTCTAAACCAGAAAAAAATACAATTTTTAAATTGTTCAGGATCTTTTTCTTATACATTGAAACGAAAAGAGACCTAAGAGACGAAAACCGAAAAGTTAAATTTAGTGAATTGTACAAGAGAATCGACGCAAAAGTAATCGATAAAAGAATGACGATTCCTCACGTTATATTAAGTAATTAAAGTAATTATTCTATATCTAAAAGTAATTATAGTAAGAGAAGAGATTAGATAATAGTTACTACGTAAGTAAGAGTACAAAACTCTCGTCTTTTCTTTATATTTTCAAAGCTCGTTTTAAAATATCTCTAACAAATACAGCAACAAATAGAAGTAGTACATCTAACCAGTCGTATCTTACGAGTGGGCTTGATTAATTAAATTGTTATGGTAATGGGCGCTGGGTATTTTTGGTCGATACTGACTTGGAGTCGAGTCTACTCGTATCTGCTCGCTAATTAACTATTGTATTTGAAATAGACGACCTGTTTTAAATAGACGAGATTTAGTAGATTATGTACAAGAAGAAGATTATTTGATATGAATTCCAATTTTAAATGTGTAATAACAAGTGTTATATGGACTTAGTCTTAGTCTGAAATAAATGATTTTTATTTTTATTAAATTCAATACAATATTGGATTATTCAATACAATTAAAAAAATATATATATTTTCACCATCAAAAGAAGAGTATAAACATAGAAAATTTTAGAGAGGCACAAGGCAGTATTATCGCTAAAACCGAACTCTACTAGACCCCGATTGTTTGTTCTCAAGAATCATCAAGCTATGTCAGAGGCGTTTAGGCTGCCTATTAACTCTAACACCAGGGCAGAGCTGCGAGCGTGGCTGGGTATTTTCAAATCGCGAACGATTGCGAATCGGTTTCATCCAGACAAGCGCGCTTCATCGTAGACCGCATCGTTACTTACCATCAGGCGAGGTGGCGGTCAAACGCAAACCTATTACTATAAATAAGTAAATAACGTTTCACACTTATAGCTCTCTACTAGGATAACCTGTATCGGGGATGCCATGGATGGAACACACACAAAGACAAAGATAACTAACACCTGTCTGTACCCAGAACAGATATTTAAATTTCATTCAAACATCTCCCGGCCGGGAATCAAACCCGGGATCTCTGACTTATAAGGCGGATATACTACCGCTGAGCCAAACGGGTCGTCTGATTATTACTGAATAATAATGGGAAAAAAACCGTGAGGAAACCTGCGTACGTCCGGAGAATAAGAAATAAATTTAGTGGCGTATGTAAATCCACCAATCCGCACTTGGAAGCGTAGTGGAATACGGCCTAATCACTTTTCTAGGGTAGACCTGTATCGCAGCAGTGAGAGAATTAAAGGTGAATGAATGAATGAATGAATAAAAGTGAATGAATGAGAATGATGATGATGAATAATAAAAACGCTAGTCCATAACAATATTTGAAACAATTATGTATACCACTTCTTATGTTAATGCAAGATTGCCCGAAATGAGTTATACCTCGTCACGAATCCAGTCGTAACGAATACGATAATTGTTCTATTCTTAACACTTTACTATACAGTTATTATTATCGGCAATTAAAATTAGAAACGAATTAATAATTTCTCTTGTAACGATCGAAAATAAGCAAAAAGAACAAAATTAATTTGTGTTGAGTCGTTAAAATTTATTAGTCTTACTAGCTCTTGGTAGAAGCTTTGTCTGCTATAGTCACTATAAAGCTTTTTTACAAGCTTTTATTTAACTTGTAATGCATACTAATAGGTTTATTCAGATCAAATGTAATTGCAATTGAAAATTCGTAGCGGCTAACTGAAGTTCGATCCTAACGTCAAATAAAGCAGGAATCTTTTTCATTAATTTATCTTCTTTAATTACTATTATTACTATATCCACTACTATAGTTCACCAGTGACTTTCATCGTGAAATTCATTGTTAGAGATATGAGAATTAGCTGATACGAGTTACTGACATTTGAAATCAACAATTTAGTTAGTTAGTTAGTTGATCTGACGCGGACTTACTCGCAACATAAAAGCTACAGTTAGCTACAGACGATTAAAAAAGTATCTCTAAAATTGTTTAGAACACTTCGATTGTGTTCCTTTTATCGAATACGAAAGCGAATACTCAAACACAATTAGTGACGTACCTAGATATCCAGAGCACCAATGATTGACCGTCTAGAGATGGAGTCCCAATGAGCGAGAATCGTCGCCTTAGTAATTTCCGAAATCGCCTGTCGACAATCAGAGTTGTGCTGCGCTCAGCCCGATTCCGAATAATTAGATCTCGATCTGCATCTAATTGACGACTCTAGTTATATGATAATACCTTTTGTATGTGTCTTTTGATCCATTTTAGTTTTTAATTGTTATGCTAAAAGGTTTATAATTGTTTGAGTATGTATTAGATAGCTTCTTTCATAGTTGATCAGTGATCACGTTAGTTTTGGAGTTAAAATTATTTTTTGATCTTTTTTTTTCGATAATCAGATTATTGTTGCGCTCAATATAATTGTATATACCTATAATTTATAATAATATATAATATTATATAATTTTATCTCGATCTGCTCTAGTTTTGATAATACCTTTTGAATGTCTCTTTTGATCCATTTTAGTTTTTAATTGCTATGCTGAAAGGTTTATAATTGCTTGAGTATGTAAGATAGCTACTTTGATAGTTGATCACGCTAGGTTTGGAGGCAAATATAACTTTTTCCCATTTTTATTTCGACACTTACTATAAAAATTTTACGAGGAAAATTCCAACAAATACTTATTTAAAAGAATCTTTCAACTTCTTTCTCTTTGAACAAAACTAAAGGTTCCGAAATATTTTCTTTTCCAATCTATGCCTAAAACATAAATTAGGACTACAATAGTAAAGAAGGGAAATGAACCCGTGTTAATTATAACAGAAAGGGAAATGAAAATCGAAAAAAAAAGAAATCAAATTAAATCGTTTTATTGTCAAAGCTAAAAGTCGCAATCGAAACTCCCGTTGAGTTTACGAACTTCGAAGTCATTGCAACACTTACATTTCGCCACTTCGTTCCTGTTTACTCAAGTTTTAGTACATAAAAATAACAATTTAACGCGATTTTTATTCCGACTGTATCTCTACAGTCTAATTCCAAAGTTTCACTATGAAAACTGTTTTTTTTTTTATAATCGTATGGAACCCTGTATTTTTTTTGTAGTAATTAATTAATAACGTCAATTTAATTTATTGTAGAAATAATCGTCTTGTCAGAATAGTTAACAAAAAAAAAAGACCGAGCGATCAATAATATCGAATCTAATCATCGGCGTAAAAAAAAATTCATCTCTTATAGATGAATCTAATGCAATATGTCGTCTAATTTTTTTATTTATTTGTTCCACTTTTGTATTGTGTTTTGTTTTTATTTGTTTTATAAATCAATATGTACTAACTTTTTTAATTTTAATTCACTTATTTGTTTGTTTGTTGCATTTTCTTTGTTATTTTTTATTTTGTATCGTGTTTTATTTAAATGTCCGTCACGTCACCCGCCAGTCTCAACGGAAGACCAGCGCCGGTTGTTTACGACCGGCATTATGCTGAGTTGAGACTGGTTTAAGACAAAAATAGTGTTCTTTCTTTTTTTTTTAATATTTAGTATGTTTGTGTATATGTATATTTTTGTTTTAAATAAACTATTGTCTATAGTGAAATTCACGACCGGATCAAAAGCCTTCCAAACTCAATAAACACTAAAAAACAGGCACACTTCTCACGACGACGGTTTGCGGTAACCGATAAACGACCAGTCCATCAAACATAACCATTCTTGTCACTTATTAATACATCCGTATCTTATAAATAACAGGCTTGTCGAAACATCACCTTGTAAATCACAGCTACATCCGGCGTCGCTGGCCCAATCAGAAATATAATTAGATCGAGACGAAGCCTAATTGTGATGGTCTCAAGTTGCCAGACCGTCCGACAAAATCAATAGTTGACCCGACGCACATCCCTAAAGGATCTACTCGAAATATTGTTTATTAATTTGTGTGTTGGCTTAGGCCGTAATTTAAGTAGCTGGGCTTCGGTTAGTATTTGAGCTGTCGTGGTATATACCTACCTCTCTGTGTGCTCTTGTAAGGCATCGATATATTTATGCTAATAACAGACTTTATTGTTCTCAAAGGTTAGCAACGCAATGAAGATGGCTCGGGTATTGGAGGTGTTTGTAAGCGGCGACCATTTGCGATCAGAGGGCCCGGCGCAGCGCTTGTTTGCCATTTATTTTTATGGCAAAAAATACGAATTCAAGGAGGGAAGTTAATATAACCCTTAATTAATGCATACACTGTCGACACATTTGATTATCGCGAGCAAGTTAAGTAATTTATTCTTTTCTTAACCTTAAGTAATCAACTTAATGAATATTACTTTCAAAATTAAAGAAATTACACCAATTAAGTGTGCAATCGACAATTAGCGCTACAAAAAGTCGTAATCATCACCAATTACAGATTAAATATGTATTGAACGCGTATAATTCCCGTGCTCCACATAGACCGCATACACTTACTAACCAGCCGGTTACGAGCGATTAAGCGTTGGTGGAGCCGGGCCCACAATGCAGTAAGTTCCCATAAAGAGGAGCCGTTAAATAAAGTGTCTCGGAGGTCGAAGAACCGATAACTGTTCCTCAACCGCTAATCACCCCTCGGATCCGCAGAGCCTGCTCACGGACAGTCCGTCATAACTCCCAACTTCGAAAGTAATACCATCAACTCCGTGTTAACTTAATTTGAGTCACTTTAACAAGTCCAATTAAAGGAATTTGTGTTTCTCTTATCTTCAATATAACATTGAGCATAATTTCAAATTATATTTCAAACTTTCCGATAATGAAGGGTGGGAGAGGGTTGGGTAGGGAGAGACGCCACTTCGCTTATTTCATTAGTTACATAAATTCTCCTATTGAGGATGGCTGGCAGAAAGGGGACGGTTTACCCTTATTACGAGAGTCTCCTTATCAATACAATTATTAATATAATAATATTATTATTGTAATAATTTCGGTCGGGAGAGCTGGGAGGAGAGTCGTAGCTTAACTTCGCTCCAATAAAGGGTGGTGAGAGATAATGGAATGGAAAACAGTTTGAAGTTTTATTGGCAAATTGGTAACAGCTAATTGGCAGAATTATCGATCTGTTGGCGACTCGACTCGGGCTAATAGCGTTTTTAATGTAACGAGCTCTTAGATATCGGAACGGATCGTCTCATTTAGACTTCGAGGGTGCTTGCCGGTTTGGAAGTTATTGTGGGCGGATGTAGGTGGCTACAGAGTACAGACTGCGCACCTATGTTCTCAAATATAATGCTCTGGAAGTGATAGATCTTAGTGATAAGGCCGCTAGTCGTTGCACTAGCTTTTAAGGGTTATTATTATTTGTAATTTTTGGTGTGAATATTGAAGAGTTAGTCTTTAAATCTAATATCTAAGAAGATGACACTTGGCATCAAAAAGTAATGCTAAAATTACATTTTTACCGTTTACTATGTTATTTTAGGCTTTGCACTTATTGGCGCTTATCCTATTATTCACTCAAAACTAAAAATTATTTCAATAGGTTCAATGTCTCTTATCGGTTATTAAAATTTGCTCTCTATTGGATATAATGCATCTAAAAGGATTTATTCCCGTTCCCGTACCGGGACGGGAAGACACTTTTTTAATCGATGATGGGCTTGCGTTTGACTACCTATCTAATGTTAATACTATTTACGTTAAACCATGCTTGCCTAGAAGAAAAATATATTCGATATTCGAATCATACCGATTGATCACAATATTTTGATTAAAGCATAGGTAGTTAATTATTCCAAAACTGACCATAACCCAACCCTGAAACATGACACTATCGACCCTACACACACACAGAAATTGAAACTAGGTTGGGGTTAATCCCGACCCCAAGCTCCGCAAGTATAGCCATAATTCCTTAGGGCCGCGTCTCATTATAACACTAATACAAGACTCATCCCGAAGTTACGGTGAATACATTAAAGGGTTCAATCCGTACTGATGAGACATCGGTCGGGGTGGCCTGCCCCCCGGGGGTGCGGGCGCTTCGGGCACTGGCCTGGGGGGGAATAAGGCAAGCATTATAGATACCGTTCGTTTACATTGTCCAATAACTCCAAGTGTCCGACGAATATTAGTTTACGACATGCGAATTGGGTAGTTATGTCGAGGAGTCATTGACCAAGTATCTACTCATATTAGAAGTATTTTCTTATATTACCTTGAAACTTGTACTCGAAAAATTTGATTATTACTGAAAAGTAACTTATTTATATAAGATTTTGACACAGTAACTCTTACTTATCATAATGAGCACAGAACCGAGACAGAAGGCATATCAAGCAAGAGACTTATATTCAGAAGTGGGATAAAAAAACAGTCGATGTTGATAATGATTTATTTCTGAGACTAGGACTTGTTTTTTGGGTCATTGATCAACTTGATAGTGAGAAGTGATTAAGTTAGGCACTGGACAATAATTCCATGAATTATTTTTAGGTCAATTTCAAACATTCTACGAATATTCGCTCCCCCCAATTCTGCTCTCCATCTTGACCGATTTCCAAAAAAGGGCTGGAGAATAATTTTCGCTCTTTAATTAATTCGATTTGGTTTTAATTAACGGCCGCCAATTTCAATAAAAAATTGAAGTCTCCGAAGGATTTCTGATTACAAAACGTCCGAAGAAACCTTTCTTTAAAATTAGGAGCGTCAAAGGGTGAAATTAATTTTGTACGTAACTACGGTAAAGTACGTAGGCTTCGGAATTTTGCAGTACGGTACATGAGTATGCCTCTGCAGGGTATAGCTAAAGCATAATAAGACGGGTTAGTCCACGCACCGTCCGAAATATACGACATTACTATCAGAGAGTGGCATGCAGGGGACGTGCCCCCCACACGCCCGTGGAATACGGTACTACAACTCCATTCTCATCTACTTACTCACACTAGCGTAACCGCCTATTATCATTCTTACTGTGTTTAGACTATTAACAACAACATGAGCTATTACTAGAATTTTGCATGGCGAAGAAATTGTTTTCGGAAGTGCCTACTTAACAGCTCGACGTGAAATTCTTTGCTTTACGAAAACTTAAAATGAAAACTTTACTTGCATAAGCTTGGATATGCTAAACAGTTAAATATCTGTCTAACTTTCTATTTATAGATTAATTTATTTGTGAAGATAAAAAACGTGCGCTAAAAGCTACTTCACTGTTGATATAGAACGCAGCTTAGCCAAAATGGTAACGCAGCACGTTAGCGATTCAAATGTTTAGGTCGCTTCTCGACAGTCCTTACTGCTTCCCCCCTCCGCACACATAAATACACAGAATCAAGATGCATGTACCCCCCCCCCCCCCCCCCTGCCTCGCACACCACCACAAAGGGTAGGCTTTATTCTCATTCGGTAAACGGAGATGCACTATCCTAATTATTGGAAGGCCAGAAGCAACGGCCGGCAGATACTCGTACCTATTGTTTCTATCGTACCGTTATAGCAAATAGTGTGTCTTATCTCTACGATCTATGGAGGTGGCCTCTGTTGTGAAGTTATAATGATAATAAATTAGATTAATTTCGAATTTGCGGTCGAATACTAGGAACCCTTTGAAATTGTAATGGAAGGAAGTTTGGCCAACTTTCTTTGTTGTACATAATCGTGAAATAAATCAGAGGGAAAGAGTTTGTTGGACTAATTAGATAATTATGGCAGTAAAAAAGAGCATCTGTTAACTTGATTTTATATTTTTTTCTTTGTATGAAAAAAAAATCGCAAGAAAAACAAGTTTTGTTTGACATTTCGATTTTGAAAATGAACAATCGTACAAGAGTGGCTGATAACGTAATCATAGAGAAAGAAGCTCTAGTAAGATTAAAAAGACTCACATGAAGTTCTGATTGATAAAATAATAAATTTTAAGTTATCTTCTTCCTACGCTAATATTACAAAGAGATATAATAATTACGAAACAACAATACAGAGCAAACGGCCTAACTAAAATAATGAAGAACTTTGAACTTGCGCAGGTCGATACGACCAGCTCGCCTAATGTGTTCTGGCCTTAGTGCGGATTATTGGTAAATTAATTTGTGTAACTGTGCCCTTTGAAGGGTAGGGTGGTAGCTAGGATGATAGAGGACGGACTTAGGTCCGTGCTCGAGAGATTTTCGTTAATTAATAGAAATTATTGTATTCAGTTTGTAATAGTTAATAATACCAAATGGTTATTGAACAAGATTATTAATTTGATAAGAGTAATCAGCTTTATTTTTTAAGTAAAGGAAGTGTATAATATTTGTTGATACATTTTTAATTTTAGTATGACGATATATTAATCTGGAGAATCTAAACTACTTAAGTGTCCAGAATAGAACATTTGAGTAAATATCCTAAAACCACATTAAAATAGAGAACCTAAATTCACAAATTACTTAGGTCCTTTGAGTAATTAATCCATATTCTTTGTACTTAAGAACTAACCCAGTTAAAAAATGCAAATCGACATCCCATTTCAACCTAAAATCTGGAAAGCGGACGACGGAAAAATCCAAGCTTTCCTCTACACTAGAATGCTAATAAGTACAAAAACCAACCTAAAAGAAATAAGAAAAATATTGTGTTACAAAGAACAGTCTTTCCAATCTACGGCGCAACTAGAAGAACTAAACTCACCACTAAGCAGAGCTCAACCTATACTTGTCATAATAATATACAGAATATTCTCCACATATCACTGGCCGCAATCCCTTTCCAATTAAAAACCCTTAACTTGCGAGCTGCAGTCTAACAACCTGCAACAAGATCCTATATCTTCGATCATAATTCCATATTCGGACGTCGCCAAACATAAATTCATAGGTGGTCGCACGCAGCCTACCGTCAAATAAACTGGCAGTTTAATCAAAGCTATTAGACAAGTGAGCCAAGCACCATACAGCCACCGTAACATGGACCACGAGACTCGGCCTTTATCTCACCTTGGGGTGGAAGCTAAGATTTGCAGGGGTCTATCAAGTTTGGTGGGTGGCTAGCTGATGCCTTTAACGCCTTGCTGGCACTGACCAACGCCAGGGGGCGGGAGGCCATGCGTTCTTAATAAAGATGGTGGAACATGGTCGTTTTGGCGGCTGAATTCGGGACAAACTTACGAGATGGTCGTTGTTACTATTGCTTAAGCTGTGGTTAAGCTTAGCTGAGTATGAAGGCATTTGCTATGATATTAAAATGAAAAATGATACAGTTTTTACAAAGCGATTAACACGTTCACTGCCATGTCTAATGACGTAAGTGTTGGATTAGATGTGAAGATTACGTAAGTATGAATTAGAATGCGTCATTGGGAATTTCGAAATTAATCGTTTTTTGTTGAAAAATGCGCTTTATACCCCCAAAAAAAACATATCAGCTACGAAATAACGTTGAAGTCTACGTTTAAAGTAAATATTTGAAAAATTATAAGCAGATAAATTACTCGATGTTTTAGCAAAACCGACGTTGATGGCCTTAAAAGCGGGGTCATGGTTTAGGGTTAAGATAGATTTAGTTCGTATTGTCTAGACTAGACAGTAGTCATTACACGTGTACGAAGACACAAACTCAAGCTATCATTCATCAACACTATTGCTGCGTCCGATACAAAACGACGTCCAGCGACGTATTATATCTCATCCCAACTCTCGCTTAAATTATTCAGGGAGGGTAATCTTATTACATTTACATATTAATCAACGGATTTTAATTATACACCCCCCCCCTCACCCTCCCCCCTCGCAAGCTAGCTTGATAATTTGCTTTCGAAATGCGACTTGGCTTGATTGAGGGCGTCGTTGTGTGGGTGACTGTAATCGCTAATAGTTTGTTTGTGTTAGTAATTTAGTATTCAAAACTGGTTGCTAAAGTGGTAATGTGGTGAATGGTGTAAAGGTGCGGACTTACTGGTTCTGTGAGACGGTACTTTACCTGGAACAAAAAGAATTGTTAGGCGTGGGGTTCAATTATCGGTTTTGCATACTGATGTGTGAGAGGAAGAAATTGGAAAAGTTTTTATTGTTATTTAGCCTGTTGTGTCCCTACTACAGGACAAAAGCCTCCTACACACTATTAAAGTTAAAGCAAAAAAACGAAGTTGTAAAACAACTTAAAATTTTTGGTCAATTTATTAAATTGTCGTACGAGTATGTTTATGTTATGTTTACGTAGTAGTAGTGTTTAGAGACGACAAAAAGTCATAATCAATTGTTCATCACTTAAAATTCTGCTTACTTAGCCCGTTTTTAATTAAGATTGTATAAATCATATTAAGTATCCCAGAAAATGGCAAATAAAATCAGAGCAATTACTTTTTGCTCTCATTCAAATAAATCCTTTATTTAAATTACCAAAAAAAACATTTGCAATTAAAGCTTGCGTCCAGAGATGAGCAATGCCAGTAATATAAAGGCATGAGTACACGTTCATAATCAGCGTACTCATTTGTCCGTGCGTACCGCTGGGCAATGCTGTGGTAGGCGGGGCGTATCGTAAACCATCGAAGAAATATTATGGAGCTACCAACGTCTACCGGTGTTGCCCGGGGGCAGCAATTAATAAGTATGTTAATAAAGGTGAGTGCGTATCGTTGCATGTGTGAATGCGCCATTATTTGGATTGAAATTAAGTTTTTACAGGGTTGTCGACATTGTTGTGAGATGGAAGATATGTTTTATTGCTGAAGATAACAATTCGGTACATCTTGGAATGCAGTTTTCAGACATCGACAAATTTATTTTATGCACTAGTCACTTGTACCTATTAACTCATAGAATTGAAAGAATAAATTAGAAATAGGTTACAAAGTGAAAGAAGAGAATTGAAATTTTGTAGCAGGTAGAACATTTAAGAGCTTTCCACAGTTTTTTTTTTTTTGGTTTGGTCTACGACGTTGTCACTCTTATGTCTATCATATAATTATTTTTTTAACCGACTTTAAAAAAAAAGGAGGTTATCAAATCGACTGTATGTTTTTTTTTTTATGTTTCTTACCTCATAACTTTTGACTGGGTGAATCGATTTTGATGATTCTTTTTTTATTAGAAAGCTGACGCTTCCCGTGTGGTCTCATTTCGATAATTTAGTCCAGTTCTGATAATGGTATCCATGAGAAAACCATATAAGTCTTAAATTTGCATTAAGTACGTGCGCGACAAATAGATGAATAACTCAATAGTCGGTCTTTTGAAGTCGGTTTTTTTTTTTTTTTTGGAAAAATAATTATTATTCCGACTATTGCATCATATCTTCGCGTGTTCTATACTCAGAAATGAAATTACCATATCCACCTTATCCTAATCACCTTTGATGAAAATGAAAAATTATAGTTTGCAGTCGAAGGTTGAACGTTTAATCTGATTTATGTTTTTTTATGTATGTAGTTTGGTATTTATGCAAATTATGAAGGGAATGTAAGTACAAACGTCTAGACAGTGTATTCTAATTTGTTGAAACAACTTGCATGAACCGCCAAGTGTTTATTATTTTTCTATAATCTCATTCATTTGAATTTCATTATGCAATGACGTGCAGTATTTTACTTAATTAACTTGTAAATGTTGTTCAAAAGTGTGTTTATGACTTATAATTTTTATTGAAAAGTAGGTGGTAAGTGGTGCATTTTTTAAAATCTAAACACCGAAGTTTTTTGTATTAAAAGCATTGTTTATAGGGAAACTTTTCCGCTATTTTTGCGATTTTTGGCGGGTAATGCAACGTCGTAAACCAGCCCAGGTTAACGTGTGCACTTTCGTCAAAAATACAAAAAAAATAACAATCAGTTTTTTGTAATCATCTACCTATAACATTGATGAGAAGAGACTAGTAAATATTCATTTTTAAATTCTGGTACGCTAGTTAGATCTTTCGTTATTAATTTAATAAATTGTAAGTAAGTAAAACAGTCCCCGCGTCGATAATTTAATTTTGATTATTATCGCGAATAGGAATATCACGAATTGGAATGGTTTTAAGATAAATCTTAATAAGGCCATGTTTAATAAGCAGGGAACAGAGAGAACGCGATTGATGCGGAGATTATTATTTAAATTAGGGGACAATGGGGCAAGTTCGCTATCACAAAGTCTTAGTCTTTGTTTCGTATGGTTAAGAGACCGATTACCGAAAGTATTTCAATGAAATACAAAAATGCATTAACAAATTACGACAGCATTTGGTTTTCATAGTTAGTAGAAAAATCTAGTTAGAGTCAGTTTGTCATTAAAAATAATATCAATGATAATATTATACTCTTTTGTACTTTAATAAAATTTATTGTAAATTATATTAATAAAATTATTTTGTTGTAATCTCCTACCAAAAACTGATATCTCTAAAATTAAACTAATTTAAGATAAGAGAATGGAACATTCTTGGAGTACAATAAAAATGAATTGTTTTTATTGTATTGTTTATTGTTTTTGTGAGTATCGTATAAGCGACGATGTGGTCGCCAAACAACAGAAATTGCATGGTACTCGTATAATTTGCAAGTTAAAACTACAAAATTATCGTGAAAGGAAAATGCACAACAAAATGATATCGCGATAAATTACCGTCTGCTCAGCGGTCTGATTTACCCGCACATCCCTCTAACGCAATCCAGTAATGGCGCCGGGTTACAATCTAAACTATGCTACAGTGGTAAAGTTTCATACGAAAAAAAAAACAAAGAAAAGTTTGCCAGTACTAATATTATTATTATTTAAAAAAAAAACATATAGCTCGCAGTATAACGAGAAAGTTAAACTATGTTTTTGATGATGAGATCTAAAATACGCACAAGTATCTACTCGTATCAATCCGGGATAATTTCGCCGGCACTACAATAAAATCAATTTACACCTCACCAACGCTCGTTGAAAGTTTCTTGTAATTTGCCTTCAAAACGGCAGTTAAAGCAATGTTTCCTGTAAAAAAATAAAAACAATTTTTAACTATCTAACAAGAGTTTGACCATCAACACTTTTGACCAATAAAATCCTCCTTTTGTGACAACAATCTTCTCAAACAAATCTAAATCCAGAAAGAGTCGTCTAAGGTTTTTATACAAAGTTCTGTCACTGTTTTCAAGTGTGCTCCGGCCAGCTCCTTATTAAACGGTTGCATCATCCGAGCAAGATGAATGCATCTCGAAATTAATTAGTAAAATCGTACCCTAAGTGTTCAGCTCAAAATGAAATACAAAAGTTTACCTCCTTGATTGACCTCGGTTGTTTTACTTGTTTTCCTCAATTATTTATTTTAAAATTTTATTTACGTTTATTATGTAATCAAATTAGTTTTCAAAATGGGATTTATAAGTAAAGGCGTATTGACTGGAACTCTACGATGCTATATACGAGTAGATTCACAAATTAATTGATGAAGTTTTTGACATTTTGCTTTATGCACTTTTCATGCACCAGTTTAAAAATGCAACTAGCGGATGTCAACTTAGGTGGATATTATTTTAATTATCATGTTTAGATTTCTAACTTACTTTACATTATATATTATAAATGAAAATATTAAAATTATGATAAGTATAAGAGCATTTGCACGGTTTTCTCGCTCTCTTGCTTATACCTAATGTCTAAGGGCCTTAATTACAAGCCTGCTTTAAGCTAGTCACTGCTTAAAATGATCTGATGATTCCTCGCTGACGCAAAAACAAGACGGAGAACTTTAAGCAATACTTAAACTTTAAGTGGGCTTTATTAATAAGGCCCTAATTGTTTCGAGGACTATTCCTTTCAAGGGAACACTTACCAATATCATACCAATCTTTATTGTTTTCTATAGTGTAAGCATTTAAACCCAAGAACCAGTTATATCATCGTTCACAAACATTTTCAAACGTAGATATTATATTCTCCAACAAAAAAAAAATATGAGGACGCGAAAACCGTGAAAATCCTCTCAAACAACCACACCATTCACTGCCCTTTAATCGGACCCACTAACAACTTTATCAAGCAACCAGGAAGTGGTTACTTAACTTAAACAAGTAATAGGTAAGTTAGTACTTGAGTATAGCTTGTTTATCTGTAATATGCGATCGTAAAGTTAACTTACCGGCTTATTAAACGTTCTTATGTTATTGAGAAACTGGTGCATTTAATCTCATTAAGTGACAGGGAAACTGCGTAATAATGGTATTAAATATAGTATGGGAGTTAAGTTAACTAATGAACTTATCAATTACTACTCAAATACCTTCAACAGCTGTTTTGTATGTTCGCACGCAGCGTTTAATTCAATTCCGTATATTATTGTGAGTTGGTCTTAACTTGACTGTTAAATTGTTAGGTAAGACAGACCTAATCTAGGTTTTAAGGCATTAGTGGATATAAAACTTACGTCATTTTCTAATTAAATAAATAATTAATTAGTTTTGCTCTACGATTTGACCTATACTATCCTACATGAACTGTATTTATTTAGGAATAAAAATACTTTTGTGGTAACAGAAAGTAAAAGATATCATACCATTTTTTACATACCAAAAACAGCTGTTTTCGCGTAAAGGAGTAACAGACACAGTAGGTACATATCGTTTTAATAAAATTTGGTCATCGTTTCACTCACTCACACTATAAAACACTTTCTGATTAAAAAAATATCTGAATAGACCTAAAAGAAGAGTAACTACTTATTTAGATCCTAAACTAAATATTGACAGTAATAAATCCAACGCAGTTTCCAAAATGCACTTACTCTTATTTCCATAAAACTTAATAAAAACTCGTCGAGTACAATTTACATATTTGACAGCACTATAATGTTTATAAATCACTTAATAACATCGGTCTATAATAACATCATCTAGAGCCGAGCTCTTGGTCTATAAGTAGAGTTGGTCGGGGTTAACCGTGGAACTACGTAAGCATAGATAGGCCCTTAGCATTTAAAATACATTTTACAGATTTTCTTAAGTATTTTACTGAGCTTGGTGATTATTGCTTTTTGTAAATAAAAACCGTAGAAAAGAAATAGTAAAAATAACTTACGAGTAAAACTTTAGACCACTTAAGTGTGAAAACTATATTTTAAGTATCTGACTCAATAATACGCGTAATTATAACAAATGTGACAAAATCTAGTACCTAAGTTATGTCAAAAAGGCAACAAAAAAAAAAACATACCTAAAGGTATTATGCTGCCCCGTAAACGTTAAAAACCTGTAAATTATAGATAATAAATTGCAAGTTAACTTTTTCTAAAAATTAGTTGCTTTTTAAATACAACTGTTCTCAAAGTTATCAAAAAATGTTATTTTTACGTGAATATCCCCTATTTAATAATAACAAAATGTGTCAAAACCACGTTAGTTTCCATAGTAAAATCAAAGTTTAATTTCAAATTCTCAGTCCGTTCTACCTCGAGCTAAGCCCGCGCCGCAACAATCTTACTTTAATTGCGAGTAACATAAATTATGGCGACTTATTACAATCCGCTCCCGTTTCGATACACGCCTCGAGGTGGTATTATGTGCTCTGTAGGTACCAGCTACTGCGTGCACTGCGCTTATTCTGTAGTACCACTGTTTTTTAATATTATATTTTATACAAGTTTTGTTATATTAATTTTTTCATTTTATAGTTTTTACGCTTAGTTTTATTTGCTTTATACAATTGAGTGATGTAATACCACTGTTTCGCTGTATTTTTTTTAAATATTATATTTTATACAAGTTTTGTTATTTTATTTTTTATATATTTTGCTATTTGCTTTGACAATTGAGTGATGAGGCGAGCAAATCGCTCGCCTGTTACTAAACGTCACGTTTTCTCACTGTTTCGCTGTATTTTTTTTTAATATTACATTTTATACATTTTTTTTTCGCTTAGTTTTATATAATGCGGCCCGTCCCGGCTTCGCACGGGTAGACACTATAATTTGAGATGTGAGCTATCCTATCTGTTAAGTTAGATCGAACTGCACACGGTGTGCAAATTTGATTGAAATCGGTTAAGTAGTTTAGGAGTCTATAGCGGACAAACAACGTGACACGTAATTTATATATATCAAGGTAGGTAATTGAGTGACGAGACGAACAAATCGCTCTCTTTATGTTAAATGTCACGTTTGCTCCTAATAGGTTTGCATCACTTAGACTGACCCAGACTGTCTGGATTTTTTATGTCATAATTTTCTAAGGGTTTTGATTAGATAATATCCTTCTTTAATTGCGACTTGCGAGTAACATAATTATGGCGACTTATTACAACCCGCTCCCATTTTTATACACGCCACGAGGTGGTAATATGTGCTCTGTAGGTATAACATAGTTTCCAGCTACTGCGTGTACTGCGCTTATTCTGTAATACCACTCATGTTTTAAATTTTTAGGTGTTTTTTAAACATATTTTTTAACAAGTTGTGATTAAATAATAACTACCTATTTCTGGTCCTCTCATGTTCATTTTGGTTACAAAAAATATCAAAAACTCAAGCGTTCACATTTATAATACATAATCAGCAAGATTAGTAGGATAGTAGCAAGAAGGATATGTGAAAAAACCTACTTTTACTCTTAATTTAAACAGCCTCGCAAACTTTCCACAAACCAGCTTCTAGAATAGGACACCGGCGCAGATTATTCATAGTCTCATTATCATAAAATTAACCGATAATAAATCATAGTGTTCCAATTAAGTGTGGTCGCGGGAACGAACCACGACTTAGGAACGCGGAACAAATGCCACGTCTGGTTTTTCGCTTAGGTTTTTAATTCTGTGGACAAAATTAAGATCCGGAGGCAATTTCCATATAAAAGTTAAGTGTAAAGCAAAATATTTTAATGTAATTCTAGTAAGTCATAGTTTTTCTTGTTTCATAGTTTGGTGAGCAAAAAAGCCATATTCTATTCTGTTTTTTATTTCCATTGTAGATTGCTACGATCTATTCACGATTTTAAGTTTTCTCTTATAAAAACATGTTGTTTCCAACCATATATGTATCTATACATAGCATAATATATTCATCACTTCAGACGATCAAAACTCTATCAACATTTAATAAAGTCGGAGCATTTTTAGACCGAGAAGGCATCGCAGGTAGCCCTATCTCATAGAGTACCTGTAGAAGACTGTTCCTAAGACAAGATCAAAGAGCTACTTCTAAAAAGTAGGGTTGCCATTGCGCAGCCTACATTATTTCAGCGTTTACCACCCTAGAGTCCGAATAAGAAAGATTGACGACAACAAAACAAAATTAGCTTTTAACCAGGTATAGAATATTAGGTTATTAAGTGTATTTTATTTATGTAGATTATTTATTATTATTATCCATTTATTTACACATGTGTGCCTGGTTTATTCGGCTCATTTTCAGTGATTTTCGG
The DNA here is from genome assembly GCA_949125135.1 of Alcis repandata. Taxonomy (NCBI): domain Eukaryota; kingdom Metazoa; phylum Arthropoda; class Insecta; order Lepidoptera; family Geometridae; genus Alcis; species Alcis repandata. Next base: position 9,113,125 of record OX421239.1, on the reverse strand, counting down.
TACTGCCCTTAGATAGAAGGAAGTGCAAGAAATTACGGCAGACCGTTAGTTGCCAAAAAAAACTAATTTTCAAAAACCATGTCGTTAGTAGCAACCGTGTAACATCTAAGGCACATTACAGACAGTATCAAATGTCCCGAAGTCCCGCCAGTGTACATTTACGAAGGATATAAATGCGTATCATTAATCAAAGTAATTAGATCATTACCGGGATCGGGTTTCCGTCCCGGCGTTGGAAACTATCCTTTAAAACGTTTTTGCGGCGAGCTTTCTTAATTTTTAATAAGGAATTGAGAAAATAGTCTAGATATATTAAACATGCGTTTGCCGAAGTCAACTTCTTCTAATATTATAAACGGCAAAGTTTGGACAAAGGTTGGTTGGTTGGTTTGGTTTTTTGTTAAAGTTTTTTCTAACGATCAAACGGATTTATGTGAAATTTGCTATGAAGCTAGCTTATACCCTGGATGAACATAAAAGCTACTTTTAATTCTGAATAATGCTGGTAAAACCGCAAGCCTCCGCTTATACTTTTGTATATCACAAAATTTACGTTGAAATTCGACATTTGATTTGATGTAATTTCTCTCTTCCCGGCTATCCCATAGGTACATGTTGATTAGGCCTTCTGTACTTTTCTCCTTTGTTTCGTCGATACTGAACTTTTGAAACTATTACCATAAATTTATCTAAGTTTATCTAGATTACAGCTGTTTTACCCATATAAGGCTTTCAAGGAACTCTTGCTAATTACCCTTCGCTTATGTTGCCATTCCTCACTAGCTGTCACTTTCCTAATACCTGCTACTTATTGTGGTCAAGCATTAGGAGTCTTATTCTGGCTAGTCGAGATTATCTTGGTCACACTATTATGTATGACAAAATTAATGACAAAAACAGCGATGGAGATAATATCAAGTATTTTAGAATAGTGCTCTTGTCTGACTATTTCAGCGTTTCGAAATTATTGGAGACCAACGACATTGTGAAAAAGCCAAAAGATTTATTTGTAAAACATTTTGTTGAAGATGAAGTTAACGCAGATTCATTAAATTATTTATAAAAATTTTATTGACGTATGGTATCCGGAACGCCTAAACTACGGTTTTGATGCATGAGGACGGTGTCAATCGATTATTATGGTCCGGGTGATATAGGCTACATTTTATTCGAATAATCAATATGACTATACAACTACATCCAAAAATTGGAGGTCTGTGAAACTTTTTTCCGTAGCAGGGTACTTAAGATTTCAAACTTTTTTACTTATGTAAAGTGAGGTCTCGAAAGTTAATTTATTGTTTTTCTTACCTTTGTTTAATCCCCAACGACATATGGGTAATATTATAAGGCTGTTTCAAATTTAACGTGTGTCTGTGGGTCTGTCTGTGGCATCATAACTCCAAAATGACTATGCTTACTAATCTTATTTAGTTTCTTTTAACCGACTTTAAAAAGAAACCAGTTCTCAATGCGACTGATTTTTTTATTGACTTTATTGAGTTTTTAGCTGCTATTTAAGAAAATCTATTCAACTGCTTAAAGATTATAATATTAGCAGCTTGTCTATTAAATTTTTACTTCATTTATTCTTGCTTCTTAAAATCTTGATACTTTACTAGCACACGTCATACGTCAGCAATTCTCGCAGCACATTTTGTAAGTATCAAGATAATAATCTTGATACTTACATCTTAGACGTCCGGAGCAACCGTTGTCGCAACTTATGATTAGCCGTCGCCAGTTAATAATCGCCCGCTGATATTTATTGCCTTTTGCGTACTAATTATCAAGAATTTTGATACTTGAGTTATTGCCCGAGAACGCTGCGTAAGATAATTGTGTTTAATTATTAATGCGGATGTAATTGCGGGGTGATAATTCTGTGGTACCGATGTAATTGTAGAGCTAGTTTTGTTGCGGTCTTTGAGGGTTTTTAATTGATGCGTAATTATAAACGGCTGCGACTTTTTATGCGAGGACGGTGTTGTGAATGTGGCGATTTGGGAGAGGCTTGGGGACATTTTTGTTACGATTTATCATGTTAGAAATGCCTTTAGAGTGATAGTGGCTGAGGTAATCTCGCGCATACTGGAATTGGTGTAGATAACTTTATGATAATATGTAAGTTGAGGATTCGTTACTTTAATTACACAAGTGCTTTTAGAGACATATGGAAGGAGGGTAGGGAGGCTTTTGCCCAACATTGTAGTAAGTTAAGAAAAGCATTTAAGTACCTTTATTAGCAAAAATTGAACGCTCATTCAGTATTAATTAGCTAATTGTCAAGGAAATGTGGAAATGATAAAAAGCACCTGCTACTGTAAACAGGGTACAAATTAGGTACATTTTTGGTAACAACAGTTTTAAAATTAATTCCGACAGATTTCACACCAAGGCTTTCATAGAGGGTGTGACTTCGACTTAGTTTTAAACTTGGACCCATTATTTGGTCTAAGTTTAAAACGAAATTATAAAGTATCAAAAAAAAAAATATGTCGCAGTACCTACTGTGGAAATTCTTACCGCTGTCAATGTGTGCGTGTCGCGGCCTCGTGTGTGCTGCGCTACCTTTGACCCCCGCCTATCCTCAATTTTTTTACACAGAAATTTAATTTCCTGCATTCACATGTCACGGGCCTCAAAAAACTATTGCACATCGCTCAACCAGTAATACAAAGCAATCTAAATTGGAAAATAGGCAACGCGCAGTGTGTGCTTACCAAAAACGAACACTCCGAATGCGACGCGATTAAAAAAAGAAGTCTGATGCCGATCGCGCCAGGGGGAGCGTGCCCACTCCCCCTCCCCCCATTTTTTCGTATTTTTTTCCTTTTTTCGGGAGGTGGGCGAGGCACGGGTGCATGCAGCCGGCACCCACCTTTGTTTCGCATAAACAAATTAATTTCGGACGCTGTTTTTGATGGTTAATGTGTTCGAAAAATGGGATTTTTTCGGCATAGTCGATCGCGCGGAAGGTAAAGTTGGGACGTGAGTGAGATAGTTCGCTTGGACTTAACTTTCCGTGTACCGTGTCGACTGACAAGCACAACCGGGCCTGTGGGTATAGTTGGCTAATGTATTGACTATTCTAGGACGGAGAACATGTTTCCGCAGTATGAACCTGTGAAAACTAGCAAATATCTACAATCCGCAGTCAAGATAATTTTGAAACAGAAAAATTAACAAATCAGCAAACATGTACGTAGTTGTTTTATTTAGCACTTTGTATCTCCATAGAGGCAACAATTATACGGGAAGTCATACGCAGGGACTGGAAAAAAAGACGTGAAAACTGTGTCGAAAAAAAGCGTGAGTCTTAAGCTCTCTGTTCACCTCTCAATTGATATATGATGATCAAGAAAGTTAAGGCTAAGTTAAAGATAAGTTGGTTCTACGACTTAATAGGTTCAATTTTGTATGTCCATTGGTCCATTGTTGTGTAAAATCTCTTGGGTGTGTGCTTTGAAAACTAGGTTAGACTATGTAACTATCTTGAAAAGATTTGACTAAGATCTAAGCTTTCTTTCTACTATGAAAATAAGCAGTAAAAGATAGAGCTTCGATGATACGTAAAGCTCAAAATATACTCAGCGCGGCTTTAAACTTTTTTTAACTGTACATGGTAGGTAATCAGTCCATTTCGAACCCAACCTGGTTGGGCGATAATCAGCCACTTCGCCCACTCTCCCTCACTCATTAAGGGTGGCGGGTAGGACAATGCATGTTTGTACTGCTTTTTGCCCATTTTTTTCATTATTTCATTTCATTTCGCCCACCACCCACGCGTCCGCGCTAGCGATTGTGCCTCCGCTTTTTTATAATTCGTTACCTTTTTTATCGGTCGCTCCATTTTCAGAGGATGGGCGAGCGGGGCTGGTAGACGGGCGGCTGGGACGCGGCGTTTTTTGTTCAACTTTTTATGAATGATTTTTTTGAATAACAAGATTAAACTGTGCGTGTTAATTAGAGCAAAATGTGTCGAAACCACGTTAGTTTCCATAGTTAAAGATAAAACTGGTTTGAAACCCACTTGACGTTATGTGGAGTTGTCCAAGATTACTCGACTTTTAACTTTTGTAGTACGAAAGCAAACCCTATTTTCCATAGACCGCAGTAAGGTGCAGTATAATTGAAATCAGGAGAGCTAGCAAATAAGCACAACACTTTCCTGCAATCTAGTTGCTACCATAATTATTATTTCACTTAAATAAACGTCTAAATTAAAAAAAACGAGGAACTATTATGAATATAATGAGTATTGGATACAAGTAAAAGCGATTAATTAAATGCTAGACAAGTTAATGTTCGATAAACTTTTTATTGTTCACACTAGAAATTGCGAACAACATGATAATTATAATGTTTAAAAACTAACTAAACAACAACTAGCGGCCTTATGGCTAAGACTGATAACTTCAAGACAATATTCGTCAGTTACAAAGTCTCTGCATTTCCGAATTCGATCAGAAACATATTTCCCACCCGCTCGTCTGCAAAACCTCTTTCATATATCAGAAATCCATACGATCTAAGTTGTGCATTATCGTTAACAGGCCCTTTGTGGCCAGCAGATAGGAATACATTCGTATCATAGAAACAATGTTGAGGTGCTCTTCGATTTGTGCTTCCATTAATTGACATACGGCTTGAATGGATCTTTGGTACTGTTGCTTATAGTATATTGATGTGGTACTGTTATTGGTAGTATATGATGATTTAATGCGGGCTTCTGTATTTTGTCTGAACAGAAGAAGGGTTTCAGGTGTGTATGTTTCCGTGTATCTCCGAGGAACTAAATGTATTGACCGATTTTGGATTGCGAGATGTTGTTAGATTTGTTTTTGGATCTGAAGAATTTTTGGCTAGGTTTTGCAATCCTATTGGTGTTTTCATTTTTTATAATTTTGTTTTTATACAACTGCTGAAGAGTTATCTTTCAATGTTTACAAAATGGTTTTGAATAATGTAAATAGGACAGCTAAGTTTCAGAACAAAATAGAGTAGAGTCGAATTAAAGTATAAAAGTATCAGCAGCTCAAAAACCGACCTGTAATTTTAATTAAAAATTATTGGCACACGTTCCATTTTCAATTAAAAACGCTGGTAAAAAACACATCGTTCTGACACTTTCCGAACAGGCTGAAAAAAGTTGCTTCAACAAACGCTCAAACAGTTAAATTAAAAATATAAACAGGACTGGGCACTCCACGAATGCCTGTTCGTATTTGCAAGGGTGAGAGCTCACTGATACACTGAGAGTCGTGAAGCTACGAATGTTTTATTACGTCACAGATGCGAAGCGTGTGCAAAATTTTACTTTATTAATTCATTATCTATTATTTTAAGAAACGTGCTTTAAAAATGTTTTAGCTTAAATGTGCTTTGTCTTGCTTTAACATGTTGCATTACACGCTATCATTAAGTTGGCAAAGGACTTCGTTGGTTGTCCTTTAATGCTTTTTTGCTTTGAATTAATTAAAATATTATTAGTTTAGTTTCAGTTTGTACATAAAAAAACAACATACAATCAAATTGAGAACTGTCTGCTAATTTAAAATCTTTTGAAATATAATTAAATAAGATATACCTAATAAAATATTAACAGACTTGACGCAAAATTCGCACGTTCAAACGGTTCTATTGAGTCACAGCTTTAAGTGTATTGATAAAAATACCGAACAAATCGTAATGTACGTGATTCCGCATTTTAATTCATCTGTAATGCCTCCCTATTTAAATGTTTATTGCGTCTCAGTTTTTTTTTAATTTTAAGTGCGAAGCTAAGGCGAGTTCGTCATCGTGCATACACGTCTATGTTTTGCATCCAATTGAATAGAGGTAAGGGCCACCTTTTCATTATTTGTAATTTAATTCAATAGAAGTAACAGCAGTAAAAATACTACTTACTGTATACGATTCTGTATGGTAAAATATTGATTTGTTTAGTTGTATTTCTACTAAATTTGGATGCTCTTTTGAAGTGCAATTCTATTATGGTACCTACTTAATAGTTGTCCCATAAAAATATAACTAAAACCAAAAAAATCTAAATATTAACTTAAACTAAGATCCAGTCAATATACGAACGAGTAATATTAATTAAGCACCTGATTTTTAATCAATAGTGCCAAGTCATACTTGTTGCTAAAATAACAAGAACATTATTTTTACAAAACAAAAACAAAAACCGACTTCAAAAGACCGACTATTGAGTTATTCATCTGTTTGTCGCGCACGTACTTAATGCAAATTTAAGACTTATATAGTTTTCTCATGGATACCATTATCAGAACTGGACGAAATTGAAATGGGACCAAATGGGAAGCGTCAGCTTTCTAATAAAAAAAGAATCATCAAAATCGATTCACCCAGTCAAAAGTAATGAGGTAACAAACATAAAAAAAAAAATAAAAAAAAAACATACAAACGAATTGATAACCTCCTCCATTTTTGAAGTCGGTTAAAAAAAAACCCGCGCTCATTATCCGATCTCACTCTTACCGCCAATTATAATTGTAATGTCATCACGAAGAATGAATGCGTTTGATTCACTAATAGCATTTCTACCTGTACAAAGTACATAGTAGTATTTTTCTTGTAGGTACTTACTAATTAACGTTTATACAAGCTTTGTTTATGATGGGAAGTCGACTTCAGTATTACCCAGTGGTTAGTCGAGATAACAAATCGCAAACAATCAAAGGTATTTTATTGATCCAGTAATCCATTGTCACAACTGTGCGTCGGCCCTTATGTTCACGTGAAGTTAATAGATCCTATCGCCATTTTTAATGGTACCAACATTACGGTTTCATTATAAAAATATTGATTTAGTACTCAATTATACCAACATTAAGGAGGTATTACAGTCGTTTTAGTACTTCATAATAACAGCTTTAATTCACACGAGAAATTAGTTTTTACTTTAATAATATTATGTTCTTGATAGCTTTTTGAAATATAATTGCGAGGTTTTATTTATATTATACGTTTATAAAAAGAAAATTAATGTTTTAATTATTTTTTTATTCAACCAATAAAAGTCTTATCAGGCTAATATTAAAAATATGGAAAAACTGCGACAGTCGGCAGGTATGTTGACATATTATTAGTACGAGTATTTAACATTACGTAAATTCTATGTTAGACTAATAATACACTTTAATGAAATTAACTATAGACTTTGACTGTGACTCTTAATTGCATTATGACAATGTTTTTCTTATTACTTAGTACTTAAGTATATTAGTGTTTATAAATTTATTGGCTAAATAGTCGTTTAAAACCAACATTAAAAAAAAGGATTGACAACAGAAAAGGCGCGCAGATTCGAAATGGAAATCCCAACACCTGAGTTGCCATGGCGGTGGGCGTTCCATAATTAAAACTAAATTCGGGCGCATTAGACGGCTAGAATCATGTGCTAATTGCGCAGGGCTACCAACAGTCGCGACGCGAGCCTGACAAACGACTTTGATCAATCACGTCCGTCCTCCGCGGCAGCCCTGGCCACTGCGATGCCGGAGATTTATATTTGCAGCAACCCTAGCTCCGTAGGCGCCACGGACCTATTTGCGGCCGTCAATAATAATTCTCAAACAATTTTAAGCCTTATTTCTTGAAAGCTATGATGCTAAACTGTATTTATGGCTGGTCTATTAATTTTGTTTTGGATTTGGTAGCATTTGGAAAGACGAATTTATCGTAAGCGTTCAAGGAAGAATTCATGCGAGTAAACTAAGAACAAAAGAACACTAATCAGAACTGAATGTTTGGTTTTATAGACTTATTCCACCAATTACAGCGGTGGGGATATTAAGTTTTTTTCTTTCCACTGTCCATGTTACTATGCTAAAGTAGATTTGCCAGAGTAAATCTAATACATAAAAGGTAAGTAATTTTGAAAGCCCTATTAGTTTTTCTAGCAAAAGAGTTCAACGGGTGTGACAGAGTGGAATTGGTTTTGCTTATTTATGGTAAATATTGAGAAAGAACTTAATTGGAATGCGTGCTTTTTATTCTTTCTAGAACATGATTATACGAGTAATATCTAATTAGAATCTCTTTGGAGGTAAGTTGTGTTTGAATAAGCCATTTCTAGAAATTTCTTCTATTTCGATTTATTTTTGATTTTTTAATTGAACTTTCCATCATATGGGGCAGATGGGAATTCAAATTTTCAACGTCCCTATCGACATGAAGTCTTACCAAATTTTAGTATTTTTTTTTAAATGAACAGGCTGTCTTTGCCCATGATAGCTTGTTTCCTGTTTTAGAATAACACTATATTCCGTATCCGTACCCATCATCATGATGTAGGCAGATACACTGTCTTTTACTTAGCAAAATTTTATCAAGATCTGCTTAGTCATTTTATTCTGAAAATATAACAGGCAGACGTCAGGCATAGAGGATAAAGTTACTTCCACATTTACATTTATTAGGTGTGAAGTGTGATACGTTAACCTCTTTATGTCTTCCACATGGAGTGTGATTTGATTGTGAAACTCAAAGTGTGATGATATTTTAAGTATTTTTAACCGACTTCAAAAAAGGAGGAGGTTATCAATTCGTCTGTATGTGTTTTTTTTTTTTTTTTATGTTTGTTACCTCATAACTTTTGACTGGGTGAATCGATTTTGATGATTATTTTTTTATTAGAAAGCTGACGCTTCCCATTTGGTCCCATTTCAATTTAGTCCAGTTTTGATAATGGTATCCATGAGAAAACCATATAAGTCTTAAATTTGCATTAAGTACGTGCGCGACAAATAGAAGAATAACTCAATAGTCAGTCTTTTGTTTTTTGTTTTGTAAAAATCATGTTCTTGTAATAATCGTGGAACATTACCATCATACATGCATCAGATGCATAAAATTAACGTCTTAAAAAGCAGAAAAAAATAATAAAGCGCATAATGACATCGAAAAAACTTCCACAGTTTTCGCTGTAACTTTTGTAATTTACAAGCCAATTAAAATAAAAAATGGGATGCACCCCGCGCAGCCACCCCTTTAATTATGATTTTTTGCATTTTTTAATGATAATAAATTCGCTTGACTGCAGACGCTTTCGTATTTACTTTTTTACACTGTGGCATTGTTGTTTTATCATCTTTGAGGATAAGGTGAGCTGCTCTATTCAGTTTTTATACTGTGGCATTGTTACTTTATTTGTATTTAGTGAAGTGATCGTGTATTTTATTATCTTTTGAAGGATTATAATGGTATAATTTAACAATACTGATGTTTGTGCGAGTTAAGAAGTAGTAAATAGATATGAGACTGGGAAATGATGGACAATGGAAATCAAAACCTAGAGTGGGGCATTTAAAAATGATATGTCCAAGATATATTTCTTTGACACAAAATAAATACAACAAAAAATAATGAAAGTTAGTCTGTAACTTAATTATAGTAAATTTCCAAAGGCAAGGACCAACAAAGAACATATAAACAAGGAAAAATAATTTTAAAAGAGACCTATCTCATTAATGTTGAGAACTGACACTTAATGACACTGACTTTTCAGAATTAGGGCTGTTGATGAGGTTACTAAAAAGTGGAAACAGAAAATGCGTTGATTGGAAACATTCCTAATCCAAACCAAACAGAAATCATAAAGTAGCGCACGCACTTAGCTTCAAAAAGAACCCAATACAAATTGAGCCAATTGAGGCCCACGTTTCTCACAAAAAGCCCAATGGTAATGAAAAAACTACACGTAGTCAATATTTGATGAGAGGCAATTTAAATGTTCGTCCACTTGTAGACATCGCATAGTTCGATTCTGGCGCGGCCGCCCGCCGTATGTGGGGGCGACCCCCGCCAATTTCCCGAAAAAAAGAAAAAAAGAAGAAAATAAAAATGGCGCGCACCGCGTCTGTGTGCGTCGAAAAAAATGCTGATATAATGCAAGTAATAATAATAATAATAGCCGATCGCCGCCCGCCTCCACCCAATTTTCATTCAAATGTGTTTGGTTTTTTTAAGTTTTTTTTGGCGCGGATATTTTTCGGGATTTTCCATTAGCGGTGCGGGATAGTTGGTCGCGTTGTCCGGCGAATGCTTTGTCGGCTCGTTTTGTGAGGCTATGAGATAGGAGATTTCATTAAAAGTTAGCGTTTGTTTGATCTTTGTAATTTCGGACAAATTTTTGAGACATGACATTGTGCACTATGGACCTTTTTTCGCATCACGTCGTACGAAGTTTATAAGTTTTTGAGTTTTTTTTACTACTTGATAACTTTACTACTTAGAAATACTTAGCTATCGGTAAAAATATTGAATTTCTTAATGTATTTCGTATTATCGAGGGTCTCACTAGGCTAGCCTTATAGCCAACATGACAAGATGGTGACATGACCAACATGACAAAATGGTTTCAACAAATTTAAAACTAACCTAACAGGATTGACCCGATCTCTCGATTGATGATTGGATTTTTAGACCCGCCGCGCCGTAGTAGCGCTCAAACTTTGCGAGTCTTATTTTCCATTTATTTTCAGACGGTCAAATCAGGCAAGACAGCAACATTAGGGCTGTCAAAAGTTGAAAAAAAAGAAACAAAATCGATGCCATCTTTTAAAAAAGTCAAACGTCATACGTCACTTGTTTAACCAAGTGGGCCAAGCTAAAGTCATTAGAGCATACCGGCTCGTTGTACATTGTCGTGTAATTCCGGACAGGCTAAGTTCGCGAGGGGTGATCCCGCCGACCTAGTAAACCACTTTGCTGCCGTCCCTGCGGATCCCTTGACATTGTACCTACTTTATGTTTAGAAAGGTTTGGATTATGACAGCTGATGCTTTTTTGTGGGTCAAATATTTGTTTTGTTTTTTGGGTGATATGTTACTGGCGATTTGCTGTGGCTATGGTTATTTTGGTATGAAAAATTAGCGAATCAAGTAGAAATAATAATTTTGGCGTTTGATTTTATTTTTAAATTATTTATATTTTTTTTAGTTTTTGTTCTTTTAGTGTCTTTACTTAGTTATAATTAGTTGATTCGGTAAGTAATGTGACTTTAGTTTAACATTAAGTTTATAGTGTTTAGGTATACGTATTTTTATTTGTTTAAAAATTTATAAGGTACAAGGTAAAATGTCCTACGGTAAAAGCCATGACGACTTTTCTGCCAAAAATGTTTTGTGTTAGACCAATATTTTTTTCGAAACATACAATTTATCAAAATATTGCTTCAAAGTCCTAACCGCATAATTAACAGCAAAATTTAATTGAATTCTACACCGACCGGAAAATATTGAAAAAGTGAAAATTAAAAATGTGCGCGTCCGGTAGAATAGGAAGAACAGACGCGCGTTTCCACGACACGAGCCGACACGTACGACATGACATTCAATTTAAACTCGGACCACGGAGCACGCGTTCAATAATTAACATAATGTACTTTTTCTCCGTTTTTTCACTTCCCGTTTGACACTCCATCACTCATGGAAATTCCATTTTCAATGCTTGCTATATGAGGGGAGGAGCAGGGGTGGTCTTTGCATCCGCGCAATGGACGGCGGTTTCGGCCCGAGAGGGGTGGACGAAAAAAAGATTGTTAAAAAGGCTGGCCCCCGCTCGCGCGTGTGTGCGTGCGTGGGTAAAAAAGCTCACTAATCGATACTATAGATTCTGAGGCAAGTAGGTTGCGCGTGGCACACCGATTGGTCGGCTACGAAGCGCATTTTTTCTCGCTAACGAAGCGGGCAATGTTTAGTCTTTGCGAGGACCTTTTGAGCCCGTGTGTCGTCTTTTTGGTTCGTTCGAGTAAGGAAAGCGTTTATTCGCACTTAACTTTGCCCGCATTTTTTGGTCTGAATGGGCTACGAGCTAAGTAGCGTAGCTTCGTAGCACTCGTAGCGCTGGTAGCGGGAAATGTGCCGATTAGCTGCCTTGCTACGTACTTAGGTGGTGTTAAATAAAATGTTGTGCACATTTACTCTGAACAGTTGTTTTTTCTGTTGAATTGGAAAAGGTGTTGCCTTGTAAATGTTCGGTTCGGTAAACGCGTTGACATTTTCGGAAAAGTTGTTGAATTGTTTAAATTAAAAGTTTGAGTGATTTTCGTGAAAGTATCAAAAAGTTTGATAGGATAGGTACGTAATATAATATTATCTAACTGTACTTACGATATTACGACACTACATCGGAACAAGAAAAACTAACGACAAGTAATAATATTAGTTTAGTATCAACATTTGAAATGTATGAAACTTTAAATAAACTTTTAATATTTGATTTAAAACAAACTAACTTAATGAAACGTGAGCTAGTCTAATTTAAAACCAACATTAAAAGTAAAAAATACTTTAACTTGAACACTACTCAAATTCAAAGAAGAAATCGGAAGTCTTAAGAAATCCTCAATCCCTTCAGATCGTTTCTGGTGCAAAGGTTGGCCATCGCTATCCAGCGAGGCAATGCTGCGGGCGTTATAGGCACTTTGTCACTGGGAACGATGAGGGGCGGTTGTTTGACTAATCTTTTTTTTGATGTTAGGTTATAATATTTGTTTTACGTGAGGTTAGGTTTTCTCTATGTTTGACATTTCGAAATCAATATGCCAGAGAGACGTATAAAATTTTGCTGTAATATTTTTAACACACAAAAATCCTGATACTTTTTACTTTGATGTAGTATTACTGTATTTTTAATTAAGTAAATTATAAAAACCATACTGCACGTTTTATAATTTAATTTTTAAAAATCAGTATTACATGTAAAAAGTTACAGTTTTAGTCTCTTCTGGAAAGAAGCTAAATTCTAAAGCTTTTACCGACATGATGCCTTTAATTTTTCTTTTCACTTTTGTAAGTATCCTGCTATTTTCATTTTTTATTCTTGGGCGATCGAGATTCTCCATCAACCTCACTCTGACGACATTCGTAATGAGAGCGACAGTGACCGAGATATTATTTCACTGGCCAGAACATGTGTTCCGGTTGGAAGGGCATTGTTTCCAGTGAAATTACAGGGCAAATGGGAGATTAACCAACTTATATCTCAGGGTGACGAGCGCAGTGCTGTGCCGCGCAGGGTCTTGAATTCTGCGAGTTCAAAATTCTGGGTGGCGCAGACCTGTTATGGGCAAACGCGACGTTTAACAACAGGCGAGCGATTTGCTCGTCTCGTCAATCAATTACATAAAAAAAAACATTGCCAGGTTGGTGGGTACTCACCTCATTCTTGAGGTTGATGGGCTCGTGTTGCGGCCGCGGCGGCGAGGGCCGACCCACCTCCGCGCCCTCCAGCATATCAGCCTCGCATCCCGACTCGTCTGCCAAGAAAACATACACTCAGTTAACATCTCCTAATTGGAACTTTTGTAAAACTCTCAGAAGGAGGGCGTTGATACCTGCAACGTATTTGTATACTTTTGCAAGTGTCATCGATTCTCATTGTTATTTTTTATTCCTTTTTATTTGTTCATAATAAACAGAATTTTTATTATCTCTAAAAACTCTTTAAAAACCTCAAAAAAAGATAGAAGAAAAGAAAAGAAATAAGTCAGATTTCTTTACCAACTTTGTAGAAATTAGAAAACATATTATTATTTATTATTAGTTAGCCTAAACCAGCTGTACTTTACAGCTATAAAGTCGTTTTCACCAAATCTAACGTTAATCTATCGTTTTTCGATGATTAAAATGATTAGAGAGTCAGTGAATCAAGTGCAAAAAACCGCTTAATCTAGCAACACCTTTACTAAGAAAGTTGCTTATCTTATAACTTGTTATCACCGAAAGTGTAAACATTTACCGCTTAATTTCGGTTTTTTCAAAATGTTATTTTTGGTCATCTAAATAGGAAAACATTAGCACAATGCCAATTCGTTAATTCTATTATGACAATTTAGAAGAACGCCACTTAGCAAGTTCTTATACAGAAAACCTTCATCAAAAAATACTTATCTCCATTTAAAACCAATACTAACATCCCATCTCCATCCAAACTCAAGGTAGAAACAATTGCCAAAACAGATTGCCAGCATTTTATTTACAAACTTATTCGGAATTCCCGGGATAAAGGCGAAAAGGCAAAGAACGAGCCAACGCCGGGCGAGACATGTGTCTTGACCTATTTGCCGGCGAGGTTTGGGGCAGGTCAGGTTTGGAATGTAAAGAGAATGTTAGCGATGTGGAAAGGAACGTTTTTACGAAGATTTTCGGATGCGTAGGGGCTTGGGTTGCGTTAGATTTTGCTTTCGGTTTGTCTTTTGTTTTTTGATTGTCGTTTGTTTTTTGTGTTAGGGCACGTGTTGTAGTTGTGATAGGGAAATAAGATGACAGCAACTGAGTTCAGAACGTAAAGAGAATGTTAGCGATGTGAAAAGGAACGTTTTTACGAAGATTTTCGGATGCGTAGGGGTCAGTCAGATTTTGTTTTCGGGTTGTCTTTTGTTTTTTTATTATCGTTTGTTTTTTATGGTAGGGCACGTGTTGTAGTTGTGATGGGGAATATGATGATAGCAGTTGTGTGAATTTCTAAAAGACAGTATCGTCTTAGATTTGTTTTAAGCTTTTAGACATCTGGATGATTTTTCTTTAAACAAACATTCGGCACTTTCAGTTTAAGATAGGATTCGATTTAATTTTTGTCTGGGTGTTTTGAAGTCACGAGTAAATAGGTTTTTTCAAGGCAAGCGTGCTCTATCATAGACCGTATCGTTGCTTACCATCAGACGAGATGGCGGCCAAACGCAAGCCTATTTCTGAACAAAAAAATGTTCCATCCGAAATACATAATTTTAACGTTGCAATACTATTTGATGACTCGTCGCCAAGTAATTATGAATCATTATTCACATTGTCAATGAAACAACTGGTTGAAATATCACCCCGTCCAGCAATATAAGGTCAAAAATTATAATTAAACGCCGATGGTCTTCTAACCGACAAAACGCGATAAAATCTAAGCAACTACCTCTACCCACTTCACCCAACGACTGGTGCATCGACCTTGCAAATATTCGCGCCAAACTAGACCTAAACCCATTACGAAGTAAGACACCACCAATCATTGTTCGGCAAATAGCCCGAGCCTAAGCAACACGAAGCGATGCCAAAACCTGCCCGTCGAATATGATTGCTCCTA
The DNA here is from genome assembly GCA_949125135.1 of Alcis repandata. Lineage (NCBI taxonomy): Eukaryota > Metazoa > Arthropoda > Insecta > Lepidoptera > Geometridae > Alcis > Alcis repandata. The sequence continues at coordinate 9,098,020 of OX421239.1, read as the reverse complement.
ATGCGATGGGGGGCCAGGGGTGCTCTGGGAGGGGTAGGGTAACTGCGTCGCATCGCCGTCATTGCCACATTGGGGAAGACAGTGCAAGATGTTTAGAGCATCACGATAAACGTCTCAAAGAAGCTGGTGTACAGAATGATTGTTCAGATGGAGGTATAGTAGTTTTAAGACAAAATTAAACAGAATAACAAATAACTCACTATTACAAAAAAACTATAAAATATTATGCATGTTTTTTTCATAAAAAAATAAATTTGTAAAATTCGAGCATCAGCGCCATTTATTGACGCTTCTGTGCATAGCTGACTGTGAGCTAGCACCTTGTCGCCAGAGGTTTATTGAGGAGCAAGACATTTTGTGTTACATCGTCGCCATGACCTATTACTCGTAGGTACAGTTCAGGGGTTTTCGACAAATATCTCATTCACAGTATCAAAATGTGGCCGTCAAAAACGATTACTCTTCATTCTGAGAAGGGGAGAGTAGGGTAATGCGTCGCATCGCAGTCACTGTACATATGTAAAGAAACAGTGTGAGATGTTCAGGACTTTTACAGAAATGTTATTTTTGATAGAACAGGCAGATTTTTCGAACTGATACTGAATTTACAAATACAATGAATGAAAAATGTATACAAATTAAACTGCGATATTATTCTCGAAAAGAATGATCATTCCTTAAATCAAAGCAGAGAGAGTATTTACTGCATGAGTACTTAAGTAGCTTTGACACATTTTGTTAATTTTGTTGGTGAATCAAAATGAAAAAGAAAAAAGACGTGAGTAACAAAATGAGACAGAAATCTCAATCAAGTTTTAGTTCAATGCAAACCTAATTCCTTACTGAGTAAGGAGTAAAGGCCTACTCCAATACAAAAAAAATCTCAGCTTTGAACTTTATTTGCTCTCCATCCAACCGAACGCTTTCAGCTATGAGTAGGTAATATGTTATGTACCTATATTATAGTCTTTGGACCTGTTTCACACAAACCTCAAGAGAATTCAAATGCGTTGGTCCTTCGGTAGGAAGCCAAGTCACTGTCCCCCACGTCAGTGCCATGTTCCCGACCGAGCAGTAAGTAGTTTAATCCAAAAATCAAAACCTTTAAAACATGTCATTCGTCATCCAACCGAAGCATCTCACTGAGTACTAGTCTTTGCAACTGTTTCACACAAACCTCTAGATAATTTAAACGCGTTAGTCCTTCGGTAGGAAGCCAAGTCACTGTCCCCCATGTCAGTGCCGTGTTCTTGACCGAGCAGTAAGTCCAGTTTCAAAAATCTTAGCCTTTAAACATGTCATTCGTCATCCAACCGAAGCATCTCTATGAGTACTAGTCTTTGCAACAGTTTCACACAAACCTCAAGAGAATTCAAACGCGTTAGTCCTTCCGTAGGAAGCCAAGTCACTGTCCGCCATGTCAGTGCCGTGTTCCTGACCGAGCAGTAAGTCTAGCTTAATCCTATCGGAAACGTGGGCCCCCATTGAAGATCGGCTAGGGCTCGGCTGGGGGAGGGGAAGACACCTCCGCTGATTTCTGCGAGGTTCGGACGTTACACGACGCGAGCCTTTTCCGACTTTTGATGATCATGTGACTTTAATTTAAGGTGAAAAGTCGTAGTTATAAATTGTGTCAGTGAAATAATGGGTAACTTAGATCCAATAATTGTTCTTGGTATTTGAAAAGATTGTACAGGTATACATATTGAATGTTTTGGTACCTATATGTACGTTAATTAAGAGTTTAATATCTCGAGTACCTACTAAGCACAATACTTTTTTTTTACCTAGTAGAATTATGATTTTAAAGTCCTACGAAAAATAGTGCGATGATTTTGATGCTCTTAAAAATTGAAAAAGATCTGCACAAGACCATAAGTACCTATCTTAGGGATTTATTTTCCACTTTTAAGCATTGAAACTTCCCAGTCTCAGAAATTATCCAGCCTCACCAACTACCCACCAAGGCAAACCTCCCAGTAAACTGCAAAAGCGAAAGATCAAGCTCAGTCCAGTTTACGCAAGACATCACTACTTGTCCGAGCCCCCACCCCGTGCATCTAGGGAGGGAGAGGGAGACATTACAAATTAATAGCACAAAGACCGGCCGCAGATCGCCGGCGAAAATTTACCGACACTAGACACTTATAGTGCTACGATAAAGGAATTGCATGTGTGGGTGCGAAAGAGATTTGTGTGGGTGAATTATGGGGTGGCTATTTTGATGTTGTTTTTGGATCATAGTGGGAATCTGATACGATACGTCTAGCTGAAAATAGCTGTGGTATATAAAAATGTTGGTAATTTTTTTGAGCTTCCGCAAACAAATTTTAAAGTCGATAATTCAAAATACCTATCTTATTAGTCACCAAAATATTTTAAAACGTGTCAGATTCTTTGACTTGTTTCTATAATCAAGTCAGTATTAAATTAGTTTGTGAAAACAATTGTATGCCTATTTCATGCAATATTTATTTTATAGGTAATATAAAATCCAAAAAAGTCTTTTACAAAATCACGTACTCGTCAATTTCAAAACGATCGCAATTTAAATCTTATTAAAAGCTGCCTTATCTACAGTTGAATAAGATGGACATTTGAGTAATTTCAACCACCCCATTCCAATGCAATAAAATTGAACTTTGACAGGTTTCGAAACAGGACAGTTGGTTAACCCTAAGTGGAATCAATAGACAGCCAACAAGACGGACAAAAGAGGCAAAGATACGACTGAAATAGAAAATCAAACGGAGCAGTTCAGATTGTAAGCTTTGCTTTGTACAGTCACATGCAGTCGTTTACGATCTATCTACCTAACTTATCTCAATATTGCTGGCTTAAATAAATACAAATAAAGATAGCTTGGCGATTTTATAGGTAGAGCCTATTTTTTATTTCTGTAGTCAGATGTTAGTTTATGAAATGTGAAATCATACTACTGAATTCGGAACCACTTTCCGATGTCTGATTGAGCTGAAATTTGGTACACCTGTGTAACTTTGATGATAATGCAATAAAAGCTAATTTTTTTGCTAAACATTTTTGGCTTTCTCGTTTTAAGTCACAAGTTTTTTTTTTTTTTTTTTATGTAATTGAGTGACGAGACGAGCAAATCGCTCGCCTGATGTTAAACGTCACGTTTGCCCATAACAGGTCTGCGTCACCCAGAATTTTGAACTCGCAGAATTCAAAATCCTGCGCGGCACAGCACTGCGCTCGTCACCCTGAGATATAAGTTGTTTCATCTCCCAATTGCCCTGTAATTTCACTGGAAACAATGCCCTTCCAACCGGAACACAGTAATGTTTGCACATTACTGCTTGGCGGTGGAATAACTGGCAAAGGTGTGGTACTTCCCCAGGCGGGCTCTGCAATAGAGCCCTACCACTACTATCAACTAACTTACTAAGTAATCAAATATTGAGTTGGTTGTTTCTTGCTGCGGCTGACTGTACCTAGTATTTTATTTAAGGTGAAAGATAGAGCCAACTGCTTGTATAATTTTAGATATGAACTTGTAACAAATACTGGAAGGTCTGTTTAACTTTGTAGTTTGATTGAAGCTTGTTGTTTTAGTTTAGTAGATACTTGTCACTTAATCGATAGTTTACTTAATGGACTAGTCTTTTTTTAAATTTTTTTACTGAAACAAATCCGATTATGGATCTTTAGTGATGCGAATAAAGGTAATTACCATATTACTTCAGTCGAGAATAAATCGGTTTCTTCTAGGTAAGCGTGCTCTATAGTACTAAGCCTAACTTTGAATTAAAAAAAAGTTTGTACAACTTAACTCTTTCAATAATGTACGTGAACTTTAGCATTATTTTGAAGTTGATAAAATTATAATTTAGCACGCGTTTTTTAAGAAAAGCCATGTATTTTACACGTTTCTCGGTGTTCATAAACACAATATTATTCATATAAGTTAAATGACCAGGGCTAAAATTTGATAGATAAACTTTTTAAGACACCCAAAAACCCAACAATGCTCTTACAATTTTTAAGAAAATAAAACCAGGAGCAATTCACATTAAAGTTCAAATTCAATTAAAATGTTATCGATACGATTCTATTTTGATCGACCGTAATTATTCCCGTACTTTCAGCTCCGAAGCCTACCAAAACGCCGAACAAGGAAGTCTGCCAATTTGGCCACCGTCTGAAACAAATTATCATCATGACGCCCCTCCCCCTCCCTCCCTCTTTACCCCACCTGACCCGTGCTAGCTGACCCCTAGAGCATAGTGCGTAGACTCGTGGTTCTCGTACTTAGTCCTTAACACTTCAAGGGATTTTGAACTCTAAAGCCTAACTGCAGCTAGTCGTTTAAGTCCAAAATGTTTTGGTGAGAATGGAGCATCATTAAATTTAGGAGCTGTGGTAAGTTGCGAATGGAATTAGTATTTGTGTTTGGTATTAGGAAATCGTCGACTTGGTATTTGTATCTATGGTATATGTATCTTGGTTTATAGAAGTAGGTAAAGAAATTGTAGAAGGTTGTGCTGTCGTTCACGTTTTATGTTAACGTCATCTAAACGCTTTAGTGTAAAAAAATATTTTGGAACTCATTTCACTTTCATCCTATCGAATTTTCAAAATAATCAACCATATATAATCGCTTCCAAAATGAAAAAGGTAAAGTAAGTTTCTCATAAGATGGGTGTCAACTGGCGCATACAAATTCTCTTTAACATAAAACTAACCGCATCGGTCGCGGGACGAGGTAAGTATTATATGAGCGCTTACGATTAGCCGGCTACACTCATTGACTCACTCACACTCACTCACACGCACACTCACTCACACTCACTCACACTCACTCACACTCACTCACTCACACTCACTCACACTCACTCACACTCACTCACACTCACTCACTCACACTCACACTCACACTCACACTCACACTCACACTCACACTCACACTCACACTCACACTCACTCACTCACTTAATTGTCTGGCTCGAAGTATCGACCTATCTTAGACGATAGATAAACTTTTTACTGTTCACACCAGAAATTACAAACAAAAAGGATTACAACACCTCAAACTAGTGCAACAACTGGTGGCTTTACCGCTAAGAGCGATCTTTTAATCAGACAGGCAATAGGTTAGGCAGGTTTTGTACCGAGGGTATTATTTTCGCGAAGGAAAAAGTGTCAAAGGGAGTCTGTGAGATGGGTTGATGGCTCACCTGACGGGAAATGCCATCCTCTGGCCATCATAACCGGGCCGTCCAGGATATTGCGGCTGTAGCTGCCTATGCAGCACTGCATGGCCCCCCGAGCCCTGAGACGAAGATAAGGCTGTGCTTGAAATGATTCTTGGTCAAAGGAGGTTAGAGTGGATCTGTTTGATTACCCACGACGGAACAAAGAAGGTTCAGAGATAAATTGATTGCTTGTTTGTTTTTTTTTTATGCCCTAGGTAGCAAACAAGCAAACGGGCCGCCAAAAAAGCGATCACCGTGGATACCTATGGATACCTGTAGCTCCAGAGGCGTCACGGATACGCTGCCGACCTTTTAAGACTCTATTAACAGCCCTTTTGAAGAACCCAATGTTGTAGTTACTAGGGAATACCGGTGGAGGGAGCTCGTTCCACATTTTACAGGTGTGTGGCAAAGTTAGTTAGTTTAATTTCTATTAACTTCATCATCATTGTCTTTGCTAATTGACTGACCGAAGTGAGGTCTCAGAATGTAGGGGAACAGCATAGTATTTGTATGTTTGTATATATTTATATTTGTCCGCTGATAACTCGAGTACGGCTAATCCGATCGTCATGAATTTTTGCGAGTAAGTAATATAGTTTATTTCAATGCAAATTTTAGATTCGAAAAAGAACGCTATCGGTCAAGGGGTTGGGAAGATAGGTATAGGAGTCGCAAGGTTCAATTCGCCGCGAAGTACTACTTAACTAGGTTATCAATAGTAAGCAAATATCAATGACCTGTCAAAATAAACGCCACGCTAACTTTTTAAACCTTCCCTAAGTCAACATTCCGTTCATAATTCCACGCAAAAAATCTGTTTACCTACAAGTGTTCCTCGCATCGCCAAAACAAAGACAAAAGTTTCGAAAGTCTTCTCCCGACCCAGTGTGATAGTGACTGCTACGTAGCCTGTGGCAGGGCCCGGGCCCCTTAAAGTAAGTATTACTTAAGCTGTGGCCCGGGTGGCCGCCCCATGCGAGGGTGGTTTCTTTAACGCGTGAAATCTAGTGTTAAAGTGTTCTGGTTCAAATGAAAGGTGTTTTTTGTTGATGTGTGAATTCTACTACCCTAGTTTAGTTACTTTAGTTTACTTTATAACACATGCGAACGTTAGTGTGTATGTGTGAATGTTTGATACCACGTATCTTCGTAACTGCTGAACCAATTTTGACAAAATTTAGAATAGAAATAGATTACGTCCTGGATAAACGCTTATACTAGTTTTCATCAACATCGTCTTTCAACAACGCACGGATAAAACCGTCAAAGTTAGTATTATAAATTCGTAAGCTTGTGTGTTGATTACCACGTTCCTTGTTACTATTAAACCAGTTTCTTACTACTAAGTTCCATGGAACTTGGTAATTTTCAGACTTGATTTGATACCTACATAATTTATCTAAACGCGGTAAATATGTATGTATTTTGTTTCGAAACCTAGACCATTACAAAATTTTAACAAATCATTTAAGTACAGATACTTCCAAGTACTAACTATGGTTCATTCTGTGCCTCGAGAGAAAACTTGTCGACATTCTATTTCTATGACCTACATTGTACTCAGATTCAATTTGTATTGTAAATCCGGTCCTCAGCGACATTCGAGGCCGTAGATCCCGAACCCTTTGTTCCGATTTTTCCTATTCCGATCCAATATCATTTGCGGAGGCTTTAACGACTGCCTCTCAACAAAAGTAAGCGGACAAATTGCTTCTAAAACAACAAAAGCCGACCGGAAAAATTCACAATCGCACCGAATCATTAATCTCAGAAACAAATGGAAATCGGCCGACATCTGCTATACTGGCTGGAAAAAATGGCGGCCATAGTCGACAGTTGTCACGTTATTCGCGACGGGATTAATTAGAAATGCGATTAAAAGCAAACAAAACAGGGAATGGTGAACTTAAATTAATGAAAAATTACCACCCTCGGCGAGCACTCGTCAACTCTTTTTTTTAACGGGGTCGCTCCCGCGCATTAAGCGGCTTTAATTTGAATTCAGAATTAGAATTACGCGCGCTTTATAATTATTGTTTTTTTTTTCGTTTTCAGCCAGCGATGGTTGATTTCTAATTCAACGAGGGACCGTATTACGTTCGGAACGCACTTTTTTCGTGGTCATGAATATGGTGATTTTCATATTTTAGAGTATGTTTTGGTGTTTTGATCATGATAAATGGAGGTAGGTACAATATTATCGTGTCATCAACAACAACTTTTATTCTTTTAGTCTAATTTGAGTTACGCAAAACCAAAATGAGTTTGTAGTAGGTTCCCATTAGTAGTAAGTCTGCATTTCTTACTAAGATAACTGCTAAGTATAAACGTAGTAATTAAGAAGGTTAATCATTAAAAAGGTTTACACAACTTACTTCAGATCAGCTTGAAGAAGCATGAGAACTTCTAACGAATACCTATGACATAAAACATAACAAAATGCATAAACTAACTTAACAACGAACACAATAAGTGCAAGAACAATCATTAACAAGCATATCGTAAACAGAACTAGACATTAAAGCATTCCTTAGTTTCGCACTCGAAATAGCGGCAGTAAAACTTGAAACAGTAACTTCATTTGGGACGATGTGATTGTTAGCGATGATTTTTGGTTTTATTTTTGTTATAAAACTTGAGATAAGTAAATAAATAAATAAATTAACGTTTCACACTCATAGCTCTCCACTAGGATGAATCCTATGTTGGGGATGCCATGGAACACACACAAAGACAAGGACAACTAAAAACCAGACCCAGAAAGATATTTAAATTTATCATTCAAACATCTGCCTGGCCGGGAATAGAACCTGGGACCTCTGGCTTATGTGGCGGACATATTACCGCTGAGCCAAAGAGGTCGCCAAGTCGTCAGTTACTGCAACTGCTGACGCCACCCACGACAGAGTACATACAGTAAGTTTTTTTTTGGTTTATGATAAACTTGCGTTTAACAGCCACCTTGCCTGATGGTAAGCAATGATGCGGTCTACAATGGAGCACGCTTGCCTAGAAGAAACCGATTCACTCGCGACTTGAAGACAACCAAATCATATTATCTCCCTATATTTAAAGTAAGTTGACTTCTAAATTATTGTTATTATGTCTTGGTGTTGGCAGTAAATCCAAGGGTCGTGTTCAAGTTTGAATGGTTTTTAGAGCATAAGTCCTCTCTTATGTTGGCTATGAACCAATATGGCCTTACCATAACAATACTCAGTTCTAGATAAAAATAAATCCAAACTACCACAGATAAATTATATATTTTTTGTTGTCTCTGGGCCTAACTACAATAATAATCACAATATATTTTAATTTTGTATCAGCCTTAACTCTGTTTTTTTTACATTTGGTCTATCAGTGACTTCGTTTTGGGTTTTCTAATACCTACACTTATACTAAAAACTTTAGTCGAATGAACATTATTATTAAGGCTCAAATCGATAAATCAACTCTACATTATTCCCAATATCGATACGCCATCCGGTCGACACTCCACGCGGCGCGCCCTCGACGTACAAAAGCACTTGGCGTGAACATCCCTGCCCTTGCGCAAGCTCGTTCAAACCATTGTTCTAAAATTACGAATTTCGAACGAATTAATTTTAAAAGTAGAATGTTTTTTTTTGCTGGAACAAAGCTGCCAGTACGGTACAATGACGACTAGTGAATGTGATGAAGTTATTAAATTACATTCACAACTTCAACGCTTGCCCAGTTTAGTCTAAATCTAGTCTACCTACTTACATGATAAATAAATTAAAAATACTTTTAGGTACATAGGGCTCAAGTTTAAAGGCATTTTAAGACAGATCTAAACTAACTAAAAATATATCTGTGTTTAACATTGCAAGCCATTAGACAAGGATGCCAATAGTTTTAGAAAATTTAGATCTGTCTTAAAAAGCCTTCAAACTTGGGCCTATAAAGCGTTTTCAAATCTAAGTAACCGTCATTAAACAGCTGTCATCAAAACGTCTACCGATATGCCATAAAGAGGCAAATGACGGCATCCCATATCAAACCAGTTCTATAAGCCATCAGATGCAATGCACCCTTCCGCAAAATGCACCACAATTACAAAATATCGGTCAATTAAATGGTGCGAGAACTGAGAGATAACAATTGGAATCGGTTTCGCTTTCCGCGAGGCCGGACCGCGCTAAATATATTAATAGATGAGGGTATATCAATGGATGTCCACCGCGTTTTCGGACGGCCACTTTCAATTTTCGGACGCGCTCGCGTAATGTTGCCATCATTTTGGGTATTGAGAGATTTTCGGGTTCAGTTTTTTTTGCCGTGAATATGTCTACGTTTGACCAACAACTCGCCTGTTGGTAAGCGACAATGTAAGGATCCGTATGAATGTCTATATTGATATGAGCTGTCCATATAAATCATTAAATGTGATGGACGCGTGACGACGCGACGTCAACGTGGTAGTTGTTTACGACACGTGGTTGATCATCAGAATAACCATAACTTTCAAATTAAGATAATATAATTTTTACCTATGTAACCTATTTTAATGTCAGTTAATTTGATTTTGTTTATATAATTTTAATATGTTGCTTTGGATATATTTTTTTCCAGACCACTTAGGGAAGTAGTAAATACATAATCTGTTTTAGAACAAATCTGCTAATGTCTTCATTCCTCTGATATATTTTCAAGCGCCTAGTTTGACAGTTGAGATTGACTGGAAAAACATAAATAGTTGAATCCTGACTGAACGAGCTCACCATTGTTCTGCATCAGGCGAGATGGCGGTCCGAACGCAAGCCTATCAATGAATAAAAAAATTGCTGATTTGTTATTAACGTAAAAAAAAAAAAAATGTGTAATAAATGGCATATCCTGAAATTCCAAAACGTGTGGTCACCCCGCGTGTGTACGATCGACATCATTGGCGCGTGCATCGCGTCATTGACCACATGTTTGTGGAAGTTTACACGAATTTTCATAATACATTCATTAACGGCCGCTTTGCCACTGTGATTGTAGTGATTACGCTGTTAAAGGATTTCAGAGGAAAGCTGCCTCTTTTATGTCACTACTGGATATCCTGATGATTTAAATACGTGATATTTTTATAAAGTACGTCTTAGTGATATTGGATGATCGACTCTTGATAACTGGGGCCGTAATGTAGGTTCTTAGGGCGAGCTTAAACTGAATTGGGCTTGATTTTGTCTCGTTTTTTCTCATGCTGACAAAACGAGAGAAAAGCTAGGGCGATCTAGTTTAGGGTTGCGCTAAGAGTTTGTGGACGGCCTCTGGCCCTATGCAGGCCCCTGGTCTTATACATGCCCAATTAGTATATAGGTCAAATCAAGATACAACCATTAATAAACAAAAAACAAATATTAGATTAATGTAAATAAACCAGGCGCCCATAACATTCAATCGCTGCTGCTCGTCTAACGTTCCAATTTTCTATTCAACTTATTGAATTCAGTCTATCCACTTTTAATATCAACCTTCTTCAAAGTGGACAGTTTCGTGATTACATGCAATTTATAATATAGTAAAGTAAGTCGGTTTGTATAGGTAGAGTTGGCAACCCGATTTTAGACTTAAACAGCTTGAGGATTGTTAGAAACACTTAACCAGAACCTATATTTCTGACGTGTTATGGGAACCATTGTAATTCTCAGTAGCAAATGCTACTCGGTCATCTGAAAACTGATCCGTATCTGATGATTTTCTAAGAAAATCTATACTAGACGAGTTCTAAGAGCGCTATATTAACAAACATAATATACATATATAGGGTTATTCATAAAGAGTATGCCAAGCCGAAAACGGCTCATAGTACTCATCATTATGAATGATTATGAACAACTTTTACTACGGGACCAACTCGAAATTCGCGAAAAAAAAAATCAGCTTTTCCATACATTTTGTTGGGTGTCATTGACATTTTTCTATGGAACAGCCGTTTTATTTTTCACGAATTTCGAGTTTGGTCCCGTAGTAAAAGTTGTTCATAATGATGAGTACTATGAGCCCTTTTCGGCTTAGCATACCCTTTATGAATAACCCTGTATAAGTACTAGGTACGTGATAAAAGGTGTGATAATACTGGAGAGCATGTATGTACACACATTGTGAACAGCTTTTACTTTGGACCAACCCGTAATTCGCGAAAAAAATCACCTCTTCCATAGAAAAATGTCAACGCGCACTCGACAATATGTATGGAACAGCTGAATTGTTTTCGCGAATTCCGGGTTGGTCCCAAAGCAGAAGTTGTTCATAACGATGAATTAATACAAACCCTTCTTTATCATGCCTTTTTCTCCCACGTAATAGGTATCCTACTAATATTATAAACGCGAAAGTTTGTAAGAATGTATAACACGGTCACAATATCTGTGCACCTCGCTGGAATGCGGCGCCTCTCCCGCTTCCCCTGCCCCGCACTCCCCGCACTCCCCGGTGCGACAGTACGGTTAACATCTTCGTTGCCGATACACGTCCCGATAATTTTGATATTTTCGCTACGTTGTTGTTTTGTTTTTTAATATTTATTGTTAAGTTTAGACATATGACGTCACGAGGTCAGGTGCACAGAATTGTGACCGGGTTGTATGTACGAGCATGTTTGTTGCTCTTGCACGCAAAAACGTCTAACGGATTTACATGAAATTTGGAATGAAGGTTGTTCATGGTCTGGATTAACACATAGGCTTTTCACACTTTTCATCCCGGAAAACGCGGGTGGAACCGCGGGGCGCGGGAATTATAATAGCAGTAAGTAGTCCTTGCTTTCGTCTTCTGAAATGGCCGCTCACGCTCCAACCCAGTATTCAAAGGAAAAACCAGTTGATAATTTACCAGACCAATAAAACACTACATCAATACCTCCGCAAGCAACTACTTACAATAAAATCTACATAGAAATAGCGGTTGGCGATTTTGATTAGCAATATTGCGATAAAGCCATATATTCACTTGCTAACATTTGCTCAGTAACATTCATTCAAAAGTGTTAAGAGTAATATTTGAGTTTTATATCTTCTTCTTCTTTTTATTACTTATCTCTTTTACTTGGAATCAACCTTCCTTGTCCGCATCCTCAATTTCACACAGTTTTGTGCGATGTCTAAACTAGATCGCTCTGTCTTTTGTCTCGCTCTGACAGCAAGAGAAAATGCGAGACAAAACCGAACGCGATTCAATTCTTGAGTTATGAACTCATAGCACGGGCCCTTGTTTCTTTGGACCATCTCGTCCATAAAATACTTTATTTTTGTACCTTCTTAGGAATGAAGAAAAGTTATTATTGTAAACTAAAATAATTCAATAACGTTATAAACAATAATTAAATTCGCCGTTTGAGGTAAACAGCTTTCTTTATCTGACCGCGAAATATTGACCACATATTTTCAAGTTATTAATAACTATGATAGTAAATACTGTGACCAATTTATCTGTAGAAATGAGTGAAAGGTAATTTTTTTATACGAACCTACCTATTCGTTGAGGTATATCGCATCATTATTGCATGTAGATGATCGAATTGAAATAATTTTTTCCTTATTGAACACCTCGCAGGAAATTGTTGATTGGGGTTAAAATATCCATTACGACATTTGGTGCTTATTGCAATGATGCTTAAAACCTAAGTGTCCAAAGAGGCTATTTTCATCATCATCATCATCATCATCCTCAACACTACCACGATCTTCGTTTCAATACTACACAGGTGTAATCGAATACAAATAAGTTAATTGCACTCAAAATATTTGATTCAAATGAAATCAGACGCACAACTGCGATCATTTTCAAAACATCTGTCCAGTTTCGTCCCTAAAATAATTCCCGCAAGCTTGTAACATGTTCTTAAAACAAGGTTTCGCGACAGTGAATAGCCCGCCTTACGCATACGAAATGTGCGGACGTGTCGGTGAGCGAACGAAAAGATTTTAACGATTAACTAAATAACAATAAAACATCTGTATAGACGATTGCTGCGACACAATACCGGAGTATAATAAAAATTACTCATCCATAAAATACTCTTAATAATAATATACATTAACTACCGACATCATACAACTGTCGACTCTAACGTAAGCGTTCAAAGTTTAATATTCTGTGAAGTTATTCAGTATTCATTAGTCGATTCAAAGGGTTGGCAAATCCAAGTTGTATTGTAAAGAGTCACGCGTCAACTTAGCATTAAATGTAATTATACGTGTTTTTATATTTCCGTTGCTATAGAAATTAATGCGTACGATTTTGTTAGTGCAGTCGGTAGGTACAAATTAATCATCCGTAATTTGAATTTTGAATTTAAAGCTAGCATGATTACAAAGACAGAAATTATGCGAAACTTATTCCATTTTTTTAATGTTGATAGTTCTTGAAAAAGGTTGGTCTACAATAGTTAACTCTAGGGACCTTTTTTTGTCTGATATGCAACTTGTGTATTGTGCCAGTACCATTCAGAACTCCATATACGATATTCTATATTCAAATGTCAAGAAATTATTTTTTCTTTTGTAAAATCACAATCAAGGCTGTCCGTTAACCGTAACAGCCAAAGTATAAAAAAAAGTCTTTCAGCGAATCCCGTTAGCTTTTTCATACTAATTTCAACCAATTACCCAAAACAGCGTGTTTTTAATAAGCAAACCCCCATTAGCACCGAAAGCACAAACAAACAGCACTGGTGACATCTCGTAATTTCAATTCTAATTATATTTAACGTCCACTGTTATTTTTTCGACTTTTAATGCTCGCCCGCCATAAAAAGATAATCACAAAAATAATTGAAACGAAATAATAAAGGCAGTAAGGAAGGGGGTTGAGGGGTGGTCGATTAATGATGTCTAGGGGGAGGCAGGGATAGTCGGCGCATTAAGGCCTAAATAATCAACATAATTACACTTTTTACCCCGACATCCCCTTTTCACCCTAATAAGTGGCGGGGGAGAGAATCTCTATTTGGATCACTTTTTATAATGACAGTTAATGCTAAGTTGGAGCGTAATGCGCTTTTGTGGGGCTTGATGACGTCACTGGGAAAAGGATGATGAATCAAATGGAGGAGGTATGAACAGAGGAAGTTTTAAAAACACAACTTGACCCTATTTCATTTTAGTAAAGACTAGTTAACCCTAAAGCTGTATGCTCTTGACACTGCACTTTGCGTTGCCACGACGTTGCGCTATGCAGCCCTACTCTACCCACGCTACATACAGGGTTATTCATAAAGGGTATGCTAAGCCGAAAAGGCCTCATAGTACTCATCATTATGAACAACTTTTACTATGGGACCAACCCGAAATTCGCGAAAAAAGAATCAGCTGTTCACACTCGTGAACACTCGACAAAATGTATGGAACAGCCGATTTTTTTTCGCGAATTGTGGGTTGGTCCCATAGTGAAATTTGTTCATAATGATGAGTAGGTACTATGAGCCCTTTTCGGCTTAGCTTACCCTTTATGAATAACCCTGTATAATATTCTCAGAATATTTCCATGCATGTTACGCAATTATTTGATCTATTGTTTTACCGCTCAACTAATCAGATAAACTACTGGCACTAGCAGACCGTATCATTGTTTACCATCAGGCGAGATGGCGGTCAACAAGACTATTACAGAATAAAAAAATAAGCTTTTAATGTATTATCATCGGAGTTACACAGGTATACTAAGTTTGACGTCAGGACAGACCTATGTTACATACTAATTTGGTAAGTTCAACATTCAGTTTCTAAAAATCTCCTGTCTTTGTCACTCCAACTCTCCTAGTTTTTAAACACGTCCGAAAATTAAATAAAAATCTCGAAAAAAGTTTGTCAAAAAAAGGTCGAATGCCAGTGACGTCATCGTGCATTAGTCTAAAGTTCTGCCGACATCGACCGTATCAGTTGAAACGGACCGTATTTACAATCCAAATGCAATAAGTAAAGCGAGCACCCTCCTGCCGAAGAATCGGTATATAATTAAAGATAATGAGACGCTATTCAAATGTCCGTCTGGATCCTTTCGCGTTGGAGGGTTGAGAAGCGATGGAGGAGGCATGTCACTGTTAACTAAACGAAAAATCAGAAAGCTATTTAATATGAAAATTTAAAACCAACGTGGTTTTGAAACAGTAGTAAATTATTATTTTATTTTAGTTTTTTTTTTTGCCTTTTGAATAACTGACTGAATACGACGTGACGTGAGTATTTCCTTATTAATTATAACAAAATCGTAAAACGTTCATTTCGATTCAACTACCCCCACTCATTTTAGCCCTCCGCTAGGATTTTCTGTGTCGGGGATGCCATGGAACACTCACAAAGACAAGGATATCAGGTAGTTTTCAGAAGATAGGTTCACAAAATGTTGGATGCGTAGAAGTAGATGTAATAAACTTGATGAACGAAACCTAGAACTGATAGAAAAAAAGGTTTTATTTTTGAAAGATTTCGGCAACTGTAAGTTTTTAAGGAAAGATGAAATAACTAATTAAAAATGAAATAAATGTCAACTTGCATGTGTACTAAACGAAATAGGAACCTAACTCGGCCCCTAGCAACACAGATAACAGAATAAATAATTTAATATTTAAATAATAATTAATAAACCGCCACCGCGCCTAATATTTGGAAAACCACAAAAAAATGTTAAAACCCACATGTTACCTAAATTTAAACAGTTCCAGCAAGAGGTATTAATAGGTTAGGTATCTAGTTAACCAAGGGTAAATTATGTACCTTTTGTACACCAAAATTACCAACGGCACAACCACACTGGTGATTCTACCATGAGCAATACGCGTAGAAATAATTTAAGTTCACTCCATCGATGCCACCTTCAGTTTTCGTAGCTCCACGCTCCATCCTTCACGAAATCACGACTGACGAAGACAGGGACTCTCCAAATGAAGGGTTTTTTAATTCACTCAAAATGGTAATTCCTCGAACAAATGTAGAAATCTTTCTTTAATTATACTAATTAATGTTCTGTTTTTTTTTGTGCAGATTTTTAGCGTATTTTTAGGATTTTTAGTGCATCGCAGCGATATAATTCTTAGAGAGACATGATCTTACAACAAAAAAAAAAACAAAATAAATGACTAAAAAGTTAAACAAAAACGTAAACGTTTCACACTCATAGCTCCCCACTAGGATTAAATCCTGTGTCGGGGATGCCATGGAACACACACAAAGAGAAGGACAACTAAAACCCAGACCCAGAACAGATTTTTAAATTCATCACTCAAACATCTGCCCGGCCGGGAATCGAACCCGCCTCTGGCTTATAAGGCGGATACACTCCCGCTGAGCCAAACAGGCAGTTCATTTTTAATTTGTTTTCATAAGATTTCAGTGTTCTAAGATACATAACAGGCCTATTTTTCTACTGTTGCAAGGACTATAATAGTTTTCCGTATTAAGCCAATTTTTCAGAAAAAAGTTGCAAGCGCGTTAGGCATTTCACAATTTTGAACAACAAGATGACTTATCACACTCCCTAACAAGACAATTAAAATCTTAGGAAAGGGAGCAACGCACTCATTGCAATTACAGCTCCGAACAATAGTGACCTGGACACCACAAAAAAAAACCAAGCGGCCGCCAAGGTCTAATTAAAATGATTAACTTAATGGTCTAAGTCATTAGCGATTTTAATTTCGAATCGGGCATTTTTTCGCTCTAAATTATAACTCTTGCCTTCATTTTACGATTGCAAATTTTACGGCGAATCGTAATGCCTTAATATTGCTATTGTTCTGTATTTGTTTGAATGGCTACTGAACGGGTAAAATGAGAAGAAGTTAAAATTATGGGCAGGAAATACCCGTAGGTAGAGGTAAGTCTACTATATAGGTGCCGAATGCCATGTACTTAGGTTCACTTAGTTTAGAAATCAATGTTTAATATTGTATGGGAAGAATAATAATAGAACAGATTAGTATTTAGTATATTCGGAGTATAGTTGTGTAATTATAATTTACACATATTTTCACATAATTTGATGGATTTTGTAAAAGCTGATAAAGCAGGATCTAGTAAACTTAATTTTTAAAACAGAAGAAAACAGGCTGTAACCCAGACCTACAAGCTCAACAATTGAATTTTTGAATAACTTACAGCCATTATTTTATTATGTATTTCAGAAAGAATTTAATTAAGCTCAATCTGGGTAACTTTGACATTCTGGGTAAGATTGACAGTTTTGATGTTTCATGATTTTTGTTTATATTCTTTGGTGTATTATCAATAGTTCTAAGCTCAATGTCTAGTTGGTTCGATCTCAATTTTTTACCATTTTATTAAAAAAAAAACTGTTTTAGACAAACGTGTTCTTATTTTCCACGTGTTTTTATTTTGCGTTAAGGCTACCCAGAATCTATAAAATGTTTGCTAAAGATATCCAGAATGTTTAAAATTCAATTAATAAGCGATTTTAGTGAAAACCAAAATTACTGTCAAAGTTACCCAGATAGGGGGGGGGTAACTTTATCATACCAAACTTTTGCATTTTTTCAAATTAACTTGTATATAATGAGGCCTAGATTATTTTAGAATTATATTCTGCACGCATTAAAACACAAATTTGCTTTTTCACATGAATCTACGACTTTTTACTAACATTGTTATAAGCAATAATGTGCCCTGAACCTGTCAAAGTTACCCAAATTGACTGTACAATTAAATGTTTTTTAGATAGGACTAAGCGAAACAAATTTATCATATTAAATATTTGGGCAAGCGTCTATGTTTAGATTTATTTCAGGTCACCATTACACAATATTAAGAAAAGATTATTTCCCAGCATTGAGGATCAAAAAAATCTTCCATTTCCTGCAAAAGATTTTTATCTTTGGTATTTTTTTTATTATAAAAGAGTTAAAAATCCTACAAATATTAAGTTTTTACCTACATATAATTATTTAGTCAGAATTCGATCAAATTCAAGCACAAAATTTATCGACAAAAATATTCTTATTATCCAAAATACTAATAAAACCTTAATTATTATTACTAATTAATGAGTTATTAAGAGCACAAGGAAACTATTATAATCAAACGCTCATTATACTCTTATCAGGTAGATTGACCACGCTACGATGTTGAAATGTTTACTCAATGTAATAAGTAATTATTAAAATATCAGGCTTCATTAGATGACGGTTTATTCTTGTTTATCGTGTAAGTCGGATAAAATAATAGAACAACAAAAGTAAATAGATCATGTTACAAATTACAAGTTTGTAATATTCTGTAACCTTCTAACACTCATGCACCTATGTATGTTAACAATTTATACATAAAATACAAAGTTATGAACAACTTTTAGTATGGAACCGACCTTAAATTCAAGAAACAAAAATTCATTTAGGAACAGTCTTGGTCCAATAGAAAAGTTGTTCATAATGATGAGTAACTAATGAGCATACGCTTTTCTTAATAACCTGTTTAACTTTCTGGCATACAATATTAACGTTTTCCATGTTTGTTTTGTGGTTTGGTTTATTGGGATTTCTGTGACAGTGTACATGTGGGATTTTTCGAAGGCTGTTTTCTTAGTCAACAGAGATCGAGTCTGCAATGTTTTGCAAAACCCATGACTCGTTATAATTATGTAAGCTGTTCAAAAGTTAATTAACTAATGTTGAATGAGAGCCACTTGGAAACCACCATTCTATTCCCGGAAAATAACATGGAAAAACCTTACATGCCTATATTTAGCAAAATTCAGTTACATTAATTTAGCTAGGACTATTGTAATATGCAATGGCAATATCATGTAAAATAGGTAAGTAGATAAGGAATAGGTAAGCTGAGCCAAACAGGGTTCATAGTACTCATCATTATGAACAACTTTTACAATGGGCCCAACAATGAAATCAAAAAAAAAAACAGCTGTTCCATAGAAAAATGTAAAGAGTAGCTGATATTTCTTATTGTGATTTCAGTGTTATATTAGTATCATAGTAAAAGTTGTTCATAAGAGTAATGATTATAAACCGCTTTCGGCTTATTATATAAATACCTTTTAATAACCCTAATGTAGTAAACAGGAGCCATTGTAGCTCAGTGGGAAAACAGCCGCTTCGCATTCGTAAGGTGGCGGGTCAAACCCCTGCTCATATCAATGAGTTCTTTAGATCTTATATTCAAATTTACATACTACTGGCTTTTAGGTGAACGAAAACATCGTGAGGAAACCTGCATGCGTCCGGAGAAGACATTCAATGGCGTACGTGAATCCACCAACTCGCACTTGGCCAGCGTGGTGGAATAAGGCCTAATCACCCTTGGCCGCAGACCTGTATCCCACCAGAGGTTTTTTTTGGATGTTCCTTAGTATTCTCCTCCGACACAAGTCGGAGACGTTATGCAACAAACATTATAATATAATGCATAATTGATCCAAATTTTTCTATAATGAATTGGGCAAGAGGGAATATTTCAAGGTTGAGTACCTAGTAGGAAGGTACGTACTCGTATCCTAATAATGGCCATATGAAAGTCATAAACAACAATTGATTACAGCTGGTTTTTCCAGTCCCCTAACTAGGAAGATGGTACTTGATTTAACAATTGTTATTATGCTATTTATGCGGACTGATTTAAGCAATCGTAGTAAGTAGTCATATCCCACTGAACTATTATAGTAACCAACCTACAATAATCGTGATGCTGATAGATAAAAGTAAACATACGTCTATTTTAGACGTGGTATGTCATTACTGACTGAAAGAGATCGAACTTGGCGATAAGGCAAGTTTTTGCTCTAGTTTTCTTTGAAAACTATTTCTATTTTTACATTTCAATAATTAAGAGAAATAACAAGAAATAACTATGACTAAACGTAATTACGGTCGGTAGTACAAGGGAAGTATTCTAGGTCGTTATTATTATCTAGGTCACTCTCACTGTTACATTTAGAATGAGAGATAACAGTGGCCGAGATAATATCTCACTCGCCAGAATAGGGCTCCCAGTTCGAATTTATTTATTGAAAAAACGTTGTACGAATTCCATAGAAAAATGTATGAAAATGCAGTTTCTATTTACACCCGATGGCTCGCTGCTGTCTCGCTGTCCTATTTTTAAACATTTTTCATTTTTCTTTCAACGTATTTTTCGTTAGAAGCTATGCTGAATTACTGAAACTATTGTTTTGAAAAAAACAAACGGTAAATATAAGCTTATGATTATAGGGATACGGTTAGATTTCAAGTGCACAGTTGATAAAGAACTTTCTATATTTTTAAAGTAAGTGCACCACGCTACATCCGCTATTTTTCAGGGGCTGTAAATTTTTCCGGTACAGAAAGGGACCTAAGTCTTAATTCAGCGGAAAAGCTACTCTAAACCAAAGTTCCGTAGAGCCGTTTCATCGTGAATATATATTACATACAACATAGGTACTTGATTACCCACAAACTTCGTACTTATAATATTAATATGATATGACGCAATTGCGTAAAAACCTAGCTAACGTAGGCTATGTAAAATGTACAAAAACTAACTAATGTTAAATTAAATTAGTCGATAATAATAATAGTTAGTCAAAATGTAATATGGCACAAAATTTGTGTGGTCTAACAGGAACGAAAATAAGTAATGACCTACCTTAAAAACTTATATTTTAAAATGCTTCTAAAAATAAGAAGAAAGTATTATAAATAAAAGAATAAGTGAAAACTCTTTCCCGATTAGCTCGTAATAACTTGGTGGGCGGTCTAAATTCCCAGAGTGTTTGAGATTCCATGAAGCTACTCGTATAAACCCTTTCATAATATTCTTGCTTATTCAGCAAACGCCTGCACAGCGAAACAAATAGTTCATATTTAGAAAATTCAGACCTAATTATAAATGTTGCCAGCGAAGAAAAAGACAACTACAAACTTTTTGTTTGCGAATCGATATTCCCGAACAAAAAAGTCATCAATGAATTCGATCGACTACTTAACCCTTCAAAAGCTAATCGATCCCATTCATCAACGTCAACAAAAATGCTATTTCCACCAAAAATTAGACGCGCACCTAATACTTAGCCGATTTCGCGAGCAATCCTATCCCAAGAACCAAATGAAGGGTTGTGAGCTCTCCGAATTTTAATGAAATATTTGATTTATGCCCACCGCGAGGATCAGGTAGCTTATTATAAGAATATATCATTAAACATTACATATATAATTAAAGGCGCGCTTAGCCTCCAGCTACGGCGTACTACCCCAATTTAAGGCCGGCCTCAAATGCCGCTGCATTATAATTTTAATAAAATTGCCCGCCGTCCGGTTAAAAAAAAGTTAAAAAGTAATAATAAGAAAATTATAACACATCTGATTGATGTATTATTTGGTAATTTATTGGCTGTAATTACATCGTGTAATAATGGTCGATAATGCCGCGGCGGAGGAACGATTTATTAGTATTTATTAAAGTATGAATTATTGTATAATTATTGGGATGGGAGCTTCCAAACTAAACAGAGCGGTTGTTTTAGGGTTGAATTTATGGGCAGTTCTCGGAGCGATCCAATCGCGCTTGTTTGCGATGGATGGGATACGGGCGTCTGGTCTCTTCCTATTACAAACTATACCTAGCAAATTAAAATATCATACTACTATAGTTACTAGGATACTAAAATGCCGTGGTAGCTCAGTGGGAGAACAGCCGCTTCGCATTCTTGAGGTGGCGGTTCAAACCCCGACTCGTACCAATGAGTTCTTTAGGACTTAGGTATGTGCGAATTTACAGACCACTGGCTTTTCTTCTTTACTTCTTTACTTCGAATTTGAATTGAACTTATTTTATTACTTAGTTTGTTAACCATACTGAAAAGTAATAAAGATGATCCTGATTTAAATACAGAAAACTTAGCAATAATATATCTAGAGATATACAAATCTGGAGCTCCTAGCTCATAATAGAGATGTTCCTTATCAGTATTTTATCGATACCTATCGATGCCGATAGGCCGCCTCATTACTTTATCAATCACCTGACAGTCATCGTTCAGAAATGCTGACAGATGAAGTGATCAGTCTTATCTTTATTTATTTCTTGTTAATGACTTAATTAACTACCTCATACAAACATTCTAAAAAGATCAATTCAATACATAATAAGTAAGTTTATAAATAGGGTTTCACAGAAAGGTTATGCCAGCTAAGCCGAAAAGAGCTCGTAGTACTCATGATTATGAACAACTTTTACTATGGGACCATACCGGAAGTCACGAAAAAAAATCAGCTGTTCCATAGAAAAATGTCAATGACACTTGACAAAATGTTTGGAACAGCTGATTTTTTTAACGATCGTCAACCTACCATGACCATGACCTTTATTTTTTTTTTATTCTCAAGCATAGTTTTTTTAAATTTAATATATCTTTCTTCTTTTTGGTTTTAGTTACCCTAAATCGTGACTGGTACTTGCATAAATAAAATAAAGTCTGTTTTTAGGCAGTCCTAGGTCTAAAACACCAAAATGTGTTTTACGCCTAAGACTTATCCAGTCATTCATGAACACTCTGTTTATTTACTGTTATACAATGAACACGGTAGCGTAATTGCCTACTTGCACTATATGACAAAGAGCTAGAATCAGGTACGCCTTTATGAATTAAGCCTTACTTTGATTATACTATCCAATCACTGCCAAGGCTATTTATAAACCAAAAACTGCTTACACAGCCTCTAAAACAAATAAATTAATTACTCTTTTTTATCATTATATCATTATGCAACCTTTAAACTCCCACTGCTGGGATACAGGTCTACCCTTGAAGGGTGATTAGGCCGTATTCCACCACGCTGGCCAAGTGCGGGTTGGTAGATTCACATACCTACGCCTTTGAATTTCTTCTCCGGACGTATGCAGGTTTCCTCACGATGTTTTCCTTCACCGAAAAGCCAGTGGTATGTAAATTCGTACATAAGTCCCAAAGAACTCATTGGTACGTGTCGGGGTTTGAACCCGCCACCACTCCACTCCACTCTTTTTTATATTTTTGTATAAATAAAAAATACTACTCTGTCTCTATCTCTTCCTGGCTATGTATCCCACATGGTGGTGGGGTCAGCTTTCCTTACTTTTCTTCTCCACTTCGCTCTATCTTCGACATCGTCTTCGGACGAAAATAAAAATACTATCTATCTCTACTATCTATACTATCTATACTATCTCTAAAAACAATTCACTCTTTGAAAAATAAAAATCATCTTTTATTACTATTATTGCACTTATTACGTAGAACGTAACTTCCATCATTCGATAATCTCTGGATCATCTTATTCAACGCTGACAGCTCGATAAAATTTTATCACGCCACATGTCAAGATAAGTGACTTACTAAAATCTGTATCCCATTTAAACTAATCCTTAATCGAGTTAAGTCGATACGATAGTCGGAAGTATCGATATAAAATCCTGCATAAACAAACACTATTGAGTCTGTTAAATTGTTAATAGTTTTTACTGGCCCTTACCACGAGCAGTGAGTGAGCGAGATAGAGATGAGATAACGAGGACGGTTTATCCGGAATGGTTAGATGGGCAGATTAAAAGCGGTATTGTTATATTCTTAACACAGTTTAAAATCTTTTTTTTCCGTTGAACTATATTTTGTTACTTAAAAATTCATAAGGATAAATAAAAGTTTCAGTTAAAATTGAAACAATACAACACTGTTTGAGAAGTTTAGTATCTATTTATTATCCCTATTACGACATTTTTATCTAAATTAATAATTATTAACAATTTTTCACACACATCTCTGAATGTTTAAGTTTCCTCTTCGGCACTGCATACCAATAATTAAGATAGAAACAATTAGGACCGATATTTTAAAACCGGTTAATCCAGCTGCGTCTATGCCAATCTTAAACGATGTTTTGTATCTACATTCTTCAGTCTTCCGAGATAATACTTAAGATAAAATATTTCACATATGTATGCTACCAAAGCTGTTATTACGTTGATCGTAATTTATGCATTGACATTGTAATTACTTTAAACACACGCGAGTTGGTTTTTGTAATGAAGTTGAATGGATTTACAAACTTTCTACTTAATAAATAATAATTTTGGGATTCCGAAATGCGGTTTGGTGCGTCATTTTTGTGTTCTTAAAGACTGAATACCGGTTGCCAAAATAGCTGTGATTTATTGGATAGGAGCGGTATTCGATACGTGACTCAGTACCGCCTTCCTCGACTACATACATTATTATAATTCCCAAATTAGTTTGTATTGAATTTGACTAAATGCTATTTGTGCCATTATATGTTATTTTGGTTCATATATTAGGAGTATTACGAGTAAGAGAAGCACACAATATTTAGTGTATTCTTGTTCGGTTTGTATATTTAAGGGGTTTCCTCTTTGTCTTCTATTCTCATGATAGGTAGGAAAGTTTTTCTTATCCACCTGTGCTATATAGGATGCGCTGACGTGTGTTGTCGGTGGACGTTATTGGGCGTCCTTATTAATTTAGGTCATATTCGTCAACCAGGCGGCTAGGGCGCGCTTTTACCCCACTTTCCTTCCTACGGCTTTAGCATTCTTCTAACAGCATGCTTTTATCATTATCATATTCAGTATGTATCAACCCTCTTTTTGGTATCATTTTTCAGTTTCGGGCCAATTTCATCCACGTATGACCTTTTATGCCTTTAAACCTTTTGTGCCTCTTTCTCATGTATTTTACATGAGGAAAATGAATTTTGAACATTACATGAATTTATTTTTCTGTTTTCAATAAAGAATAATAATATTGTTTTGTATGACCGCTTGTTGAAATATTTGTATGCAGTAAATATACAGGGGTATTCGCTGATTTTTTTTTCGCGAATTTCGAGTTGGTCCCATAGTAAAAGTTGTTCATAATGATGAGTACTATGAGCTCTTTTCGGCTTAGCATACCCTTTATGAATAACCCTATATTTAGCGCATAAACAAGGATGTTCTATTATGAAATTTAGTGTTCAGCGTCCTGTAAGCCTGTAACCCATTCGTCATGGATCACTGGATTCACTGACCCTGATAAGTGGGGGAAGGCCCAGATTCCGTTAAAAGCTAGTTGTACTTACCGGAGCCACTGGCGAATAGGAATTCCCTGTGCAGGGAAGACGTCTTCAAGTAGGGGTAAAACAGCTTGCTGCCGTCCAGGGAACTGGTGTCACCTGAAAAACAAAGTGCTTTAAACTATTTTCATAGATAACATAGACAGACATAGATAGGTATATAGATAAACTCTTTATTGTTCACACCATAAATTACAAACAAAAGGATAATAACACTAAAACTAGTGCGACTACTGTCGGCTTTATCGCTAAGAGCGATCTCTTCCAGGCATTTTGATGTGGGAAGGAAACAATGGGTTAAATCAGTGTCAATTTTTTTTATGCTATAGCTGGTAAACAAGCACTCGGGCTGCCTGATACTCGTAGTAAGTGACACTGTCGCCTATCTGTAACACCGACGGTGAAATTGATCCGAATTATGTAAGTTTCTCTTCGTTTTTAACCCCTGACGTAAACAGATGGGTATTATCATAAGTTGAGAGTGTGTATCTGTGTGTTTGTCTGTGGCGTGGTAGCTTCCAAACGGTTGAACTGCGTTTACTTCTGAATTTAAGGATAGAAGTTTCTTACTCCGCTCTTGATTTGAATTCTGTTGTTTCTTTACATTATTGGATGAAAATGTTAAGAATAATGTAACGTGTTGTACCTACCATTTTAAAACTAAATTAATAAAACAGCTATAAAATGGTGCGATCTCGTTCTCGCAATTTGAAAAGACAAGATAATACAGATAATTTCCTACATATAATTTTAGTGCTGTCAAACTAATTTAGTTTGGATAGTTGAACAACAGGCGGTATTAACGTCATAACATTCTATAATTGATTGATGATGCTTCTTCAGAGGGTGAATATGTTATTAACATTTATTTTAGATCAAATAAAGTTCATAAAAGAATCAGCCTAGTTTAACTAACTCTGTAAAAGTACACATACTATAAAGTTCCGATATAGTATTAAATATTTAAAGTAAATCAACAGAAATAGTTTTAGCTACTAAGAAAACTAAATCGAAAACACAATTGGCAACACTGAAAACATCAAACTCCAATCGAGACAACTTTTCAAACGAAAGTAAACTTGCCATGTGTTCGCATTTCGCATCTTCCCTGTTTCGTATAGAAAGGACTCCTCAGGCGTCCCGGCGTGGGGTAGGGTGGCGCGGGTGGCATGCAAGGAGCGCGCGGGGCTGCGCGATTTTTCCCCCAAGACCACGTGTTTTACCACGTGCATTGGAAACTTTTTGGTGAAGTTTTTCTCGACCTCGCGTTTTGAAACCTTTTTCGTTCGCCCAACTTCTTGCTGTCTCGGTTCTTTTTTTGCCACAGTAGGTCGTGGGGTGTTCTTTTTGGGTTTCTGTAGGAATTTTGAATGGGGATTGTTTGTTGTTTCTTTTGTTAAGGAAAGTTGCATAGAGGGTTGCTTCACTCTTGAGTAAATTGTGCCGTGTTTATTTTTCAATGAGGGTTTTGAGTTTGTTTTCCTATAGGAATTGCCAATGATTGAGATTTATTTTATCAGTTTGCAGTAGGCTTGTGTTCTATTTTTGAATAGGTTTCTTTTTAAGGAAAGTTGTATTGTATGCCAGTGATGTTAACTTTTATTTCTCAAAAAGGTAGATAAACTTTTTGAATTTGTTCATGGTCGTTTGTCGGCAAACTTGAACCGTTATAAAAATTTGAATTGTAGTCGTTAAGTATCTATCGAAAAAGATTAGTAACTTATGGATATTAAAAATTAAAATACTACGATTAGTTCCAAATTTCAGAATGATCATTAATATTGATTGATATGAGCCGTGTCTAACACTCATAAAATTTATTGATTATCGTCATCGGGTTTCACCCGCAGACAAGGGAATCAGTAATAACGTAATAGTAATAAAACAGCGCTCTCTCAACAATGCATCTCTGGACCAAACCGTTTTGCAATCAACATATCAACTAAACCGTGTCTAGAAAATTCTTAATTGAACTAATGAGAAGTAATTACAATTTTTATTGCAGCCATAATGATTACGATGCCTTAAAATAATAAAAGCAATTAGACATTGATGGGCGTAGCGGGGGTTTTATGCTTGTCTCTTTTACTCCCATAGTAAATTTGTTCGCGAGTTGAGAGGGCAATATGATTAGATGTAATTGTTTGAACGGTTATAAAAGTTGTCAGAGGCTGTTCTGTTTGTCGTTAAATGGTGAGATGTTTCCATTTCTAAGGTTGTTTTTATGTTAAAAAATAAAGGACATACTTTCTTGATTACATTTGTAATCTTAATATTAATTAAAGTGAAATTTTTGACTGTACTTGACGAGAATAAAATATCTCTTAATAAAAATGTCTTGGTTCATGATAAACATTTGGCGGTAGATCAAAAACGGTCGCTTGGCAGAGAAGTAGGTTATCTAGCGTAGCATAGAATAAAGACCTAAAGGGCATCGTGGCAACCCTATCTCAGCTCCAAACCAGCAACCAGCAGAAAACTGTTCTTATGAAGAGAAGGACATTAGGTTATATCTAGAAAAGTAGGGTTGCCAGTTCTCCACATTCAAAAAGGTGGTACTTTTTTTGGTTAAAACTCTAGCATAGCGTAGCTAAGGGTAGCGTAGCATAGTGTGGCGTAGTATAGTGTAGTGTAGCGTAACCTAACGTAGCGTATAGACTAGTGATGCGAGTCTTTCGTTTTGATTTTTTATAGTTTCCATTATACAAAGTTCCGATTGTAGAAACTGCGTGTAATAACATAATTTGTTAAAAGATACTATCCGATATTAAGAGCAAGGTTATTTTTGTCTTTAATTATAATAAATACTGCTACAATATAGGGGACATGAGTTTTTCTTTGCTTTATTACTTTTGTAATCTTAAAATTAATCAAAGCTGGCTGGTAATGAACGTGGTTTCAATTAAAATGACTGATTCATGCCGAGTTGGGATACAAATGAGTCACTTACTGTAATTAGGTTCCATAACTGAGGAGGAAATGTAGAAAGAAATAACTTGTAGGTTGTTGTTGGTGTGAACAATAAATACTTTATCTATCTATCTATCTCTTAGGTGCGGGAAAGTGTAGTCTTCATTACATGTGCAGCGTGCGCGTGCACTGTCATAATACCGTCTTAGATTCAGGACATTAGAAACTAGACTAAACCTTTGAAAAACTAAGGCACACGAAGTCGTTTAGACAACCTGACAAAAAAAAATGTCTTTTTCACTGCAATAAGCACCATTATTTGTCTTGGTTTTATTTTATTATTGTGCGATAGACTTGCTTGAGACGGCCATCTAGTTTTATTGCTACAATACCATTGTTAGTCAAAAATAGATAAAAAAATATGTGAAGAAACCGGTAAACTCTTTGACGATAGACATCCAGTGTGAACGTCCCACACATTACTGCATAATATGTGGTAAAGTGCCAGCTACGCGCTTAATCTCTACTAATGTTATACTCTGTGACAATGAAGCAGGAATGTAAAGGAACAAAATGATGTGATCATTTCAAAATAGACTGCGCTACTTTAATCTGGATCTTTAAATACATCTGACGTGTTAAGAATTAAGGATGAGCTAAAAATAAAGCCATATTTGGCCTTAATGTTAATTAAAAGTATTAAAAGCTTTATGAAAGAGAATTTGATGATTCAGAGTAATAGAACTTTATTATTCTGTGACATAATTAAACAGTTACAAAAATTTCTTTAAAAAAAAAATATAACAATTTTATAGCTGTTTAAGCCGTAACTGACAATGATCTATGTCTGTTCTTACTCAATTGGGATATTTTCTAAACAAAAAATTAATTTGACGACTGTAAAAATGGATCCATCCTTTTTTCGTAAAAGGAAATGAAGAGAGACAAGGGCGGATTTTGACCTGTCAGATTGGCTAAGTTTAGAGAACGATACCGCAAAATCGACACCAATGTTGAATTTCTAGTAGGTACCTTGCATCTTATTAGAGTCCTATAGATGAAAATTGTCGCGGCTTTGCGCTACTGTGACAAACAAGAATATTTAACTTAAACTACTTACTGTTTTTTTTTTACACTTTAGGCATCATTATTGTTCAGTATTTTACAAAAAATATGCAACGATGTCTACAATAAGCTTTCAAATATGTTAGGTGTTTTATGTTTGACATTTTGAAGGCATTATGCGAGAGAAATTTATAAAATTGCTATTTTCCAAAGTCACTTTCCTAGATGTTTCAGATATTTGAATCAGCAAATTCTGCAACGGCATTTTATTTTCTTTTCAATTGACTCGTACGTAGTGAGATGAGAAAAACTATTTAAGGCTACGATTGCATTTGTTTCAACCAGATCTTAACGTGGTTTATTAAAGGGGAGGTATCGGTCGGTAGTAGATCTACAAAAGATATAGTTTAGAGATAATCACATTGAAAAATAAAATTGAACACGGAAATAAAGTAATTATTTTAAGTAACATAAAATATATCAAGCTGTAGCGTAAAATATGTATGATTTATATTTTGCAAAATATATTCTGAACTATATTTTTATATTGTATGTTGTATGCTTTACTAAAATAAAATACCTCTAATAATATTTTGCGCCGCGGCTCTATCTCTTGATATAATTGTAATAGAGGTATCCTATAATATAACATATTCGTTTAAATTATGAAATAACATATCGAATAATAACTGCGTAGAATAATAATGTCTTTGAAAACTGCCGACTGCCGATGCATATATTATAGTATAATTATTAATTTATTGAAGGGGGAAAGTTTCTTGCAATCAATCTCGACTATTATTTTGTTTTATTGTTGGGTACATTTATGATATTTTATTTGCAAACATTAACATTTTATGATTGCTGAGCGGGTATTTATAAATAGTAATGATTAATGTTTATTATGATGAAGATGTTTAAATTATTATAAAAAAAAGTTAAGTTATGTGTTATTGTTTACGTAATTTTATTTAATTTTTTTCTGATATATGTTTTATTTAGCTATTTTTATTATTTAGTGTTTGTCAAGTTTGATTTTTAGTATTGCTGGACAATAATATTATCT
Source organism: Alcis repandata (assembly GCA_949125135.1). NCBI lineage: Eukaryota > Metazoa > Arthropoda > Insecta > Lepidoptera > Geometridae > Alcis > Alcis repandata. Next base: position 9,067,701 of record OX421239.1, on the reverse strand, counting down.
TCAGATTGCCGGTTTTTGACGAATTCAGATTTTTAAATGAATATTGAGCATGATTTGTGCAAATTTTGGTGTGGCATAAACTGTTTTAATAAAATACCGACTTAATGTACCTTAATTATACTATAGGTACTCGTAGGTACATGTTTTTATCTAAAAAGTTTTTTTTACAAAATTAAATTTTTTAAGCCAGCTAAAAGTTTGAATTCTCAATTTTAATTTTTTTAGAAACATCACTAAGTTAAAGTTAAAGTTCTAAAAGGTATTATTATTTAGTTTATGTTAAAAAAAGCAAAGCTATAAAAAAGTTTTTTTAATGACAAAGTTAGTACTTAAAAACATGGAAAACGAAATATAAAAGTTAAAGTGTAACAGGCAAACCGCGAGCTCATAAAAAATCGAAAATTGAATTATTAAAAAACTGGTCTATTCAAATATCCAATTTTGCCTATCAATAACCGATAAACAAGGCTCGTTAACTTAACTGGCCGCAAAATTTATCATTGTGAAAAAATTAAATAAAAAAAAGAAAGTTTTTAAAAAAGAACTGCCGTACCTACTGAAAAACGCGACACATCGCATCCGAACCAATCAGCTGTTTGTTGGCACCGACGCCCCGCCCCGTTGCTACTTTTCCACTCTTGCACGTCAAAAATACATTTTACTATTTCATTATTTTCACATGACATCTCTACTAAGTAACGGACTACTTCTGTGAATGATTCGATTTGTTCAAGTTCGCGCGAAAACTTTTTTCGGAGACGGCGTGTAACTTTTTCAAAGTTTGAAAAAGGAACCTTTTGCTTTTTTTCGTTTGACTACGGTATTTGACTCGTATTTTTAGCCAGTAACCTCTACATAGATAAAAATCAATTACTTCTGATTTTTTTTAATTTTTAATGATATTTTTTGTAAGTATCTAATAAGTAAAACTTTTGGGTTTAAAAAGAAATTTGAGACAAACAATCGAATTTGTAAAATATACGAAAAATGCAAATCTAATTACAAAAACAGCATAATTAACAAACAATTAATTCGTTTAGTAATTTAACCGCAGACAAAATATTTAGTTAAAATAAATAAAACTTAAAATATAATAAAAAGTATCAGAACTGTTACTTACAATATGCCGTTAGTAATTTACAGCGGGTAGACGTTAGATTTGTTTTCGTAACAGTGACGTTGTTAATTAGCCGGCGCTCGCTGATTCATCACTTTATAGCGTCTCAACGGCTAGTCCAAGCCGATACTTAATTACACTGCAAATACGTTCCAAAACTCCTCAGCAATTCATGAAAACACCACTCAGTTCTAAACCCGAACGCACTTAAAAAGTTTGTATTTGGAAGCCTGACAGAAGACGCGCGAAACGTTTTTTTTTCAGCAGCTGTCAAACGGTTCACGGACAAACGCAGAGACGGCCGTCCACGTCAGCCCGCTGACGTTCACTAGTCGCGACTCGGCGTAAGTCGAGGAGAAGAAGGCAGCGGTCTCGGCCAACCCGCCTTTCTGTCGTCTCGCTCTCGCGCTATGCCCGCCCGAACATTTTTACGTTTAAACCGACTCAATTCAATTCAACTCAACTCAATTGTCGTGGCGCGAATGCCTTCGCGCTGGACGCTAGAGTGAGACGTCGAGCGGTCGGCTGATTTCAGACACTGAAACTTATTAAACTCAACTTTAACTCGTGATATGTGTTGTCTTCGGCCAGATTTGGCGACGGACCGTGAAAGATGACGTACCGTGCGTTTAAATCAAGAATATGCGTTCGGAAAACCGCCGCAGAACCTTAATCTTGGTTTAAGACGTAGCCGTGGCCGGGGATCGTGGCGTCCCGCTCTCGCCACTATCGTCCGGTGCGCGTTTTATTCGCGCGGGAAGGAGAGTTCCGAGCGTCAATAGGCGTTACCGTGTTTGTCGGCTTCCGCTGCTGGGTGTGTAAAGTTTTAGGCCGAAACATGTAAAAATGCATCTTGAAAAAAAGTTATGTATTAAAAAAAGAAGCTTAGTGCGCGGTGGGGGGACATTAATGCGGGAGGTGGCGCGGATGGCTTTTTTCGCGTGCAGTATTTTCGGGGGTACTCGTTACCGGACAATGCATTATCGAGCAGCGCTGGCCGAACGCATCGCCTTGTGCCCCATTTCAACTCGCTATACCTATACTATACAAGCTTCTAACATAATCTGCCTTCGCTAGCTTCTGACATAATATTGTCTTGCTTAACCAGAATTGGATATTGTCACTTTATCGGATAAGAAATTTTGGTTGACTTAGAAAATTTTGTAAAATTATATTCTGCTTCAGCTTTTCAGTTCAGTTGATTTTAAAATATCAGTATAACAGAAAAGCTTAGTTGTTCCTTCTCAATAACACTTAAAGTTTGAAGTAGTTTGAAGTAAAATGAAACTTAAACGAACTTTTATTAACAACATCAAAAGTCAAAATACCTTACAAAATTTAAAAAAAAACGATTCTATAAGACAGACCAACTTATTGGGCTAAAAAACCAAAGCAATAGCAAAACAACTGAATACTTATTTTCAATTGACAAACATAACTTTACTGAATAATAATTATAATCTCAAACGTAATAAACGTCTTTAAACCAAAGAAGTAGGTACAAAATAACTCAAAAAATACAATAAAATTTCAATTTCAAACTAATTTATAGGAAGTTTTGTTTTACTTTTCTCCTTTAAAAGTTCTTCTAGAAACTCTACCTACATTGAAAATTTCGCGTTTTTTTATGTTACACATCAGTACAAAATCAAGGATTCAATACAATAATACAACACTTTATTGGCACCTTAAAAGGAAATTACACACACAGTAATAACATAAGAGATGGGCAGAAAAATCTGTCATATCGCTAAGAGTGATCTCTTCTCGAATAGTGGTATTTCAGAGGTTTCACCTTCTACCCGTTTAAATGCAATAGCTCTCGTTGGCTTTAAGCGTATTTACAAATATCTTACTATTTTTTTCTGATAAGAAGGCTGTTTGTTAAAAAAAATAATTTAAACAAAAACTTGTAAATATCTCACTTGTATAGGGTCGGTACAATAAGTACGTTTACTCCATTCATATCTATTGGGTTGATTACACTTAACGAGTACAGTGGCGAGACAGTAAATGGGCACACTCGGCCAAGCAAACAAATCATGGTTCTACTGACTGTCTTGCTTCGACAAATTGTTTACACAAACCGAGTAATCAACCGAAGGCACTGTCCCAACACTGTACTCGTTACGTTGATCAACTCATATCATTCGTCATATCTGATACCATTTCCTTTATATTCCTATCATATATTTTCAATCCATCCATACCTTCTCAGTTAGCTACGGTCTCCTAGTTATAATTATTAGATGTAACGAAGAACGTCCTCAGGAAATTCAATCTCCTTCAAACGTAACGTGTCTTGTGGTCACCTAAAGCCCATCGATTTAATCGAATGAGACTCTCGGCCGAGGCCTAATAACATCAACTTAGATCAATCAAGCCTCTACCAGTTTACAGAGGCCTCTACGCCTCTATACGGAGGTAAAATTAAAAAATTACCCCGACTTAGGTTGCTCGGGGCAATGCTAATTTTATCTCCTGTGAAGAAAGTTCATGTCACTTACGAGTAATACGAGAATAAAGTTTAATACTCTGGCAGGAATAGACTAGTGAGCTGTGCTAGATTTGAACGGTTTCCAAGTTATTTTTGAATGCTCTTTTAGAAGGCATACTCGTAAAAGGGGAATTTATATTTCACGAATAGTAGAAGCGAATGGAAGAAACGTGCTAACTTTAGCGACTTCACGTAGATAAAGGTAACAAGAGGGAAAGAGGATATGGAAATGATATTGGTACGTTTCCACCTCTTTCTTAATTATTTTTAAATTTGTTTCATCTAATAAGTAAAATTGAAAAAAATCTGAAACACTTAATTTAAGCCAAAATTAAAACCAAGTAGTGTTTCAAACCTGCAAAGTATTTTTTGAAAAGGTTTTCAAATATCTGTCACTAAGTTTTACCGTTGCGATAAAATATAAGGCAAGTGTATTTTGAACTCGTTCTATAAGAATAAAACATCGCGGTTTTTTTATTGAGTTGAGTAAGTTAAACAAAATACTTTCAACAATTGATTTCTGAAAAGAAAATCATTAAAAAAAAATTGTATGAAGTTAAAAATCTTCATACTTACATTCTATTTAAATCTGTAACGCCTGTACATTCTGTAAAAATGTGTGCTCATAAAGTGCGAAGCTTATCGTGATATCAGCAGCACCTCGCAGCGTTAATAATCCAACCATGAAGTCAATTCATTTACACGCATTGCGCTCGGCATGAATTGAACCTAAGTCTTTTTTTTCATCTTTTAAGAAACGCTCTAAGAGCATTTCTTATTGAAATTGCATTCTAGTCTCAGGCTAATAAGTAATTTAAATCTAACTTAATTTTTTAGTTAACTAATTACTGAGAATGTGTCCAATAACACTTTTTTTTTGTTTCTATTAAGTTAATTTTGATGTTTGGTTTTTTGGATGATATGATGAAAAACGGTGATAATGATGATGATGAAAAGTATACCAATGCTAATTTAGTGTTAGGTTATTTTTATTGAAAATTCTGTCCAGCCGTTTCAACGAATCAAGTCCATACAGACCAACATTTAAATTATTAGTCATAGTGTGTTATGCCAATTATTTTTTTATGTTAATCCTGCTAAAAGATTGTACCTACTGTGCTGGCTCAAAACAGGAACAACTAAATGAAATTAGGGGAGGCCTTTGCCAGCGGTGGGACTGTATGAGTTATTAAAAAAACCGAAACTTACGCTCAATTCAGTTGGGCAAGATAGAGGGTAAACGATGCGCTGGGAGAAGGACAAAGTCACGGTTGCGAAACCTCAATAATTATTTTTACAAAAAAAAAAAACCGACTTCAAAAGACCGATATTGAGTTATTCATCTATTTGTCGCGCACGTACTTAATGCAAATATAAGACTTTTATGGTTTTCTCATGGATACCATTATCAGAACTGGACTAACTAAAATGGGACCACACGGGAAGCGTTCAACTTTCTAATAAAAAAAGAATCATCAAAATCGATTTACCCAGTCAAAAGTTATGAGGTAACAAACATAAAAAAAAAAACATACAGTCGAATTGAGAACCTCCTTCTTTTTTAAGTCGGTTAAAAATTGACCAAGCATATCGCTATGCTGAACGTTGTACAGTTTTTCTTTGCTCAAGATAATGAGAAGTTAAGCTGACACTAAGCTGACGGCCAACCTCCAGTAGTGGAGTGCCTCCAAATGATGATGATGAGGCTCAGATTAAACCAAACTAGGTGAGCCAAAAGGGTCCAATCTATCGAATTTATCTTACAAAAGTTCAAACAATCAGACCAACACGTAAATAGCTACAAGTAATGACGTCATAGGTTCAAAACCGGCGAAGTTATCGGCCAGCGAGCTGAAGTTACCGATTCGCTACATAATTGATAGCCGGCGCGGCGTTATTACGTGTAACAGCGACGTAATAGCGATAGCTATTAGTTTCTATTACAAAAATAAAGATATTACGTTTTATTAGTATGGGGCTTAAACCATTTCTAGGATATTAAGTGAGTCATCTTGGAAGATAGCTAGTAAAATGTAATCACTAATAGTAATTCCGTAATTTTTCAATTGAGGATTGCGAAAATGTCTTCCATATTTTGTAGATGAAACGGGAAGAGAACAAAAACTAGATTCAATAAAAAAAATCCTTTACTTAGTCATTACATAATATTTAATTTAAGGGGTAAGTAGCTGGACTCAAGAGCTACATTTGAAATATATACATTTTTAATTACTTACTTACGAAGTTTTCCCAGTAGTTAAATATACTATGTATTATATAACAAAAAAAGTACCTATATCTCAACCAGTAGTCAGTATCTTAGCAGCTATTAGGTTTTATATTCTTTTTTTTTTTTTGTAAAATCGTTGCTTAGTTGTCTGTAGCATGCTTTACAGAATGCTACAGGCATCGATTTATTCAAAAATTTCCATTGCGATATGTAATTAGGAAGCAGGTCACGGCCTAACGGATTCTCAACTCCAGTAGTTTCTAAAAAATCCTTAGTCTAGCACGGCTACTTTCGTTTTGACGGTTTTAGCACATTCTAGATGTTTTATATTGGGCTGATTTGTCCTATTTTCCTCAGCCTTTCTAGAATGCTTTTATTAAAAGCTTTTATTTAACTTGCAAGGTATCTAAGTAGGTAAGGGGGCGTCCATTAATTATATCAGGCATTATTGAGAATTTTTCGACCCCCCCTGCCCCCTTGGTAAAATATCGTAAGATTTTCCTCAACTCCCTCCCCCCTCCCCTAATCTCACGCGAGATACTTCAAAATGTATATTTTGGCTGTAAACGTGTCGGATTATTGAGAAAAAAAAAAAAACAAAAACACAACTTGTTCTATTACTTTTATTGACAACTAGCAAAGACTAGTATTTGTGAATATTACCGTAATTTTACACCGTTTTAACCCGTTGTACCCCCCTAGAACACCTTACGTAATTAATGGACGCCCCCTAAGGTGTATCTACTTGTAACTATGTTTGTTCGGGTGGAATTCTGCAATTCTGATTGCATAACATTTTTTTTTTCTAGCAATAAATGAAAATTTCTTTATAATACGAAAAACCTCATGGTATGATTTAAATGTACAATCAGAATCAGATAGTAATTAAAACATTTAGTACAGTACCATATATAACACCTCTGGCGTACCGTCCTTCTCAATCCATGTTTCTCATATCTGAGAGTCATATCTGAAAGTCTTGACCGCTGCTGTTTCTAAATAACAACTCTACACCCACTCTACTGTCCGCTCAAGCAAAAACTCTAGCTACAATACAAAGTAAATTAAATAAAATAAACCCAACAAAATTCCGAATTTATATACCAATCCCAAAGTTATTTCAAAGATTTTTCTGTTAGGACAACATTCATAATTTATTCATGTCTCAAGTCTTCCAAACTTTCGGATGAGCGGTTGCATTTTTATCATTCCAACGAAAACTTGGTGTTAATTTGAAAAGGGTTTGCGGAGAAAATTCAATAAAAAGTTGCGTGTTTCTAGGGTAAGGTCTTGTTTTATTTTAAACTTACAATTTGTATAAGTAATGTAAGTACTTTATTACAATAATTCATTAATTAAAATGACATGAATCTTAGTCTTCGAATGTGAGATGAGAAATAAAATTTACTACAACGAACTTAAAATGGTTAAATAATATTTTATATTTTACACCAATATTTTATTAATTTTTTGTAATTTTTATAGTTCTATTTAGTTTAGTTTGATAATTTAAATTTAAGATGTAAATATGTTTTATGTATTCTAATAGTCAATAAATACTGTCACTTCAAAACATAACTTGAACAAAAAAAATGTCCAAAGTAGACTATCTATATTAATACTTACTATAAAAATTCAATAGGTACATTAAACTTAAGCTAGTAACAAGTTCCTATACATTACAACCATCATTGTCTGTTTGTCCACTGCCTGCCCTAAGGACGCCACACGATACAATATTTTGCTTTACGGATCAAATTCCTACCAACCTTTCACAGGTCGTCGCGCCACGTTGCCGGAGGGCGCCCTACTGTACGTCTGGCTATACGCGATTCACTCTAAAGGTAGAACTGGCTTAGCTTAATATTTTTCAGTTTTTTTTAGTTTTGTAGACATGACCAATATTTCTATTTCAGTTTATCTCTATCTTTCGAGCCATTTTTATTTTTAGGGTTACGTACACAAAAGGTAAAACGGAATCCTATTACTAAGACTTCACTGTTCGCCCGTCTGTCTGTCCGTCTATCAACTGACCACCAGTCAGTTTCGCACATCAGTGAAAATCCAGTTGAAAAAACAAAGCATAGCTTAGTCGACATTAAAACATGCTACGTAAAACCAAGCATCGATTCCCTGCTAAGGTTCAACTCAAGCAAAGACTACGTCTACAAACTTTCTACGAAACTTCCCATAATTTTTAACAATTTAAAAGTTGACACTCCAAGCCAGTGGTCGATAGTTACCCGTAACACCGTCGGCAGTTCGGAAGGGGGTTAATTAATAATAACGGCGTATGGGTGATTAATGAAACTGTACCCTTCCTAATTTATAGTTGGACTTAGCGCCCCGTCCCCCGCCGGCCCAAAGCAAACTAAATATCCAATACCTCGATGTTAAGTACGGAACGAAATGTCTTGGTACTTGGGGTTTTAGTTTTGTGATTTAATGAACTGTTTAGCAATTTTTATTTAATGGTACGGTATAGTAATAGTAATTAGTATGTTCTGTGCAAAATGTATTTTTTTTTAATTCGATGACAAGCTTGCATTTGACCACCACCTCGCCCGATATGCGGTCTACGATGGGCACGTTTGCCTAGAAAAAAGTTTCACTCGTGACTGAAATATTTTGATGTTATCGAACGCTACGTCAAATAGATTTTCATTTTGTTGCCATTGACAGCTTATCTAGTTTGAATTGTTATGCTTGGAAAATAAAATATTAATAGAAACGCTTTAAACGAGCTTAAAAGTTTTTTTTAGTTATCCCTTAATTTGTTTTTGTAACCTCTCGGCTACAGCTATTTTAGACAAACCTACAGGTCACGGTAACAATTTTTTTTCGAAATCGATTGATTCAGTTGTTAGGATGAGTTAAGTACAACACTAGAAAAAATAATCGACTAAATTTTTCTATCCTTACCCATCACTATTTCCGTCATTCAACTGCCATGTCGCGCAGAGTGAGCACAGCAGCCGTAAGTTTTCTGAATTCATTTGTTTTTTATGCTAAAAGTGCTTGTGTTTTGGTGTAATAAAACTAATACTGAAGTTAACTAACGTTATCAATAAAAATCTTACTGAAATATATGCTTACTAAGCCATTACAAGTTTCCTAACCTCAATGTGGTAAAAAAGCAACATTGCCAAAGAGCGGTCAAAGTAGTTCATTTTGTGTTTGTTGTAAAAAAGCAACATCACCAAAGACCCGTCAATGTAATGCATTTTGTTGTTGTTGTAAAAAAGTAACATTGCCAAAAGTCTTTACAATTAGTAATTTGAAAGTTTTAACCGTAAAGTGGCAATGGTAAATCAACTAATTCTTTTTTAGGGAGATGATGTTTGTGGCTAATGCATTAATTAATTTTTTTTTTTTTTATTTTTGCTTGGATGTGGTTTTTGGTTGCATGTGGTGTTTTTTTTTTTGTTCGTAGGTGCTTCAGCGGGCTAGAACTAACCGCATATTAGCTTTAGTTCCGGTTGCTAATGCGCGATCTGACGATAGTGATGGCTCAGATAATGAGGATGATTTAACACCACATAATCGCTTAGACCAAGATGAATATTCGAGCTCTCCAGCACCTTCACTTAACTCATCCCTCGAACGTATGAACCTGCTTGGAAGTGGAACTGAATACGACACTGATCAGACACATTATTCCGAATCAGACCACGACGTCCAATTATCCCCTATTGTGCGTACTGTATTTCCTTCTGCAAACGAAGTTAACTACGAATCCATACCGTCTTTATCTGCACTGCTTTCACCAGCAGTTCAATCACCACACTCTGTGCACGCCACTCTAACCGCATCTCCGACCGCATCTCAATGTTCACAAAAAAAAATAGTAACTCGATCCACAAGATCCAAACCCATCTCCCGACCACGTCTGCTTCCAAAGAGAACTAAACGTATAGCCGTTAACTTCCATTGGAAAAAGTCACATTTCATGCACAGTGCTTCCATCGAGCCGATTCTGTTCTGTTCTGATCCACCCGCTGAGGAGATGACACCACGCGAATACTTCAAACTGTTCTTCTCTGATGAGATAACTTGTGATATTGTTGAACAGACAAATATATATTCTGTTGCAAAACTGGGGCGATCCATAAATGTAACGAAGAAAGATATCGAGAACTTCGTTGCTATTCACATTTTGATGGGAATAGTGAAAATGCCTAGTTATTTAGATTACTGGAGTTCTCAGTTTAGATATGCCCAAGTCGCAGAAATAATGCCGTTGAAGATGTACCAGCAAATCCGAAGGTTTATTCATTTCGTGGACAACACTGAAGTAAGCACTGACAGGTTTCATAAGGTTCGGCCAGTAATCGAGAAGATCCGATTGAATTGCTTGCACGCTGCGGAGGAGGAACAGAAATTCAGTATTGACGAAATGACTCTTCCATATAAAGGGAAGAAAGCTGGAAACCGTCGCCAGTATAACGCTAGGAAACCAAAGAAATGGGGCTTTAAAGCATTTGTCCGATCTGGTATTTCTGGTTACATTTATGATTTTCTTTTATATGGAGGAGAAGATACTTTTCGCAGCGTCCAATTTACTGAGGAAGAAGAAACGTTAGGGTTTGGAGGAAAAGTCGTAGTGGCTCTATGTAAATCTATCAAAAATAAACCGTGCTTCGTCTATTTTGACAATTATTACACGTCTCTGGAATTGGTGATATATTTGCGAAATCAGCTGGGCATATTTAGCCTCGGAACTATCAGAGCCAACCGCTTGCGTGGATGTGAAACTTTGCTGAAATCCGATAAGGAGCTCAGAAAGAAAGGTCGGGGTACATTTTCCCAAATTGTTTGTAACAAAACCAAAGTAGCTGTCGTGAAATGGCATGACAACAAGGCTGTCACTTTGGTAAGCTCCTTTGCCGATGCATATCCTGTCAGCAAAATAAAGCGCTTTTCCAAAGAGAAAAAATCAAAAACTGATGTGACATGCCCACAGGTTGTAAAATACTACAACGCGCATATGGGAGGAGTGGACTTATCGGACATGCTCATTGCGCTTTACAGGACCCATATAAAAACCAGGCGGTGGTATATGGGCGTTTTTGCTCAGGTTCTCGATATCTGTATCAATAACTCTTGGTTATTGTACCGCCGGCATTGTACCCAAAAAAATGTAAAAAATATCCTGAGTCTGAAGAAGTTTCGGTGTCAGATTTTCCTGTCGCTGTCATCAAAAACAATTGTAGAAAAGAGAGACATACCCGGTCCAAGTAATGTGATAAAAAAATCAGCAGTGCCTCGACCAATTGATGACGTTAGGTATGACGGAATGGGCCATCTGCCTCACATCAATTGTAGAGAAAGGTCGTTGTCGTTTATGTAGGGCGGGATATTCAACGATGGCATGCATAAAGTGCAATACCCGTTTATGTTTGACTAGAAACCGCAACTGCTTTTATGATTTTCATATGAAAAAATAAAAACTTACCTCATTATTATTATTTTATTTCTATCCCCATAATTTGGCAACGTTGTAAGAAAGCAACATAGGTTTTTCGCGAAATGGCGTGTTTTTCAATTTATTTTTTATTTTTTCTGGCTTCTATGTGTTCCTATTGTTCGACCCAGGTAGGTTTTTGAACAAAAATATAGTTTTAATCTTCTTGCCAAATTAAGGGTTATAAAGATTAAGATGTAATAAATTAGCAGAGGAGCGGATTAGGAGCGGAGGAGATTGGGAAATAGTTTTTAAACAACTCATGTCTATTATAATTCTTATGTGTACGTTTATTCATACATCATAAAAATCAACACAATAAAAAAGCTAAACAACATAATTCACAAAATATCAAAACGTTTCCATCCCCTCACATTATTATGAAGACAAGTACGAGCAGTGTATTCGGACTTTGAAAATCTAATTACGTAGCCAGCACCCTTACCTCGATCGCTCCTTCGCGCCCGCCGCCCGCTCCCGCCCGGGTCCGTGCCGTTGGTACTTTACGATTCGGGTAATGAGATATTATTATATTTTGTTTTTTTTTTTTAAGGAAAATAGTTTTGTTTGGGAATGAGACGGTCGCTAGAAACCGGTTTACACGTGTGTTTTTCTTAAAGTTTTACTTTTTTTTTAAATGCGTTTAATGATAGAGTACCTACGCTCACCCAAAAGAATCTTCTTTACTCTAGACGTGAATAAACTTATGTTTTTTTGACTAAAAACTAATAGTCCTTTGATCAGGTATGTTGTGAAGCAAATATCAGTACCTAGAAAAGCCAAAGCTTTTCTAACTACTTACTCTCAATATTATGAAATTCATGATCACAAATGTACTCGTATTAATTTCTAGAACACTAAATAAAAAAAACACGCATTGTCATCGCTCTTTGACAAACGCGGAACGTAGCAGAATATGCACCAGTAGCCGTGGGGAACCACAGCTTAGCCAGCAGTAGTCACAGAATTCGCGTACCGAGTCACAGCTTAGCTAACAGTAATCGTAGAAATCGCGTTCGGAGCAAAAACACAATTTATTAGCTTCATATAATTATTTTAATTTATTTATAAGTATATTCTTTTATTTTTTGTATAATAATTTATTGTCATCGATCCTCGATATATCTACAAAGTTTGAACGAAATCCGGCCGTTTAAAGTGGGTCAAAATCGCGCCCAAAGGAGTCGGTTACAAACATACAGGTGAAGCTAATATAAGCGTGTTAAAAACTACAGTCCCGCCCTGTCAACCTCGACATTTTCCTGGCCCATTCGGAACCAGCCAAGTTTGTCCAAGCTCACGAATTATACATGTTGTATTAATACGGTGTTCAACTCTACTATTGCTAGTGAAGTTTTAATTCGATAACCCACCGAGTAGAGCCACCCTGGGGGTGGAGGCCACCCTGATATAATGTATTTATGGAAGATACCGCGGACCTAATGAGCGTGCGCCTCTTTATGCGGACGCTAGGCCTGCGGTCGGCTTAGGCACCGGAAGAACACTATGTATATAGGTATGTTGAATAGATAGCATTGATCAGTGCCTAGCACAACTTTGACGTAAAAATACGTAGCAAGTATTTGATAGAAAAGTGTACGCCATTTACGCCTGTCAAGGGCTTTTGACAGGCGTAAATGGCGTAAACTTTTCTATCGAACACTCGGTATGTATTTTTACGTCAAAGTTGTGCTAGACACACAATACCTAGCTACGAGTATACCTATTGTAATTAATAAGTGAACGAATCTGTGAACCAATAGAAGCGTAATGGGTTGATTTCTCATAACGAGTACAGTGGCAAGACAGTAAACGGGCACACTCGGCCGCTGTCTCACCACGTCAAAATGTTTAAACACGCCGAATACTCGGCCGAAGGCACTGGTTCACCACTGTACTCATTACAATGTACGAGTACCTAATCAATCCAAAAAGAATAGCTTATCCATCTTTGGAACATGTTTAGCAGAGGATTAATGTTAATTTTACTATGGAAACTAACGTGGTTTTCACACATTTTTGTTATAATTAAACACGAGAATACTCACGTAAAAATTAAGTCGTCTACTACGACTAGTTTCGGTCACATTCGGTGACCTTCATCAGGCGAGTTTACAAGCGTGACGCGCTCGCGGTTGCGTCTCGTTTGGACTTAATTTTTACGTGAGTATTCCCGTGTTTAATTATAACAAAAATTAATGTTAATGATGACAGATAAAAATCAGCTGTTCCATAGAAAAATATCGATGACTCTCGGCTATGGTATGGAACAGCGGATGGATTTTTTAGCGATTTCCGTGTTGGTCTTATAGTAAAAGTTGTTCTTAATGAGTATTATGAGCTCTTTTCGGCTTAGCATACACTTGCCTTATAACTCTGTATAGGAGCTATTGTACAGAAAACTTCTATCAGTAAGGAACAACAGATAGAGAAATTAACCAAACATAGTTACTGAATTTATACGACCACCTTCGTAAGGGTTTTAATGATCGCCAGGCCAGGTCATCGACCTCAGCCAAGGACGAAATAGACAATAGATATCTCTTAAATTTAATTATAAGTAATAATGATTAAAGCCATCAGTAGCGCGACAACGCTGACCTCCCGACTCACACCCTTTTGTTGGATCTAGAGATAGGAATGAGTGTGCTTTTGGATGTGGCGGGTCGTGCGTCCTTTGATTTTAATACCTCTATTATACATATTTACATAATTATGTGCGTGTGAGTGACGCCTGAATTAAATGTTACTTTTATATATTTTTTTTTAATATTCAATTCATTTTTCACTGGAAAGTAATAGCTTAGTTTTAATAGTTTAGTTTTAAAATAAGTTTGATGTATGAATTTGAAATATTTTTATTTTTAGCACATTTATTTTCAGTTTTCGGTTTGGACATTGATTTTTTTATTTCATATTATACATAGGTAAATGTAAACAGGTTAAACGTGAACTTGTTGTTCTACTTCAGGGTCTAGAATTTCTGGTAACAATTTGATGAACCAAACTTACCTAAGATAGAGGATTTTCATGTACACTCTGCGATTTTGGGGCAAACGTGATGTTTGGGTTGATATCTTAGCCAGAGTAATCCTACGGAATATAAATACTTTGAAATTCTTCGCCCTCACATTCTTTCCTCCTCCCTTTTTGTCAATTGCTGGTCAGGCAGAAGGTCAGCGTCTTACGACTGTCAGTGTGTGAACATAATTTTATAATGATAGATGAAAATATAGCAGATAAAATGCCACCTCCATCCCCAGCAACGTACCTAACTCATTCCTCGAGGGGGTCCACCGCACCCCCTCAGTACGTCTCGAACTTCCTATAATTAATTACCCTCATTATCATTATTGTTCGAAGGCAGTTTTGCTTCGATAATGAATTGTTCGCTCCATCATTAATTAGTTTATTATAATAAGAACTTTGTTCGTAGATTAATCAAGTTTTATCAGATAGGTACCCGTTGCGTTTGGAATACTTTGAAAGTACCAAGAATTATACTTGGCTGGTATTGGTACTTGGGACTCGTTTCCGTGGTTACGGAATTCAGAAATAGAAAAATTTGATTGTAGTATAAAATATTTTGATAAAGCTTCGGTGGCATCTAGTATAATAATAGTTTTGATAGTTAATTATATTTAGGTAACTGGGCCAATTCCAAGCTTCTACTAATAGAACTTAATAGTTTTTGATGCTAAAATCTTTGAAACAAAATCAATGCTCGTAAATAAATATGGGTTAAATTCACTTAGACTCGTGAACTCTGGACTGTAGAGTGTTGTCCTGTGACTCAATGGAATAACGATAAACTAAGAAAGGTTTCCGGTTTAGTCGAAAGTGTTAGGAATCGAGTAGGCAGACGATAATATAATCGGACTAAGTAATTACAGGATGATAATGATGGTCTGGTATCATACTCTGCTGAATTATATTAATAATAGTCTTATTTTAAACAACAGATGCTCGCTTGATAGTAAACGGTAGCGTTAGCCTATAAGCACCTGCAACGCCATTTGCATTGAAGAAAGGGTTTGAATATTTAGAACTTTAACATAATTAACTTTGACATAACATTACGAACGAAGAGCACAAAGAAGATGTTCCATCACAAAAGCCTGAACACTAAAACCTTTGAGTATTGCAACCTTTTGTACTATTTTTGTATAAAATGGTAATTATAAATGTACTTGTTTATAAAACACCCAGCAATTTAAGTAGGTCTTCAATGAGCTCTTCGCAATCCACTTCTGTAGAAACAAAGCTATTAGCAGCCATTAAATTAAAACAAGTACACGATTAAACGTAATTTATGATAATTATTCCGACAATGGGAGGCTAAGTAGATTTAGTTGTGAACCAAATTTTTATGGCGGCGCGAGTTTCCATTGCACGGTATAAGTGAAGCCGTTTTACCAAATAGTTTGGAAAAGGTAGGTTATTTTTCAATATTGTTTGAGTCATTTTGATGTGGGAAGTATAAAAATAATAATTCAAGGGATAGACAGAAGGACAAAAACAAGACGTGTTTTAGTAAGCATTTTTACTAATGTAACTAATATGAACGAGTAAGTTATTATGAATTAAAAAAATCTTACATACCATTTTGATGATGAGTTTGCTTGTTCACATTAAACTTTAGAACAGTTGAATGGAATTTTATGAAATTCAACTTTGATGACCTGAAACTAAAATCAATTGAATTTAATCTCGTCATGTTTTTCTTTGGTCTTATTATCGTGGATAGAAATTTACGACAAACGCAGGGCGTAGCTAATAAAATTATAATGCTGTTCAGCAATAGCTCGTCATTTCAGAAAACTGGGTAAGCTTTTCTTTGAAAATCCTTCATCAAAAATGACGATGCGTTTCCGAAATGAATCGGCGTCACAGTTAGCGCCTTGCGCTGATCTATCGACGCGTGGCGAGTGATTTATATCCGGCGATGCTGACGGATCGCCCGCGCGTTTCGGACTCCACTTTACTTCACTTCACGATATGGCGTGGACTTCATGTCTGTACTTTTATAAACCGGTGGATATCTATTGGTGGTAGTGTGGTGGTAGTATACAGGGTTTTAAGGAAAAACCCTTTCCTTATATTATTATATTAGGCATGACGACAGTATCAAAAAATCGCCGATTCAATGCTTTCAGGGGACTTGCCAGATTAAAAAAATTTAAAACACATGTTTAGTTTTATTTTTCAAAAACTGATTATTAAGATTTTCAATAAATTAAAACATTAGAATACAGCAATCGGCCATCTTGTCAGAAACAACAATCACAGCGTATGACGTCACGCCTCAGTGAACTCAGGTCATCCGCCGCTCATCACGCATAGAAACAATGACATGTTTACTAGCCGTGATGTCAAATCGACGCCATGACACAAGCACGCTGGTTTCAGGCACTGTTGAAAAAATATGTGAAAAATGGCTTCAAACTTCGTTAAACTTAAGTTTATTACCGAAATAAAGGCTTTTTTGTAAATAGTTAATGTGTACTCACATTATGGAAGAGGATTTTAAAATCTTTCGTCACGCCTATTCTGTATACTAAGCTAAGTTAAAGGTATGCTAAGCCTAAAAGGTCTCATAGTACCTATAGGTACTCATCATAATGAATAACTTTTACTACGGGACCAACCCTAAAATCACGAAAAAATATCAGTTGTTTCATACATTTTCACGAGTGGTCATTAATTTTTTTCTATGATGAGCAATTTTCGGCTTAGCATACCCTTTTCCTATAACCCTGGGCCTGTATTGATGCGTATTTTATTCTGAAGATTTTTTTCATATATTTAAACGTTTTGTCGTTTATTTAATTTCATACTGAAATTCTTTTTTCTCGTCACCGGGTGACGTCACGTGTAAGTCAATGGAAACGCGCATAATGAGACATTAAACTTCCGTAATAAGATAGCCGTGAAATTAATATGTTACCATAGATGTTACGACTTTTAATTGTTCTTTCTTCGCATTGTCTGGTCACAGACGATGAATTACATGTACCTTCTTAGTATTATTATGCCTAATAAGGTGTTATTGTAATGTATACGTTCCATGGTGTGCTTACCGTAAATGTGGTTGTAATAAGATGTTGCGTTGCATAGTTTAGTATAAGAAAGTCTTGTTTACGGTTCTTTGCTTTGAGAAGGAAAATCGTACTTATAGTACCTACGTAGAGGTAACGGAGTTGGCTAAATGTTTTTTTTTAATCTTATGTTTTGCGTCATTTCATTTTAGTTTGCAAAATATTTTTTAGTAAATGAGCTTGTAGAGTTTTGTAGTAATAAGCTTTAGTGATGAGCTAAGCATTATTTTATTATATGTAACTAATAATATTATAAACATCAAACTTTGTATGTTCAGATCGTTGTTCCTCATTCACACAAAAACGACTAAACTGATTTGGGTGAAATTTTGAATGGGACTTTATAGTCTTATACCTCTACATATAGACTACTTTTTATTCCGAAACACGAAAGCACGGGACATGGCTAGTTGATACGAATTCATAGAAAAAATATAAATGCTTTTACTTTCATTATTACTTTCGTAATATTTATATTACCGTATCGAAATCAAATCACATGTGCATAGTAATTGGTACCCATCTGAACAGGGGAAATCTAGATTCATACGATCCAGACACCCTATTTCCTCTACTTTGAAGTCGACATATTCATACAAAGTTGCTTTTATGAAGTACTTGCTGCACCCCGCGGTTTCACACAAGCTGTTATGAGAAAAACGGTGATGACGATGAGGTTGAAAAAAAAAGAAACGCCTATGAATTACTTTAGGGCAAGAGCTATCTCTTTTTCAAATTTTATCAAAATTGGTTTAGAAGTTACGGAGATATGTTGTAACAAACATTCATACGCACAAAATTTTGGTTTTGAATTGTAGGACTATATCTTCAAATTATTTGAGCTGCAGGTTTAAAACAAAAATACTTAACAATAAACAGAGTATAGCTTAATAACTTAGTAATTTTTAATTTTTATTTAATAATTTAATACTGCATGCTTATAATAAGTGTCAAAGTCAGTATGTTAAATATAAAATAATTTTGTCACTAGACTATAATATCAGTAATTATAATATCTAGTCTCTTTTTCGGAGGGCTCTGGCACCTGTAACACAGTTTTATTACTACTTCAGGTGTCAGCCAGTTTCATATTTTCGTAATATTGTTTCACTATTTCTACTAGTAAGACAACAAATTGTGTAGCACATATCTTTTTATATATTAATTCTTTTTGGTCAATAAATGATTTTATTATTATTATTATACACTCATTTATTCATTTTTGTTAAATAATTTAAGTTAATTTTTACAATATTTTTATAAAAAAACCTAAAAACATTATAAAAACTTAAACCTAGAGTTATTATTATTATTTCATACAGTCAGTAAATAAGCCGGTATATGTCGGGAGCCTGGCCCTGGTGTCAGAGGTTTTAGGCCACCTTAAGGCCTCTGACATGGCTTGACGGTTGTTGTTAAAAACTACTATGGTTTTCGTGGTTGTGGTTTTGTTAAAAACAATGGGAACCTTCAATTTATCGTGTCATTCAAAGCTCAGTTGTAAATGCCACCCGCGGTCACCCATCCGAAGACTGTTGTTTAACTTGCATTGGTCTTGAATTCTAAGAGTTCTAAATTCTGGGTGGCGCAGACCTGTTATGGGCAAACGTGAAGTAAGATCAGGCGAGCGATTTGCCCGTCACTCAAAAGCATAAAAAAAATATCAGCTCTGGGTCTGGGTGTTATAATAGTTGTCCTTGTCTTTGCGTGTGTTCCATGGCATCCCCGAAACAGGGTATTCTAGTGGGGGGCTATGAGTGTAAAACGGTTATTTTAAAAACTCGGTAATCGGTTACAAACACCTACGTAGTCAAGCTACGCTACGACCCTTTCTTAAAGTAATACAATTAACAGCTTCATAACCAACACCAGAACACCGACTCACTAATAAGTCCCGCTCACTCATAATAATTCCCTAACCCGTTAAAACAAATCAAACAGCTGCATCGAAAATGAGCCAGTCAAACTCGACAGACGCTATGCTAATTAATAGTACAAAACAAGCTGAGAATATGCTTTACGTACAAGGAGCTGTAGCTATCTGCTGACCACCCTTATAAATAATAGTGGCAAGGCGGCTGACCCCCCAACCTACCCCTTAAGGGTAGCTGGTGGGAAACAGTGACAGAGCTTTGTAAATTTACGATCATTTACAATTTTACTATGAAAACTGATATGATTTCGACAAAATAGAAAAAACACGTCATTCCACCCCCCAAACTACCCCTTAAGGGTAGCTGCTGGGATACAGTGACTGAGCTTTGTAAATTTACAAATATTTACAATTTTGTTATGAAAACTGATAAGATTTCGACGAAATAGAAAAAGTACACATCATTACCAACCCTCAATCTACCCTTTATGGATAGTTAGTGGGAAACAGTGACTGAGCTTGGTAGATATGGGATCATTTAATTTTAATATAAAAACTGTCATGTTTTTTTATAAATGAAATAAGTGACAAACAAGCGACGGACCACCTGAAGGTAAGAAAGAATAGGCAAAACAACTAATCTCAATCAAAACTTTAGAACAAACAAACAAACAAAACTTTAAATTGGGTAACAGACATTTAAGACCGTACTTATAAAGAATGTTTAAAGTTAACTGATATTATTTGATACTGCCGCACTTTATTTTTGTAACACGCAAAAGCTAACTCCTATTTAACTAGCAAGCTTTTGTCAAACTAAGCAATGTTGATAATAAAATTAAACAGGTGTGTAACAAACTGAATAACTAAAAGATGAGTTGTATCGGGTCCCAAACTACTAGATTAGCCTAAAACTATTGTTGGAGTGTCCGACTCATGTATACGTAAGTTATCAAAAATTGTAGTGAAGTAATTAGATAATTAATTGCCATTGTTGAAATGTTTCAGAAAAGTTTCCCCGAACTTTCCAAAATCATAGAGATTCAAAACTGCCCGAGCAAATTCACTACCAAACTACTCCCGATCTCATTTCCAAATTGCATTTCGAAACTTAATCTCGCCTTTATGACTTTTGCAACACCACCTCATAATCATCTTTGTAAAGTCGGGAAATAGAGTTCAATTTAGCGTTGGCTGGGTTTTGATTAAGGCTGATTTTGTTTTATCTTGGTGTAAGAAGGGGGTAAGGCCAGCACTAACTCCTATAATGAGATATGATAATAAACGTTCACTTGAATATTGATGGGGACGAGTTAGGAATGCACTTGGAGTGCTAAAGTTATTGCTTGGAAATTAAGGATTTATTGTTAATTTTGTATTATTTGCTAGTTTCACTCTGAGGTGAGGTGAAACTCTAAAACTGGTAGAGTGGTGGCCGAGACAATTTGAGCGGAGCGTTGGTCGTCCGGCGGTGGACGGTCGACGATATTGTCAAAGCCGTAGATCGAACCTGGATTCGATTGGCGCAGGACCAAGGCAGATAGCACAGTGTAAGAGAGGCCTATACGCTGTGGAATAAAGAAGCCTGTGGGTGATGATGATGACTACTAACTCTGGAGTTTTTTTTGTTCATTTTGAATAAGTCCGCGTGTGAACAGCAACTCGCCTGATGGAAAAAGCGCCGACTTGGTCAAAGACAACGCAACGCAGTCATAGAAAATTAAATAATTGAAAAGAAATTCACGGATATTTTAATTTATCTTTTATTAAAGTCGTATAACTAATATTGTAGAAAAAAACATTACAATACATTCGAAATATCTAATAGCAATCAGTGAAAATAAAAAGGCTTTTGTAGTATCGAGGCGTCAAAAATGCGAAAACGGAGTTTGAACCACGGGCATTTCCGTAGCAGGCTAACCCATAAATACCTATAAAGCTCAATTCACAAAACGACACTACATTCGTGTAGCGTATTTTGTTTTTCTTAATTCCAAAGTCTCAATGACTAAGTAGGTGTCCTCGCAATAATTTGTAACAATTAAAACGTGTGCGCACTTACAATTAGCCTCTTTTTGTTTGATTTACATTAACGTCCATCTTCATTTGACAAATTAATACCAATCTCCATGATTATTGTATGACATCACTAATTAATCTCATTGAGAAATAGACTCTAAGGATTTTATACACTGACTCATAGCATCTTCATATGACACTATAAATAAATAAATACAGCATTGTATAAAAAACCGCTAAAGTTACCTAAACATGACAAGTGCTAACGGACCTTGCGTAGGTAGGTACGCCATCTACGGCTCATAATCGAAAAGGGCTCATAGTGTACTCATCATTATGAAAAACTTTTACTATGGGACCAACCCGGAATTTGCGAAATTTGTCATTTTTCAATTATTATTATGAGTACTATGAGTCCTTCTCGGCTTTGTATCGAGCTGCTAATCACCCCGTATATACCTACTTGGTCCACCCTGCATTTTCTCCGTTTCCATTTTCTTCGTACTACCAGGGAATAGAACAGACTACCGGCTTCCTTGTTTCCTTGTTGACAGATACAAATAAAAATCTTGGGCTTTTCAAGGTCAGAGTGAAGTCGTTGTAGGGGCCGGAAAAGGACCAACGTCCTGCGAATGGTGCCTCAGGCAACGTGATAATTAAGGGGGCACCAGTGTGAGTTCGTCAGAGACCCTGGTGCCCCCTGTCAAGCACAGAGCCACCGAGGGGGTTTTAGTGAGCAACCTCACATAACCCATAGCAGCCGGGTATCTTTCTAAGATTTCCCCACAGTCAACAAAAAAAAAAAAAAAAGGTCAGAGTGAATAGGTATCTTCTAGGTCTGCGTGTTTCTTCTTCAACCACATCGTCGCTTACCATCAGGTGAGTCGGTGGTCAAACGCAAGCTTATCATTCAATAAAAAAATATAACAAAACAAAATTCCAATTACGATCAGATTCAGAAGGTAACTTCAAAAATCTTCCCAAAACATGAAAAGTCGGTCTAATCTATGGAATTCTGGATGAATCTACTTAAGGCTGGTGTACAAAAGCTTTAGCCCACTATGAGTCATGTGACGATTTGCCGCGGAATTATCGGCCGCGCCTAGTTCTTACACCAATTAATTGTTATGATACCTTTTTACAGCATACACTAAAATTTCAGACAATTCTCCTTGGAGTTATGGTTTTTATCATTTTTTCAGTGAACCACGTAATTTTTCTGCTGTCTAAAGCAGTATTCAGCTTTTTTCTAGACACAAATAATAATTTGGATGATATTTTTTCTTACTAGAAATATTTTACATGTAAAACAAATAGAAAACATTATTTCCAGTGTCATCTGAAATCAAAATATTATTTAAATTCAGTTTACACGTTAAAACAAGGCTTTACTTGAGAGGAACTAATCAATTCAATCTAAAAGGCTCGCGAAGGAGCATGAGACATTATTAAGAATTAATACCAACATTTAAAATTCTGGCTCCATCTAATCGCTAGGCATTGTAATAATGATGACTTATCAGAATAGGCATGACGACAGTTTATCAAAAAATCGCCGATTCAATGCTTTCAGGGGACTAGCCAGATTAAAATTAATTAAAACACATGTTTAGTTTTATTTTTAAAAAACAGATTATTAAGATTTTCAATAAATTAAAACATTAAAATACAGCAATCGGCCATCTTGTCAGAAACAGCAATCACAGCGTATGACGTCACGCCTCAGTGAACTCAGGTCATCCGCCGCTCATCACGCATAGACACAATGAGTACAATGACATGTTTACTAGCCGTGACGTCAAATCGACGCCATGACACAAGCAAGCTGTTTTCGGGCACTGTTGAAAAAATATGTGAAAAATGGCTTCAAACTTCGTTAAACTTAAGTTTATTACCGAAATAAAGGCTTTTTTGTAAATGGTAAATGTGTACTCACATTATGGAAGAGGATTTTAAAATCTTTCGTCACGCCTATTACCACGATGTATCTGATTTTTCGATATACTGTACTAACAATAGTGTCTAAGTATGCAATTAATGCTTTTATGGCGGCGCCTAAATGCGGTTGTGACGGTATTATACCATAGGGTTACCATTACCAAAGACATCATCATTTAGACTGACTTTTTAGGACTTTTCGACACTAACATGTGAAAGTTTGTCAGTTTGTTTGATGCATATTTAATATTTTTATTACAAACTGACCCAGACCTGACCTGTGACAGGCGTGTGTTGTTCCGTTGTAGTTAGTCAGTTAAGTTGATTGGAACAAAAAATGAGTTATATACCCTTGACAGAAAGCTTTATTTGCTTGCAATTTCTCAGCCATCGAG